>CM066039.1:141519501-142119501 GCA_033557465.1 Ichthyophis bannanicus
CCCCCCCCACAGCTTCCACAAAATTCAGAAGATCTTTCAAAAAAGAGGAAACCACAAAGAATACAGGATAGAAACAGAAACATGATGGCAGCAAAAAACAAGATCAACATGAACTATCTAATTTGCCCTTCCATATCTACCACAATAGTCCCCTTTTTTTCCTTTAGAATCCTCTGCAGTTGTCCCATGCTTTTTTGAATTCGGATACTCATCCTCATCTCTTCCAATCCACTGGGGAGAATTATTCCATGTCATCTACCATCCTCTCCTTAAAGAAATATTTCACTAAAAAAACTAGAGAAATAAGGCTAGCAAAGGCAGAAGAAACGATGGCTAAAGATGTGAAGCGTGGAGACAAAACTTTTTTCAGGCATAGTCAGGAGAAGAGGAAGATCAGAGGCAGAATTGCAAGACTCAAAAGTGTCAAGCACGAATTTGTGGAAAGTGACATTGAAAAAGTGAGAATGCTAAACAAATACATCTGTTCTGAAGATCCTGGAAAATACTGGAGAACCACCACATATGAGTGACAAAAGCCAGTATGTAAATAGCAGTGCCAGTATGTAAATATTAGAGATGTTCCATATCATATTTCAGAGTGATTTTGTTTAGTTTACCCTGTTTAAAACCTGTACATAATCCCTGTTTACTGTACGTCCAGTGTAGGTCTCCTACACTGCACAAAATATGTTTTATGTAAACAGCACTGATATTAAAGAGCGCGGTATAGAAGAAAGTTAAATAAATAAATATACAAATAGGACTGGAGTACATACCAGACTATTCACAGAAGATCGTATGTTTAAACAGCTTTCAAAACTGAAAGTGGACAAGGCAATGGGACCGAATGGGGATACATCCCAGGATACTGAAAAGAGCTCAGAGATTCTGGCAGGGCCCTTCAAGGACGTTTTTATAGAACTTTGGAGATGGGAGAGGTTCCGCAGAACTGGAGAAGGGCTGATGTGGTACCAAGTCACAAAAGTGGTAAGAGATGACAAACTACCGGCCGGTAACAAAAGGAACCCGGAGCCATAAGATACACAAAGAAGGCAGGGGAAACAGCAAAGTGGAAAGGAATCCAGGCAAGCTCCCATTCCTCCAACCAAAGAAAAAACATGCATACAGCCTACTAGCGCCTAATGGCATACTTCATTCTACATGATTTGACATCTAACCATGTTAGATGTAAATCATGTAAAACCTATAATCACTATGTTATCTGTAATCTCTGGATCTGTAAGTGTATGTGTTATTTGTAACACACACGTGTCTCATGTAAACCACACTGATCTCTAATAGCATGGTATATAAAAACCAATACTGCTCCTTACAGAGAGTCCAACCAAACATGCATATGCCTATATACCCTTTCCTGCCTACTCAAGTCTGGACCATCTCGCAAGCACACCAACGCCCCAAGCAAACAACAAACAAAACACCATCAAGGCACATGCCCTACCGCCACAAACACCCACCAGCAACCCCATACCTCGCATCTACTATCAAATGCGCACTAGTAAATGCAAGATCAATCCAGGAAAAACAATACTATATATGACTACATTTTGGACCAAAAGCTGATCATATGCATCACTGAGACTTAGCTTACGGACAAAGACCAGGTCATCCTGAACCCAGTTACCCTGCCAGACTTCACAGCATTCAGCTGCCCTAGAGAACACGAGAGGAGGAGGATTCCTAATACTAGCCAGAAAAAGCTACAGGTTTAAAGCGATCGCCACCAGCAAACTCAACCGAGTCAAAACACAATCATCATATCCAATCACATCAGCATTTGCCTCACCTACAGACCTCCTAATGCCATGAAGGAGCATCTTTCAGCAATACTGGAATCAATATGCGCAAACAGTGCCCAACGTAAGCCGCTGATTGCTTGGGTGACTAAAATCTAGCCTCTACACCCACTAAAGAAACCAGAGCATTTCTCAAAGCCATGGAATCACTAGATTACCAACAGATGGTCAACACGCCAACACACCAACATGGAAACCACACTGGACCTTGTCCTCATCCCAATACAACTAATAAAACAGAAACCAGTCACAACCCCAATGACCCACTCCAGTTCCCTGGTCGGACCGCCACATACTCTTTCACTTACTCCTGGAAACCTCTCCACACCACACAGAAGGGGAAAACAAAACAAGAAGATTCACAGCCTACCAAAAGGAAACTTTCCTAAAGGGAAAAATGCCACAAAATACAACAAAAATACACTGGTCTAGATCAGGGGTCTCAAACACGCGGCCCATGGGCCGCATGCGGCCCGCGAGAGCATTTTGTGCGGCCACGCGACGCCACGACTATTTTCTTGGTCTTTTCTTTTCTCTCACAGTATGATTCCCGGGGCTGCGTGGTGGTGTTGGTCTGCTCTCTGCACAGGACCCGAGTCACGAGCCTGCCCTCCACCAATCAGAGACAGGAAGGAGGAGGAGGAGGAGGAGGAGGAGGAGGGGGGGAGCCCAGAAGCAGTCTGAGCAGCCACCGGAACGCCACGAGGCACCACGCGCTTTGGAGGATCCATTGGAGTTAGAGCAGGGTGCACAGCTCTCCGTGGCAGGTAAGGAGGCAGTCTGCCCAGCACCCGGAATTCTCTAGCCAGCCCTGCCTCCCTCAGTCCCTCTCCTCTTCGGCTTTCAGAGCCGCGAAGGGAGAGCTTCTCCCTCGCGACTCTGTTAAGCTCGACGGGGCAGAGGGGAAATTAACCATAAGCCTCAGCCGGCTTAACAGAGTCGCGAGGGAGGAACTCTCCCTTGGCGGTTCTAAGCTGAAGAGGAGAGGGACTGAGGCAGGCAGGGAGGGAGGGAGGGAGGGAAGCAAACAGGCAGGCAGGGAGGGAGGGAGGGCTGGCTCGGCCGGGCCGGGGGGCCCCGCGGGACACGCGATTTTGCCGCGGCGGATGGGGGGGGGTTAGGACTGGTAATGTGCTGTGGGCTGGGGGGGGATAGGACTGGTAATGTGCTGTGGGCTGGGGGGGTTAAGACTGGTAATGTGCTGTGGGCGGGGGGGTTAGAACTGGTAATGTGCTGTGGGCGGGGGGGGTTAGTACTGGTAATGTGCTGTGGGCAGGGGGGGTTAGAACTGGTAATGTGCTGTGGGCTGGGGGGGGGGTTAGGACTGGTAATGTGCTGTGGGCTGGGGGTGTTTAGGACTGGTAATGTGCTGTGGGCTGGGGGGGTTAGGACTGGTAATGTGCTGTGGGCTGGAGGGGGTTAGGACTGGTAATGTGCTGTGGGCTGGGGGGGTTAGGACTGGTAATGTGCTGTGGGCTGGGGGGGGTTAGGACTGGTAATGGGCTGGGGGGGTTGCTAGGACTGGAAATGGGCTGAGTGGAAGGGGGGCTTGAACTGCAAATGGCTGATGGGGAGGGGGGCTTAGAATGGAAATGGGCTGTGAGGGGAGGGAGCTAGCACTGGAAATGGGCTGAGTGGGGGGGAGCTAGGGTTAGAAATGGGCTGATGGGGGTCTAGGACTGGAAATGGACTGATGCAGGGACTAGAAAAGAGCGGAAGCTGGGTGGGGTTGGAACTAGAAGGGAGCTGATGTTGGGGGAGGATTAGAATGGGATGGAGCTGGGAAAGTGAAATGGAGAGGGGAAAAATATTTTGTGCGGGAGGAATGAGGAAAGAGCAAAAGGAGAAAGATTAGTATGTTAAAGCAGATGTAGAGAGAGAATGAAAAAAAAAACCTAGAAGAGTGAAGAAAGGACAAATGGACAGCAGACGATGGAGAGTTAGCAGAAGACACGAAGAAACCATAAGAAAGTGGCTGGAACTATTGCAACTGAAAAAAAATGCACAAGAGGTAGGAAAATATCTCTATTTTGAATTTATTAACTGGAATATGTCAGCTCTGGGAAATGTGCATCATTAATGTCTGTGCTTTAGTACAAGAAATTAATTTATAGTTTTATTTCTACAGTGCTGAGGTATTCTGTGTAATTCCTATTTGACATTGCTACTTGTTCTCTTTTCCCAGTAGGTCATGTATTGTTGTTCTCTGAAATGTATTGATTTAATATTTGCAGTGTTGCCTTTTGATAGGTAGGGTCTGGTGCTTTGTGAGTCCTGGTAGTGCTGTTATGATACGGGGGGTTTGCTATGGGTTCTAAATGGGCAGTGTTTGTAGTAGTTCCTAATGTGCCTGGCGGTTGGCACTGGATTATAGTAATATAGAATTTTTTTAGTCTTTCTTTATCCATACACTCATTATGCAACATTATGCAAATATTTATGCAAATGAGGCCCCTTATGCAAATGAGGCCCCGTGTCTTATGCGGCCCCCGGGTTACTTTACAAGTCCTCATTTGGCCCTCAAAGCAATTTGAGTTTGAGAGCCCTGGTCTAGATGAAAACACAGAAATGGAACTCCACCATATCCAAAGCCGCATCAGCTCCAAATAAGGAAAAGATGCACACACGCAGGAAAACCAATGCTCCCTGGTACTCAAATGCACTCAGAGAAGCAAAACGTAAGAAGACTTGAAAGAAAATGGAGACAAAGCAAGTCATAAGATGCAGCGCTCCAATACACAGCTAAACAACTAGCATACAACCTGATCAATCACAAGCAACACCACCACACCAACCTAATCATGTCAGCCAAACCAAGGAAGTTATTCAACATCATGCAACAACTCACTAGAGACACCCCTCTCCACAGTGTCCATCAAATAGAACCCCAAGAATTTGCAAATTACATAACGAACAAGAACTCCAATCCAGCACACACCATGCCCTCCACAGAATACAACCCAATAGCGATGGAATCCCACCAAACCTGCAATGAATCTGACCAAACCGGGAATGATTTCACAATACCAATGACACATCAGAAAGAAAATATAGTGGGCACCTTTAATGCGACAACCTCCCCAGCCGACCCATGCCCAGTGGAATAGATCAAAGCTGCCAAGAACCAATTAAGCCACCACCTACACAAAATTGTGAAGGAGTCCCTCCAACAAGGACACCTACCACAAATACTCGAGCAAGCCATGATATGACTAATCCTCAAAGGCAACACGCTGAGCCCCTCCGATCCAAAATAGTCGCCCTATCTCAAGCCTACCATTTATCTCAAAAATCATCAAAAAAGCAGTACAAAGACAACTGCAGGATCACGTCGATCTTCATGCTCCACTGGAAGTGTGCCAACATGGTTTCAAACCACATCACAATGTAGAAACTACTCATCTCCCTCTGACAACCTGAGGGGTCTAGACAACATAAAGAACGGATTCCTACAAATTTTCATTGACATCTCAGCTGCCTTTGACACGGTATCACATGCCATACTCTACAGTGCCTACAAGAAATCTGACTATGCAAAAACACACTAAAATGGTTCACCTTCTACCTGAGCAATTGAACACAGCAAGTCAAATGCAGAGAGAGAAAGCACAGTTACTTACCTGTAACAGGTGATCTCTGGGAACAGCAGGAATTAGTCCTCACATATGGGTACGTCGGAACCGACGGAGCCTGCGCGGGAAAAGCTCCCCAGCTTCCCAGAAAGGAAAGCTTTTGGGGCCTCCCACAGCGCATGCGCGCTGCCTTCCCGCCTTCCTGACCAACTCTCCTCAGTTCAAGTTTAAAGCTGAGACAATAGAGAGAGGAAAGGAAAGAGATAGAGAGATACAACTCCTAGGGGAGGTGGGTGGGTTGTGAGGACTAATTCCTGCTGTTCCCAGAGATCACCTGTTACAGGTAAGTAACTGTGCTATCTCCAGGAACAAGCAGGAATGAGTCCTCACATATGGGGGCTCCCTAGCTAAGATGCCGGGGAGATCCCCCCCCAAGGGTATGAGACCCAGAAGGGTTCCTCATCTTCCTATGGATCTCAGGCATCCATACAGGGAAGGTGGGCAGGAGTTGTTCAAGAATGGAACAGGTGTCTGAGGACAGCCTGACCAAACAAGGCATCCCGGCGGGAGTCCTTGTCCAAACAGTAATGGGCTGTAAAGGTATGAACCGAGGCCCGTTGGCTGCTCGACAGATCTGATCGATGGATACAGAGTGAAGATGAGCCATAGAGGTGGCCATGGCTCTCACATTGTGAGCTGTGACATGGCCCTCCAGAGAAAGGTTCTTACTTTGGTAAGCAAAAGTGATACACTGAGCAATCCAATTGGACAGTGTTCTTTTAGAGACTGGAAGTCCTAAATGAGAAGGATCAAAAGCAACAAAAAGCTGAGAAGACTTTCGATGTTGCTGTGTCCTGTGGAGGTAAAAGGCAAGAGCTCTTTTACAATCCAGAGTATGAAGGTTCCTCTCTGCACTGGATGCATGAGGAGCCGGAAAAAAGATAGGTAGATATACCTCTTGATTAAGATGAAAAGGGGAGACCACTTTAGGCATAAAGTGGGGATTAGTCCTTACGACCACCTTATCATGATGAAACCTTGTATAAGGGGGATTAGTCACTAGTGCTTGCAGTTCACTGATACGGCGAACTGAGGTGACTGCAATGAGGAAAATAACCTTCCAGGAAAGAAATTTCAAGGAGGTAGTGGCTAAGGGTTCAAAGGGTGGCTTCATAAGCTGACCAAGAACCAAGTTTAAGTCCCATGCTACCGGAGGAGGGCGAATGGGAGGCTTAGTTAAAGTTAGGCCTCTCATAAATCTTGCAATAAGAGGATGAGAGGAAACAGGTTGTCCATTGAGAGGTTTAAGGGATGCTGCAATAGCACTCAAATGGACCCTTACTGAATTCGTTTTAAGGCCTGCATTGGAGAGATGCAGGAGATATTCCAGTAAAGAATTTAAAGGTAGTGCTAAAGGGTCAAGACCCTTTTGAGCACACCAAATGGAAAATCTTTTCCATTTAAAAGCATAAGAACGCCTAGTGGAAGGTTTCCTAGAGGCATGGAGGATATCCTTCACTTGCTGAGAAAGATTGGAGACTTGAAGGTCTAGGCCTTCAGTAACCAAGCTCTGAGGTGAAGGGACTTGGGGTTTGGGTGCCACAAAGTCCCCTCCTCCTGAGACAGAAGGTCTGGGGCAGCTCCCAAGTCCAGGGAGGGGGCTTGGGAGAGATGCAGAAGTAGAGGGTACCACACTTGGCGTGGCCAGCGTGGAGCTATGAGAATCATAGATCCTTGGTCCCTCTGAAGTTTGAACAGAGTCTTGGGAATCAAAGGAATGGGTGGAAAGGCATAAAGGAATTCCTGACCCCAATGAAGGAGGAAGGCATCCTTGGCCTGAGCTCCCTGACACGGAATTCTGGAACAGAACCGGGGAAGTTTGGCATTCCACGGACTTGCAAATAGGTCTATGTCCGGGGTTCCCCATTCCTGGAAGATTCTGAGTACCTGATCCATGTGCAGGGACCATTCGTGTGGAAGCAGAACTCGACTGAGTCTGTCTGCCCAAGAGTTTTGGATTCCTGGGAGGTATACTGCCAGGAGATGGATTTGATGCTCTCTGGCGAAGGCCCACAATCTTAGAGCTTCGTTGCAAAGCGACAGAGAGCCAGTCTATCCTTGTTTGTTTATGTAAAACATGGCTACTTGATTGTCGGTATGAACAAGGACTGTCATGTTGTTGAGGAGGGTATGAAAGACCTTGAGAGCAAGGAAAATTGCTCGCAGTTCCAAAACGTTGATATGAAGGGTGGTCTCCTGTGGAGACCAAGTGCCCTGAGTGGAGAGGTCTTGGAGAGGAGCTCCCCAACCCATTTGGGAGGAATCTGTTGTGAGGGTTGCTTGGGGTAACAAAGGTTGGAAGGGGGCCCCCAACAACAGATTTTGGGTGGACATCCACCATTGGAGAGACCAAAAGAGACGTTTTGAGGTTGCTATTTGGTCTGAGAGAGCTCCTGATGCTTGAGTCCACTGGGTGGACAAAGTCCATTGAGCTGCTCTCATATGCAGGCGAGCAAAAGGCACCACATGAACTGTGGATGCCATGTGGCCTAGCAGTTGTAGCATCTCCCTGGCAGTCAAGTGGCTTCTGGACTGGGTTTGAGAGGCCAAGTGCACTAGACGGTGGCAACGGGCTTGAGGAAGATAGGCCCTTGCAGTGGTGGTATCTAGCCAGGCCCCTATGAATTCTAGGGACTGAGCAGGGGTGAGTTGAGACTTTGGCAGATTGATGACAAGTCCCAGATACTGCAGTATGCGTCTGGTGTGGTCCAGGGAAGTCTGAGCCTCGGACTGAGATGGAGCTCGGATGAGCCAGTCGTCCAGGTTTGGGAAAACAAAAATTCCCAGGGTGCGTAGAAATGCAGCCACTATTGACATGCATTTGGTGAACACTCTTGGAGCAGAGGCTAGACCGAAGGAGAGTACTCTGTACTGGAAAAGTTTTCCTTGGAACAGAAACCGTAGGAATTTTCTGTGGGATGGATGTATGAGTATATGTGTGTGTACGCATCCTTTAGATCTAAAGAACAAAGCCAATCCTGACTCTGCAGGTATGGAAGGAGAGTACCTAGAGAGAGCATCTTGAATTTCTCCTTGCATAGAAATTTGTTCAATTCTCTCAGATCCAGAATGGGTCTGTATCCCCTGTTTTCTTGGGAATGAGAAAATAAGGGGAGTAAAACCCTGACCCCTATTGAAGAAGAGGAACCTCTTCTATTGCCCTTTGGGCAAGAAGGGTGGTCACCTCCTGACCCAACAGGTGCAGGAGAGATGGGGGAGAATTGAAATGTCTCACCATGGTATGGGGAGGAAGGATGGAGAAATGTAGTTTGTAGCCCTCTCTGATGATAGAGAGGGTCCACTGTTCTGATGTGATTTGCTCCCATCTGGGAGCAAAATGAGTTAACCTTCCTGGAATGGTGAGAGGCTCTGGCTGTTGTAGAGCCAGAAAAGTTAAGTTCTCTAGAAGTAAGTCAAAAACCCTGAGGAGGTTGGGACTGCTGAACTGTAGCAGTCCCTGCAGGTTTTGCCCTGGCCTGTTTAGATTGCTGACGCTTAGGAGCAAAGCAAACTTGGGAGGATTGTTGGCCAGTATTTGTGGAAAATCTGGTCTTTTTGTAGAAAGGCTTCTTAAAAGATTTTTTCTTGGCAGGGGTAGAGATAGACTTAGAAAGTCTATCTAAAGCAGCATTCCCTGCATCCATTTGAGTGGCTTTGATTTGCCACTCCTTGCCAAACAGATTTTCACCTGTACAGGGCAGATTGTCCAACCCATCTTGGACCCAGGGTTCTAGGTCAGAGGCCTGGAGCCAAGCAATTCTGCGAGCAGCTATGGCAATGCCTGAGGCTCTGCTAGCACCCTCAAAGGAGTCAAAGGCAGCTCTGTTGGAGAACTTTGAAACATCTTGGGTATGCTTTAACAAAAGAAGGAATTCCTCCTTCCTATCCTCTGGGATAAAGGGGAGGAAATGGTGCATCTTCAGTGCAATCTCCTTCAGAAACATGCCCATATAGAGGCTGTATGAATTGATTCTGGCAATAAGCATACTGGCTTGGAAGATTTTCCTACCAAAAGCATCCAAAGTCCTACATTCTCTTCCTGGGGGAGTGGAAGAGTGTCTTTTGGTACTCTTTATCCTTTTCATAGCTGACTGTACCACAATAGAGTGGTGAGGAAGCTGAGTTTTTTGAAAACCAGGAGAAGGAGGGACACGATACATGGTGTCCAAACGACGAGAATGTGGAGATAAGGTGAGAGGAGTCTCCCATAAGTCCATCATGTGTTCTTGAAGAATTTCATGGATGGGCAAGGTGACTGCCTCTTTGGGAACCTTAGAGTATCCCAAAATATCTAATTTTTTGCTCTAGGTTCTTTTTCAGAGGTTACTGAAACTGAGAGCCCCTTGGCTAGTTCAAGAATGAAGTCTTGAAAGGACAAATCCTCTGGAGGAGACATTCTCCTCTTTGGAGAAGAGGGCTCCTCAGGAAGAGTAAGAGATACTTCAGCAGAGTCTTCTGAGGTATCGGAATCATCAGAAGACTCGAAGTATCGTCTATTAGCTTCCAAAGATCGATACGCGTATCGACCGGTATCCACATCGGGCGTACCCGGAACCGGATCGGTATCGGGATAAACCCCGGAACCGGGAACCGGTATCCTGGTGGAAGTGGATGCTCTGGGTACCGGTTGTGGTACCGAAACCGGAACCGCTTGGTGCGGTACCGAGGGTGTTGCAGCTTTAATAAAAGCCATTATGGCCTGCTGCATGGATTGAACGGTATTATCCATAGACGCCACGACTGCCTGGATATCGGTACCGGTATGGGCCGGTACCCCAGAGCAGTCTAACAGGTGATCGGTCGAGGCCGTGCCATCGATGTCAACCTGTAACCCCTTAGGAGGAGCTTTGGAAGTCGGAGCTTCCCGCCGGGGTTGCTTGGCTGGGGCAGGGTCCTCAGGGTCAAGCCCAAGGGCCTCTCGATGCTTAGAGGGAGATTTGCCCTTTGAGGACCTGCCAGAAGAATGTTTGATTACCTGAGATCCATCAGGAGAGGAAGACCTGGAGGATGCTGATGCTGGAGTATCTGTAGAAAACAGCATATGAAACTTGGCTGCTCGGTTCTGTAAGCCACGCTTGGACATCAGAGAGCAGGATGGACAATCCGGAATGGAGTGGTCAGGCCCCAAACATTTAAGACACCATTCATGGGTGTCTGTGACTGATATAGTACCGCTACACTTGGTGCATTTTTTAAAACCAGAGGCTTGTTTCTCCATGAGGGAGAATTCTGTGAAGGCCTAGAGGCCTCACAGAACAAACACACCAGGTGGGGAAAAATAAGATTTTTTTTTTTTTTTTTTTTTTTAAAGAAATAAAGAAAAAAGACCGGCGGTACCGGTCCGGAATCGGGGAAGGCAGACACGCGGCCAAAGAAACAAATTAAAATAACTTCTTCAGCGGTGACAGGAACATGACCTGCTGGCTCTGCGGAAAAAGAAGAACCGAGGAGAGTTGGTCAGGAAGGCGGGAAGGCAGCGTGCATGCGCTGTGGGAGGCCCCAAAAGCTTTCCTTTCTGGGAAGCTGGGGAGCTTTCCCACGCAGGCTCCGTCGGTTCCGACTTACCCATATGAGGACTCATTCCTGCTTGTTCCTGGAGATAATCAACTCAGTTTCCCACCAAGCAAGGAATACCTCAAGGATCGGCTCTATCATCAATCCTATTCAACATATATATCCAAACCATATGCAGCATCAAACACGGAATATATCATCACCTCTAGGCAGATGATATCATGGCGTATACCCCAATTGACCTGAGCGCATCTGATATAACTTCAATGACCAAGTGTCTCAACAATATGAACGCCTGGCTCGCCAACAATAACCTGAAGGTGAACTTTGATAAGACAGACGCAAAGAATAATTAGTCCTTACCTGCTAATTAGCGTTCCTGAAGGAACTCCAGTCCAGTCCCTTTCCTCTGGGTTGTACTCCCTTTCCAGCAGCTTTGAGACTGAGCACGTCATCGTCTTTGATGACACCTAGGATATAAATAGCACTGGCACCACCCACCAGCTCCAGTATCCTATTGACAAAGCAGACTTAACGGAGAGACAATTTAACCAATGAACAAAATAACTAAACTGCAAAAATGTAGTATATCACCTCCCCCGAAAGGGACTTCCCATCCCTCCGAAGAGAAGGCTTACCTGATTTGGCAACTGCCCTTACTGACTCCCCCACAAGGGCGTTTAACCTGTTCATCCCGTCGCACCACCAGCACCCCTCAGCGAGGAGCATTCTGAAAAATTCCCTCTGCTGTTGTGTAGCTAAAACTTTGGGCTGGCAACGCTTAACGCAGCTTGTACCATAACTCTGGGTGGGATCAGGGATTGGACTGGAGTTCCTTCAGGAAAGCTAATCAGCAGGTAAGTACTAATTACTCTTTCCTAAGAGTCCCTCCTCCAGTCCAGTCCCTTTCCTCTGGGATGTAACAGAGCAGTTCAAGCATGGGAGGGGCCTGCAAGACCAGTCCGAAGTACCGCTCCTCCAAACCCGGCATCTCCTGCTGCCTGAACATCCAAACGGTAATGCTTGGCAAAAGTATGCAGAGACAACCAAGTAGCCGCTCTACAAATATCCAGCGGTGGAACTAAATTCCACCCACGAGGCCGCTTGGGCTCTCGTAGAATGCGCCTGGAACCCCACCGGAACCGGCTTTCCTTTTTGGACGTATGCCAAAGTGATGGCCTTCCTGATCCAATGGAAGCCTTGGCCGCCGCCTCTCCCCTACGTGGTCCCCCAAAATAAGACAAACCACCTTTCAGATTTGCGGAATGCCGCTGTGAGCTTCAGGTAACACTTCAAGACCCTGCGCACGTCCAGACGGCGCAGCCAGCATCAACTCCCTGCCCCACCTTGGAGAAGGAAGGAAGAGACACTGGCTGATTCACATGAAAACATGAGACGACCTTGGGCTAAAAAGGAAGGTACTGTCCGCAAGACCACCTTGTCCTTGAAGGAGAAAAACGGCAGGTGGCACAAAAGAGCCTGAAGCTCCAAAACACATCTAGCCGAACAGATAGCAACCAGAAACACCATCTTGAGAGTCAAATCCTTCAAGGAGGCTCGCTCTCCCGACTCGTAAGGCTCCCACACTAGAGTATCCAGCACGAGATTAAGATCCCAGGGAGGAAACAAAATGACCTCTGCTGGGGCTGCAGGTGTTGCACTGCCCTCAGGAACTGACCTATATCTGGATGTTACCCTAGCGTCTTATCCTGAATCTTGCCCCTACAGCAGGAAATAGCTGTCACTTGCACCCGCAAAGAACTTGCAGCAAGACCTCTCTCGAAACCTGCCTGTAAGAAATCCAGTACCTCTGGAACTGAAACAGCCAAAGGTCTCTTCTTCTGGGCTGCACACCAGCCCTCAAAAATGCACTAGACCCTCACATAGAGGCAGGTTGAACGCTTCCGAGCATTCAACAATGCAGCCTTGCCCTTTCAATAGCCAAGCCATAAGCGAGAACTGATCCACTTGTGGCATCTGCAGGGGGGCCCTGAGCCAAAAGATAGTCTCACCAGGAGCAGCCAGGGACGATCGGCCAACAATCGAATGAGGTCAGCCTCCTGATGACCTGGGCCCAGGTGGAGAACTACCACCACAGGCATCCTCCCCACTGGCAGAACTTCCACCTGGGCCCCCCTTAATTCATTGTGGCTTCCTAAGGCCCTGAGGTGGAGAAAGAGGCACCAAATCCCCTTCCTTCCCCTCAAAATCACCAGCAACTGTGCCCCCTAGAGGGGAAGCGTCTTCTCTGAAAGGGCGCTGACTGAGCCATCCGAAACTTACGGGACTCCTGTGGCTGAGACCATGCACGAGTGGGGTTGCATCTCTGTTATGGCCTGTCCTCTGGGAGCCTGCCTCCCTTAGACTCCCTCAGTTCCTTTACCAATTTAACCAGCTCCTCCCCAAACAGCAGCTTTCCCTTAGAGGGAACCTGCTGAGAGGGCCTTCGAAGAACCATCTGCCGCCCAGTTGCAAAGGCAAAGGTAACGATGAGCCGCTACCATCGAACCCATGCTCTTGGCCAAGCTCCGCTGATACCATGGCCAGATTCTCTTCTGCCCATAGCAACAGTGTTTGAATGTTGCTAGCCAACACTGGACTGCCCGTGCCACCTTAACGATTGATGTAGGCCACTGTGGTTGTGTTGTCAGAGCAAACTTGCACTGCCCTGTAAGCCAGGCGAGACCAAAACAACTGCAGTGCCAGAATCACTGCCCACAGTTCCAGGTGATTTATGGACTATGTGCTGCCCTCCTGTGACCAAAGACCTTCCGTGATTTGAGACTCACAATGCGCTCCCCATCCCTGAGGCTGGCATCGGTCATTAGCACCATCCACTCCAGCAGTTCTAGGGACATTCCCGCCATGAAGCGTTACATAGAAACACAGAAAAATGACAAAGACAGACCACATGGCCTATCTAGTCTGTCCTTCCATATCAACAACTACAACAGCCCCCTTTTTTCCTTTAGAGATCCTGTGTGTTTGTCCCATGCTTTTTTGAATTCACATACTGTTCTCATCTCTACCACCTCCACTGGAAGACTATTCCACAGATCCACCACTCTTTCCATAAAGAAATATTTCCGCATATCACTCCTGAATCTATCCCCTTTCACCCTCATCCCATGTCCCCTCGTCGCAGAACTTGCTTTCAAAGTCTGTCCTCATATGCTTTATAATGAAGACCACTAACCATTTTAGTAGCCACCCTCTGTACTGACTCCATCCTGTTTATAGTCTTTTGAAGGCACGGTCTCCAGAATTGCACACTATATTCCAAATGAGGCTGCACCAAAGACTTATAAAGAGGCACTATCACCTCCTATTTTCAGCTAGCCATTCCTCTCCGTATGCACCCAATCATCCTTCTAGCTTTTCCTGTCGCCTTTTCTACCTGTTTAGCTACTTTAAGATCATCAGATACAACCACGCCTGGGTCCCGCTCTTCTTTAGTGGACAGAAGTACTTCACCCCCTATACTATATTGCTCCCTTGGATTGCTGCAGCCCAAATGCATGACCTTACATTTTTTAACATTAAATCCCAGCTGCCAAATTCTAGACCATTCTTCAAGTTTAGCTAGATCCCTCATGTTAGACACCTTCCTGGTGTTCTGCCTGTAACCACTATGCAAAGCGTACCCTTGTCTCGAGTGGGCAAGCAAGCTTCGAGAGTGGATGGGGCTGGGGAGACCACTGGGAAAGCAGGGTCTGTTGCAGGGGGAGGGGTCGCATAAGTACCCAAGCCCACAGCAGCAGATCCAAGGCCACCGCCATGGACCCCGAGAGCTGTAGGTAGTACCATGCCGATGGTGCTCTCATGGACAAGAACTGTCACACCTAATGCTGAAGTTTCCATGCTCTATCTGCCAGTAGGGAGATGAGACCTGCTGCGGTGTCGAACTACGCTCACAAATAAACCAACCTCTGAACCGGCTGCAGATAACTCTTGGAAATGTTGATCACCCAGCCCAGGCTCTGCAACAACTGCATCACCCTCTCTATGGAGGTCTGACTCTCCTCTGCAGACTTTGCTCTGATCAGCCAATCTTCCTGGTACAGATGCACCAAGACCCCACCCCCCTCCTGCCACAGAGCAGCTGTCGCCACCATCATTATCGTGGTGAAGGTGCACAGGGTGGTGGCCAAGTCAAAGGGTAATGCCTTGAATTGAAAATGGCCCATGGGTAGAGCAAACTGCAGAAACTGCTTGTAGTCCAGACATATGAAAATATGCAGATATGCCTTGGTGAGGTCCAGGGCCATCAAGAACGCGCCCTTTTGTACCACCAGAATGAGTGAGCACAGGGTCTCCATTCTAAAGTGAGGAACTCTCAAATTCCAGTTCACGTGTTTGTGATCCAAAATGGGCCAGAAGGACCCTTCCTTCTTGGGTACCATGAAATAGATGGAGTAGTGACCGAGTCTGTATTAGTCTGACAGGACTGGTACTACCGCCTCGAAATCCAGTAGCTGTTGCAGGGTGCCCTGGATGGCCCTCCTTTTCACCGGGGCATGACAAGGGGACTGCACAAAGGCCTTGGGAAGAGGATGAGGGAATGTGAGCCCATACCTCTCCCTGATGATCTCCAACACCCACTGGTTGGTGGTAATTTTGTCATAAGAACATAAGATATGCCATACTGGGTCACACCAAGGTCCATCAAGCCCATTATTCTGTTTCCAACAGTGGCCAATCTAGGTCATATGTACCTAGCAGTTTCCCCAAGGGACACAGGTTCCACAATGCTTGTATTGGTTCAAGCATTGATATCCTGGGTCCCTTCTTAATAATGGCCTATGGACCTTTCCTCCAGGAACTTGTCCAAACCTTTTTTAAACCCAGCTACACTAACAGCCTTTACTACATCCTCCGGTAACAAATTCCAGAGTTTGATTACACGTTGAGTGAAAAAATATTTTCTCTTATTAGTCTTAAATAGTTTACCCTGTAGCTTCATTGCATGTCCCCTAGTCTTTCTATATTCTGATAAGGTAAACAATCGATCTACGTTTACCCGTTCCACTCCGCTCATTAATTTATAGACTTCTATCATATCTCCCCTCAGCCGTCTCTTTTCCAGGTTAAAGAGCCCTAACCTTTTTAGCCTTTCTTCATAGGAGTATCCTTCCATCCCCTTTACCATTTTGGTGGCTCTTCTCTGAACCTTTTCTAATAACTCTATATCCTTATTAAGATACGGCGACCAGAATTGCACACAATATTCAAGGTGCGGTCTCACCATGGAACGATATAGAGGCATTATAATATCCTTTGTTTTATTTTCCATTCCTTTCCTTATCATACCTAGCATTCTATTTGATCTCTTGGCCGCCTCTGCACACTGGGCCGAGGGTTTTAACATGGTATCCACAATGACGCCTAAATCTTTTTCCTGGGTGGTGGTTCCTAATGTGGAACATTGCATCCTGTAACCATAGTTTGGGTTGTTCTTCCCTAGGTGCATAACCTTGCACTTGTCCACATTAAATTTCATCTGCCATTTTGATGCCCAGTCTTCCAATTTATCAAGATCCTCTTGCAATTTTCCACAATCCTCTTGGGTTTTAACAACCTTAAATAGTTTTGTCTCATCTGCAAATTTGATAACCTCACTCGTTATTCCACTTTTCAGGTCATTTATGAATATGTCAAAAAGCAGCGGACCCAGCACAGATCCCTGGGGTACACCACTATTCACCTTTCTCCATTGGGAAAATTGGCCATTTAGCCCTACCCTCTGCTTTCTATCTTTTAACCAGTTCCTGATCCACAATAGTACACTGCCTCCTATCCCATGACTCTTTAGTTTTGCCAAAAGTCTCTCATGAGGGACCTTGTCAAAGGCTTTCTGAAAGTCCAGATACACAATATCAACCGACTCACCTTTGTCCACCTGATTATTCACTCCTTCAAAAAAACATAACAGATTAGTAAGACAAGATCTTCCTTGTCTAAAGCCATGTTGGCTATCTCTCATTAGTTCATGACTATCTACATGCTGAGTAATTTTATTCTTTATGATGGTTTCTATCATTTTTCACGGTATTGACATCAGGCTCACCGGTCTGTAGTTTACCGGATCACCCCTGGAACCCTTTTTAAAAATTGGTGTTACATTGGCGATCCTCCAATCTTCAGGTATTAGAGATGATTTTAATGATAGTTCACAGATTACTAACAGCAGGTCTGCAATCTCATGTTTCAATTCTTTCAATACCCTTGGATGTATACCATCCGGCCCAGGTGATTTGCTACTCTTCAGCTTATCTAATAGTTGTAATACATCTTCTCGATGTATCGATATTTCCTTCAATTCTTCTGCACCTTTAAATACCACTTCAGTCATGGGTAACATCCCTACATCTTCCTCAGTAAAGACTGAAGCAAAGAATTCGTTCAGTCTCTCTGCTATCGCCTTGTCGCCTCTTAGTGCTCTTTAACCCCTTTATCATCTAATGGACCACCTGAATCTCTCACCGGTTTTTGCTACGAATGTACTTGAAAAGGTCTTTACTTCACGTTTTTGCTTCTGCAGCAAGCTTCTTCTCAAATTCTCCCTTTGCCTGCCTTATCAATGCCTTGCATTTGACTTGCCAGTGCTTGTGCTGTTTCCAGGTTTCGTCGTTTGGCTCTTTTTTCCATTTCCTGAAAGATGCTTTTTTGGCAACAGCCTCTATGACTTCAACATTAAACCATGCTGGCAGTTTTTTGGACTTCCTTCCACTTTTCTTAAAGCGTGGAATACAGCTGGTCTGGGCTTCCAAGATAGTATTTTTCAACAACAGCCAAGCCTGATGTACGTCTTTAACCTTTGCAACTGCTCCTTTTAGTTTTTTCTTGACTGTTTTCCTCATTTTATCATAGTCTCCCTTTCGAAAGTTAAAAGGTAGTACTGTGGATTTCCTTACTATCCTCCTCCACTAATTAAATCAAAGGCGATCATGCTATGATCACTATTGCCAAGTGGCCCCAACAACCTTATCTCTTGCACTAGATCTGGTGTTCCACTAAGGATTAGGTCTAATATACCTTCCCCTCTGGTCGGTTCATGAACCAGCTGCTCCAAGAAGCAGTCATTTATATCATCTAGGAACTTTATCTCCCTAGCATGTCCTGACGTGACACTGACCCAGTCGATACCGGGGTAGTTGAAATCACCCATTATTACTGTGCTGTAACATTTGTTAGCTTCCTTGATTTCTTTGAGCATTTCATCATCCATTTGGTCATTCTGGCCAGGCGGTCGATAGTACACCCCCACTGCCATTGCCTTCCCCCTTTTACATGGAATTTCAATCCATATAGATTCTACAGCAGATTTTGTTTCCTGCAAAACCTTAATCCTTTTTGACTCAATGCCCTCTCTAACATAGAGAGCAACCCCTCCACCAATTTGATCAGCTCTATCATTACGATATAGTTTGTACCCAGGTATCAGTGTCCCACTGGTTGTCGTCCTTCCACCATGTCTCTGATATTCCAATCATATCTAACCTTTCATTTAGTGCTATATATTCTAACTCTCCCATCTTATTTTTTAGACTTCTAGCATTTGCATACAAGCATTTTAGAGAATGTATTTTATCCATATTAATTTGTCTGTTAGACATGAGTAATTTGGGATCTTTAAGCTCGGTCTGCTCCATACTTGAGGCTGAGAAAAGCACATTTACTTACCTGTAACAGGTGATCTCTGGGAACAGCAGGAATTAGTCCTCACATATGGGTACGTCGGTACCGACGGAGCCCGAGCGGGAAAGCTCCCCAGCTTCCCAGAAGGAAAGCTTTTGGGGCCTCCCACTGCGCATGCGCGCTGCCTTCCCGCCTTCCTGACCAACTCTCCTCAGTTCGAGTTTATAGCTGAGACAATAGAGAGAGGAAAGGAAGAGAGAGAGAGATACAACTCCTAGGGGAGGTGGGCGGTTGTGAGGACTAATTCCTGCTCTTCCCAGAGATCACCTGTTACAGGTAAGTAACTGTGCTATCTCCAGGAACAAGCAGGAATAAGTCCTCACATATGGGGACTCCCTAGCTAAGATGCCCGGGAGATCCCCTGAAGGGTATGAGATCCTGAAAGGTTCTTCATCTTCCTATGGATCTCAGGCATCCATTCAGGGAAGGTGGGCTGGAGTTGTTCAAGAATGGAATAGGTGTCTGAGGACAGCCTGACCAAACAAGGCATCCCGGCGGGAGTCCTTGTTCAAACAGTAATGGGCTGTAAAGGTATGAACCGAGGCCCAGGTGGCTGCTCGACAGATCTGGTCAATTGACACAGAGTTTAAATGAGCCATAGAGGTGGCCATGGCCCTCACATTGTGAGCGGTGACATGGCCCTCCAGAGAAAGGTTCTTACTCTGGTAAGCAAAAGAGATACACTGAGCAATCCAATTGGAGAGTGTTCTTTTGGAGACTGGAAGTCCTAAATGAGAAGGATCAAAAGCAACAAAAAGCTGAGAAGACTTTCGATGTTGCTGTGTCCTGTGGAGGTAAAAGGCAAGAGCTCTTTTACAGTCTAGAGTATGAAGGCTCCTCTCTGCATTGTATGCATGAGGAGCTGGAAAAAAGACAGGTAAATATACCTCTTGATTAAGATGAAAAGGTAAGACCACTTTAGGCATAAAGTGAGGATTTGTCCGAAGGACTACCTTATGATGGAACCTTGTATAAGGTGGATTAGCCACTAAGGCCTGCAGTTCACTGATGCGGCGAGCTGAAGTGACTGCAATGAGGCAAATAACCTTCCAGGAAAGAAATTTCAAGGAGGTAGTGGCTAAGGGTTCAAAAGGTGGCTTCATAAGCTGACCAAGAACCAAGTTTAAGTCCCATGTCACCGGAGGAGGTCGAATGGGAGGTTTAGTTAAAGTTAAGCCTCTCATGAATCTTGCAATAAGAGGATGAGAGGAAACAGGTTGTCCATTGATGGGCTTAAGTGATGCCGCAATAGCACTCAAATGGACTCTTACTGAATTTGTTTTCAGTCCTGCATTGAAGAGATGCAGGAGATATTCCAAAAGAGAATTCAATGGGAGTGCAAGAGGGTTAAGACCCTTTTGAGCACACCAAATGGAAAATCTTTTCCATTTAAAAGCGTAAGAACGCCTAGTGGAAGGTTTCCTAGAGGCATGCAGGATATCCTTCACTTGCTGCGAAAGATTGAAGTGTTGAAGGTCTAGGCCTTCAGTAACCAAGCTCTGAGGTGAAGGGACTTGGGGTTTGGGTGCCACAAAGTCCCCTCCTCCTGAGACAGGAGGTCTGGAGCCGCTCCCAAGTCCAGGGAGGGGGCTTGGGAGAGATGCAGAAGTAGAGGGTACCACACTTGGCGTGGCCAGCGTGGAGCTATGAGGATCATAGACCCTTGATCCCTTTGAAGTTTGAACAGAGTCTTGGGAATCAAAGGAATGGGTGGAAAGGCATACAGGAAACCCTGACCCCAATGCAGGAGGAAGGCATCCTTGGTCTGAACTCCCTGACACGGAATTCTGGAACAGAACCGGGGAAGTTTGGCATTCCACGGACTTGCAAAGATGTCTATGTCCGGGGTTCCCCATTTCTGGAAGATTCCGAGTACCTGATCCATGTGCAGGGACCATTCGTGTGGAAGCAGAACTCGACTGAGTCTGTCTGCCCAAGAGTTTTGGATTCCTGGAAGATATACTGCCAGGAGATGGATTTGATGCTCTCTGGCGAAGGCCCATAATCTTAGAGCTTCACTGCAAAGCGACAGAGAGCCAGTCCCTCCTTGTTTGTTTATGTAAAACATGGCTACTTGATTGTCCGTGTGAATAAGGACTGTCATGTTGCTGAGGGTATGAAAATCTTTGAGAGCTATAAAGATTGCTCGAAGTTCCAAGTGGTTGATATGAAGGGTGGTCTCCTGTGGAGACCAAGTGCCCTGAGTGGAGAGATCTTGGAGATGAGCCTCCCAACCTGTTTGGGAGGCATCTGTTGTGAGGGTTGCTTGGGGCAACAATGGTTGAAAGGGGGCCCCCAACAACAGATTTTGAGTGGATATCCACCATTGGAGAGACCAAAAGAGACGATTGGAGTTTGCTATTTGGTCTGAGAGAGCTCCTGATGCTTGAGTCCACTGGGTGGATAAAGTCCATTGAGCTGCTCTCATATGTAGGCGAGCATAAGGCACCACATGCACTGTGGAGGCCATGTGGCCTAATAGTTGTAGCATCTCTCTGGCAGTCAAGTGGCTTCTGGACTGAGTCTGAGAGGCTAAGTGCACTAGACGTTGGCAACGGGCCTGAGGTAGATAGGCCCTTGCGATGGTGGTATCCAACCAGGCCCCTATGAATTCTAGGGATTGAGTAGGAGTGAGTTGGGACTTTGGCAGATTGATCACAAGTCCCAGATACTGCAGAATTCGCCTGGTGCGATCCAGGGAAGTCTGAGCCTCGGACTGAGACGGAGCTCGGATGAGCCTGTCATCCAGGTATGGGAAGACAAAAATTCCCAGAGCGCGTAGAAATGCAGCTACTATTGCCATGCATTTGGTAAATACCCTTGGAGCAGAGGCTAGACCGAAGGGAAGTACTCTGTATTGGAAATGTTTTCCCTGGAACAGAAACCGTAGGAATTTTCTGTGGGATGGATGGATGAGAATATGTGTGTACGCATCCTTGAGAACTAGAGAACAAAGCCAGTCCTGACTCTGTAGGTATGGAAGGAGAGTGCCTAGAGAAAGCATCTTGAATTTCTCCCTGTATAGAAATTTGTTCAATTCTCTGAGATCCAGAATGGGTCTGTACCCCCCTGTTTTCTTGGGAATGAGAAAATAAGGGGAGTAAAAACCTGACCCTTGTTGAGGAAGAGGAACCTCTTCTATTGCCCTTTGGGCGAGAAGAGTGGTCACCTCCTGACCCAACAGGTCTAGGAGAGATGGGGGGAGAATTGCAACTTCTCACCATGGTATGGGGAGGAAGGTTGGAGAAATGTAGTTTGTAGCCCTCTCTGATGATAGAGAGGGTCCACTGCTCTGATGTGATTTGCTCCCATCTGGGAGCAAAATGAGTTAACCTTCCTGGAATGGCGAGAGGTTCTGGATGTTTTAGAGCCAGAAAGGTTAAGTTCTCTAGTTTTAAGTCAAAAACCCTGAGGGGGTTGGGACTGTTGGGCTGTAGCAGCCCCTGCAGGTTTTGCCCTGGCCTGTTTAGGCTGCTGACGCTTAGAAGCAAAGCGAGCTGCAGAAGATTGTTGGCCAGTATTTGTGGCAAATCTGGCCTTCTTGTAGAAAGGCTTTTTGAAAGATTTCTTCTTGACAGGGGTAGAGGTAGACTTAGAAAGTCTATCTAAAGCAGCATTTTCTGCATCCATTTGAGTGGCTTTGATTTGCCACTCCTTACCAAACAGATTCTCACCTGTACAGGGCAAATTTCCCAACCCATCCTGGACCCAGGGTTCAAGGTTAGAGGCCTGGAGCCAAGCAATTCTGTGAGCTGCTATGGCAATACCTGAGGCTCTGCTAGCACCCTCAAAGGAGTCAAAGGCTGCTCTGTTGGAGAACTTTGAAATATCTTGGGTATGCTTCAGCAGAAGAAGGAACTCCTCCTTCCTATCCTCTGGGATAAAGGGGAGAAAATGGCGTATTTTTAATGCAATTTCCTTGAGAAACATGCCCATATAGAGGCTGTATGAGTTGATTCTGGCAATAAGCATACTTGCTTGGAAGATTTTTCTTCCAAAAGCATCCAGAGTCCTACATTCTCTTCCTGGGGGAGTAGAAGAGTGTCTTTTAGTACTCTTGATCCTTTTCATAGCTGACTGCACCACGATGGAGTGGTGCGGGAGCTGAGTTTTTTGAAACCCAGGAGAAGGGGGGACACGATACATGGTGTCCAGACGACGAGAATGTGGAGATAGGGTGAGAGGAGTCTCCCATAAGTCCATCATGTGATCTTGAAGAATTTTATGGATGGGCAAGGTGACTGTCTCTTTGGGAACCTTAGAGTATCCTAAAATGTCTAACTTTTTTGCTCTAGGTTCTTTTTCAGAGGATACAGAAATAGAAAGACCTTTAGCAACTTCAATGATGAAGTCTTGAAAGGATAAATCCTCTGGAGGAGACATTCTCCTCTTTGGAGAAGAGGGCTCCTCAGGTAGAGTAAGGGATACTTCAGCAGAGTCATCTGATGAATCAGAATCATCAGAAGACTCAAAGTATCATCTGTTTGCTTCCAGGGATCGATAAGCGTATCGACCTGTATCGACATCGGGGGTACCCGGAACCGGATCAGTATAAACCCCGGAACCGGGAACCGGAATCGGTATCCTGGTTGATGTGGAAGGCATGGGTACCGGTATCGGTTGTGGTACCGGAACCGGAGTCGGTACCGCAGGGTGCGGTACCGAGGGCGTCGCAGCCTTAATAAAAGCCAAAATGGCCTGCTGCATGGATTGAACTGTATGATCCATGGACGCCACGACTGTCTGGATGTTGGTACCGGATGATTGAGCCGGTACCCCAGAACAGTCTAACAGGTGATCGGTCGAGGCCGTGCCATCGATGTCAACCTGTAACCCCATAGAAGGAGCTTTGGAAGCCGGAGCTTCCCGCCGGGGTTGTTTGGCTGGGGCATCTCGATACTTAGAGGGAGATTTGCCCTTTGAGGACCTGCCAGAGGAATGTTTGGTTACCTGAGATCCATCAGGAGAGGAAGACCTGGAAGATGTCGATGCTGGAGTATCTGTAGAAAACAGCATGTGAAACTTGGCTGCCCGGTTCTGTAAGCCACGTTTAGACATCAAAGAACAGGATGAGCAATCCGGAATGGAATGGTCAGGCCCCAAACATTTAAGACACCATTCATGGGTGTCTGTGACTGAAATAGTACCGCTGCACTTGGTGCATTTTTTAAACCCAGAGGCTTGTTTCTCCATGAGGGAGAATTAGTGAAGGCCTAAAGGCCTCACGGAACTAACACACCAAGTGAGGGAAAAAATGATTTTTTTTTTTTTTTTTTAAATAAAAGGCAAAAAAAGACCGGCGGTACCGGTCTGGAATCGGGGAAGGCAGACACGCGGCCAAAGAAATAAATTAAAATAACAACTTCAGCGGTGACAGGAACACGACCTGCTGGCTCCGCGGAAAAAGAAGAACTGAGGAGAGTTGGTCAAGAAGGCGGGAAGGCAGCGCGCATGCGCAGTGGGAGGCCCCAAAAGCTTTCCTTCTGGGAAGTTGGGGAGCTTTCCCGCTCGGGCTCCGTCGGTACCGACGTACCCATATGTGAGGACTTATTCCTGCTTGTTCCTGGAGATAACTTTTGTAATCAACCCCCTATTGGAACTAACTCCCCATGGGCCTTCTTGGCTTCTTCGGATTTCTTAGCGAGAGCTGGCAGGGTAAAGTAGTAAGCCCCATTGGCTCCCCAATATCCCTGAAAAGACTGCTTCCTTTCTGGGAAACACCCATTCTGATAACGGGCAAAGTGCATCACCCAGAACCTATGGAAGTCCCTAGACTGATTGTAAGAATGTACATTGCTCTGGTCCCTTTGGCTTGTCCTCCGGCAATTGGGGAATGCCTTTAGTGCCACCTACGTCTTTCACCAACTTGTCCAGCGCCTCCCCAAACAGCAACTTGCCTTTGAACGGAAGCTTGCTGAGCCTAGTCTTAGACAAGACATCAGCAGACTAGTTCCAGAGCCAAAGAAACCTGCATGCCACAACAACAGAAGCCATGGTCTTGGAGGATGCACGCACCGAATCATAAAGGCATCCGCCAGGTAGGCAGAGGCGGACTATGACTTAGTGGTCTCCAGCTGACTCTGTCGCACCCCACCATCCGCTGGGGCCAAGATCAGCAGCCAATGGACGGATGCCCTAGTCACATAAGCTCTGCAAATGGAGAGCCTGTAGCGTCAGCAGACTCATGTCAAAGGCCTACTTCAAGTGACTACTTGCAGTCCTGCAAGTCCTTCAAGGCTGCTCCGCCTTCCACAGGAATCTTGGTCTTTTTTGTAACAGACACGAGGGCATACACCTTCAGCATTTTCAATAGCTCTCCTCCTTCCTTGAATAGGGTACAGGCGGGCCGGGCCCATAGCTCACCTGCCCCCATCCCCCATAGACCTGCCTCAGGAATTTCCCATTCCATTTCCATCTTCTTAATAACCCAATGAACTGGGAAGCAGGTCCGAGAACCTTTAAACCCCTGCAACAAGAGATCCTCCAAGGGCTCTTCCACTATGGCAGGAGTAAGTGCCCATGCTCAGAGTGGCCAGAGAATGAGTATCCAAGGCTGGAGGTTCCTCTCTATGTAAGACATTGGGGTCCTCCCCCTGCAGGCTCTCCCCCACTTCCAACTCTGGTCCTTCAGGCTCCCCCCAGAGATCTGAAGGACCTTCTTCCAACTCCTCAGAGTGTGGTGACAAAGGAAAGTCTGATGCGAGACATCCTCCTCCACAGCCTTTTTCTTCTTTGGGGTGTCTCCTGACCCTGGGCTGCTCTCCTTCAGAAAGCTGGCCCCCAATTCTGTTGAAGATTTTGACTCAAGATGGCTGCTGGTCTGAACAGACTTCTGCTGCTTTAAATAGGTTTTATGCATAGAAAGAATGAAATCCAGGGAAAAAAGGGGGGGGCTCTAGAGTACTAAGCAGGTTACCTGGCACTGTCCCTGGTACAGACAGCTGTTTAGACCAGTGCTTGGGCTGATTTCCATTCGCAGAGACCAAAATGACCAGCGGTGTTAATATGGCCACGTTTCCCACCAAAACTGCAGTATCTGGGAAGAAACAACCTCTGACGCTGGTAGCCCAGAGTGGATTCATTACCACACCACTCAAAAAAAAACTTACTGCCATCTTATCCTGCCTCAAACAACCCCTGCAGATGCCACTCCGAGTCAAACCACGGCTCCCTGCACAGACAATACAGAACAGAGCCGTTCTCAGCATACACTGACACACGCGCAAGCAGAGCAGCCCCAAAACACTCACCGCTTGAAGAAGCTGTCTGGGAGGAAAAAAGAGCACCAATGAATGGTCCAGCAGCAAGAGAGATTGTAAGGATGCAGCCTAAGGCAGGGAAAGCATAGTTACTCACCTGTAACAGGTGATCTCCATGAACAGCAGGAATTTAGTCTTCACATATGGGTATTTTTGGTACCGACTGAGCCTGCGCGGGAACGCTCCCCAGCGCCCAATTAGAAAGCTTTTGGGAGCATCCCACAGCGCCTGCATGCTGCCTTCCCGCCTTTCCCAACTGCCTCTCTCCAGTTGAGTTTAAAGATGACACAAAGAGAGAGAGAGAGGGAAAGAGAAAGAGACAGATAGATACAACTCCTAGGTGGGTGGGTTGTGAAGACTAAATTCCTGCTGTTCCCGGAGATCACCTGTTACAGGTGAGTAACTATGCTATCTCCAGGAACAAGCAGGAATGTAGTCTTCACATATGGGGACTCCCTAGCTTTAGATGCCAGGGAGAGACCCCAGAAGTTGTGTGTACCTGTGAAAGGGCTCCACTTCCCCCCATGGATCTCTGGCATCCAACCAGGGATGGTGGGTATGAGTTGATTAGGTATAGAACAAGTGTTGGAGAACAGCCTGACCAAACAAGGCATCCCGGCGGGAGTCCTTATCCAAGCAGTAATGGGCTGTGAAGGTATGAACCGAGGCCCAAGTGGCTGCTCGACAGATGTCGTCGATAGACACAGAGTGGAGATGAGCCATTGAAGCTGCCATGGCTCTCACATTGTGAGCTGTGACATGGCCCTCCAGAGGAAGATTCCTACTCTGATAGGCAAAGGAAATACACTGTGCAATCCAGCTGGACAGTGTTCTCTTGGAGACTGGAAGTCCCAAATGAGAAGGATCAAAAGCAACAGAGCTGAGAGGACTTTCTATGTTGCTGTGTTCTTTGCAAGTAAAAGGCTAAAGCTTTTTTACAGTCCAAAGTATGAAGATTCCTTTCTGCATTTGATGCATGAGGCCTTGGAAAGAACACAGGCAGGTAGACCGCTTGGTTTATTGTTTACTGTTTACGGAACACTTGATATACCGCCCCCCCCCCCATTACATCGGGGCAGTTTACAATATAAATTAAAAAAGACCTTAGAACAGAAAGGAAAAAGAAATTACTACAAATTAAAGGACAGAAGAGATAGTGAATGGAGACAGTTTAAAGCAGGAGAAGAGAATGAAGTTATAAGGAATCATAGAGAACCATGAAAAGCAGAGGAAAAAAGATGGGTTTTGAGAAGAGAGCGGAATTTAGGGTAGGATTCTTCCAATCGGAGGGCAGTAGGTAAGGAATTCCATAGGGAGGGACCAAGGTAGAAAAAAAAGCTGATTTTCGAGTGGATTGTAGGTGTGCACGAGAGGGAGCCGGGAGGTTTAGGCGGTTGACATGGATGGAACGGAGGCTGCGAGTGGGAATATGAAAAGTCAACAAATCAGATAGATATTGAGGTCTGTGGAGATAGATAGCTCGATGTACTAGGGTGAGAATTTTGAAGGGAATCCAGAACTGTAGTGGCAACCAATGAAGGTGTTGCAACAGAGGGGTGATGTGATCACGTGGGGAGGCATGCAAGATCATCCGGGCAGCTGTGTTTTGTATTAACTGTAGCCGATGTTGCTGATATTGGGGGATACCGGCGTAAATGGAGTTACAAAAGTCCAGCCTGGTTATAACCAAGGAAAGGAGGAGGGTGGTGAGGGCTTGAGAAGATAGGCAAATCCGTGCCATTAAACCTTTCTTAAGACAGAAGAAGGAACGCCGAGAGATGTGGGAGATGTGGTCATGGAAAGTAAGATCGCTGTCGAGAATGACGCCAAGGTAACGGAGTTTAGAAACCGTGGAAAAAGGGGTACCTGAAAAGGAAGGAGTAAGTGACAGAGTGGGGGAACCATGGGTGAACCAGACAGCTGCTGTTTTTGAAACATTGAGAACTAGACAGCTGGAAGAGAGCCAAGAGGAAACTAGAGACAGACAGGCTTCCAGAGGCGTAATATTGGGCTGAGACGAGGAAGTATGATGAAGGAGAAAAATATCATCAGCATAATAGTAGCCTGAGATCCCCAGTTGTTGGACAAGTAAAGTTAAGGGGGCAAGAAAGACGTTAAACAGTAAGGGACCCAGGATAGAGCCTTGTGGGACACCACAAGTGAGAGGAAAATGGTCTGTGGTGGAAAGATCAGAGGTAACCGCAAATGAACGGGAGGATAAGAAAGAGTAAAACCAGTGATAGACACCACCACGAATACCCGCATCCTGCAGTCGAGAGAGAAGAGAGTGATCTACCAGGTCAAAAGCGGCTGAAAGATCAAGGGATACAGCCACCGTGATATTGCCATGGTCCTGAGAAGTTCGTATTTCATTCATGACTGCTGTGATAGTAGTTTCAACGCTATACCCGGGACGGAATCCGGATTGCCGAGGGTGCAGAAAATGTGTAGAGTCCAGACGATGTGAGAGTTGTGAAAAAAACCCTTTTCCAGGAGTTTGGAAGCAAAAGGAAGGTTGGATGGAAATTGGCGGGTACAGAAGAGTCTAAGGCTGGATGTTTCAGGAGGGGGCGGACTAGGGCGTGTTTCCATGGGCGAGGAAAGGTGCCGCATAACAGACTGGAGTTAATGATAGTAAGGAGAGGTTTTAAGAGGACGGTGGAAGGCTCAGAGAACCAGGAGGAAGGAATGGGGTCTAAAGGGCAGGTGGTCTTATGAGTGGTAGACAGTAATTTGATGAGTTCTGGGGAGGTGATAGGGTAAAAGTTAGTCCATGCATGCGACAGCAGGGGGGACGGCGGAGGTGAAACAGGAGGCGGCGAAAGCAAAACTTGTGGGCAAAAGGGAAGAGATGAACGAAGGTTTTGGACTTTGGAGGAGAAGAAAGAGGCCAGTGTGGTAGGACTGGGGGCTTGCGAGATGGAAACAGGCCCACGACTGGAAGAAGCCTGCAATTGAGAGAGCGTGTTCAGGGTAGCAAAACGTTGCCGTGAGCGGTTGGGAGCTGAAGCAATGGATGCGGAGTAGAAGGAGCACTTAGCTTGGTGAATACTCGACCGATAGTGGGCATGACAAGACTTAAAGTGCTGGTAGGAAGCTGTAGGTTAAGATGAAAAGGCGAGACCACCTTTGGCATAAAGTGTGGATGAGTCCTAAGGACTACCTTGTCATAACGGAACCTTGTATAAGGTGGATCAGCCACTAGTGCCTGCAACTCACTGATGCGACGTGCTGATGTGATTGCAATGAGAAAAATAACTTTCCAAGAAAGGAATTTCAATGAGGTAGTAGCTAAGGGTTCGAAAGGTGGCCTCATGAGCTGCCCAAGAACCAGGTTTAAGTCCCATCCACAGGTGGTGGCCTAATGGGAGGCTTAGTAAGAAGAAGGCCTCTCACAAATCTTGCTATAAGAGGATGGGAGGAAATAGGTTGTCCATTTAGAGGCTTGAAAGAAGTTGCAATAGCACTCAAATGGACTCTTACTGAGTTAGTCTTGTCCTGCATTGGATAAATGAAGGAGATACTCCAGTAATGATTCCAGAGGTATCGCAAGGGGGTTAAGACCCTTCTGCGAGCACCATATGGTAAACCTCTTCCACTTAAAAGCATAAGAGCATCTTGTGGAAGGCTTTCTGGAAGCATAAAGGACATCCTTTACTTGCTGAGAGAGGTTAAGATCATGAAGATCTAGGCCTTCAGCAACCAAGCTCTGAGATGCAGAGACTGGGGATTGGGATGCCATAATATTCCATCCTCCTGTGACAGGAGATCTGGAGCACATCCTAACTCCAGGGAGGGAGCTTGAGAGAGATGTAGAAGCAGAGGGTACCACACTTGCCGCGGCCAATGTGCAGCTATGAGAATCATACGCCCTGTCTCTCTGAAGCTTGAACAGGGTTTTGGGAATTAGGGGAATGGGTGGAAAGGCATACAGGAAGTCTTGACCACAGTGAATGAGGAAAGCATCCCTGGCCTGAGAGCCCTAAGCCGGAATTCTGGAACAGAACCGGGGAAGTTTGGCATTCAACGGACTTGCAAAGAGGTCTATGTCCCGGGTTCCCCAAATTTGAAAAATCTTGGTCACCTGGTCTGCATGCAGAGACCATTCGCGTGGAAGCAGAACTTGACTGAGTCTGTCTGCCCAAGAGTTTTGTATGCCTGGAAGATACGCTGCCAGGAGATGAATCTGATGTTCTCTGGCAAGGGCCCATAGTCGCAAAGCTTTGTTGCAAAGCGACAGAGAGCCTGTTCCCCCCTGCTTGTTCACGTAGAACATTGCTACTTGATTGTCCGTATGAATGAGGACTGTCTTGTAGCTGAGCAGGGTGTGGAACACTCGAAGAGCAAGGAAGATTGCTCTGAGCTCTAAGAGATTGATATGTAGATGAGTCTCCTGTGGAGTCCAGGTGCCTTGGGTAGAGAGGTCTTGCAGATGAGCTCCCCAACCCATTGGTGAAGCATCTGTTGTGAGAGTTGCCTGGGGTAAAGGATGTTGAAATGGGGACCCCAGCAACAGGTTCTGAGTGGACTGCCACCAATGGAGAGACAAAATAAGGCTATTTGTGTTTGCTATTTTGTCTGACAGACACCCTGATGCCTGGGTCCATTGAGTGGATAAAGTCCACTGGGCTGCTCTCATATGGAGGCGAGCATAAGGAACCACATGCACTGTAGATGCCATTGGCATAATAGTTGTAACATTTCTTGGGCAGTGAGATGAGGTTTTAGCACTGCTTGAGAAGCTAACTGCACCATGCGAAGGCAACGGGCCTGGGGAAGATAGGCCCTTGCTTTTTTGGTATCCAGCAGAGCTCCTATGAACTCTAGAGACTGAGTGGGAGTTAGACTGGATTTTGGAATGTTTATGACCAGACCCAAAACACTGAAGGATACACATTGTGCAAGATAGGGAAGTCCTGGCCTCTGACTCTGATAGGGCTCGAATGAGCCAGTCGTCTTAAGTAGGGGAAGACGAATATTCCTAGAGTGCGGATAAATGCTGCTACCACAGCCATGCATTACGTTTATGTTTATTACATTTGATATACCGCTCAAGCCAAAGCATCAGAGCGGTTTACAATATTACATAAAAGTTACAGAAAATATGAAAAGAACGCCATTAATTAGATAGGACAGAATAAGAGATACAGTGATAGTTAAAGGAATAGAGGAGACAAGAAGAAATGCTCCACATTGCATCTGAAGAGGTAGATATCATACCACCAGGTGTTTAAGCTCCCACTCACCACCTCCGCTGTCGACATCACCCCTCCACCGCTCCAATCTCCACAGCAAGCAGAACCAATGTAGCAGCATTTTAAACGGCCCCACACGGTCCTACGCTTAAGGACCACGCGAAAGGGCCTGCAAGGCACGGGCGCGTCAGTGGAAGTGACGGTTTTAAAGCCGTTAAAGGAAGCTGGTATGGGCAGGCTGAAAGGAAAGAGGTGAACACTCTTGGTGCTGAGGCCAGGCCAAAAGGAAGCACCCTGTATTGGTAGTGCTTTCCCTGAAAAAGGAACCGAAGGAAATTTCTGTGAGTTGGATGGATGAGAACATGAGTGTACGCATCCTTGAGATCTAGAGAACAAAGCCAATCCTCACTTTGAAGGTATGGCAGCAGAGTTCCCAGAGAAATCATCTTGAATTTCTCTTTGAACAGGAATTTGTTCAATTCTCTGAGGTCTAAAATAGGTCTGTCCCCCCCTGTTTTCTCTCACTTGGTTTGCAGCTTGTCGTGCTGTGAGGGCTTGCGTGCATCAGTAATGCTGAGAGCTAAACTATCGGTAGTTTAACTACTGGCAGGGTCTCCCAAGAAGGACAGGTCTCAGCTGAGGTGCCAGACCATGACAAACCACCCATCTGGGCAGCAGCAGAATGGGACAACGTTGGCGGCGGAGGATCACACTTTTGTGACAACGGCAACACCAAACAAACTGCGCGGAAGAAAGGCCCGGCAATCTACTTCTGTATCTTGCCATGAAAACCCAATGGATAGTTACATCAAAACAAATTGTGCTATGGTGCTGGAAGATGAGACCCCCAGGTCAGAAGGCATTCAACTAGCTACTGGTGAAGAGCTGAAGACTTTTCAGAGTAAAGTCAGCATTTATGATGTGGTTGTCTGACTGCTGATGTAGCTGCGCATGAAATGAGAGTCAGAAGCTGTAAAGCACAGTTACTTACCTGTAACAGATGATCTCTGTGAACAGCAGGAATAAGTCTTCACATATGGGTACATAGGTACCGACGGAGCCTGCGCGGGAACGCTCCCCAGCGTCCAATCAGAAAGCTTTTGGGAGCATCCCACAGCGCCTGCGTGCTGCCTTCCCGCCTTTCCAACTGTCTCTCCTCAGTTGAGTTTTATAGCTGAGACAAAGAGGGAGAGAGAGGGAAAGGAAGAGAGAGAGAGAGATGTTGCAAATCTAATGGAGGAGCCATGCTTCCTCCCGAGGATCTCCGGCATCCAAAGGGATGGAGGGTAGGAGTTGAACTAACAGTGTAAAAGGGTGTGCTGTGGAACAGCTGGATTAAACAAGGTATCCGAAAAGGTGTCCTTGTGTAGGAATAACTGTTAGTAAGGGATAGGAGTCCCAATTCTTGAAAAAAGATTTTATCCAAAGATTGCAAAGCTACACATATGGGGAAGTTAATATGGGTCTGTTGTAAGAACCATCACATTATCCTCATATGGAGTTCCCTTACTGTGAAGAGTAAAGGAAATACAATTTGCAATACAGATGGAGAAAAGAAATATTAATGTCTAGAATTAACCCCAGGGGAACTGGGGAGTTCTATAAGAAGTTGGGACCTTGGGAAGAAGCTAAGCTTCCGAACAGACCAAATCTGAAAAAATTCTGACCCTAGAGAAGGATGGTGTCTAGGGAAAGAAAGAAAAGACAAAACTGACTGGTCTGGATCAAAAAGTTACAAGACCTTTACAGAAAGAAAGGATGGGTTTCTTGAACCCCGTTAACCAGACGAAAAATTGTACTGGGCAGTTTAGCCCCCAATTTCTGAAGATCAGTGGCGTGTGTCGCATAAGTGATGGCACTTAGGCTAACAACTGCACATAGAGAGCTTCAGATATAAGATAACCTTTTTTTCTGCTTGAATCAGGTTAGGTTAAAAGAAGGAGTTTCCTAATTTTACCAGATAAATTGGATGTCCATTTAAGAATACCATAGTATGCTAAAAGCATTGATATGGACAGTAACAATATTTCAAGGTCAGATTGTATAAAGTGATCCGACTAACAACCAGAAGGGTCACAGCCTCTTGAGGAAAGTCAGTGAATTCATATTAATGAATTAGTGTAAGAATTATGTGCAAGGTTACATGGAAACCAGTAGGATGCTTCTTACTTGTGACAAAAAGTCTAAGTCTTATATTTATTTATTTAATTTATTTATTTTATTTATAGACTCATATACCGCACTATTAGGCATCAGCGCGGTTCACAAAAAACAGTGAGATACACAATTCAACAGTACTTTGTGTTTACAGAAAACAGGAGAATATAACTCGGATAACAGGGTATATAATTAATAAACATAGTCATAATATCATCATGGCTTCAGTTTTGTGTGTATGTGGTCTGTGGGGTATCTGTATTGTATGTGTATGAGTGGAAGGTCTGTGGGTTGGTTGAGATGTCTTTATTGTTTACTGGATAAGATAAAAGGAAGAGGTAGTGTTTCAAAGCTTTGCGAAACTGCAAAAGGTCTGGTATTGCTTGGATGTTTTGAGGGAGGCTATTCCAACACCTTGGTGCACAGAATAAAAAGGCCCTGTCTGAAGTAGTTTTGGTACACTGTGATATTGATTTAGGGACTAACAGAGTATTGAGTGTTACTGACCTTCTGTCTCTATTGAGGGGTGGTGTTTGGATCAAGTCTGATATTGATGAAGATGAGAGTTCTTTGAAGGCTTTGAATGTAATTAGTAAAATTTTGAAAGTGAGTCTACTTTGAATTGGGAGCCAATGAAGATGTTTTAGAATAGGTGAGATATGGTCTTTCCGGGAAGCTCCATGAAGGACTCTAGCTGCAGCATTCATAGCCATTTGAAGTGGGTGTAAGGTGGTTTGTGGAAGACCTTGTAAAATTGAGTTCGCATAATCAAAATGAGGTATGATTAGCGCCTGATAGATGGTTCTAAAATCGTCTGGCTCTAGCAAGGATCGAAGGTGTCTAAGGGAGCGTATTTTGTGATATACTGCTCTTACAATATTACTAATATGTGCTTTCATATCTAATTTCTGGTCTAAAGACTAGTGCTCAGATGGGTCTTGAGACATACATGGAGTGCAAAGGAGATCCTAGGATAAAGGATCTGGGTCCTTCTATAACTTCAGAAAAAGTTGGAAGAAAGGAACGCAACATAAGGAAATACCATGCTTGCCTCCTTTTGAGGGCAGTATGTGTATTATGCGTTCTTTGCTTATTATTGACTTCAAAGAGGTATTGGAAAGTAGAAAAAAATTGCAATAAAGATCAACTGCAATGATTAGGAATGCATCCCTATTGTAGAAGTTCTTTTGAAGACATAGAACAACCCAGGGAGTGGTGCCGTTCCTTAACTTTCGAAGTCGTCTAGGCCCTGGTTCCTTTTCCTTAAAAGAATTTTAAGGAAGATAACAAAAAATAGGAACCAACAGGCATGGGCACATGAGTGGGTAGAGGCCACCAGTTACAGGTTCTTTAACCGCCTGGAAGTTACCTGCCAGGAGCAGACTCTGATGCTCTCTGACAAAGGCCCATAGTTGCAAAGCTTGCTTGTATGGTTGCAGAGAGCATGTTGTAGGTTGCTTATGAGAGCCTGGCTGTTAGATAGCCAGTGTGCAACCTAATCAATTCTGAAAATATAGAATTGAACATAGCTCAAGATAGTAGTCAGGGTTTCTGTCTTAGAATGATAAGTGTACAAGAGGGTTTCGAAAATGTATTTCGGAGCCATCTGTTATAAGGACAGCAGAAAAAGGACTAACAGACATGATTAGGAATGGTAATACTAAATTCCTGTCTAATAAGCTGTCATAAAAAGGATATTTGAGGGGTCAACTCGAAACTACGCAGGTAGCGTGGAAGAGGCAGAAACCCATGTGAGCTATCTGTTTAAGAAGCTCATATAACACACTTGGTGGGTTATTTCCATTATGGAGGGTTTTAGAAGCCGTCTGAGTTGACTATGCTCAAATGGATAGAATAATTTGGTGGAAGTTTTCAGAATGCTGTTTTGCATCCTGTAAAAACCCCAGTGCAGAAGGACCCAAAAGGGAAAAAATGCTGTATTGGAAGATTTACTGGAGTAGGAATTCCTATAGCTTCAGGAGCAGCTCTCCAGTTGAATAATATCCCTGTTAGAGACTGGATATCCAGACTAACGGATAGAAAGTAATACAGAGTTGAAAAAACTTACTATATAGTAAGTATTATCGTTAAAGTCTTCTGTAACTAAGGTCAAACAGATGAAGTAGTGCTCATCCTGTTAAGTTTCTTGATTTTTCTTCTCATATATTTGTTTGGGTTTTGTTTTTTGTTTTTTTAAATAAGGAAGTAGAAACTGGTGACCTGTAAGCATGAGATATCAACGTAACTCTTGACTAGAAGAGTGGACTTCTGTTGAAGAGATTCATGCCTAGAATTTAGTTAGTGTTGTCTCAGCAAGGATGAGATCTAACCAGAATGACTCTTTCAATAGAAAGATAAGTCTACAGGTTGTGAACCTCATACAGGAAGGAAAAGAATTCAGAAACCCTGAATTATTGGGTTTGCTGAGCCTGATGAGGTTTTTGTTTCCTTAGCCTGGTTTGATGTTGTCCCTGTTGGGAAACATCTGTCTGTAAGGTAGAAGACGGATAAAACTTTTTCCCCTTAGGAGAACAAAGCTTTTTAGAAGATTTACTATTGACTGGGACAGAGGAAAGTCTTAACAATCCTCTGAGGGTAGGATTATCAGTATGTAACTGACTAGCCTGAAATAGACAATCCTTGTTGAAGAGATGTTCTCCAGTACAAGGACTATTCCCCATCTTTTCTTGTATCCATTTATCCAAGTCTGAAGCTTGGAGCCAGTCTATGCGTCGTGCTCCTATGGCTATAGCAGAAGATCTGCTGATAGATTCAAAAGAATCCAGGGAAGCACGATAAAGGAACGTAGAGATATCATGAGCATGACTGACTAGTGATAAATAGTCTGCTCTTTTATGTTCCTGAAGGAAAGGGTTCAAAAGTTTTAAACTTTTTGTAACCTCTTCCAAAGAGGATGCCATATAGAAAATATATGAAATGATTCTTGCTGAAAGCATAGATACTTGGAAGCATCGACGGCCAAAAGCATTTAAGGCCCTAGACTCACGACCTGGCGGATAAGAGGAGTGCTTTTTTGCACTCTTAACACGCCTCATTGCTGATTCTACTACTATAGAATGATGAGGGAGTTGAGTCTTGAAAACCTAGAGAAGGTGGCACTTTATAGATAGTGTCAATTCTCTTGGAATGTGGGGATACCGTTAAGGGAGTTTCCCACATTCTTAATAACAGATCCTGTAGGATCTGATGCAAAGGAAGCATGATTGACTCCTCCGGAAACAAGGGAGATTGCAGAATTTCTGAATCCCTTGGTATAGACTCTTTCCCGGGTATAGAGATGGCAAGTATTCTTGCCATATCAAGCAGGAAAGCTTGAAAGGAGATCTCCTCCAAGAGGAACCCTCTGAAATGAGGAGTATAAGCTGGAACTGTTGAAAGTTCAGCTTCGGTACCGATGGATGCATCACCGACATCAGGGTTAGAAGACCGGGAAAGATGAAGCATGGGATTCTCTTTAAAAGAGATGTGTTTGGTACCCCTCAGAGTCGGTACCGAATCTTCCAGGCTAGATAGCGATTCCAGGCTCGGCATCGAAGAAAGCGAGCCTGTAGAAGGAGGTATCGAAGGCATCGATGCCGGTACCGATGTCGATACCCGCATCTGCAGCGATGCCCAATCCGGCACCGGGAGTAATGCTGATGTGCCAGCACCGAAGCAGATACCAGCACCTGCATGGACACCGATACCAGTAGTCGAAGAACGGTCTGCGGCGACTCTAGCGGTACCGAAGTAGCTGAGAGATTCACCAGACTATGTTCGATGGCGAGGAGTCTTTCATCCAACACCATAGCCGATGCCGGGGTATCGGTACCGCTCGAAGCTGTCCGGACCACTGAGCATGGCACAGGTGCATCCACGGAGGTAAAAACCTCGGGAGCAACCTGAGAAACCAATAATGCTTTGGAGACCGAAGACTCCCGCCGGGATTGAGCCATGGTGTCCGAGGGCAAGGCCAGAGGCATCTCGATGCTTAGAAAGAGATCTACCTCTCAAGGACTGGCTAGTCTTAACAGACTGTTTGGTTACCTGACCGCGGAAGGAAAAAGAGACTCTGACTGGTGACATCATGGAGGATGTAGACCCAGTACCGAGTTGTGCTCAGTTCTGAAGATTCTTCTGTTTAAATTGTTACAAGAGAAACACTCTTTAGGACAATGGTCAGGACCTAAACAAGGCAGACACCAAAAATGAGTGTCTATTAACGTAGTTGTACCGCCACACTTTCCACATTTCTTAAAGATAGTGGCTGGCTTTTCCATAATGGAAAGGATAGAGGCCTAGTGGCCAAAAAGAGGTCAGACACTAAACCAGAAAAAATTCTTAGTGAAAAGAAGAAATTTTCCAAGAAAAAGAAAGAAAAGCACCGGCGGTACCGGTGGGCATCGAAGAAAGGCAGGCGCGACCACAAAAAATAAAAAAGATGAATTTTCTGCGGTGACAAGGACACGTCCTGTCGGCTCCGCGGAAAATGAAGAACTGTTGTGAGGGAAGTAGAATGGCGGGAAGGCAGTGCGCATGCATGTGGGATGCTCCCAAAAGTGTTCTTTTTTGGACTCTGGGGAGTGTTCCCGCGCAGGCTCCGTCAGTACCGACGTACCCATATGCGAAGACTCATTCCTGCTTGTTCCTGGAGATAGATGTCTTACACATTGGAACATAGAACGTATGAAGCATGAACCAAGGGAAGTTGGAGGTGGTCAAGAATGAAATGGAACGTGTACAACTCGATCTGTTGGGTGTCAGCGAACTGAAATGGACTGGCATCGGGCACTTTGCATCAGATGATCACATGGTCTACTATGCTGGAAATGAAAGACAAAGAAGAAATGGTGTTGCATTTATAATAAAGAAGAAACTTGCAAGAACTGTAATGAAATACAATGCAGTAAGCGAACGCTTAATCTCTATTCGTCTACGAGGATTGCCTATCAACACAACTATAATTCAAGTATATGCCCCAACAGCTGCAGAAGAGAAAGAAATTGAAGAGTTCTATGAACAAGTACAAGCTGAAATTGACAGAACATGCAAACAGGATATCCTGATAGTCATGGGTGAGTGGAACGTAAAAGTTGGCAACAAAGAAGAAGGCAAAGTAGTTGGAAAATATGGACTTGGCAACAGAAATGAAGCTGGAGAAAGACTGATAGAATTCTGCAAGACCAATGATCTCTTCATCTCAAACACCTTCTTCCAGCAACACAAGCGGCGACTGTACACATGGACTTCACCCAATGGATTGTATAAAAATCAAATTGACTACATCTGTGGAAGTCAACGATGGAAAAGCTCTATAACATCAACCAAGACAAAACCTGGAGCTGACTGTGGTACAGATCATCAACTACTAGTATGCAAACTCAAGCTAAAGTTGAAAAAGAGCAAACCACTCATGAAAGCAGCAAAATATGGAATTTAAAGACTGCCTGCAAAATCGATTTGATGCTTTAGATACAAATGACAGAGCTCCAGAAGAGTTATGGAATGACATCAAGAAGGTTGTGTTGGAAGAAAGCGAGAAGTCTCTATAAAAGGTGAAAAAGCAAAAACAGACAAAATGGATGACGGAAGAAACTCTGAAAATTGCCCAGAAACGAAGAGAAGCTAAAGCCAGAGGAGAAAGAAATACAACAAAACTCAGAGATTTCCAACGTGCAGCAAGACAGGACAAGGACACTTGCAAGGAAATAGAAGCAGAAACTATTAAAGGAAGAACAAGATTGGCTTTCCTAAAGCTACGAGAGTTAAAGAAAAAGTTCCAGCCTCGAATTGGAATGTTACAAGATGCTCAAGGTTCTATGTTGAATGATGCTGAGAAGATCAAGAAAAGGTGGAAGGAATATAGAGTTTTTATATGATAAAGATCAAGTGGACCAACAGCCGTTTCAACCTTTACCTTATGATCGGGAACCATTGGTGATGAAAGAAGAAGTTGAAGCAGCATTGAAAGCCTTATCAAAGAACAAAGCACCAGGCATTGATAGCATTCCCATAGAAGTATTGCAGCAATCTGATGCAGCTGTTACCGTACTCACAAGGCTCTGCCAAGAAATATGAAAGACAACATCATGGCCAACTGACTGGAAAAGATCTGTGTTTATACCAATACTAAAGAAAGGTGATCCAACTGACTGTGGAAATTATCGCACAATCGCTCTGATCCCACATGCCAGCAAGATTCTACTGAAGATTATTCAAAAGGGACTACAACCATACCTGGAACAAGAACTACCTGAAGTGCAAGCAGGGTTCAGGAAAGGGCGAGGAACGAGAGACATCATTGCGGATATGAGATGGATCCTTGAAAAGACTAAAGAATACCAAAAGGATATCTATTTGTGCTTTATCGACTATAGCAAGGCTTTTGACTGTGTAAACCATGAGAAACTCTGGGCCACATTAAGAAGCATGGGTATACCAGAACACCTGATCGTTCTCTTGCACAATCTGTACATTGATCAAGAAGCAACAGTTTGAACAAGGAGAAACAGAATGGTTTAAAATAAGCAAAGGTGTAAGACAAGGCTGCATACTTTCCCCCTACCCGTTTAATTTATATGCAGAACAAATCATCAGAGAAGCAGGATTGTATGAAGACAACAGAGGTGTGAAGATTGGTGGAAGACTCTACAACCTTCGCTATGCTGATACCACCACATTACTGGCTGAAAGTGAAGATGATCTGAAACATTTGCTTCTCACAATCAAAGAACATAGTCTCAAAATGGGCCTACACCTTAATGTAAAGACAAAGATCATGACAACTGCATAATCAACAGGTTCATCGTTGAAGGAGAAGAAATTGAAATTGTGAACAACTTTAACCTACTTGGATCAACTATAAATAAAGAAGCAACAAGCAGTCAAGAAATCAGACGACGCATTGCTCTTGGCAGAATGGCTAAGACCCACCCAGATAAGATTCTCAAGAGCAGAGATGTCTCTCTCCATATAAAGATTTGACTTGTTCAAGCCATGGTATTTTCAATAACATCATATGGATGTGAAAGCTGGACAGTGAAAAAGACAGATAGGAAGAAAATTGATGCCTTTGAATTATGGTGCTGGCGGTGAATACTGTGTATACCATGGACTGCCCGAAGAACAAACCAGTCGGTACTAGAGGAGATCAAACCTAAGCTTTCTTTAGAAGCTCAGATGACAAGACTTCGACTTTCATACTTTGGACACATCATGCGAAGAGAGAGATCATTAGAGAAAGACATCATGCTTGGCAAGACAGAAGGTCAAGGCAAAAGAGGAAGGCCAGCAATGAGATGGATCGATACAATAACAGCAGCTATGGGTACCAGTCTGTCAACAATGAGCCGCCTGACTGAAGACCGAGCACAATTTAGGATAGCTATCCAGAGGGTCGCCATGAGTCGACTCCGACGCGACGGCACTTAACAAACACCCCCTGTTTTCTTTGGGATAAGAAAATAGGGGGAGTAAAACCCCGTACCCTGTTGATGAATGGGTACTTCTATTGCCCCTTGGGCAAGAAGCATAGTGACCTCTTGATCTAACAGGTTGATGAGAGAGGTTTGAGAACTGAACTGTCTTACCATTGTGGGAGGGGGCATGCACAGAAAGTGAAGCTTGTACCCCTCTTTTATAATAGAGAGTGTCCAATGCTCTGCTGTTATTTGCCCCCACCTGGGGGCAAAGTGACACAACCTTCCTGGAACGGTGGAAGGCTCTGGTCCATTGAGGGCCAGGAAGGCTAAGTTCTCTAGATGAAATCAAAGGCCTTGTGGAGGCTGAGACTGCTGAAACGGCTGAGGCTTAGCAGTCTTTGCTTTCCTTTGTTTAGGTGGTTGCTGACTTTTCCGGGCAGGCTGACCTGCAGAACGTCCCTGCTGGGAATAAGAGGAATAAAACCTCTTCTTTTTTGAGAAGAATGGTTTCTTGAAAGATCTTTCTTGCAGGATCAGCTGTGGCTTTGGATAACCTATCCAAAGTGGAGTTGTCAACATCCAACTCATTGGCTTTTTCTTGCCAATTTTTGCCAAATAGGTTCTCACCTGTACAAGGGATATTACCCAGTTTGTCGTGCACCCAGAGTTCCAAATCAGATGCCTGGAGCAAGGCAATTCTACGTGCACCTATGGCAATGGCAGAGGTTCTGCTTATGCACTCAAAACAGTCAAAAGCTGCACGATTGACAAACTTAGAAACATCCTGGGCATGTTTAACCAGTGTGAGAAAATCCTGCCTCTTGTCATCAGGAAAGAGAGGGCTTAAAATCTCCAAGTCTCCTGTGACTTCTTTAAGGAACATTCCCATATATAAAATATAGGAACTGATCCTGGCAGAAAGCATGGAAGCCTGGAAAGTACGACGTCCAAAGGCATCCAAAGTTAGACACTCACGTCGTGGAGGATTAGAGGCATGCCTCTTTGCACTCCTGATTTTTCTCATAGCTGATTCCACTACAGTAGAGTGGTGAGGAAGCCGAGTTTTCTGGAAACCAGGACAAGGAGGGACTCGATACATGGTATCCAGTCTGCGAGAGTGAGGAGAGGTGGTAAGAGGTGTCTCCCACATTCTCAACATGAGATCATGTAAGATCTCATGGATAGGCAGAGTAGCTGCCTCCTTAGGAGCTTTGGGATATTGTAAAATCTCCAACTCCTTAGCCCTGGGCTCCATTTCAGGAGCCACAGTAATGGACAGACCTCGAGTCACCTCTCTGATAAAATCCTGAAAGGAGATATCTTCTGGAGGAGACATCCTACGTTTAGGGAAGGAAGGCTCCTCTGGGAGAAGTATCCCGGTACCGGCAGATCTGTCAGAATCCTCGGAGTCCTCCGAGGATTCAAAGTACCTTCTGTCTGGATGCTCTTGAAGAGCCCGATACCATACCGACCGAAGTTGGTACCGGGGGGAATCGGTACCAGTGTATGGCACCAGAAGGCATCGCATGACTGGGTGCCGGCAAAGCAGACACCGATATCGATGCTCTCGGTATCGGTTGAACTGTCTGATGCGGTTCCGAGGGTGTTGATGCCGCAAGGAGAGCCGCCAGACTGTGTTCAATAGCCAGGAACCTCTGATCCATTGATGCTGCCGATGCCTGGGTATCGGTACCGGAAGCAGCCGGTACCCCAGAGCATGGCACCAGTAGTTCTGCTGAGGTTGAGGCCTTGAGAAAATCCTGGAGCCCCGATAATGCTTTGGAAGCCGAAGCCTCACGCCGGGGCAATTTTGCCGGTACAGAACCCTCAAGGGCAACACCAGAGGCATCTCGATGCTTGAAAGGAGATCTACCCTTTGAGGACCGGCTAGACTTATGTTTAATTACCTGAGATCCATGGGAGGAAGACAAAGCCCTGGAAGACGTCGATGCCACAGAAGCTGCATCGGAGGGAAAAAGGGTGCTGAGCTTAGCAGCTGTTTTGTCGACCCCTCTTGGACATCATGGCACAAGCCATACACTCTGAGATGGAGTGGTCAGGACCTAAACATTTAAGACACCACTCATGGGTGTCAGTGACAGAGATGGTACCGCCACACTTGGTGCACTTTTTGAAAACCGAAGCGGGTTTTCCAGAGTAAAGGAAACGTTTTGGGCCTAAGGCCCAAAAAGGCACGTGCACCTGAAGAAAGGTTTGGAAAAAATATATATATTTTTTTTTTTTTTTTAAAAAGAAAGCAAGAACGAACCGGCAGTGCCGGTATAGCGTTGAGGGAAGGCAGACGCAACCACAAAAAAGGAGATTAGGAAAACTTTTCTGCGGTGACAGGAACGACAACCTGCTGGCTCCGCGGAAAACGAAGAACTGGAGAGAGGCAGTTGGGAAAGGTGGGAAGGCAGCACGCAGGCGCTGTGGGATGCTCCCAAAAGCTTTCTAATTGGACGCTGGGGAGCGTTCCCGTGCAGGCTCCGTCAGTACCGACGATACTTATATGTGAAGACTACATTCCTGCTTGTTCCTAGAGATTAAAAGAAATACACCGCTCCGTCAGTCCTCATGTTTCCCTTAAAAAAATAAATAAATAAAAGGGGTACAGCTCTTTTAAGCCAAAAAGACAGGGAAAGCGCCAATACTAGAATACCTAGTAGTGGGCTATACAGCTTGTAGGGGGGGGGGGGGCCCTGGACTACCAGTAGACAAATTCCAGGGCTCACCCGACACTCAAGGACCCCAGTGAGATAAAGGGCAGTCGCTGCCACAGGATGAATAAACAGCTATACTCAGTTGGTAACAGCCATACCCAGCCTCTGTATATGGCCAATATGAAATGCCAAATAGTCAGATCCAGAATTCCCTGTGTTTTTGTTTAGGTTTTCTTTAGAACAAAAACTAGGCCTAAATCCTTTCAGTGGAGTCCACCATGCAAAAGCTCCTCTCCAGCTGCTGGGAATTTATATATCTTATTCCTGGAGCTGAAGGGGTGCCTCTTGTGCTGTGACATCACAAATGCTCAGTTCCCAGCTGCTGGAGGGGGGGAGATAAAGCGTAGTTACTCACCTGTAACAGGTGTTCTCCAGGGACAGCAGGAATTAGTCCTCACTTATGGGTGACGTCGGCGCCGATGGAGCCCGCACAGAGCAATTCCCCAGCTTTCAAAGAAAGCCTTTGAGATTGCTGCCACGCATGCCTGGTCCTCTTCCTGCCCAGAAGTGCCATCTTGCTCAGTCAGGTCCCATAGCTAGAGTCCTAAGCAGCAGGTGGCAAGGAAAGGATAAAAATAGCAACTCTTCAGGGGAGGTGGGAAGGTGGGAAGGTAGTGAGGACCGATTCCTGCTGTCCCTGGAGAACACCTGTTACAGGTGAGTAACTATGCGATGCTGGGAAGGCAAGAGAGACTGATGCCGAGGACCCTCACGAGGCCACGACTCTTGGGTGTTTCCAGGGCAAGTTTGGGTGTCCCTCTCGAGGGAACCTCGGTCTCGAGGCACAGGCCAGTAGTGAAAGGCAGCTAAGAAGGCAGAAATGCTATGCTCTAGTGTCAGCAATCGTGACTCCCACGTGGACATGGATCCCTGCAACGCAGACACTGGAGTTACCGGGTCTGGCGTGGAGGAGGAGAGGGGGGTCCTCACTGGGACGACCCTCAGGAGACTGGGCGCCATCATCAGAGGCCTCCTTGTCTGTACGAGGTACCTTCGAAGCCGCTCCTTGTCTGACTCTCGGGAACGCCAGTGGGGCTGAGCGACCAAACACGGGGGCGCTCACGCTTGTCTGGAGCCCCTGACAGTGACTTTGAGGTCGTCTTCTTCTGACTCTCCACTTCAGGGGACTCCTGATGGGAGTGCCGCTTTGAACACAGGGCCGAAGTGGGGGATCCCACCAGCAGAGGGGCAACAGAGGGTGCTGCCAGGGATTCCGGGGCTAACTTCCAAAAAAATGTCATCCGACTTTTCCTTACGACTTAGCAGCGCCTTGGAGGACATTTTCTTGCAATGAGAGCAGAGCTCCGGGTCATGGTCAGCCCCAAGACACTGAAGACAGTAGTCATGGGTGTCCATGAGCAACATGTTTTTGGAGCATCTGTCACATATTTTTTTAAAACCGATGGCCATCGGGGCAAAAAGGGCCCCCGCTAGGCCGAAGACCTGTGTGGCCAGCGGTTGAGAGAAAAAAGGGTGCGACGCCCGCAAAAGAAAAAATATTTCACACGAAAGGATGTCCCCTCGCTCAAGGGAAAAGAAGAGCAAGGGAAGGATGGGTAGAGGACCGGTGCTACCAGAAAAGAGACAGGCCAGAGGCCGAAAACTAAACTCTTTTTTCCGAAGGACGAGGACGTGCGTCCAAAGGGCTCCGTGGAAAAAGGGAGACTGAGCAAGATGGCACCTTTGAGTGGGAAGAGGGCCATGTATGTGTGGCAGAAATCCCAAAGGTTTTCGTTGAAAGCCAGGGAATTGCTCCGCACGGGCTCCATCGGTGCAGACGTCACCCATAAGTACTGAGTTCCTGCTTGTTCCTGGAGAACCCACACATACTGGAATGGACTGGAGGGACAATAAGGAAACAAACCTATTTCAAAGAAGGGCAAGCTGTAAGACTAGAGGACATACGATGAAGCTGCAAGGCGGTAAACTTAAAAATCATCAGGAAATACTTTTTTCACTGAAAGGGTGATGGATGCATGGAATGTCCTCCCAATGGAGATGGTGGGGCCAAATACAGTGACTGAATTCAAAATGGCATGGGACAGGCACAATGGATCCCTCTTTATAGCAAGAGGATAAAATCAAAGCAAACAAATTCTTTTAATAGAGGGGGGGGGGGACACCTGCACGGAGCAGCAGATTCAACCCTAACCACAGGCACAGAGGGGGGCGATCTACACAGAGCTGCAGTTACAACCACTCTAGCCACCTTACTGGGCAAACTAGATGGACCATACTGGTCTTTATCTGCCATCATATAGTATGTTATAATATTGATGATGTATGCCACAGCATGGCAGTATCCAAGAGGACGGGGACTGCTTCACCCACCAGGACAGAAACTGGAATCTCAGAGTCAAGCAGCTAGCCCTAGTCTCCAACTGGCTGATCAACCAGGAGACTTCTTGAGAAGACCAGAGCCCCTGAACGAATTGACCCACAAAGTTGGCTCCCAACCTGATGCCAGCCTATCACCCAATCTAGTACACCTAAAGGCATCCCAAGCCACAGATTGTACTACTGCTACTACTACTAATTTGTACACAGCTACAAAGCATACACAGCACTGTACAAAGACATGTAAGAAAACAGTCCATGCTCATAAGAAATTACAATCTAGTCAAGACAGACAACACAACCAAGGACTAGGATATATCTAGGGGAATGGTTAGGAAACACATAGGAGGTGAACAGCAGACTAGGGAGATCAGGATCCAAAGTGGTCTCAAAGAAGTGAATTTTACCTCAATTTGAACGGGGCCACAGATGGAACCTGGTGTACCAACTCAGGTAGTTTGTTCCAGGCATAAGGAGCAGCAAGGTAGAAAGATGGAAGTCTGGAGTTGGCAGTGGAAGAGAAGGACACAGAAGAAGGGATTGTTGAAGTTGGGACTGTTATCCTGTTAAAATGTTCACTTCTATGTTAAAGTTGTTCTCTGTAATATTAAAATTTCAATCCATGTAAACAGCGTGGTTACTCACCTGTAACAGGTGATCTCCGGGAACAGCAGAAGTTTAGTCTTCACATATGGGTATCGTCGGTACCGACAGAGCCTACGCGGGAATGCTCCCCAGCGTCCAATAGGAAAGCCTGCTTTGCTGCCTTCCCGCCTTTCCAACTCTCCCTCTTCAGTTGAGTTTATAGCTGAGACGAAGGAGAGAGCGCGAGCAAGAGACAACTCCTAGGGGGGTGGGCAGGTTGTGAAGACTAAATTCCTGCTGTTCCCGGAGATCACCTGTTACAGGTGAGTAACTATGCTATCTCCAGGAACAAGCAGGAATGTAGTCTTCGCATATGGGGACTCCCAGCTGAAAGATGCCAGGGAGATGACCACAGAAAACTGCGAAACCCAGGTTGAGATGGGTCATGCTTCCTCCCATGGATCTCTGGCATCGAAACCCGGGACAGCGGGTAGGAGTTGTTCTGAAAGAGATGCTGGAGAACAGCTTGACCAAACGAGGCATCCCAACGGGAGTCCTTGTCTAAGCAGTAGTGGGCTGCAAAGGTGTGTACTGAAGCCCAAGTGGCTGCTCTACAGATGTCGTCAATGGACAATGAGCAAAGGTTAGCCACAGAGACTGCCATTGCTCTCACATTGTGAGCTGTGACATGACCTTCAAGAGAAATAGTAATTACACTTACCTGGTAATTGTAGTTCCTTTAGCGACGACAGTGCAGTCCTCAACTTCTGGGTTGTCAACCTCCTCCTGCAGCTAGGAGACTGGCATGTGCAAAATCATGACATCACTGGATATATCCTGTCAGCTCCCCTCCTACTTCCAGTGTGAACTATTAACAAAGCAGACTCAAAGGAGCAAGAAATAAGTAGCTAGTACGTGGCAGACAATCAGAAAATTTTTTTTTTTTTTTTTTTTTGAAAACACTACGGCAACAGTGCGCCCGTCTGGTGTTCCATCCCTGCCTGCCATGCAACAGCCGCAGAGACAAGAGTCAGACTACAAAGACAGCGAAAAGAAACAGGAGAATGGAGTCGGCTCACCTGTATAAATTCTTCAATCCGAAACTCCACTCCGGAACCCTGAAAATGACCGAAAGAGGGCGGGATGGAGGACTGCACTGTCGTCGCTAAAGGAACTACAATTACCAGGTAAGTGTAATTACTATTTCCTTAGCGCTCCGCAGTGCAGTCCTCAACTTCTGGGATGTACCAGAGCAGTACCTAATGGGCGGGATCGTTCCGGACGACAGACAACACAGCCGACCCGAAGCGAGAATCCTTCGCCGCCTCCACATCTAAACGATAATGCTTACTAAAGGTATGCAAGGACGACCACGTAGCCGCCCGACAAATATCCCCCGGCGGAACCAATCGATGCTCCGCCCAAGAGCAAGCCTGCGCCCTGGTGGAATGCGCCCGTAAGCCCGACGGCACCACACGACCCTGAAGCAAATAAGCCGCCGAAATTGCCTCCTTCAGCCACCTGGCGATAGAAGCTTTCGCTGCGGCCTCCCCTTTACGCGCGCCGCCAAACAGCACAAATAAACGATCCGACTTACGAAAAGAATCTGTGACTTGCAAGTAACGACGCAACACTCTTCGAACATCCAACCGGCGTAGATCGCGATCGAGGGGAGGCTCAGAGCGAGAACCGAGAACCGGCAAGGTAACCACTTGGTTGATGTGAAAAGGAGAGATCACCTTAGGTAGAAAGGATGGCACGGTACGCAACACCACCTTATCATCCGAGAAGGTCAGGAACGGCTCCCTACAAGACAGGGCTTGCAACTCGGAAATACGCCTCGCCGAGCAAATTGCCACCAGAAAGACAGCTTTCAAGGTGAGATCCTTCAGAGAGGAGCTTTTCAACGGCTCAAAAGGAGAGCGAGACAAGGCCCGAAGAACCAAATTAAGATCCCAGGCGGGAACGCCAACCCGAAGGGAAGGCCGCAACTTGGAAATCGCCGTTAAAAACCGTCGAACATCCGGATGAGACCCCAACGACACACCATTGATCTTACCTCGATAACAGGCCAACGCCGCCAGTTGCACCCGCAAGGAGCTGGCCGCCAGCCCTTTCGCGAAACCATCCTGCAGAAAATCCAGAATAACGGGAACGGCCACCGTAGCCGCCCGGATCCAATGTCGAGAACACCAATCCTCGAAGATGCGCCAAATCCGCACATAGGCCAACGACGTGGAGCGCTTTCTAGAGGCGAGCATCGTGGCAATCACCGCTGCCGAGTATCCCCGCTTTCTTAAGCGTGCCCTTTCAATGGCCAAACCGTAAGCGAGAACCGATCCACTTGCGGCATGAAAAGAGGACCCTGAACCAGGAGATCCGATCGCACCGGGAGCCGCCAGGGACGACCGTCCAGGAGGCGAACTAGATCCGCATACCACGGCCGACGAGGCCAATCGGGAGCCACCAGAAGAACTTTCCCTGGGTGACGACCTATCCTCTGAACGATCCGACCGATCAACGCCCACGGGGGGAAAACGTAGAGAAGACCCTGACGCGGCCAAACTTGGAGAAGCGCATCTATGCCCTCCGACATCCGCTCTCTTCGCCTGCTGTAAAATCGAAGGACCTGTGCAGATAGGAAGGTCGCCATGAGATCCATCACCGGCAGACCCCAGCGCTCCACAATCTGACTGAAGACGTCGGGATGCAACCGCCATTCCCCGGCGTCCACGTGAACTCTGCTGAGAAAATCGGCCGTCACGTTGTCTTTTCCGGCAATGTGAGCCGCCGAAATCAACGGGAGACGCGGTTCCACCCAACGGAACAACTGATCCGCCTCCTGCTCCATTGCGGCACTTCCCGTGCCGCCCTGCCGATTGATGTAAGCCACCGTCGCCGAATTGTCGGACAGCACCCGCACTGCTCGACCCCGTATCAAGTGCTGAAAAGCCTGAAGAGCTAGAAAGACGGCCCGCAGCTCCAGGCGATTGATCGACCACGATGCCTCCACTCTTGACCATAGGCCCTGCGCAAAGCTGTCCTGGCAGTGTGCCCCCCAGCCCGTTAGACTGGCGTCTGTCAAGAGAGGCAACCACTCGGGTTGATCCAGGGGCATCCCGGTCGCCAAAGATTGAGGGAGAAGCCACCACCGGAGGGACCCGCGGACTGTCAAGGGGCAAGGCAGCCGCCTGCTTAAGGGGTCCGCCTGATGCAACCAGCGACGGAGCAGGGCCCGCTGCAACGGACGCATGTGTACCTTCGCCCACGGGACCACTTCTAGAGTCGCTGCCATGGTGCCGAGCACTCGCAGGTAGTCCCAGGCTGTCGGAGCCGGAGTGGCTCGGAATCTCCGAATGAGCGCGCGCAAGGCTTCGGCCCGCGGAGACGGAAGAAACACGCGTCCCGAACGCGTGTCGAAACGGACTCCGAGGTATACGAGATCCTGGGTAGGTTCCAGATGACTCTTCGCAAAATTGATCACCCAACCCAGGCTCTGCAAAAAACGGACCACCTTGTCCGTAACCTGCAGACTTTCCTCCCTGGTTTTTGCACGAATCAACCAGTCGTCTAGATAGGGATGGACTAGGATCCCTTCGCGCCTCAAGGCCGCCGCCACAACCACCATTATCTTCGTGAAGGTGCGAGGAGCCGTCGCCAGACCGAAAGGAAGCGCCTGGAACTGATAATGCCCCCACGGGAGAGCAAACCGCAGAAACCGTTGATGAGCCTCCAGAATGGGGATATGCAAGTACGCCTCCGTCAGATCCAGCGACGTCAAGAACTCCCCGGGACGCACCGCGACGATAACTGACCGCAAGGTCTCCATGCGAAAGTGCGGTACCCGCAGGCAGCGGTTGACCGCCTTGAGATCCAGGATGGGCCGCAAATCTCCGCCTTTTTTGGGCACCACGAAATAAATCGAGTAGCGCCCCGTACCGTAATCGCTTTTGGGCACCTCCTTTACCGCACCCAACAGTAACAATCTTTGGAGGGTGGTGGCTACCGCTGCCGCTTTGGAGACCCCCTTGCACGGGGAGCGGATAAAGGAATCCCGAACGGAGTGAGCAAACTCGAGGGCGTAACCGTGCTGAATGATATCGAGGACCCACTGGTCCGAGGTAATGAGGGTCCAAGCGGAGAGGAACTCCCGCAGACGGCCGCCTACTGAAACGCCCACCGCCGGGACCCGCCTCATTTCATTGTGGTTTACGAGACGTGGAAGGGAAGGCTGCAGAGAAGCCTCTCGCGGAACCTCTGTAGCCCCGAAACCCCTGCGCGCGGGTCTGGAACCGGCCCCTAGAAAAACCCACATAGCGAGGGGACCGAAACCGGCGAAAATCATGAGACTGACCCCTAACCGAGGAAGTCGAACGAAGCGGCTTAGGCCTATCCTCAGGGAGGCGACCAGCCTTGGACTCCCCCAGGTCCTTGACCAGCTTGTCCAAATCTTCTCCAAAGAGAAGACCGCCTTTGAAAGGAAGCTTACTAAGACGAGATTTAGACGGACCATCCGCCGCCCAATTCCTGAGCCAAACGGAACGTCTGGCCGCCACCACCGAAGCCGTACTATTCGCCAACGCGCGAATCAAGTCATAATGAACGTCCGCTAGATACGCCGCCCCAGACTCCAGGCGATCTAACTCCTTCACATCCTCCTCCTCGAGGTGTGAGGACATACGCAACCGCTGGGCCCAGCGTAAACACGCCCGAGCCACCCACGCGCCACACACCGACGCCTGCAACGAAACGGAATCGGCCTCAAAGGTCTGCCGCAACAAGCCATCGACCTTCCGGTCCTGGGCATCCTTCAAGGCCACACTCCCTTCAACCGGGATAGTGGTTTTCTTAGTAACCGCCGAAACCACCGCATCCACCCGCGGAGCACGAAAACGTTCTTTATCCGGCTCCGCCAAGGGATACAGACGAGACAGGGTGCGAAGGCCCCGCAATCCGGCTTCCGGCTTATCCCACTCATCCTTTATCATTTTGTCCACTACCCGGTGCAAAGGAAAAACAATGCGCGATTGGCGCTCCGCCTGAATAACCGGATCTTCGATCTCTACATCCTTCGCCACCGGAGACGCCATATTCAGGACCTTCAAAGACTCTGATATGAGCCCGGGCAACTCCTCGCGGCGAAACACTCGAATAATCTTGGCCTGGTCTTCAGGCTCGGGAAGCTCCCCTTCTTCGAGATCCAGGGGATCCCCCTCCGTATCCCAGGCCTCCTCAGACCCCTCAGGCCACTCCTCATCCGCTACCACTGCTGCGGACTTACGAGCCTTCTTTGGAGCCGGTGGGGGGACACTCGAAGCCCCCTCCACGTCCTGAGTGACTGCAAGGGACAGCAGAGGAGCCGACCCCGGCACCGCGCCCTGCTGTCGCAAACAGAATGCCTGGTGCATTAGCAGAACAAACTCGGGACTAAAACCCCCGGGTCCCACCGCCAGGCCGGTTGGCGGGGGCGCCGAGGGCCCAGCCGACCCCTCGGGCCGGGCCTCCGGCGCACCCTGGCGTGAAGGCTGCTCAGCCTCCATGTCTGGAAGCTCAGCCTGCCTGCGGGCTCTGTAACCTCTAACTTCTGTTCCATAAGAGAGGAAAGGGTCGCGCAACCCCTGCAGACCCCCAAAACCGATAAAGGACCTCTCCGGGCTCCACAAATAATGCAGAGGGGCCTCTGTGGCATTGGCCTGACCAGAAACGGTATGCCAGCAAAAAGCACACGAAGGGAAACACGCCCCCCCCCCCCCCCCCGGGGAGAAGCCCTCCGCGGGAAAGAAAAGGGAGAAGAAAAGAATCTGAAACGAAACCCAAACAAAAGAATAAAATAAGGATAAAATAAGAATAAAATAACTGTTGCAGAAACCAGAAACAAAGGAGACTTACCGCAAGGCCCCGGAGCCCAGGAGAGCGAAAAGCACGCGGCGGGCAAGCGCAGTCAAAATGGCCGCCGCGTCCAAAGTCCCGCGGCAAAAAGGGCGCCAGAAACAGCGAGCAGCTAGAAAAACAGCCCCGATGTTTCTTAGCCCAACGGAGCCTTTGCCGCTGCCGCACAGACCGCCTCGGGGGAAAGGAACCCCGCGATCAGCTGCCTCAAGGACCAGCACTCGGGGAAAACACCGGAGGTCCTCAGCCGACGAAGGGCTCTCCCCCGTATGGTCCGGGGGGAGAGAACTTCCACGGAGCCCGAACAGCCTGCTATTAAAGGACCCGATCAAGAAATAAATAAAAGAATAAAATAAGAATAAAATAAGAAAAAGCAATTAACTGAGCTAGGCAGGCAGGGCTGACACGGAGGAGAGACAGGAGGCCCCACTAGTGCTGAGCACTGACCCCTCCTCCCTGCAAACGGGCTGACTAAATTTAAAGAAACAGAAGCCCAGTAATTAAAGAAAGAAAGAGAAATTAAAAAGGGGATAAAAACAACAAATGCCCAAAAAAAACACGAGCTGCTTATTATTTCCTCACAGTGAGTCCCAACCCGGGGCTCACAACAACCTCCTGCTGCAAGGAGACTGGTCACACTGGAAGTAGGAGGGGAGCTGACAGGATATATCCAGTGATGTCATGATTTTGCACATGCCAGTCTCCTAGCTGCAGGAGGAGGTTGACAACCCAGAAGTTGAGGACTGCACTGCGGAGCGCTAAGGAAAGTCCTTTACTCTCGTAAGCAAAGAATATGCAATTTGTAATCCAATTGGACAAAGTTAGTTTGGAAACTGGTAGTCCAAGATGACTAGAGTCAAAGGCAACAAAGAGCCAAGAAGACTTTCGATGTTGCTTAGTTCTCTGAAGGTAAAAGGACAAAGCTCTTTTACAATCCAGAGTTTGTAGATACCTTTCTGCATTGGAAGAGTGAGGCTTAGGGAAAAATACAGGAAGGTAAACAAGACTGGTTTAAATGCAAGGGCGAAACCACCTTTTGCATAAAATGTGGGTGTGAGTTCTTAAGAACTACCTTATCATGGTGGTACCTTGTATAAGGAGGATCAGCCACTAAAGCTTGGAGCTCACTAACGCGTCTTGCAAAAGTGAGGGCAATTAAGAAGATTACCTTCCAAAAAGAAGCTCCAGGGATGTATTGGCTAAGAGCCTCGAAGGGAGGCTTCATGAGCTGAGGACAAGATTTAAGTCCCATGCCACGGGCAGTGGCTTAATGGGAGGTTTAGTTAATAGTAGTCCTCTCATAAACCTTGCTACAAGAGAATGAGAGGAAACAGGTTGTCCATCTAAGGGCTTGTGAAAAGCAGCATTGGCACTAAGGTGGACTCTTACTGAATTGGTCTTAAGACCAGAGGATGATAGATGGAGCAGATACTCTAACCCCTTTTCATTGCCAGTGGAGGCATTAAAAAACCTTTTCCACTTGAAGGCGTAGGCTCGCCTTGTGGAAGGTTTTCTTGAAGCCAGAAGGATATCCTTTACCTGTTGAGAAAGAGTAGTTACTCACCTTAACAGGTATTCTCCAGGAGCAGCAGGAAATCAGTCCTCACATATGGGTGGCTCATTCCTGCTTGTTCCTGGAGATCTATCAAGAGCTGCAGCTCAAGCCAGTTGAAAAAAGGGGGGCCCCATGGACATGGGCCCACCAGGGGTCAACAAACTTGAAGTTATGACCCCCATCACCAGACTCCCCCTCCACAGAGACCAAACGGGTCATCTCAAATAGCTGCATTGCTCACGGGTGTAAAATACACAGGGAAGCAGCAGCACAAGCCACAGAAACTGTATCAGGCCTCTGGTCCCCGCCCCCCCCCCCCCCAAAAAAAAAGTGCCCTGGGAATTCCTGCTACAATCAGGACTAAACACTGCAGCGGGGAGGGGGGGCGGTCGCAGGGTTCATTGGGCTGCACAACTAACACTGCAGCAAAAAAAAAAAAAAAACCCACACCCCCCCCCCCACACACACACCACACAGGAACAAGAATTGTGGTGAAAAGGAGTCCCGAAAAGGAAATCCCAAGGAGGGAAGCCCCAGATGCTCATGGGGAGGACATGCTGCAGAGAAAAAAATATATATATTTATTTTAAATTTAGAGCTCCTTTATTGCTAAAGAGAAAGAGAATCAAATACAGCCCACTGAATTCAAAGGGGGGAGAAATCAGTAAAAAGGCAAGACAAAACAAATATGCAGATAGGACAGTAAGAGGGAAAAGGGTGCCTAGACCAGACTTACCCAGCCTTTCCTCAGGGGCCCCTGTGATCCTGCCATCTGCTCTCTGGCCCACCAAGAGTTAGGAACCCATGGGTAGCAGCGCAAGCTGTCTACTCCAGGAGAAAGAGTACCACCTGAGCTCCAACATACGCTGGGCCTTCAGGTCTCAGTCACACAGGCCCATAGTCTGAAAAAGGAGAGACAAGCCCATCTGCACTGATGTACTAATTTCTACACACTGCCACCTGCTAGAGGTAGACAAACACTGGCTTCTCTCAGTGCTGGACCAGTAGATACAGCTGCTCAAGTCTGCCTCCGTCTGCTGGCAAGGGAGCATAACCTCACTCATCTGGGCTCGTCCAGCAAGATAAGTAAGGAAGCCCTGGCTTCTTCACAGGTAGAACTATTCTGGCAACTGGTAACAAAACCTGCACAGGTGGGAGCGATATTAGATGCTTACAAATGCGGAGCGTTTCTGATGTTCTAGTGGGTACATATTTTGCTTTCCATAAATTCTGCTAGACTAGTCCAAAACCCACCCTGGGGGACTTTTCTGCAGGTTTGGGGGTCCGGCTGTTGTAAAAGACCTAGTCAATGGTCTAACACCAGTTTCATCATGCTGAGATTGCCAGATTGGCTAAGTAATTTGAATAACTTTTTCTGAGTTTTTCAGTCTTGCTTACTGCTTGGGAAGTTTTTCATACTGGCTTTTATCAGTGCTGCAGAGGATACACCAAGTGATGACACTAAAAGCTGCTCATGTCTGTCTGCCTTCCTCTCCTGTCAAGGGGGGGGTAACCCACTCATCAAGATTCAAGGAAAGCAAATTATCAGTTATCAGTTATGTAAAATGTATCCTCCACCATCATCCTGTTAGACCAGTACAGACAAGTGGGACATACCCAAGAAATCAGAAACCAGGGTGGAAGGAAGATGTTACTCGGGACAGACTGCCCTGCCAAAGGCACACTCTGCACCAACCCACACATGTAACCTGTAGAGTTTCACAAAGGTACTCAGCAAGGACCAGGAAGTCACCTTACAGATGTCCTCTGCAAGGTGAACTCTTCCCAGAGGCCTGCACTCAGTTGAGCGAGTTCTGACTCACTCACCAGCCAGAACGAACACTGAGAAAATGGCTTCCCTAAGCCTGCAGACAAGACATGACCTCTCAGTTTGCTTCTCAGACTGCAGAGGACAAAAGAAAATGTGACCAGCAGAGGGACCTAGAATTCCATGTAACTGAGCAATACCCTCCACAAGTTCCACAGACACAAGGAGGGATCCTTACAAGGATTCTTCTCTGAGAAGGATAGCAGAGCAACTGTCTAGTCCAGATGAAAAAAAAAAAAAATTGTGTGTGGGGAGGGTGCAGCACCCTTGAGAGAAAGATTGCTTCTGTCACCTTGCAATCTATGCTGTCAAAGACCAGGAAAGCTTCTCTAAGCCAAGGACTGCCAGTGGGACACCCACATAACAGACACTAGAGCCCCCTAGGAAGCCACACTAAGGACCAACCCTCAAGGGTAGCCTTGCCCATGGGTCCGAAGAGGGAATCTCATTTCCCTCAACGTCACAGAGACTCCACTGAGGCAAAAGAGGACACATAGGTGGACAGAACTGCTTCACTCTTGAGGAAGCAAGCAAGAGGTGCTCTGCCAATGAAATCCCTTGAACTACCACCTCAAGCTAGAGAGTTAAAGGTCAAGCCCTTAGCCTATGTCAGAGCCCTTTTGGCAATGCATGGGGACCTACTGGGTCCTAAACAGGGAAGTTCCAACCTCTCTAGAGAAGCCCTTCTTGGAGAGCCTATGCCATACAAGGTCCAGGTCATGTTGTAAATAGTAAACTGAGTTTTGTATATTGTACATAGTTTATGTTAACACCGTTATTGTTACCATCTTTACTTTGTAAATAAGTTCTACCAATGTTATAATGTAAAGTTCCTGTTGCATTCATTGCTCATTGTAAACCGCCACTGATCTTCTGGAAGTGGTGGTATATAAAATCCAATAAATAAGCAAGCAGGAACAGAAATCTTCATAATCAAAAGCCTTTGTCATAGTAGGCCTTGTCTTGAGGTAGCCAGAGAAAGGACCACAAAGTTGCTCAAGCTCACCTGCTGGCAAGGGAGAATAATCCACTCATTTGGACTGGTCTAGCAAGATAGGGATAGTATTTTTCAGTATTAGAACACAGGTGGAGATGGTTCATTCAAAAGCAAGGGTTCCAGATATCAGGAAAACTGTCAAGATGAGGGAGTACCTTAGACTTTAGCTGGATGGAAACACCTGGGAAAGCAGAACAGTGTACAAAAATAAAAGGGGATATTTTAAGGGCAACAAACCTGTTAGGGAAGTAAATAAAAGGAAGAGGAAAAAGGAAGCCATTATAGCTTTCAAAAGTAGTAGCTGAATAGGTAAGGAGAGAGGTTAACCTTCATAAAATAAGATTACAGAAAGAGGAAAACAAAAACAATATCTGGATAAGATAAGCTGGAGACGTAATAAGGAAAGCAAAGATGCAAATGTCTTCCCATGTTTGGCTATTTCTTTTCTTACCTATAAAAAAAAAAAAAAACCAGAAAGTTGCATTTTAGCATCAGGAAAACGTATAAAGCACAGTTACTTACCTGTAACAGGTGATCTCTGGGAACAGCAGGAATTAGTCCTCACATATGGGTACGTCGGTACCGACGGAGCCCGTGCGGGAAAGCTCCCCAGCTTCTTAGAATAGAAGCTTTTGGGACCTCCCACTGCACATGCGCACTGCCTTCCCGCCTTCCTGAACAGCTCTCCTCAGTTTCGAGTTTATAGCTGAGTCAACAGAGAGAGGACAGGAAGATAGATAGATAAAAGATACAACTCCTAGGGGAGGTGGGTGGGTTGTGAGGACTAATTCCTGCTGTTCCCAGAGATCACCTGTTACAGGTAAGTAACTGTGCTATCTCCAGGAACAAGCAGGAATAAGTCCTCACATATGGGGACTCCCTAGCTTAGATGCATGGGATCCCCTGTAAAGGTTCGCCATCTTCGTATGGATCTCAGGCATCCATTCTGGGAAGGTGGGCAGGAGTTGTTTAGGAATGGAACAGGTGCTTGAGGACAGCCTGGCCAAACAAGGCATCCCGGCGGGAGTCCTTGTCCAAACAGTAATGGGCTGTGAAGGTATGAACCGAGGCCCAGGTAGCGGCTCGACAGATCTGATCTATGGAAACAGAGTGCAGATGAGCCATAGAAGTTGCCATGGCCCTCACATTGTGAGCAGTGACATGGCCTTCCAGAGAAATGTTTTTGCTCTGGTAAGCAAAAGAAATACACTGAGCAATCCAATTGGAAAGTGTACGCTTGGAGACTGGAAGTCCCAAATGGGAAGGATCAAAGGCCACAAAAAGTTGAGAAGACTTTCGATGTGGCTGAGTCCTATTAAGGTAAAAAGCGAGAGCTCTTTTACAATCCAGAGTATGAAGGTTCCTCTCTGCATTGGATGCATGAGGAGCTGGAAAAAAGACAGGTAGATATACCTCTTGATTAAGATGAAAAGGCGAGACCACTTTAGGCATAAAGTGGGGATTCGTCCTAAGGACCACCTTATCATGATGAAATCTTGTGTAAGGTGGATTAGCCACTAAAGCCTGCAGCTCACTGATGCGGCGAGCCGAAGTGACTGCAATGAGGAAGATGACCTTCCAGGAAAGAAATTTCAAGGAGGTGGAAAACATTGGCTCAAAAGGTGGCTTCATAAGTTGACCGAGCACTAGATTCAAATCCCATGCGACCGGGGGTGGTCTGATGGGAGGTTTAGTGAGAGTCAGGCCTCTCATGAATCTTGCAACAAGAGGATGAGAGGAGATAGGTTGTCCATTTATATGTTTCAAGGATGCTGCAATAGCACTTAAATGGACTCTTACCGAATTCGTCTTGAGGCCTGCATTGGAGAGATGCAGGAGATAATCAAGAAGAGAATTCAAAGGAAGTGCCAGAGGGTCAAGACCCTGCTGAGCACACCAAATGGAAAAACGTTTCCATTTGAAAGCATAGGAACGCCTGGTAGAGGGTTTCCTAGAGGCAGAAAGGATATCTTTCACTGGTTGGGAAAGATGAAAGTCTTGAAGGTTTAAGCCTTCAGTAACCAAGCACTGAGGTGAAGGGATTTGGGGTTTGGGTGCCACAAAGTCCCCTCCTCCTGAGACAGGAGGTCTGGCGCAGCTCCCAGATCCAAGTAGGATCCCTGGGAGAGCTGTAGAAGTAGAGGGAACCACACTTGGCGTGGCCAGCGTGGAGCTATGAGGATCATAGTTCCATGATCCCTCTGGAGTTTGAACAGAGTCTTGGGAATCAAAGGAATGGGTGGAAAGGCATATAGGAATGCCTGATTCCAATTCAGGAGAAAGGCGTCCGTAGCCTGAGCTCCCTGACACGGAGTTCTGGAACAGAACCGGGGAAGTTTGGCATTCCACGGACTTGCAAAGAGGTCTATGTCCGGGGTCCCCCATTCCTGAAAGATTCGGTTTATTTGGTCCAAATGTAGGGACCATTCGTGTGGCAGCAGAACTCGACTGAGCCTGTCTGCCCGAGAGTTTTGAACTCCTGGGAGATACACTGCTAGCAGGTGAATCTGATGCTCTCTGGCGAAGGCCCATAGTCTTAGAGCTTCGTTGCAAAGCGACAGAGAGCCCGTCCCTCCTTGTTTGTTTATGTAAAACATGGCCACCTGATTGTCCGTCTGAACTAGGACAGTGAGGTTGGTTAGGAGGGAGTGGAAGACCTTGAGGGCAAGGTAAATTGCTCGCAGTTCCAGAAGATTGATATGAAGGGTGGTCTCCTGTAGAGACCAAGTGCCCTGAGTGGAGAGAGTTTGCAGATGGGCTCCCCACCCTGTTTGGGAGGCATCTGTTGTGAGGGTTGCTTGGGGTAGCAATGGTTGAAATGGAGCCCCCAACAACAGATTCTTGGTGGAAGTCCACCAGTGGAGGGACCAAAACAGACGATCGGAGGTTTGTATTTGGTCTGAGAGCGCTCCTGACGCCTGAGTCCACTGAGTGGCCAGGGTCCATTGAGCTGCTCTCATATGAAGACGAGCATAGGGCACCACATGCACTGTGGAGGCCATATGACCCAGTAGGCGTAGCATTTCCCTGGCTGTCAAGTGAGTGCTGGACTGAGCTTGGGAGGCCAAACTCAGGAGGCGCTGGCCTCGAACATGTGGAAGGTAGGCCCTTGCAGTGATGGTGTCCAACTGGGCCCCTATGAATTCTAGAGATTGAGTAGGGATGAGTTGGGACTTGGGAAGGTTTACTACCAGTCCCAGATACTGCAAAAGGCTCCTTGTGTGGTCCAGGGAAATCTGGGCCTGTGACTGAGTTGGAGCTCGGATGAGCCAGTCGTCCAGATATGGGAAGACAAAGATTCCCATGCCTCTTAGAAATGCGGCTACGACTGCCATGCATTTTGTGAATACTCTTGGAGCAGAGGCTAGACCGAAGGGGAGTACTCTGTATTGGAAATGTTTTCCCTGAAACAGAAAGCGAAGATACTTTCTGTGGGATGGATGGATGAGTATATGTGTATACGCATCCTGTAGGTCTAGAGAACAAAGCCAGTCCTGACCCTGGAGGTAAGGAAGGAGAATGCCGAGAGACAGCATTTTGAATTTCTCCTTGAAGAGAAATTTGTTCAATTCTCTCAGATCTAGGATTGGTCTGAATCCCCCTGTCTTCTTTGGAATGAGAAAATAAGGGGAGTAGAAACCGGACCCTTGTTGAGGAAGAGGAACCTCTTCTATGGCCCCTTGGGCAAGAAGAGAGGAAACCTCTTGACCCAACAGGGTTAGGAGAGATGGGGGAGAATTGAATGGTCTCACCATATGATGGGGAGGAAGGCTGGAGAAATGAAGTTTGTAACCCTCTCGAATGATAGAGAGGGTCCATTGTTCTGTTGTGATTTGTTCCCATCTGGGAGCAAAGTGAACCAACCTTCCGGGTATGGTGAGAGGTTCTGGTTGTGTTAGAACCAGAAGTGGCAAGTTCCCTAGGAGCAAGTCAAAACCCCTGAGGGGTTGGAGCCTGCTGAGCTACAGTAGCTGCTGCAGGCTTAGCTCGTGCTTGTTTGGATTGCTGACGCTTAGCAGTATAGCGAGGTTGAGAAGACTGCTGGCCAGTATTTGAAGCAACTCTGGCCTTCTTATAGTAAGGCCTTTTAAAAGACTTTTTCTTAGTAGGAATTGAAGTGGACTTTGAAAGTCTTTCCAAGGTGGCATTTTCAGCATCCATCTGGGTGGCTTTGATTTGCCACTCTTCCCCAAATAAGTTCTCACCTGTACAGGGCAGATTCCGTAAGCCATCTAGAACCCAAGGTTCCAGATCAGAGGCCTGGAGCCAAGCAAGACGTCGGGCTGCAATAGCAATGCCCGAAGCCCTACTGGCTCCCTCAAAGGAATCATATGCTGCCCTATTAGAGAACTTAGAAACCTCTAAGAGTTGTTTCACTAGGGAAAGGAATCCCTGCTTTTTATCCTCAGGGATAAAGGGGGCAAAATGCCGCACCTTTTTGGCAAGTTCCTCCAGGAACATGCCCATATAGAGACTGTAGGAATTAATCCTGGCTATAAGCATACTAGCCTGGAAAATTTTCCTACCAAAAGAGTCCAAAGTCTTACATTCCCGTCCTGGAGGGGTGGAAGAGTGCCTTTTGGTACTCCTAATCTTCTTCATTGCAGACTTCACCACAATAGAGTGGTGGGGCAATTGAGTCTTTTGGAAACCAGGAGAAGGAGGGACCCTATACATGGTGTCCAACCTACGGGAATAAGGAGACAAAGTCAAAGGATTTTCCCAGAAATCCATCAGTTGTTCTTGAAGGATTTCATGGATAGGCAGGGTAACTGCCTCCTTAGGGGCCTTTGAGTATCCCAAAATATCCAGTTTTTTGGATCTGGGTTCCTTTTCAGAGGATGTGGTAATAGAAAGGGCTGTAGCCATATCTAAAACAAAGTCCTGGAAGGACAAATCCTCTGGAGGGGACATTCTCCTTTTAGGAGAAGAGGGCTCCTCAGGTAAGTTGAGTGAAAACTCAGCAGAATCATCAGAGGAATGAAAATCCTCAGAGGAATCGGTGCTTTCCTCTAACGCACGATACGCGTACCGATCGGTATCGATATCGGGCGTATCGGGTATGGAACCGGTATGGAGCGAAAGCCCATACGGTACCGACTTGCGTTTAGAGGTGGACGGCCTCGATACCGGCATGGCGGACGATACCGGTATCGGGCCCGGAACCGCTGAAAGCGGAACCGATGGCGTTGCAGCTTTAATGAAAGCCATGACGGCCTGCTGCATGGACTGTACAGTATCGCCCATGGACGCCATAGCTGCCTGGATGTCGGTACCGGAGTGACCCGGTACCCCAGAGCAGGCTAACAGGTGATCTGTCGAGGCCGTAGCATCGATATCAACCTGAGACCCCTGAATTGGCGTTTTTGGAAGTTGGACTTCCCGCCGGGGTTGTTTGGCTGGGGCAGGGTCCTCAAGTTCTAAGCTAAGAGCCTCTCGATGCTTTGAAGGAGATTTGCTCTTTGAGGACTTGCCCACAGAAGGTTTGGTTACCTGAGATCCATCCGGAGAAGAAGACCTGGATGACTGTGATGCTGTATTCTCTGAAGCAAACAGCACATGGAATTTGTTGGCCCGGTTCTGCAGCCCACGTTTAGACATGTGGGAGCAAGATGGGCAGTCCGGTATGGAATGGTCAGGCCCCAAACATTTCAGACACCAGTCATGGGTGTCTGTGACTGAAATAACAGCATTACATTTGGTACACTTCTTAAATCCAGGGGCTGGCTTCTCCATGAGGAGAAATTGAGTAGGCCGAGAGGCCTCTCTGAAGTGACCAAAAAGCTAAAAAATAAGAAAAAAGAATTATAATTTTTTAAAGAAAGAAAGAAAAGACCGGCGATACCGGTATCGGTATGGGGAAGGCAGGTACGCGGTCTAAAGAAACAAATAAAATAACAATTTCTTCAGCGGTGACAGGAACACGACCTGCTGGCTCCGCGGAAAAAGAGAAACTGAGGAGAGCTGTTCAGGAAGGCGGGAAGGCAGTGCGCATGTGCAGTGGGAGGTCCCAAAAGCTTCTATTCTAAGAAGCTGGGGAGCTTTCCCGCACGGGCTCCGTCGGTACCGACGTACCCATATGTGAGGACTTATTCCTGCTTGTTCCTGGAGATAGGTGGCACTGAGACTTGAGTGTAAAGGGAAGGAATATGTAGAGGCTGACGAGGGTAAAGTGAAATTAGATCTTACCTAATTGTCTTTCCATGAAGCCCTTCAGTCCAGTCCTTGTGGGTTTTCTCCATCCACCATCAGCTAGGAGCAGAGTATGTCAGATTTCTGATGTCACAGTAGAAGAGTTCCCTCCTTAGGCACCAGAAACCAGTATCCTGTTGACAAAGCAGACCCCTAGAGATCACAGCTAGTCATATATGTGAAACAAAACCTCCAGCATATATCAGAAAGGAGTAATAAACTGACACCAAACAAAACCTCTATGAAACTATGCACACCATGAGAGGAAAAAACAAGCAGCTAGGCTCATGCTTGCCCCTCCACCGATCACCTTCCATGGAGGATACCAGGGAGAAAAACTATGGAATTCTGCATAGAGTCCTCCAGTGCAAAACAGACATCCACTCTGCTCAACCCTAAAAATGCAAAGAAGAGAGATATTGCCAATAGAGGGTAGGTCCTGGACTGGACTGGAGGGACTCATGGAAAGACAATTAGCAGATAAGGTCTAATTTTGCCTTCCTAATCATCCCTCCAGTCCAGTCCTTGTGGGATGTACCATCAGTGACTACGAATGGGAGGGACCTGCCAAGTCTGGCTTGGAGCACCATTGCCCCAAAAACAGGCATCAGGAGATAACTGAACATCTAGGCTGTAATGTCACAAAGGTGTGCAGAGTCTACCACATAGCTAAACTATAGATGTCCCCTGGTGGAACCAGCCCCTGCTCTGGCCAGGTGGTCATTTGTGACCTTTTGGAATGGGCTTTTAAACTGTTCGGTACCACTTTCCTTATGACAATATAGGCAGAGGCGATAACTCATCACCCAGCACGCCACCCAGGCTTTAGAAGCCAACTCCCCTTTGCAGGGACCACCAAACAAACAGTCCAATCCACAGATAGATTCAGTCCTCTTTAGGCAATGGCACAGGGACCCTGCGCACGTCCAGTCTGTGAAGTTGACAATCCACCTTTGTGTCTAAACCACGGGAACAACCCAGCAGGATCACCGATTCACTTAACTGAAAACGCTATACCCCTTAGGCAGAAAGGGTGGTTCAGTCTGCAGAACCACCTTCTCCTTAGACTGGAGCAAAAAGGAAGTTCTGCAAAAATAGGGCTTGCTACTCTGAACCTTCACTTGGTTTGCAACTTGTCATGCTGTGAGGGCTTGTGTGCATCAGTGATGCTGACAGATAAACTATCAGTAGCTTAACTACTGGCAGGGTCTCCCAAGATAAATAGGACTCAGCTGAGATGCCAGACTAAGACAAACCACCCATTTGGGCAGCAGCAAAATGGGACGGTGTTGTAAGCGGAGGATCATATTTCTGTGACAAATGTAACACTGGAATTAACTGTGCAGAAGAAAGGTTTGGCAAATCTACTTCTGTAACTTGCCTCGAAAACACAATGGATAGTTACAAAACAGATTGCACTATAGTGCTGGAAGATGAGGCCCCCACGCTGGAAAGCACTTAAATGGCTACTGGGGATGAACTGAAGATTTCTCAGAGTAAAGCCAACATTTATGATGTGGTTGGATCTGCTGATGTAGCTGTGCATGAAAAGAGTCAGAGGTTGCAAAGACATCATATATTGGGACATGGAACGTACGAAGCATGAACCAAGGTGGAGGTGGTCAAGAATGAAATGGAACGTGTACAACTCGATCTGTTGGGTGTCAGTGAAAGCACAGTTACTTACCTGTAACAGGTGATCTCTGGGAACAGCAGGAATTAGTCCTCACATATGGGTACGTCGGTACCGACGGAGCCCGTGCGGGAAAGCTCCCCAGCTTCTTAGAATAGAAGCTTTTGGGACCTCCCACTGCACATGCGCACTGCCTTCCCGCCTTCCTGAACAGCTCTCCTCAGTTTCGAGTTTATAGCTGAGTCAACAGAGAGAGGACAGGAAGATAGATAGATAAAAGATACAACTCCTAGGGGAGGTGGGTGGGTTGTGAGGACTAATTCCTGCTGTTCCCAGAGATCACCTGTTACAGGTAAGTAACTGTGCTATCTCCAGGAACAAGCAGGAATAAGTCCTCACATATGGGGACTCCCTAGCTTAGATGCATGGGATCCCCTGTAAAGGTTCGCCATCTTCGTATGGATCTCAGGCATCCATTCTGGGAAGGTGGGCAGGAGTTGTTTAGGAATGGAACAGGTGCTTGAGGACAGCCTGGCCAAACAAGGCATCCCGGCGGGAGTCCTTGTCCAAACAGTAATGGGCTGTGAAGGTATGAACCGAGGCCCAGGTAGCGGCTCGACAGATCTGATCTATGGAAACAGAGTGCAGATGAGCCATAGAAGTTGCCATGGCCCTCACATTGTGAGCAGTGACATGGCCTTCCAGAGAAATGTTTTTGCTCTGGTAAGCAAAAGAAATACACTGAGCAATCCAATTGGAAAGTGTACGCTTGGAGACTGGAAGTCCCAAATGGGAAGGATCAAAGGCCACAAAAAGTTGAGAAGACTTTCGATGTGGCTGAGTCCTATTAAGGTAAAAAGCGAGAGCTCTTTTACAATCCAGAGTATGAAGGTTCCTCTCTGCATTGGATGCATGAGGAGCTGGAAAAAAGACAGGTAGATATACCTCTTGATTAAGATGAAAAGGCGAGACCACTTTAGGCATAAAGTGGGGATTCGTCCTAAGGACCACCTTATCATGATGAAATCTTGTGTAAGGTGGATTAGCCACTAAAGCCTGCAGCTCACTGATGCGGCGAGCCGAAGTGACTGCAATGAGGAAGATGACCTTCCAGGAAAGAAATTTCAAGGAGGTGGAAAACATTGGCTCAAAAGGTGGCTTCATAAGTTGACCGAGCACTAGATTCAAATCCCATGCGACCGGGGGTGGTCTGATGGGAGGTTTAGTGAGAGTCAGGCCTCTCATGAATCTTGCAACAAGAGGATGAGAGGAGATAGGTTGTCCATTTATATGTTTCAAGGATGCTGCAATAGCACTTAAATGGACTCTTACCGAATTCGTCTTGAGGCCTGCATTGGAGAGATGCAGGAGATAATCAAGAAGAGAATTCAAAGGAAGTGCCAGAGGGTCAAGACCCTGCTGAGCACACCAAATGGAAAAACGTTTCCATTTGAAAGCATAGGAACGCCTGGTAGAGGGTTTCCTAGAGGCAGAAAGGATATCTTTCACTGGTTGGGAAAGATGAAAGTCTTGAAGGTTTAAGCCTTCAGTAACCAAGCACTGAGGTGAAGGGATTTGGGGTTTGGGTGCCACAAAGTCCCCTCCTCCTGAGACAGGAGGTCTGGCGCAGCTCCCAGATCCAAGTAGGATCCCTGGGAGAGCTGTAGAAGTAGAGGGAACCACACTTGGCGTGGCCAGCGTGGAGCTATGAGGATCATAGTTCCATGATCCCTCTGGAGTTTGAACAGAGTCTTGGGAATCAAAGGAATGGGTGGAAAGGCATATAGGAATGCCTGATTCCAATTCAGGAGAAAGGCGTCCGTAGCCTGAGCTCCCTGACACGGAGTTCTGGAACAGAACCGGGGAAGTTTGGCATTCCACGGACTTGCAAAGAGGTCTATGTCCGGGGTCCCCCATTCCTGAAAGATTCGGTTTATTTGGTCCAAATGTAGGGACCATTCGTGTGGCAGCAGAACTCGACTGAGCCTGTCTGCCCGAGAGTTTTGAACTCCTGGGAGATACACTGCTAGCAGGTGAATCTGATGCTCTCTGGCGAAGGCCCATAGTCTTAGAGCTTCGTTGCAAAGCGACAGAGAGCCCGTCCCTCCTTGTTTGTTTATGTAAAACATGGCCACCTGATTGTCCGTCTGAACTAGGACAGTGAGGTTGGTTAGGAGGGAGTGGAAGACCTTGAGGGCAAGGTAAATTGCTCGCAGTTCCAGAAGATTGATATGAAGGGTGGTCTCCTGTAGAGACCAAGTGCCCTGAGTGGAGAGAGTTTGCAGATGGGCTCCCCACCCTGTTTGGGAGGCATCTGTTGTGAGGGTTGCTTGGGGTAGCAATGGTTGAAATGGAGCCCCCAACAACAGATTCTTGGTGGAAGTCCACCAGTGGAGGGACCAAAACAGACGATCGGAGGTTTGTATTTGGTCTGAGAGCGCTCCTGACGCCTGAGTCCACTGAGTGGCCAGGGTCCATTGAGCTGCTCTCATATGAAGACGAGCATAGGGCACCACATGCACTGTGGAGGCCATATGACCCAGTAGGCGTAGCATTTCCCTGGCTGTCAAGTGAGTGCTGGACTGAGCTTGGGAGGCCAAACTCAGGAGGCGCTGGCCTCGAACATGTGGAAGGTAGGCCCTTGCAGTGATGGTGTCCAACTGGGCCCCTATGAATTCTAGAGATTGAGTAGGGATGAGTTGGGACTTGGGAAGGTTTACTACCAGTCCCAGATACTGCAAAAGGCTCCTTGTGTGGTCCAGGGAAATCTGGGCCTGTGACTGAGTTGGAGCTCGGATGAGCCAGTCGTCCAGATATGGGAAGACAAAGATTCCCATGCCTCTTAGAAATGCGGCTACGACTGCCATGCATTTTGTGAATACTCTTGGAGCAGAGGCTAGACCGAAGGGGAGTACTCTGTATTGGAAATGTTTTCCCTGAAACAGAAAGCGAAGATACTTTCTGTGGGATGGATGGATGAGTATATGTGTATACGCATCCTGTAGGTCTAGAGAACAAAGCCAGTCCTGACCCTGGAGGTAAGGAAGGAGAATGCCGAGAGACAGCATTTTGAATTTCTCCTTGAAGAGAAATTTGTTCAATTCTCTCAGATCTAGGATTGGTCTGAATCCCCCTGTCTTCTTTGGAATGAGAAAATAAGGGGAGTAGAAACCGGACCCTTGTTGAGGAAGAGGAACCTCTTCTATGGCCCCTTGGGCAAGAAGAGAGGAAACCTCTTGACCCAACAGGGTTAGGAGAGATGGGGGAGAATTGAATGGTCTCACCATATGATGGGGAGGAAGGCTGGAGAAATGAAGTTTGTAACCCTCTCGAATGATAGAGAGGGTCCATTGTTCTGTTGTGATTTGTTCCCATCTGGGAGCAAAGTGAACCAACCTTCCGGGTATGGTGAGAGGTTCTGGTTGTGTTAGAACCAGAAGTGGCAAGTTCCCTAGGAGCAAGTCAAAACCCCTGAGGGGTTGGAGCCTGCTGAGCTACAGTAGCTGCTGCAGGCTTAGCTCGTGCTTGTTTGGATTGCTGACGCTTAGCAGTATAGCGAGGTTGAGAAGACTGCTGGCCAGTATTTGAAGCAACTCTGGCCTTCTTATAGTAAGGCCTTTTAAAAGACTTTTTCTTAGTAGGAATTGAAGTGGACTTTGAAAGTCTTTCCAAGGTGGCATTTTCAGCATCCATCTGGGTGGCTTTGATTTGCCACTCTTCCCCAAATAAGTTCTCACCTGTACAGGGCAGATTCCGTAAGCCATCTAGAACCCAAGGTTCCAGATCAGAGGCCTGGAGCCAAGCAAGACGTCGGGCTGCAATAGCAATGCCCGAAGCCCTACTGGCTCCCTCAAAGGAATCATATGCTGCCCTATTAGAGAACTTAGAAACCTCTAAGAGTTGTTTCACTAGGGAAAGGAATCCCTGCTTTTTATCCTCAGGGATAAAGGGGGCAAAATGCCGCACCTTTTTGGCAAGTTCCTCCAGGAACATGCCCATATAGAGACTGTAGGAATTAATCCTGGCTATAAGCATACTAGCCTGGAAAATTTTCCTACCAAAAGAGTCCAAAGTCTTACATTCCCGTCCTGGAGGGGTGGAAGAGTGCCTTTTGGTACTCCTAATCTTCTTCATTGCAGACTTCACCACAATAGAGTGGTGGGGCAATTGAGTCTTTTGGAAACCAGGAGAAGGAGGGACCCTATACATGGTGTCCAACCTACGGGAATAAGGAGACAAAGTCAAAGGATTTTCCCAGAAATCCATCAGTTGTTCTTGAAGGATTTCATGGATAGGCAGGGTAACTGCCTCCTTAGGGGCCTTTGAGTATCCCAAAATATCCAGTTTTTTGGATCTGGGTTCCTTTTCAGAGGATGTGGTAATAGAAAGGGCTGTAGCCATATCTAAAACAAAGTCCTGGAAGGACAAATCCTCTGGAGGGGACATTCTCCTTTTAGGAGAAGAGGGCTCCTCAGGTAAGTTGAGTGAAAACTCAGCAGAATCATCAGAGGAATGAAAATCCTCAGAGGAATCGGTGCTTTCCTCTAACGCACGATACGCGTACCGATCGGTATCGATATCGGGCGTATCGGGTATGGAACCGGTATGGAGCGAAAGCCCATACGGTACCGACTTGCGTTTAGAGGTGGACGGCCTCGATACCGGCATGGCGGACGATACCGGTATCGGGCCCGGAACCGCTGAAAGCGGAACCGATGGCGTTGCAGCTTTAATGAAAGCCATGACGGCCTGCTGCATGGACTGTACAGTATCGCCCATGGACGCCATAGCTGCCTGGATGTCGGTACCGGAGTGACCCGGTACCCCAGAGCAGGCTAACAGGTGATCTGTCGAGGCCGTAGCATCGATATCAACCTGAGACCCCTGAATTGGCGTTTTTGGAAGTTGGACTTCCCGCCGGGGTTGTTTGGCTGGGGCAGGGTCCTCAAGTTCTAAGCTAAGAGCCTCTCGATGCTTTGAAGGAGATTTGCTCTTTGAGGACTTGCCCACAGAAGGTTTGGTTACCTGAGATCCATCCGGAGAAGAAGACCTGGATGACTGTGATGCTGTATTCTCTGAAGCAAACAGCACATGGAATTTGTTGGCCCGGTTCTGCAGCCCACGTTTAGACATGTGGGAGCAAGATGGGCAGTCCGGTATGGAATGGTCAGGCCCCAAACATTTCAGACACCAGTCATGGGTGTCTGTGACTGAAATAACAGCATTACATTTGGTACACTTCTTAAATCCAGGGGCTGGCTTCTCCATGAGGAGAAATTGAGTAGGCCGAGAGGCCTCTCTGAAGTGACCAAAAAGCTAAAAAATAAGAAAAAAGAATTATAATTTTTTAAAGAAAGAAAGAAAAGACCGGCGATACCGGTATCGGTATGGGGAAGGCAGGTACGCGGTCTAAAGAAACAAATAAAATAACAATTTCTTCAGCGGTGACAGGAACACGACCTGCTGGCTCCGCGGAAAAAGAGAAACTGAGGAGAGCTGTTCAGGAAGGCGGGAAGGCAGTGCGCATGTGCAGTGGGAGGTCCCAAAAGCTTCTATTCTAAGAAGCTGGGGAGCTTTCCCGCACGGGCTCCGTCGGTACCGACGTACCCATATGTGAGGACTTATTCCTGCTTGTTCCTGGAGATCTGAAATGGACTGGCTTTGGGCACTTTGCATCTGATGATCATATGGTTTACTATGGTGGAAATGAAAGACAAAGAAGAAATAGTGCTGCATTTATAGTTAAGATGAAACTTGCAAGAACTGTAATGAAATACAAGGCAGTCAGTGAACGCTTAATTTCTATTCGTCTACGAGGAACGCCCATCAACAGAACTATAATTCTGGTATATGCTCCAACAACAGGAAGACATTGATGAAGTTCTATAAACAAGTACAAGCTGAAAGTGACAGAACATGCAAACAGGATATCCTGATAGTCATGGGTGACTGGAAAGCAAACGTTGGCAACAAAGGCGGGGGCAAAGTGGTTGGAAAATATGGACTTGGCAACAGAAACGAAGCTGGAGAAAGACTGATAGAATTCTGCAAGACCAATGATCTATTCATCACAAGCACCTCCTTCCAGCAACACAAGCGCCAACTGTACACATGGACTTCACCCAATGGATTGTACAAAAATCAAATTGACTACATCTGTGGAAGACAATGATGGAAAAGCTCAATAACATCAACGAAGACAAAACCTGGAGTTGACTGTGGTATAGATCACCAACTACTAGTATGCAAACTCAAGCTAAAGTTGAAAAAGAGCAAGCCATTCATGAATGTAGCAAAATCTGACCGAGAATATACCAATGGAATTAAAGACTGCCTGAGAAATCAATTTGCTGCTTTAGATACAAATGACAGAGTTCCAGAAGAGTTATGGGATGACATCAAGAAGGTTGTATTGGAAGAAAGCGATAAGTCTCTACATAAGGTGAAAAAGCAAAAACGGCCAAAATGGAGGACTGAAGAAACTCTGAAAATTGCCTAGAAAACAGAGAAGCTAAAGCCAGAGGAGAAAGAGGCAATCGCAGAACTCAGATTTCCAACGTGCAGCAAGGAAAGACAAGGAGAAGTACTACAACAACACATGCAAGGAGATAGAATCAGAAGCTATTAGAGGAGGAGCAAGATCAGCTTTTCTAAAAACTACGAGTTAAAAAAAAAATTCCAGCCTCGAATTGGAATGCTACAAAATGCTCAAGGATCCATGCTGAATGATGCTGAGAAGATCGATAAATGGTGGAAAGAATATACAGAGTCATTATACCTTAAAGATCAAGTGGACCAACAGCCATTTCGACCTATACCTTATGATCAGGAACCATTGGTGATGAAAGAAGAAGTCGAAGCAGCATTGGAAACCTTATCAAAGAACAAAGCACCAGGCATTGATGGTATTCCCAATGAGTTATTACAGCAATCAGATGACTGTTGCCATACTTACAAGGTTCTGCCATAGTTGGTGATTCGATCATTAGGCATGTAGATAGCTGGGTGGCTGGTGGACGTGAGGGTCGCCTGGTAACATGCCTGCCTGGTGAGAAAGTAGCGGACCTCACGCGCCACCTAGATAAGGTCTTAGATAGTGCTGGGGAGGAGTCTGCTGTCTTGGTACATGTTGGTACCAATGACATAGGAAATGTGGTAGGGAGGTTCTGGAGGCAAAATTTAGGCTTTTAGGTAGGAAGTTGACATCCAGAACTTCCAGGGTAGCATTCTCCGAAATGCTTCCTGTTCCACGCGCAGGACCCAAAAGGCAGGCAGGCAGAGTCTCAATGCGTGGATGAGACAATGGTGCAGAGATGAGGGTTTTGGATTTGTTAGGAACTGGGGAACATTCTGGGGAAAGGAGGGGCTCTTCCGAAGGGATGGGCTTCACCTTAACCGGGATGGAACCAGGCTGCTGGCATTAACCTTTAAAAAGGAGATAGAGCAGCTTTTAAACTAGATATTAGGGGAAAGCCGACAGTCGCCAAGAGCGGATGGTTCGGAAGAATGTATCCTTGAAGGATACTACCAAAAGCAGAGAGGTTCCACAAAAGAGTAAAGTAGCCCAAATGCCCTCAAGTATGGAGCAGACAGAGCTTAAAGATACCAATTTACCCATGTCTAACAATAGCCAAATTAACATGAATAAAATACATTTTCTAAAATGCTTGTATGCAAATGCTAGAAGTCTAAAGAATAAGATGGGAGAGTTAGAATATATAGCACTAAATAAAAGGTTAGAAATGATTGGAATATCAGAGACATGGTGGAAGGAGGACAACCAGTGGGACACTGTGATACCTGGGTACAAACTATATCGTAATGATAGAGCTGATCAAATTGGTGGAGGGGTTGCGCTCTATGTTAGAGAGGGCATTGACTCAGAAAGGATTAAAGTTTTGCAGGAAACAAACTCTGCTGTAGAATCTATATGGATTGAAATTCCATATAAAAGGGTAAGGAAATGGCAGTGGGGGGTGTACTATCGAACACCTGGCCAGAATGACCAAATGGATGATGAAATGCTCAAAGAAATCAAGGAAGCTAACAAAAGTTACAGCGCAGTAATAATGGGTGATTTCAATTACCCCGGTATCGACTGGGTTAGTGTCACGTCAGGACATGCTAGGGAGATAAAGTTCCTAGATGAAATAAATGACTGCTTCTTGGAGCAGCTGGTTCATGAACCGACCAGAGGGGAAGTTATATTAGACCTAGTCCTTAGTGGAACACCAGATCTAGTGCAAGAGATAAGGGTGTTGGGGCCACTTGGCAATAGTGATCATAGCATGATCGCCTTTGATTTAATTAGTGGAGGAGGGATAGTAAGGAAATCCACAGTACTACCTTTTAACTTTCGAAAGGGAGACTATGATAAAATGAGGAAAACAGTTAAGAAAAAACTAAAAGGAGCAGTTGTGAAGGTTAAAGACGTACATCAAGCTTGGGTGTTGTTGAAAAATACTATCTTGGAAGCCCAGACCAGCTGTATTCCACGCTTTAAGAAAAGTGGAAGGAAGTCCAAAAAACTGCCAGCATGGTTTAAAGGTGAGGTCAGAGAGGCTGCTGTTGCCAAAAAAGCATCTTTCAGGAAATGGAAAAAAGAGCCAAACGACGAAACCTGGAAACAGCACAAGCACTGGCAAGTCAAATGCAAGGCATTGTTAAGGCAGGCAAAGAGAGAATTTGAGAAGAAGCTTGCTGCGGAAGCAAAAACGCAAAATAAAGACCTTTTCAAGTACATTCGTAGCAAAAAACCTGTGAGAGTCAGTTGGTCCATTAGATGATAAAGGGGTTAAAGGAGCACTAAGAGGCGACAAGGCGATAGCGGAGAGACTGAATGAATTCTTTACTTCGGTCTTTACTGAGGAAGATTTATTTATTTATTTATTTAAACACTCATTTTTATACCGCATCTTCCAGAGATCAGTTGCGGTGTACAAACAACAATTAACAAAGCGAAGTTTGTTTTACATAGAACATCTTAAAATATGATAAATTAATCAAAGTTAAGTCAAGGAAACTAAACAGTGAATTTAAACTGGAACCGTGTTAAAACAATTAACTAACAAAATGTAGTGTGTATATACATAAGATAGTACATAACAGATGTAACTATATACATGAGGGGGTATTAGGGCGTAAGAGATTAGATCGTCATTTCGTTTGAAATGTTGTCCATTTAGGTGGGAGGTTTGTGCTTTGTGTAGTCTGTTACCTGTTTAGCCTTTATCTAAGTTGAGTGCAGGGTTTTCCATGGTGTTGTAGTGTTTAGTGAATAGATACGTTTTTAATTTTTTTGCGGAATTCCATGATCTCTGTTAGTGATCGCAGATCCTCTGGTAGGGAATTCCAGATAGTTGGAGCTATGTGAGAGAAGGCTCTATTGTTGGTTAATTTATGTGCTTTTATGAAGTCCTTCGGAATCTTTAGTTTATTTAATTGTTCTTTTCTGTGAGTAGGTTTAGGTGTTTCTTTGCATATTAGATTACATAGTGTAGTCGGAGCCATGTCATTTAATGCTTTGAATGAGGTTATTATTGTTTTATATATTATCCTGCTTTGTATTGGTAACCAATGAAGGGATGCTAGTATTGGTGTTATGTGTTGGAGTGAGTTTATTTTTAGTATAGTTCTTGCCGTTGCATTTTGGGCTAGTTGAATTCTTTTAATGTTCTGTTTTGAAATGCCCATAAGTATTAGGTTAGCGAAATCAAAGTGAGGGGTTATGACAGCTTGTGTTATATTAATGAAATCTTGTACAAATACTAGCGGGCGTAGTTGCTTGAGAATTTTAAGTTTGAAATAGATTTTCTTTATGGTGTTTCTAATGTGGGTTTCCATTGTAAAGGTGTGTATCTAAGATCACACCTAGATATCTTATTTCATTTTTTATTTTAATTTCTTGATCTTGTAGTGTTATATGGGTTGGGGGGATAAATGATTGATTTTTTGTTACGATTAGGACTTCAGTTTTAGCATGGTTTATGTGGAGGTTTTGAGTTTTTAGCCAAATTGTGATTTCGTTATAGCAGTCTGAGAGGAGTTGTAACGGTAGGTTAGGGATAGTAAATGGAATGTACATCATAATATCGTCTGCATAGAGGTGATATTGTACTCCAAATTTTTTAAAGATATTGTAGACCGGTTTTATGTAAATGTTAAAAAGTAGGGCTGATAGTGCAGATCCTTGTGGTAAACCTATTTCTTGGTTATATGTAGTTGAAGTTTGATTACCTATTCGTACATTTTGTGTTCTGTTGTTTAAATAGGAGGTAAACCATTTATGTACTGTAGAGTTTATGCCTATCTGCCTTAGGTTGCTGAGCATTATTGAGTGATGTACACTATCAAAGGCCACTGATATGTCAATGAAGAGGAGGATGAATGCTTGTTTATGATTGTCAATTCCTCTTAGGAGAGTATCAATTAATACTGTTAGTAGTGTTTCTACTCCGTGGCGGGGCCGAAATCCATACTGTTGCTCGTCAAGTGGGTAAGATGTGTCTATGTTTGGATGTAGGGATGTTACCCATGACATGTAGGGATGTTACCCATGACTGAAGTGGTATTTAAAGATGCGGAAGAATTGAAGGAAATATCGATACATCGGGAAGATGTCTTACAACTATTAGATAAACTGAAGAGTAGCAAATCACCTGGGCCGGATGGTATACATCCAATGGTGTTGAAAGAACTGAAATATGAGATTGCAGAACTGCTATCAGTAATCTGTGAACTATCATTAAAATCATCTCTAATACCTGAAGATTGGAGGATCGCCAATGTAACACCAATTTTTAAAAAGGGTTCCAGGGGTGATCCGGGAAACTACAGACCGGTGAGCCTGACGTCAGTACCGGGAAAAATGGTAGAAACCATCATAAAGAATAAAATTACTCAGCATGTAGATAGTCACAACCTAATGGGAGACAGCCAACATGGCTTTAGACAAGGAAGATCTTGTCTTACTAATCTGTTGTTTTTTTGAAGTAGTGAATAAACAGGTGGACAAAGGTGAGTCGGTTGATATTGTGTATCTGGACTTTCAGAAAGCCTCTGACAAGGTCCCTCATCAGAGACCTTTGGCAAAACTAAAGAGTCATGGGATAGGAGGCAGTGTACTATTGTGGATCAGGAACTGGTTAAAAGATAGAAAGCAGAGGGTAGGGCTAAATGGCCAATTTTCCCAATGGAGAAAGGTGAATAGTGGTGTACCCCAGGGATCTGTGCTGGGTCCGCTGCTTTTTGACATATTCATAAATGACCTGGAAAGTGGAATAACGAGTGAGGTTATCAAATTTGCAGATGAGACAAAACTATTTAAAGTTGTTAAAACCCAAGAGGATTGTGAAAAATTGCAAGAGGATCCTGATAAATTGGAAGACTGGGCATCAAAATGGCAGATGAAATTTAATGTGGACAAGTGCAAGGTTATGCACCTAGGGAAGAACAACCCAAACTATGGTTACACGATGCAAGGTTCCACATTAGGAACCACCACCCAGGAAAAAGATTTAGGCGTCATTGTGGATACCATGTTAAAACACTCGGCCCAGTGTGCAGCGGTGGCCAAGAGAGCAAATAGAATGCTAGGTATGATAAGGAAAGGAATGGAAAATAAAACAAAAGATATTATAATGCCTCTATATCGTTCCATGGTGAGACCGCACCTTGAATATTGTGTGCAATTCTGGTCGCCGTATCTTAAAAAGGATATAGCAATTTTAGAAAAGGTACAGAGAAGAGCCACCAAAATGGTAAAAGGGATGGAAGGATACTCCTATGAAGAAAGGCTAAAAAGGTTAGGGATCTTTAACCTGGAAAAGAGACGGCTGAGGGGAGATATAATAGAAGTCTATAAATTAATGAACGGAGTGGAACGGGTAAACGTAGATCGATTGTTTACCTTATCAGAATATAGAAAGACTAGGGGACATGCAATGAAGCTACAGGGTAAACTATTAAAGACTAATAAAAGAAAATATTTTTTCACTCAACGTGTAATCAAACTCTGGAATTTGTTACCGGAGGATGTAGTAAAGGCTGTTAGTGTAGCTGGGTTTAAAAAAGGTTTGGACAAGTTCCTGGAGGAAAGGTCCCTAAACCATTAAGAAGTGACCGAAGATATCAATGCTTGACCCAGTACAAGCATTGTGGAACTTGTGTCTCTTGGGGAAACTGCTAGGTACATGTGACCTAGATTGGCCACTGTTGGAAACAGAATACTGGGCTTGATGGACCTTGGTCTGACCCAGTATGGCATATCTTATGTTCTTAGGAAATTTGGAAGACAAATTCATGGCCAACTGACTGGAAAAGATCTGTGTTTATACCAATACTGAAGAAAGATGACCCGACTGACTGTAGAAATTATTGTACAATTGCTCTGATCCCACATGCCGGCAAGATTCTACTCAAGATCAATCAGCAGCAACTACAACCATACCTGAAACGAGAAGTGCCTGAAGTGCAAGCAGGGTTCAGGAAAGGGAGAGGAACGAGAGACATGATCGCGGATGTGAGATGGATCATTGAAAAGAAAAGAATACCAAAAGGATATCCATATGTGTTTTATTGATTACAGCAAGGCTTTTGACTGTGTAAACCATGAGAAACTCTGGGACAAATTAAGAAGATGGGTATACCAGAATACCTGATTGTTCTCTTGCACAACCTTTACACTGATCAAGAAGCAACAGTTCGAATGGTACTAGGAGAAACAGAATGGTTTAAAATCAGCAAAGGTGTACGACAAGGCTGCATACTTTCCCCCTACCTATTTAATTTATATGCAGAACAAATCAGAGAAGCAGGACTGTATGAAGACAGAGGTGTGAAGATTGTTGATGAGTCTTTCACCAACCTTTGCTATGCTATGCTGATGATACCACATTACTAGCTGAAAGTGAAGATGATTTGAAACATTTGCTGCTCAAGATCAAGGAATATAGTCTTAAAATGGGTCTGCGCCTTAATGTTAAGACAAAGATCTTGACAACTGGCAAAATGAATAAGTTCATCGTTAATGGAGAAGAAATTGAAATGGTTGACAACTTTAACCTACTTGGATCAACTATCAATAAAGAAGCAACAAACAGTCAAGAAATCAAACGATGCATTGCTCTTAGCAGAATGGCTATGAAGGACTTAAACAAGATTCTCAGGAGCAGAGGATGTTTCTCTCCATACAAAGATCCGACTTGTTCAAGCCATAGCATTTTCAGTAACATCATATGGATGTGAAAGTTGGACAGTGAAAGACAGGAAGAAAATTGATGCTTTTGAATTATGGTGCTGGCGACGAATACTGCGTATACCATGGACTGCCCGAAGAACAACAGTCAGTATTAGAGAAGATCAAACCTATTCTTTCTTTAGAAGCTCAGATGACAAGACTTCGACTTTCATACTTTGAACACATCATGCGAAGAGAGAGATCATTAGAAAAGGACATCATGCTTGGCAAGATAGAAAGTCAAAGCAAAAGAGGAAAGCCAGCAATGAGATGGATTGTCACAACAGCAGCAGCTATGGGTGCCAGTCTGTCATCAATGAGCCGCATGACTGAAGATCAAACACAGTTTGGGACAACTATCCAGAGAGTCGCCATGAGTCGACACCGACTTGATGGCACTTAACAACAACTTTGAACTGCACCGAGCCTAGCAAATGGCGGCCAAGAACATTATTTTCAGAGTGACATCCTTCAGTAGGGGGCAAGAGAGATTCAAATGGCACATCTGTTAAGGCTGCTAGCACCAGGTGGAGATTCCATGGCAGCACCGTGGTACACAAGGACGGACCTATTTCACTGCTTGGAAAAAAAATACAAAGACCACATCCAGGTAAGCCACCAAGGAGCAACCCTGCACCCATCCCTGGAAACGAGAGGCTCTATATCTGCACCTGCAGGGAGTGTAAAGCCAACCCTCTTGTCTACTCCCGCATGCAAGGAGGTCAGGATGTCTGGAAGCAAAGCAATAAAAAGCTGGAGCCCCCTGTCCTCGCACCAACTCTTAAACACATGCCAGACTCTGATATAGGCCTATGAGGTAGAATGCTTGCAAGACTTCAGCAAGGTCACTATCGCTGCTGCTGAATATGCTTTATCCCTCAGCCATGCTCTTTCAAGGGCCAGGTCATAAACAAAGTAGTTACTCACCTGTAACAGGTGTTCTCCAGGAGCAGCAGGAATCAGTCCTCACATATGGGTGTCATCGGCACCGATGAAGCCCCAGCGGAGCATTTCCCCAGGTTTCTATGAAAGCCTTTGGGAATGCAGGCACACATGCGCTGTTCCCTTCCCGCCTAAAGGTGCCATCTTACCTCAGTCAAATGACATAGCTAAGAACAGCACACAAAAATGAAAAATAAACTATGTACAACTGCAACTCCAAGGGGAGGAGGGAGGGTTGTGAGCAATGTTCCCTCTAATTTTCTGTAGGCTGTGTGCGCATAAAATATCAGCTGTGTGCAGCTTTTGAAGGAAGGTTAAATTTTTGTGCGCCACATAACGACACTCGGAGTTATATACATTAAAATTTGACTACACATCAGAATACAGTATGTACACCACACTTATTTTAATCAAATTAAATGAAAATAGATGATTACTAAATGAAGTGGGAAATTTCTAGTAATTACAATCATAACTTTTAAATTTTAAGACATCTGTGTTTTCTATCAGAATCAGAGCTGTAATTTTTGTGCGCTCTGTTGTAAAGTATGTATGCACGCTCGGTGAGGTGTGTGCGCGCGCACACGCGCACAGCTTAGAGGGAACAGTGGTTGTGAGGACCGATTCCTGCTGCTACTGGAGAATACCTGTTACAGGTGAGTAACTACTGTTTCTCCAGGACCAAGCAGGAAGTCAGTCCTCACATATGGGTGACTCCCTAGCTCTGGGCTACTGAGGAACCCAGGCTGAACAAGAGAACTCCCTCTAGTCCCAGCATCAAAGAAAGGCTTTTCAAGGACACAACCTCCACCGGTAGCCCAATGGAGGGCAGGAGGGCAGGAGTTGCCAAAACCTCAAAGAGATTCCAGAGTACTGCTTGGCCAAAAGCACTGTCCCTACAGGACTCCCTCTCCAGACAGTAATGGGCCGCAAAAGTCTGGCTTGAAGACCAAGTTGCAGCCCTGCAGATGTCTACCAAGGGCACAGAGCGGAGATGAGCCACTGAGGCAGCCATTGCCCTGACACGATGGGCCGTGACCCTACCCTGCAAAGGAAGGTCAGCCGCCTTGTAAGCCCAGGAGATACAGTCAGCCATCCAGATGGACACGGTACGCTTGGACACAGCCAACCCCAACTTATTGGGGTCAAAGGATACGAAGAGCTGTGTAGCCCTTCTATGCCCCTGCGTACGGTCAAGGTAGAAGGATAAGGCCATGCTACAGTCCAGGGTATGCAGAACTGCCTCAGCCTGGCTTGCATGAGGCCTAGGGAAGAATGCTGGAAGGACCACCTCCTGATTGAGGTGGAAAGAGGAGACAACCTTTGGGAGGAACTTTGGGTGAGTCCTGAGGACTACCCTGTTCCTATAAATCCTGGTGTAAGGCCTGTCACAGACCAGGGCCTGAAGCTCACTTACTCGCCTAACCGAGATAAGGGCTATCAGGAAGAGTGTCTTCCAGGAGAGGAAGCGTAGTGGACAAGTAGCCATCGACTCAAAAGGAGGGTGAGTCAGTTGCTGCAAGACCACATTCAGCTCCTACTCAGGGGCAGGAGGACGGATGGGAGGCTTGAGCAAAAGCAAGCCCCTGAGAAAGCGGGACACCAAGGGGTGACCAGATAGAGATTGTCCCTCTACCAATGAGTGGTGAGCTGCTAGAGCTGAGAGGTGGACCCGAACAGAATTGGACTTAAGTCCCTGATTGGATAAATGCAGTAAGTACTGAAGCACTACTGGCACAGTACAGGAGAAAGGATACTCTGTACGTAGGTGACACCACACAGAAAACCTCTTCCATTTGAGAGCATAGGTTTTCCTAGTGGACCGTTTCCTAGAGGCTAGGACAACCTCCTCAACTTCCTGAGGTAGGCCCCAGGGAGCCAAAACTACCCTTGCAGCCTCCAGGCCATCAAATTGAGAGACTTGAGATTGGGGTGCAGAAGGGAACCCTGGTCCTGTGTGAGAAGGTCGGGTTGCAACCCCAGAGGCAGTGGAGGATCTACCGCCAGTTGAAGCAGAAGAGGAAACCAAGGCTGTCTCGGCCACCTGGGAGCTACCAGCAGGACCGAGGCCTTGTCCTGGAGAATCTTGAATAGGGTTCGGGCCACCAAGGGCGTGGGAGGAATCGCATAGAGGCGGCCCTGAGACCAAAATATCAGAAAAGCATCCGCTGCTGTCCGCAGAGGATGTGGTTGCCTGGAGCAGAACTTTGGCAGTTGCTTGTTGATGGGGTTGGCAAAGAGATCCATCAAAGGGAGACCCCATCTCAGGAAGATCTTCTGAACTACTGAAGGATGCAGCTGCCACTCGTGGGGCTGCAGTATCCTGCTCAGTCTGCCAGATAGTTGTCCTGGCCAGGAAGGTACACAGCCCTGAGGAGCATGCTGTGCTTGAGGGCAAAAGAACAAAGGTCATGAGCTTCCCGACAAAGGATCCTGGACCCAGTTCCGCCCTGTTTGTTCACATAAAACATGGCAACTTGGTTGTCCGTCTGAATCAGGACAGACTGTTGAGCCAGGGTAGGAGTGAAAGCTTTGAGTGCTAGTCGAATAGCTCTGAGTTCGAGGAGATTGATCTGCTGTGCAGCTTCCCAGGGAGACCAGAGGCCCTGGGTGCACTTGCCCAGACAATGCGCACCCCAGCCTTGGAGGGAGGCATCTGTTAGCATCACTGTGTAACCTGGAATTTGAAAGGGCGCCCCTTTCAGCAGATTGGGTGGGTGTAGCCACCAGTTGAGGGAGTGCAGAAATGGTCTGGACACCCTTATCCTGTCTCTGAGGCTGCCTGTGGCCTGTGACCACTGAGACCGAAGGCACCACTGTGCAGGCCTCATATGGAGCCTGGCATTGGGGGTCACATGTACTGTAGAAGCCATGTGGCCTAGAAGCCGCAGGCAGAGTCTGGCGGAGACCAGGGACCTGCTGAGAAACTGACTTGCCAAGGCCATTAACCTTCGGGCTCTGTTTTCTGGCAAGAATGCCTTTGCCAGGAGAGAGTCCAACCTTGCCCCTATGAACTCCAAGTTCTGGGAAAGGAGCAAAGTGGACTTAGCGAAGTTTATGACAAGCCTCCTGACCTGTCTGACCCCTGATGAGCCAGTCGTCCAGATAGGGGAAGACAAAGATGCCCTGATTTCTCAGGTAGGCCGCCACCACTGCTAAGCACTTTGTAAAGACTCTGGGGGCGGAGGTGAGGCCAAAAGGCAGCACTCTGTACTGATAATGGTTTCCTCCCACAATGAACCTTAGGTACTTTCTGTGGTCTGGATGAATGAGGATGTGAGTGTATGCATCCTTTAGATCTAAGGAGCATAGCCAATCTCCCTGCTGGAGGTAGGGCAGAAGGGTTCCAAGAGTAAGCATCTTGAACTTTTCTTTCACTAGGAACTTGAGGTTCCTGAGGTCCAGAATGGGACGAAGGCCACCGGTCCTTTTGGGCACCAGGAAATACCTGGAGTAGAATCCGTGACCGTGCAAGTGGGGAGGCACAGGCTCCACCGCCCTGTCCACCAACAGACCTTGAAGCTCCTGACGGAGAAGGTCTGTGTGCAGAGGAGGCCTTGGAGGCTCCCCTGGAAAATATGGGGGTGGCAGTTGGTGGAAATGGAGGGCATATCCCTTGTGGACTATCTCCAGCACTCAACTGTCCCCGGTGATAAGGGGCCACTGGTGGGCAAAGAGGGCGAGACGACCTCCTGTGCAGGGTTGGGAGAGCAGTGGAAGAGAGGCTATGCTCAAGGAGTCAAAAGCCCCCACCCTGCTGAGAAGTAGCAGGGGCCTGAGGCTTGGGGGTCCTCTGCCTACGGGGCCCATTACCCTGGCCCTTGGCTTGCTGACCCTGGGGGGCAGCTTGGGCAGCCTGATATTGTGGGTACTGTTCGTAGGCAGTGCCCTTCCTCGGGTAAAAAGGCTTTTTACCAGAGCCCTTCTTTTTATGAGAAGGGGCAGAGGTCTTCCTCGACAGCCTTGTCCGGGTGAGTTGCTCGGTCTCGAGCTGAGCGGCCTTCTCGGTCATGGGCTTGCCAAAAAGGTTTTCACCTCGGCAAGGGACATCGACCAACTTGTCCTGAACCCATAGCTCGAGGTCCGATGACTGCAGCCATGCTTGGTGTCAAGCCGCGATGTCGGCTGCCGCAACTCGGGCTGAAGCCTCGAAGCCATCGTAGGCAGCGCGGGACATGAACTTCGAGTAGTCCCAAATCCCCGAGGACAAGGACTAAATCTCTGCAAGGGGTCCCCGGAGAGACCAGCAGAGAATCAGGCCAACTCCTTGGCCAGATCCCGCAAGTACATTGCCCATGTACAGCTGGTAAGACTGGACATGGCAAGCAAGCATCGAGCCCTGAAAACACTTTCTACCGACGCCATCTAGGTTTCGGGCCTCCCTGTCAGGAGGCACCGTAGAGTGCATCTTCTGACTCTTCAGATGATGCATGGCCGATTCCACAACCATGGAATGGTGTGGTAGCTGTGCCTTCTGAAAACCAGGGCTCTTACGGAGCCGATAGATCGAATCGACTCGCTTGCTAAGAACCGGCGCCGAGGCTGGTGCCTCCCACATACGGAAGAGGAGCCGTTCCAGCATCGAAGGAACCAGGACAGTAAAGGTCTCCTTCGGAGGAGAGTCATACTGCAGCACCTCGAGCTCTTCAGTTCGAGGCTCTTCCTCGGGATCCGCCGGAATAGCCAAGGCAGTGGCCATATCCCGGACGAACTCCGAGAACCGGGTGTCCTCTGGGGGGGACCTACTCCGGGGCTCAGACTGCAGTGAGCCCGAAGGGACGCACCGTCTTAAAGGTGTCAGGAGACTCCTCGTCCTCAGTCTCCCAAGCCGACTCATCCGAGGAAGAGTCAGGGTCCAACCCCGCGGGGCTCTGGAGCACCCGCCCCGACGCCGGAAGCACCAGCGTCAACGCCCTCGGTCCCGAACGGGAGGTCGAGGGGGACCGCGACCAAGGTAGACTCCGAGCCACGATGGACTCGCGTATCGGCTCGGTCTCCGGGGTCGACTTGGACGTCGATGTCCCAGTGGTCGGGGCAGATGCGCCGGACAGGCTGGCCATCAGTGCCCGCTGCTGCTCCATGAAGGCAGACATTCTGCTCTCCAAGGCTGTCATCCTGAGACTCAGCTTGGGAGACGCAGCAGCCACTGACTCGGGCCCTGGCGGTGCCGGGCCCGACGTCGGCTCCCTGGGAGGAGAGTCCATGAGGACTACGGGGCTTACGTGTCCAGCAGACACCAGCTCCACACGAGGAACTTTGGCAGCCTTCTCTGGTTCCACAGGCCCGGGGCGACGGTCGGAGGTCTGAGACCTGGCCCTTGAGGAGCCAGTGACCTCTTCCGATGACGCCCTCGCGAGCCATTTCTTCCTTTTGCGTTCCCAGTCGGGGGACCCCCTGTCTGAGGAGCTTCGACGGTGCTCGGGATCGGAATCCTGAGATGTCGAGGCCTCAGACGAGGTCCGGGCCCGGCCGGAGGCTGAGTCCGAGAAAAGCCTTTCCTTTTGCTGCTGGCGACTTCGCAGTGCCTTGGAAGACATTTTCCCACAGGCCCCACATGACTTAGGATCGTGGTCGGGGCCCAGGCACCGAAGGCAGCAGTCGTGTGTGTCGGTGAGAGACATTAGTTTCTTACACCGATCACACTTCTTAAAACCACCGGAAGCCATCGGGGAAAAAAAAAAAAGAGTCCCCGCGAGGTCAAAAGACCGGCCTTCCAGGGAAAGAGAGAAAAAAGGGCACGAACGCCAGCCACGAAGGGGAAAAAAACGAAAAAGAGGAATCTGGCTCGATACCGGTGTACCGAACCCGGCGGGAGGGGAACCGGCGTCGAACCGGTAGAAAAAGAACAAAAAGCGCTGAAAAATCTAATTTTAACCGGGAAAACTGGACACACGTCCGGTGGGCTTCACGGAAAAAAAGACTGAGGTAAAATGGCACCTTTAGGCGGGAAGGGAACCGCGCATGCGTGCCTGCATTCCCAAAGGCTTTCATAGAAAGCTGGGGAAATGCTCCGCTGGGGCTTCATCGGCGCCGATGACACCCATATGTGAGGACTGACTTCCTGCTTGGTCCTGGAGAAGAACCAATCCACCTGTGGTAAGGACAAAGCCCTGAGAGCGCAGGTTTTATCCTGTTGGGGAGCTGCCAAGGGTGCGTCACAACCTGCCGGAGCAGACTGGCACACCATGGCCAATGAGGCCAATCCGGAGCAATTACCAGCCCTCTGTGAGCTTCTATGCATTGCAGCAGACGTCCTATTAGAGGCCACAGAGGAAAGACATATAGAAAATAGAAATTACACTTACCTGGTAATTGTCGTTCCTTGAGGAATTCCAGTTTAGTCCTCCACCTCTGGGTTGTGCACCTTCTCCTGCAGCATGGAGACTGGGCATGTCAAAGTTGTGACATCACTGGATGTAGTCTGCTGATCTCGCCCCACAGCCCCAGTGAACTATTGACAAAGCAAACTCAAAAGGAGCAACAAATAAGTAGCTAACACAACAATATTAAGTTTTCCTAAATACTAACTATGCGCCAACTAAACTTCCCTCAAAAGGGAAGAAACATTTTCTTGTACCTGTCCCTTCCACCCTATTCATGACTACAGATAAGAGGAGGAAGAGACAGAAAGAAACCGAACAGATCTAACAGAACTGTATTAATAACTTTAAGTACCTGTAAAATTTACACTGTTTACCACGGAACCTCCACTACCCATGATACTACCCGGGTGGGAATGAGGACTAAACTGGAGTTCAAGGAATGACAATTACCAGGTAAGTGTAATTTCTATTTCCTTATCGTTCCTCCAGTTTAGTCCTCCACCTCTGGGATGTAACAGCAGTCATCAATGGGAGGGGCCTTTCCATACTGCCCTCAACACTGCCGAACCGAAAGTGGCATCCTCTGTCGCTAGCACATCAAGACAGTAGTGTTTACTGAAAGTATGAAGGGACGACCAGGTGGCTGCTCTACAAATGTCCCCTGGCGGAACCAAGCAGTGCTCCGCCCAGGAAGTCGCTTGCGCTCTGGAACGGAACAACCCTGCACCAAGTATGCCGATGCAATCGCCTCTCTAATCCATCTAGAGATAGATGCCTTTGCCGCTGCCTCCCCTTTGCGAGGACCTCCGAACACCAGAGACGGTCCGATTTGCGAAGAGACTCGGACACCTTCAAATACCGTCGCAACACCCATTTTATATCCAACCGGCTCAAACTACAGTTCGAAGCATTTCCCTCCCCCGAACCGAGCACCAGAGGGGAAATTGTTAGATTGAAATGGAACGGGGAGACCACCTTTGGCAAAAAAGATGGTACCGGTCGCAACACGACCTTTTCCCTAGAAAAAGACAAAAACGGCTCTCGACATGACAAAGCCTGCAACTCAGAAATTCGCCTCGCCGAACAGATAGCCACTAAAAAAAAAAAACTGTTTTTAAGGTCAAATCCTTAACCGAAGCCCATTGTATAGGTTCAAAAGGTTCATGAACTAATGCCCCTAAGACCAAATTGAGATCCCATAGCAGAACGACAATTCGACGAGAAGGCCGAAGCCTTGATACTGCCCTAAGAAAGCGCAAGACATCAGCATGCTCCCCTAGAGCTACACCCTGAACTTTGCCCCTATAGCAAGCCAGGGCTGCTAGCTGCACTCTCAAAGAGCTGGCTGCCAAGCCTTTATCAAACCCCTCCTGCAAAAAACTGAGAACCAAGGGAATAAACACCGTAGCCGCCCGAATTTGACGTCTTGAGCATCAGTCCTCAAAAATATGCCAAATTCGAATTTAAGCTAGAGACGTAGATTTTTTCCTTGCTTGAAGCAACGTTGTGATCACCGCTCCCGAGCATCCTTTCTTCCTTAACCTTGCCCTTTCAATGGCCAAACCGTAAGCGAGAACCGATTCACCTGAGGCATACAAAGCGGTCCTTGAATCAACAGATCTTCCGAGACCGGTAGCCTCCATGGCTCCCTGTCAAGCAACCAAATGAAAATCGGCGTACCAGTCATCTTGGCCAGTCCGGGGCCACCAGCAGCACTTTTCCCATGATGAGCTTCGATCCGCTGCACCACCTATTAGTGCCCACGGCGGAAATACATAAAGACCTGACGGCCTCTGTTGCAGTAGAGCGTCGATGCCTTCCGACATCCTCTCCCGTCGTCTGCTGAAGAAGCGACTTGCCTTCGCGGAATGAAAGGTCGCCATGAGATCTGTGACCGGCGGTCCCCATCTGCGGACTAGAAGTGCAAACACATCCGGATGCAACTCCTATTCCCCCGCATCCACCTGGACCCTGCTGAGGAAGTCTGCCGTGCTTGTAGCCGACTTTCCACCCAGGCAAACAGTGTCTCGGCTTCCTCTTCCATGGCCGTACTTCTTGTGCCGCCCTGTCAATTTATGTAGGCCACCGTTGTGGAGTTGTCTGACAGAACTCACCACCTGACCAGCGACCGTGGCTTCGAAATTTAGTAGCGCTAGATAAACAGCTCAGTTCCAGCCAGTTGATGGACCAAGCTCTCTCGGCAACGGACCAGATGCCTTGTGTAAAGAGAGCTCCGCAGTGCGCTCCCCACCCCGCGAGACTCACATCTGTCAGAGAAAGCCACTCTGGCTGCTCCAGGGGCATCCCTCTTGTCAAGACTCCGGGGCATAGCCACCATTGCAGGGAGTGCCTGACTCGGTGTGGACAGGGTAGATGCTTGTTCAATGAGTCAGACTGATGCAACCACCGACGAAGAAGCGCTCGGTGCAAGGGCCTCATATAAAATCTGGCCCATGGTACCGCCTCCAGGGTCGCTGCCATTGAGCCTAGCATGCACAGGTAATTCCATGCCGAAGGCACCGGATCGGCCCTGAACTTGCACACCAGTTGCCGAAGACTCTGAACTTGCCGATTCGGTAGGAACACTGCACCTACCTGAGTGCTGAACCATACCCCCAGGTATTCGAGATCCTGGGATGGCACTAGGTGGCTTTTGGTCGGGTTGACCACCCAGCCTAGGCCCTGTAAACAAAAAAAAAAAAAAAAAAAACCCACACACCACTTTACCACCTTGTTTGTAACTTGAACACTTTCGGCCTTTGACTTCGCTCGGATCAACCAATCATCGAGGTAAGGATGAACCAAAATCCCGTCTTTCCACAATCCTGCCGCTACCACTACCACCACCACCACCATGATCTTGGTGAAGGTTCATGGCACCAATCGCCAGCCCAAACGGCAACACTTGGAATTGATAATGTCCCCATGGAAGAGCGAAGTGTAGAAACGTCTGGTGAGCCACTCCGATGGGGATATGCAGATACGCCTCCGTAAGATCCAGAGAAGTTAAGTACTCCCCCTTATGTACCGCCACAATGACCCACCAAAAGGTCTCCATCCTGAAATGTGGAACTCGAAAACAACGATTCACCCCTTTTAGATCCAAGATAAGCCGGAGCGATCTGTCCTTTTTTGGCACTACGAAATAAATTGAGTATCGACCCGTACCATAATCTGCTGCCAGTACCGGCCCAATCACTCCCATTTGAAAAAGCCGATCCAGTGTGCTGCGGACCGCCAGGAGTTTCTGCTGCCCTCTGCAGGGAGACAGCACAAAGGAATCTCGAACCGGTCCTGCGAACTCCAGCGCATAGCCTTCACGAATGATCTCTAAGACCCAACTGGTCGGACGTTATTTGGGTCCAGGCATGAAGGAAACTCTGAAGCCTCCCGCCTATAGGATGCCTTCCTGCCGGGACCCGCCAACCTTCACTGGGGTTTCCAAGTTGTCGCTGAGGACGTTGATGCAAACCCCCTATTTGCTCCACGAAACCCCTGGGCTCTGGAAGGGAACCATCCTCTGGAAACCACCCAAACAAGAGGTACGAAATATTCGGAAATCCGTAAACTGACCCCAAAAGGCCAGAGAGGATTTCCCCTGCCTAGATTTATCCTCTGGAAGCCGCCTGCCCTTTGGAGAAGATCTTGACAAGTAGTTAAAGATCTAGGGGAGTCAAACAACCACCTCCCCTTAAACGGAAGTTTGCTGAGACGCGACTTGGACGAACCATCAGCTGCCCAATTCCTTAACCATTGGGATCTGTGTGCGGCTAACAGCGAAGCCATACTATTAGCTAGAGCTCTAATTAAGTCGTAATGCACATCTGCCAAGTATGTGGTCCCCGACTCCAAGCGATCCAGCTCTCGAATATCCTCCTGGTCCAGCTGGGTAGCACGACGTACACTTTGAGACCAGTTGAGGCACGCTCTCGCCACCCAAGCGCCATAAATGGACACCTGCAATGACAAGGCATCCACTTCAAACGACTGTTTTAACAAACCATCCACCTTCCTATCTTGTGCATCCTTCAATGCCGCGCTACCTTCTACCGGAATAGTGGTCTTCTTGGTAACCGCTGACACTGCCATCAATGCATGGCGAGCGAAATCGTTCCTTGTCTTTATCCACTAGGGGATAGAGTCTGTTCATAGTTCTGATTCCTCTCAGACCAGATTCTGGCTGATTCCACTCGTCCTGGATCATCCGGTCCACCACGCGGTGCACGGGAAACACTACCTGAGCCTGCCGCACCGCTTGGATGATAGGATCTTCCCCACACTCTTCCTCACTCGGTGGTGCTATGGCCAGCTTCAGCGTCTGTAGGGATTCCGTAATGAACGCCGTCAGCTCGTCCCTCTGGAATACCCGAATGATTTTCACCCGATCCTCTGGTTTGGAATCTCTCCTTCCAAATCTTCCATTTCAGCTTCAACAATCAATCTCAGCCTCCTCCGTCACATGCCACTCCCCCTCCGAGGGAGAGGGCTCTGGAGGTCTTGATCGCTTTGGAGGTTTCGGAGAAATACTACCCTCTACAGCCAACCCGGGTTGCTGAGCCGCCCCAGGTCCTGTCAAGGGCTCCGGCAATTTTCCTTGATCCCGCAAACAGAAGGGCTGATGCATTAATAATACAAAGTCTGGACAGAAATCTTCGCGTTGCAGCCCTGCTTCCAAGGCTGCTTGCGAAGTTGACGGTCCGATGGGCATATCCTGACTGACCCCTGGGGCCGGAGGCTCGAGAAACTCTCCTGCAGCTCCAGCCGCCCCCCCCCCCCCCCGTGGTTCTTGAACAACCTTTATATCCATCTGCTGCTCCACACTGGTAGAAACTGTGGCGCAGACCCTGCAGATACCTGAACCCACCACCGTAACCCTGCGGGTGCCGCAGACCACACAGAGGTTGTGATGCCATACACTAGGCACTCTCACCATCCTTAGGCACTCTTGCAAAACCTCCTTTTTGTGGGGGGGGGGGTTCCCCCCGCAACCAATCCAGGGAGAACAAATTGCCATACCCAAACTCCCACTTGACCAAATCAAAACCCCCCAAAGGACAAAAAACAAAGAAAGACCCAAGGGAAATTAATTACCAAGGAGACACTCCCAACCTGCTCCTAACGTGGTCACTGAAATTTGAAAAATAAAAGAGAACTCCGAGCTAAATTGCACCCCCCCCTCCCCCCGCCGCAGCAAAGCAAAACTAGAATTTAAGAGGGAGAAATAAAAATACCGGGAGAGCACTCGCCACACGGTGCACACGCCACCAAAATGGCTGCCGCTACTGAAAGCAAAAAGGCGCCAAAATGCACTGCGAGGGTAAAACGGCCCTGCCGCATCCGTTTACCCTGCCGCTAGAGCGATTACCTGCCTGCCAGATAGCCGGGATCGTCAGTCCTCTGACCTGATCTGTGCCTGCACGGGGCTCAAGCCAGCTCGCCCCCGCTCAACCTCGCCGCGAGCGGAGGGCCACCCAGCGAGCTGCCCGTCAGAGTGCAGTCTGTCTGTGGATGATTGCGGCTGTGAGATTAGCCGAGACCCCACCACTGCCTGCTACAGAGCTCTCCTCCATACCGTCTAGGAGGCGAGATCTGACAGTAAATGCGTCCAAAGCTAAAAAGCCCTCAGAGAGGCAGCAGGAACCAGCAGAAGAAAATATGCTCTAACTTTTTTTTAAAGAACAAGTACTCAAATAGAGGAATTGAAATTTAATGGAGAATTTTAGGAAATGGAAATTCCCCAAACTAATCTAAGCCACTCTAAAGTTCCTTATGGTGTTCCTCAAGTGAGCCCAGCATCTAGGCTCACTACGTCCTCCTGCTGCATGGAGACTGGACACACTGGGGCTGTGGGGAGAGATCAGCAGACTACATCCAGTGATGTAGCAACTCTGACATGCCCAGTCTCCATGCTGCAGGAGGTGCACAATCCAGAGGTGGAGGACTAAACTGGAGGAACAATAAGGAAGACGACTTTGTTGTCCATGGCTGGACCAGGGCGTTGAACCCTTCAGGTACGGGTTCCCTGCGCCTGCTGAAGGACAGAGCTACCTTGCTGTCCGCTAAGGCCATGAGCTCCACACGAGTGGCCTGTCCCCACGGAAGGTTAGGTCATGAAACAGCCGCGTCAAGCTCCCACTCTCCCAGGTCTAACTGGTGCTGACTGAGGTAGGCGGCTTGAACATTTTCCTTTCCTGCCATGTGAACTGTGGAGAGAGATATGTTAGATGTTCCGCCACCCCCAGCAACAGAGGGGACACCATCCCTGCTAGCATTGCCCCAAGCGGTTCAGTTATGCCAGTGTTGTCATGTGGTTGGAACAGCCCCACCCCCCGCCCCAGAAATCAAGGAAAGGAAGTACTACAGTGCCCAGAAGACCAATATCTTTTACAGCCCGTTTATAGACCAGGCCCTCTCCACTGGAGACCACAGCCCTTGTCTCACCTGTGACTCGTAATATGCACCCTACCCCATGAGGCTGGCATCCACCATCAAGGACACCCAGTCTGGAGGCTCCAGTGGCATGCCTGCTGTCGGATGGTCTGGCTGCAGCCACCAAGAGAACTGTGCTCTTGTGGCAAGTGGACAAATTAACCATTGTGACATCTGGTGGTGTTGCAGCAACCACCAAGAGAGTAGGGTGGCCTGGAGAGGCCTCATGGGAGTCATTGCCCATGGAAGTAGGTCCAAGGCCACAGTCATGGAAGCCTGAAGCTTTGCACCCGAGAATGGAGGCTCCGTGATCTCTCTAGCAGAAGATATACACGTCCTAGCTTTGTGTTTAAGCGTGTTCCCTGTACCCAAGGACATGGACCGGCTCAAGCAGACTGTTGGTCAGGTACACTATCCAACTCAGGCCCTGAAGAAAGGCAACCACTTCCTGAGTGGCATCCACAGTCTTGGCCTGCAACTCTGCTCTGATCAGCCAAATCATCCACGTAGGGGCTGAATTAAAATGCATGGTTGTCTGTCGTATAACTGCTGCCACCGCCACCACTACAATCTTGGTAAAGGTGCATGGGACACTGGCAGACCAAAGGACAATGCCCAGAGCTGAAACCCTTCCTGACCGCAACAGAGTATAATGTCTTCAAGCAAAAATGAGGGACTCGCAGGGCACGGTTTATATGTTTGAAATCCAGGAGAATGCACACTCCACTACCTACACGCAGTCGGTGAGGAGCCATAAGCAGTCCTGCTTAACCATAGCAGCCCGCTTAATTGAGGATAGCCCAAGCAAACCCTAGATCCTCCTAAAATCCACCTTATATGAAGTCAAAAATAGGGAATAAAAAAAATTAAGAGAATTTGACCTCAGCCCACCCCGCACCTGACTTTTTTTTGGTGGCACGCTGAAGCCTTGAGTAGCAGCCACAGAATAACTCCATAAATTACAGACCCCAGAGCTAATGGTTAGACAGGACCCAGGCCAAAAAACATTGATGCTCCAAACAAACCACCAAACCCAAGACTGGAAACACTAGCTCATTGACAGGATTCCCCCTCTGTGGCAAACCTGTTAGTATAAAGGAGGGCATGCTGAGCTAAGAGCCCATAGATGAACTTAGATTAGCTGAAATCATATGAATTCAGATCAACGCAGCTGTCCTCAGAACAACTTAGCTGAAATCATTCCAAGTACATCAGAAACAAGCAGAAAAACTCAACTTGGGCAAATCCAGGGCAAACCAGACTAACCCAGTGCACTCAGGACATCTCAGTTTAGGTTATGTTTACATTTACTAGATTTCTCAAAATAATTTTAATTTAATTTAACAGATTTTTATATACCGCTCCTTCCATTGATCAGATGCGGTTCCCATAGAACAATAAACAGAGCGAGCTGTTTTTACATATAACAATTTGTAACTTGGAAGTTACAGTTAACAATTAACAATTAGTGAACTATGTACAAATGAACAGAATTAAACTATATACAGTTATTTGTTGTTCAAATTTCTTCAACACATTGTCTTAGGGCTACAGTACTTCATTCCTTTGTTGAAAAATGTATTATCTGGAGTAGGATTATCCTTTATCTAGCTGAGAGGTGAGAGATGCTTGTCACGGATCCATAGTGTATTGTAAATAAGTGTGTTTTAAGTTTTTTCCTAAACTCCATGGTTTCAGGTAATTGTCTTAATTCTATTGGGATTGTGTTCCACAAGATGGGGGCTGCATGGGAGAAGGCTTTCTTGTTTGTGGATTTTTTGGCCCTAATGAATTCTTTTGGTGTTGTTAGTTTATTTAACTGCTGCTCCTTCATGACACCAGGGCGGTTTACAATTATAAAATAAAATAAGAAGTGATGGCCGAAGACCAGGAAAGGAAAGGAACTACAATGCATGATAGGACAGTGATAGTACAGTCACAAAGAAAGAGAAGTGAGGGAGAAGACAGGTACCATTAAGGGTCAGGGAATGGAGGCAGGGGTCAGTAAGGGTCAAGGAGCAGTGGGAGGCAAATCAAATGCAGGTTGGAAAAGGCAGGTTTTCAGAAGGTTCTTAAACTTGGGAAAGAAGGCGAAGAGCAGATGAGAGGAAGTTCCAGAGGGAGGGGCCCAGGAAGAAGGCGGCAAAGTGCCAAGTGGACAAGGTGAGCATGAGGGGGAGATAGGAGGACCAGCTGGTTAATGTGAATTGAACGAAGGCTACAAGTAGGAGTGGGAAATTGGAGCAGATCTGCTAGATATTGTGGTGCATTTGTAATACCCACTAAACCACATAGCAGAACCCCGTTTAGACTATTTCAGAGCAAATCAAACAAAATTAAGGCATTTAGAAAAACCCTAGGTTAAAAGAAATTAACCAGAGACCTTCAGAAGAACGCAGTCCCAGAGTACTGCCTACTAAACAGAATAAACCCAAAGCCCTGAGAAAAACTTAATGTAAATAATTCAAACTACATCCCAAGAAAATTAAATTAATCCAGTTTACATGAATTCAGAAAAATCCAATGAACACATGCTCTTTAGCATCTCACAGATTACATTAACTTCAGGTAAACAAAAGACCCTGGGAGTAATCCAGTTTAGATGATCCCAATGAAAAAGAGGCACTTAAAAGAAATTGTATCCCTTAAAACTAGTTTTATCTAATTAAACAAGAGACCCAAAGGGGGATCCCGATCCTGATAACACTCCAAAACAAAAGAACGGCATTAACAAACATCTCAGGAGACACTGAGGCCCTGAAAAAAATACAAGAGACACAATCAGTGGTGTGCCCCAAGGATCTGTCCTTGGTCCGATTCTTTTTAACATCTTTATTAGTGATATAGCGGAAGGGCTTTCAGGTAAGGTTTGCCTCTTTGCGGATGATACCAAAATCTGCAATAGAGAAGACACCCAGGAAGGGGTAGATAACATGAGGAGAGATCTAGCTAAGCTTGAAGAATGGTCTAGAATTTGGCAGCTGGGATTTAATGTTAAAAAATGTAAGATCATGTATTTGGGCTGCAGCAATCCAAGGGAGCAATATAGTAGAGGGGGTGAAGTACTTTTGTTCACTAAAGAAGAGCGGGACCTAGGCGTGGTTGTGTCTGATGATCTTAAAGTAGCTAAACAGGTAGAAAAGGCGATGGCAAAAGCTAGAAGGAGGCTTGGGTGCATACGGACAGGAATGGCTAGCAGAAAAAAGGAGGTGATAATGCCTCTGTATAAGTCTTTGGTGCGACCTCATTTGGAGTATAGTGTGCAATTCTGGAGACCGCAACTTCAAAAGGATGTGAACAGGATGGAGTCGGTGCAGAGGGTGGCTACTAAAATGATTAGTGGTCTTCATTATAAAGCATATGAGGACAGACTGAAGGATCTTAATATGTACACCTTAGAGGAAAGGCAGGATAGAGGTGATATGATTGAGATGTTTAAATACCTCTGTGGCATAAATGTTCAGGGAGAGAGCCTCTTTCAATTGAAAGCAAGTTCTGCTACGAGGAGACATGGGATGAGGGTGAAGGGAGATAGATTCAGGAGTGATATGCGGAAAGGGTAAATTAGACTTACCTGCTAATTGTTGTTCCTTAAGGAACTCCAGTCTAGTCCCGAACTATAGAGTTGTCCACCTCTCACAGCAGCTTGGAGACTGAGAAACTTCATGTCTTTTCTGATGTCACCGGTATAACCTGTCCGGATCCGCCTCCTCTGATCAGTAACCTATTGACAAAGCAGACTCACCGGAGCAACAAGTAAGCATCAAATATGTACAAAAAACGTACCTAAAGTGTATCTACCAACTCTGAACTACCAGAAGGGAAAGTCTATCGCCCTTGCCAGACCCCTCCCAGCACTACGGAACGCTCCGGAACGCTGGTACTGAGGCATCTTCCCAAATCTTGTAGCTATAACAGAAGAGCAAGAAAAAAGTAACCCCAGGAGGACATCCCGGGTGGCTTACCTGTCATCAGCGCCATTCTTCTTCTTCAGGCCACCGAAGACAAACCCAGGTCCCAGGCGGGATGCGGGACTAGACTGGAGTTCCTTAAGGAACAACAATTAGCAGGTAAGTCTAATTTACCCTTCCTTAACGTCCCTCCAGTCTAGTCCCGAACTATAGAGTATGTACCAGAGCAGTACAGGAAATCAACGGGAGGGAGCAGAGACCCCCGCCTGAAGAACCGCTGCACCAACACAGGCATTTCTCTGCACCTGAACATCCAGTCTATAATGATGGACAAAAGAGTTTAGGGAAGACCAGGTGGCAGCCTTACAAATGTCCAAGGTTGGGACATACTGAAATTCCGCCCAGGAGGCCGCCTGAGCCCTAGTGGAATGAGCTATCAGTCCGCACGGAACCGCCTTACCGTTGAGGATATACGCGGACGCTATGGCCCCTTTGATCCACCTGGCAAGCTAAAGCTTTCGAGGCCGCCTCCCCTTTCAGAGGACCGCCAAACAAGACAAATAATCTATCAGACTTGCGAAAACTCTGTCCGATGGAGATACTTCTTCAAAGCTCGCCGAACATCCAACAAATGCAATCTCTCCACATGGTCTCCACCTTGCCTGACTGTAAACGCCCACAAAAATCACCCCTAAAAAGTGACAATTTTGTTTTTTTGTCGGATACCACTGAAAAAGGCACACACTTTATACTTAGTGCCCTCCCTTCAGTTGTCTCCCTTTTAATTAAACATTAAAAAGTTCAAAGCTACTTAGCTTAGCAACAATGCGATTTCCTCAATCACTCGCTTCAAATCCAAGTAGAAGGTTAGCAGCAATTTGACTCAATCATCCAAATGTAAATGCAGGTCTCCACGCATGACGTGCACGTTTCGGGACGAATGCCTCTGTATCAAGTGCCAGCAGAGATTAGCTCAATTATTACAAGTGCTGTCTTCCAAACTTTTTTCAACTGCCATACAACGCTGTAATTCAACCAACAGCTGATTCTTTAAAAGGGCAGAAAACTTGTAATTGGCTATTTCGTAGCTTTCTATCAAGACATCAACCAATGAGAATGAAGGAGTATCCCACTGTTTAAGGGAATCCCTTCGTCTCTTGGATGACTTCACATAAAGCACAGTTACTTACCTGTAACAGGTGATCTCTGGGAACAGCAGGAATAAGTCTTCACATATGGGTACGTCGGTACCGACGGAGCCTGCGCGGGAACGCTCCCCAGCGTCCAATCAGAAAGCTTTTGGAAGCATCCCTCAGCGCCTGCGTGCTGCCTTCCCGCCTTTCCAACTGTCTCTCCTCAGTTGAATTTTATAGCTGAGACAAAGAGAGAGAAAGAGGAAAGGAAGATAGATAGAGAGATACAACTCCTAGGGGAGGTGGGTGGGTTGTGAAGACTTATTCCTGCTGTTCCCAGAGATCACCTGTTACAGGTAAGTAACTGTGCTATCTCCAGGAACAAGCAGGAATGAGTCTTCACATATGGGGACTCCCAAGCTAAGATGCCTGGAGCCCTAACATGGTGGGGATTGGAACATGCTACACCTCATACGGCCAGGCATCCTGAGGATGGAGGGTAGGAGTTGAAAAGAGAGGAGCTGTAGAAAAAACAGCGAACCTAAAATAGGACTACAGGTAAGGAGTCCTTGTATGTATGATAATTATCATGAAAAATATTGAAATGAACAATCACAATATGGACCTCACCTACTGGATTGCAGGAAGTAGAGAGGCTGATGGAGTCTACTGGGGATCCAGTAGAGGAATCTTCAAGGTGACCTCACTGAAGTGAAGGTGAAGGTCCAAATCTGGAAGTGACAGGTGACCCAGGTGTCAACTGAGGTAGTACAAAAACGGTAGGTCTTTAGTGGAAAGCTTTATGGAAAAAACTGGGAACTCTTTTGGCTACAGAGTTACTCACAGTTAGGAGCAAAAGAGGAAGACTGACCGATTTGGACAAACTAGCCCAGTCCTGGAGGGAAGAAGGGGTATGGGAAAAAGCCCGTATTCCCAAGGACAGATGTCTGAAGGGTTGAAACCTCAGATCTACTGAAGATCCACCTTGTCTTTCCTAACTGGTGAGAGAAAGGAAAGATATTGGAGCATGGAGCTTCAGGGATACCTAAACCTAGGGTAAGGTAGGAGCTGTCAGTACCACAGCAGTGGTTGTGTGCATAATACTCCAGACATACTGTGGGACAGTATGAACATATGCAAGCCCACTGTCTGGAACCTATAGGAAGGTAAAACCTTTATAAACATAGACAGTTAGAGAGATAAGTATGTAAATACATATCTACCTATAAGGAAGCATCTCGACAGATATACATATACACACACACATATACACATATACATACACATATATACATATACACACACACATATATATATGTCTATAGTGAGATCTGGAGGGGCATAACATATGCACACGCAGCTTACAGACATATGTATCTATAGAGAACTATATAGAGATATATACATACATGAATATATGTCTAAAGATAAATGTCTGCAATTAAGCAGATAGAGATATGCCCCTAAGAACATTCACATGGGAGATGTGAAGAGGAAAGATTCATCTAATAACAAGAAGGTGGAACCTACTTGAGAAGATATAGAGAATCCGTTCCCCCTGGTTAAGATGGAGCAGGAATACTATCCAGTGAAATAACCAGGATGGTTGCGTGGAAAAAACAGAGGATAATATCAGTCTGTAAACAGCAAGTCCTGAGTCCGGTAGAACTCTAACATGGTGAATGGACAGAAAACGCAGAGGATGAGATACCAGGTTTTTATTTTATTTATTTACATTCTCTTATATACCGCGCTATTCTGCATCAGTGCGGTTTACATTGAACAAACTGAAATTACATTGAACAGGGCATTATAACTTGGAGATAACTATTTTACAGGGAACATGGGCTATGGAGGGTTAAGTGGCTTGCCCAAGACCACAAGGAGCACCTGTAGGACTAGAAACCCCAGTCCTTCCGGCCCAAGGTTGCTGTCCTCTAGTGGGATTTGAACCACCAACCTTCTGGCCTGGAGTACCTTGCCCCAACCACTAGGCCACCACTTGAGGGACAAGGTGGGGGGGGGGGGTATCATGCGTTGTTTAATTAAATATGTGCTGTCCATGAAGGATTAGGATACCATGAGGACAAGCTGCAAGGAAAAAGAGCATATTTCCTGTAGAAACTGGGTAACTCTTTAGACTGTGACAGAGAAGGCTTATGTCCTTTATTAAAAGGAAATAGAAGGGTGTAAAGAACCCCTAGTCATGAGGAATGACTGAGGAAGCCTTTTTCAACCATATAGGATAGTAATTAGAGAAAAAATCCCCATGCTCTCTAGCAAGGGTCCATAGTGGAAAGCTTCTCAGTAGGATTGCAGAGAGCGCTATGCAGGAGAATTGGGAAATAAAAGTGGCTGTTGGAGAAAACCAGCTGCCACTTCAGTTATGCTGCCAACTCCAGAGATTTGGAGATGACAGAAAAGAAGCGATAAGGATTATCCAAGATAGATGAGCACTATCTTGGAAGCACTATTAAGGCCAGAGAAAAGGTAGTGGAAGACAAGACGAACTCGTAGAAAAGTACCAGTAGTCCAATCACTGGAACTCCTGCATGGGCAGCTGCTGAATAGAACAGCAGAGAGAATCCTTCTGTTTGAAACAGAGAGAACAGACAGAACAAGAGGAGAAAATCCTGATCATGTCTGATGAGCTGCCCAATGAAAGCAGGGAGGTTACTTCAGAGAAAACTCTACACTAGAAAGGACAGGAAGACTAAAAAGGCTAAGAAAGCCTTCCAGTGGTATGGTAGCACTCTTACAGGGGGGCCCTGAAAAAGAGGGTAAAGAAAAATAGGAGCTGAAGGGAGACTTGCCATATGGTAAGTCTGCAGAAGGAAAAAAATTCATGGGGTACAGGAGAAAACTATCATGAGATAGTTGGCAAACCTCTCTTCATGGTAGAAAGAGGAGGAAAACCCTGTGACCCATAGACATGAATCTCCTGACAGCTCAGCCTACCTAAGAGCAAGTGGATGTTCTGGAAAACAGGAATCCATGTGTAGAGTTTTAAATGAAAAAACAGTGAAAAAACTTCTGCTGAGAAGAAGTGAACTGTAGGTTATAGAAAGATTAATTAGAACCCTTTTGAGGGTTAATTTTCCTGGCTTGAGTTTGGATTCTTCAGATCAGAGCGAGGTTTCCCTTGTTTGGGAACATCTGTATGATGGGCAGGAGAAGAATAAAACCTTCTTCTTTTAGGGAAAGAAGGTTTGGTAGGGCATTTCCTACCTACTGGGGAAGGAGAAGGCTTAGGATAGCCCCCAGAAACAGGGAAGTCAGAGGAGCAATGAGCAACCTGACGTAAAGACTCCCTATTGAAAAGATTTTCTCCAGTACAAGGAGTATAACCCAGTCTTTGCTGTGCCCATCTGTTCAAGTCTGAAGCTTGGAGCCAGGCTCTACGTCGTGCTCCTATGGCTATAGCAGAAGTTCTGCTAACAGACTCAAAAGAGTCTAGGGAAGCACGAGAAAGAAACAAAGAGATATTTTGGCTATGACTAAGAAGTAAGGAATAGTCTGCAGTCTTGGGCTCTGATAGAAAAGGAGTCAAAAGAGATAATTTCTTTGTGACCTCCTGAAGGGATAGACTCATATAAAAAATATGAGAGAATCCTTGTTGCCAGCATAGATGTTTGGAAGGTTTGACGTCCAAAGGCATCCGGTGTTCTAGATTCACGACCTGGCGGATAAGAAGAATGCTTCTTCTTGCTTTTTACCTTCCTCATTGCTGATTCCACTACAATGGAATGATGGGGAAGTTGAGTCTTTTGAAACCCTGGAGAGGGGGGCACCTGATACAGTAGAAGATCAGTTGCTGTAGAAGGTGAGGAAACCCTTAAAGGTGTTTCCCATATTCTCATAAGAAGATCCTGCAAAGAATGATGTAAAGGAAGCATTATATTTTCCTTTTCCCCAGAAGAGCCTTGTGTAGGATAATAGCCAGGGATAGGAATATCAAGAAATGTTGCCATGTCAAGGAGAAATTTCTGAAAAGAAGTATCTCCAATGGGAACCATCCCTGGACAGGCTAAAGTTGAAGAACTAGCCTAGGCACCGGAGGATGTACTGGTCCGGTGCAGAAAAGGAGCCCTAATGGATGGATACTGGTACTGGCGGTTATGACTTGGGACAGTCAGTACTGCATCGTCCATGCCAGGTATCGACTCCAAACTAGGTATAGAAAGGAGCGACCCTGGTGAAAAAGGCATGGAAGTAGCTGGTCCCAATGTTACTGCAGGAACCGGTATTGATACAGACACCGGTAGCTGTGCCGGAATCGGAGGCAATACCGACATCGAAGCAGTCATCGGAGGCTGCTCAAGCGGTACCGAGGCAACCAAAAACCCTTGGCGAGTATCCTCGGTATCGCGTATCCGGAATCGGTAAGCGTCGGTTCCGAGACGCGTCGGTACCCAGTCTTCCAGACTAGATATCGATTCCAGACTCGGCATCGAAGGAAGCGAGTCTATCGATGCATGTCTAGAGGGTACCGATGTCGGTGGTCGTATCGGCGATGCTGCCGATACTGGAAAGTCAATCTGGGACGTATCGATCGGTCCCGAAGGTACCGAGAACGCCAGATGACGATCCCTGGTGAAGAGTGAATCACTCAACACCAGTGCCAATGCCAGGGTATCGGTACCGCTCGAAGCGGATGCCACCACCGAGCATGGCTCAGGTATGTTCTGTAAGGGGTGAGCCCCAGGAACAACCTGAAACCCCTGAAAGGCTTTGGAGACCGAAGACTCCCGCCAGGGTTTTGAAGCCAATAGGGTCTTGAGGGCAAGGCCGGAGCTGTCGTCATCATGCTTGGCATGAGACCTACCACTCAAGGATTGGCTAGTCTTAACAGACTGTTTGTGGGTTACCTGATCCTATAGAGAAGAAATGGTCGGTGCCCTGACACTGGAAGGGAACTCGGTATCGAGGGAAACTCGAAATGGAAAATCTCTCCTCATAAAATTGTAGCCTAATGGCTCCGGAGGAAAAGGGTCAGGACCCAAATAGGTTAGACACCAGTTATTGGAGTCTAAAAAGAAACCTGTATTTCCACAGTTAAGGCACTTCTTAGGAGAAGGCGGCTCCATGATGGAGAGGCCTTACAGGCCCAAAAAATTAAGACAGAAACTGAGGGAGAAAAACTCCCTGAGTTTGAGAAAAAGAAAAGAAAAAAAACCCACCAGCGGTACCGGTGGAGGCAGGGAAACAGCCGCGACCACAAGAAAACAAGAATTAAAGAAAAAATTTTCTGCGGTGACAGGACGACGTCCTGCCGGCTCCGCGGAAAAACGAAAACTGAGGAGAGATAGTTGGAAAGGTGGGAAGGCAGCACGGAGGCGCTGAGGGATGCTCCCAAAAGCTTTCTGATTGGACGCTGGGGAGCGTTCCCGCGCAGGCTCCGTCGGTACTGACGTACCCATATGTGAAGACTCATTCCTGTTTGTTCCTGGAGATGGCTGGACCAATCAATCTCTTTGTTGAGACCCAGAGGGTGTACAGATTTTAAACGATAGATCCACCTCTGTTCACAATGTTGAAGCTTGCCAATCCGATCTCCTCTCCCTGGGATCAGGGGGGATATGATCAATAATGGACCACCGAAGATCCGAGAAATCATGGGTGTGTTGCAAACAATGCTCTACAATCGGGGCTGATTCAATTTTGCATCGGAGCCGCGATGCATGTTCACTCAACCGTATTTTGGCCATCCGTGTCGTTCTGCCGACATACACGAGAGGACACGGGCACTGTATAACAAACCACAAAGGATGAAGTACATTCCGTTTCCCACTGTCGCTTAAGCATTTGGCCAGTTAAGGGATGTGACCATGTACAACCTGTTAATGAAGAGGCACAATGTAAACAACTTCCACACACAGTATGTCCATTATGTAGCAAGGGTGGAACAGGTGATCTATCCTCCACAGTCGCTGTTCGGGCTAACAGATCTCCCAAATTAGCCCCGATTGTAGAGCATTGTTTGCAACACACCCATGATTTCTCGGATCTTCGGTGGTCCATTATTGATCATATCCCCCCTGATCCCAGGGGAGGAGATCGGATTGGCAAGCTTCAACATTGTGAACAGAGGTGGATCTATCGTTTAAAATCTGTACACCCTCTGGGTCTCAACAAAGAGATCAATTGGTTCAGCCTTATGTGAATTCATCCAAGAGACGAAGAGATTCCCTTAGACAGTAGGATACTCCTTCATTCTCATTGGTTGATGTCTTGATAGAAAGCTACGAAATAGCCAATTGCGAGTTTTCTGCCCTTTTAAAGAATCAGCTGTTGGTTGAATTTACAGCGTTGTATGATAGTTGAAAAAAGTTTGGAAGACAGCACTTGTAATAATTGAGCTAATCTCTGCTGGCACTTGATACAGGGGCATTCGTCCCAAAACGTGCACGTCGTGCGTGGAGACCTGCATTTGTGCGTGGAGACCTGCATTTACATTTGGATGATTGAGTCAAGTTGCTGCTAACCTTCTACTTGGATTTGAAGCGAGTGATTGAGGAAATCGCATTGTTGCTAAGCTAAGTAGCTTTGAACTTTTTAATGTTTAATTAAAAGGGAGACAACTGAAGGGAGGGCACTAAGTATAAAGTGTGTGCCTTTTTCAGTGGTATCCGACAAAAACACAAAATTGTCACTTTTTAGGGGTTACTTTGGTGATTTTTGTGAGTGTATTTATTTATCACTGAATTGGGATTTCTTTAGGTTGACTGTAAACGCCGGCAACGAAATCACCTGATTAAGATGGAACGCCGAGACTACCTTAGGCAAAAAGGACAGCACCGGTCGCAACACGACCTTGGAGGTCAAAAAACTCAGAAAGGGCTTCCTACAAGACAAGGCCTGTAATTCTGAAATCCTCCGAACCGAACAAATAGCGACGAGAAAAACTACCTTAAGGGTAAAGTCCTTCAAAGAGGCCCTCGATAAGGGCTCAAATGGCTCCTTTTCCAACGCCTGCAACACCAAGGGGAGATGCCAACTGGGCATGACCGGCCTGCGCACTGGCCTCAGCAACGAGACCGCCCGCAAAAACCGTCTGATATCCGGATGACTTCCAATATGCTGACCCCCTATCTTTCCTCTGTAACACGCCAACGCTGCCACCTGCACTCGCAAGGTCGCGGCCGCTAGACCTTTCTCCAGCCCGTCCTGCAGGAAGGCTAACACCTGTGGAATGGACGCCTTTAGCGCGCCGCCCTGCTTATCCAAACACCAGGCCTCAAATACCCGCCAAACGCAGACATACGCCAGGGATGTGGACCGCTTCCTCGCCTTCAACAAAGTGGAGATTACCGCAGGTGAATAACCTCTCCTCCTCAGCCTCGCCCTCTCAAGAGCCAAGCCGTAAGCGAGAACCGATCCACCTGAGGCATGAACAGAGGCCCCCGAGTCAATAGATCCGGACGACATGGCAGCTTCCAAGGCCTGTCCACCAGCAGGCGCTGAAGATCCGCATATCACGGCCGCCGAGGCCAATCCGGCGCTATGAGAACCACGGGCCCTCTGTGCCGCTCAATGCTCTTTACCACCCGACCGATTAACACCCACGGCGGAAACACGTACAGCAGACTATCGGCCACTCCTGAATGAGAGCATCCAGGCCTTCCAACATCCTCTCTCTCCGCCGGCTGAAAAACCGATTCGCCTTGGTCGAGTGAAACGTTGCCATGAGATCCATTACTGGCGCTCCCCACCGGCACACCACCATGTCGAACACCTCCTGATGAAGAACCCATTCTCCAGGGTCCACCTTCACCCGACTCAAAAAAATCTGCCTGCACATTGTCCACCCCCGCCACATGCGCGGCCGACAATGCCATCAGATTTAACTCGGCCCACTCGAACAACTGCTCGACCTCTGCCTCCAACGGAACACTGCTTGTCCCTCCTTGCCCATTGATGTAAGCCACTGCGGTTGCATTGTCGGAGAACACCCGCACCGCTGACCTCTGCAGATACGGCTGAAACTGCGCTAATGCTAATCTTACCGCCCTCAACTCCAACCGATTGATCGACCAAGACTGCTGCTCCTCGGACCATCGCCCCTGAGCGAGGCGCCCCTGAAAGTGGGCTCCCCAGCCGGAGAGGCTGGCATCCGTCGTCAAGGGCTGCCACCCCGGAGCCTCCAACAGCATCCCCTGTTCCAGACAACGGGGGCACAACCACCACTGCAGGGCTCTCCTCGTCTCCGGCAAACACGGCAGTCTTCTTGTAAGCGAATCTTCTTGATGAGACCACCGATGAAGTAAAGCTCTCTGCAGCGGCCTCATGTGAGCCCTCGCCCACGGCACCAGCTCCAACGTAGCTGCCATGGTTCCGAGCAACTGCAAGTACTGCCATGCCGTGGGGGCCTGCCTGCGTAGAAATTCCCGCACCAGGTGGCGTAACCCGACCGCCCTCAGTCGCGGCAAAAATACTCTTCCTTCCTTCGTATCGAACCGAGCCTCCAAGTACTCCTGGTCCTGCGTCGAAGTCAACTTGCTTTTCGCCACATTGACTACCCAACTGAGACTCTGCAAGAAAGACACCACCTTGTCCGTAGCCGCCTTGCTTTGGGGTTCTGACTTTGCGCGGATCAACCAATCGTCCAAATACGGGTGCACTAGAACCCCCTCCTTTCGCAACGCCGCCGCCGCCACCACTACCATGACCTTCGTGAACGTTTGCGGCACAGTAGCTAGACCGAAAGGTAAAGCCCAGAATTGAAAATGTCCTAGGAGTACCGCAAACCTGAGAAATCAGATGCTCCTCCCTGATCAGGATATGGAGATAGGCCTCGGACAGACCTAGGGACGTCAGCCACTCCCCTTTCCTGACTGCCACAATGACCGACCGTAGAGTCTCCATGCGAAAGTGCGACACCAGCGATTTACGCCTTTGAGATCAAGAATCGGACGAAAAGTCCCCTCTTTCTTTGGGACCATGAAGTAAATGGAGTATCGACCTAAACCGCATTGGCGTGGGGGCACTCGCACCACCGCTCTTAGGGCCAAAAGCCTCTCCACCGTCTCCTTGACAGCGGCGGCCTTGGCTGGCGCCTTGCACGGAGAGCACACAAACAGATCTCTGACTGGGTGCCGCAACTCCAGGGCATAACCTTCCCGAATAACCTCCAACACCCACCGATCAAACGTAACTTTGGCCCAGGCCTCGTAGAAATCCTGCAACCGGCCTCCCACGGGAACCGCTACCTGAGCCCACCAACCATCATTATGACTTTCTAAGATTGGAGGAGGAGGAGGAGGAAGCCCCAAACCCCCTCCCTCCCCCCCGAAAGCCCCGAAATCCCCGACTCCTGTAGGGAAACCAGCCTCTCTGCGTCTGACCAAACCTAGGACCCCTAAACCGATGAAAGTCCCGCTGCTGGCCTTTTGACGGCAGCACTGACCGACCGGGCTTCTGCTTATCTTCTGGAAGCCTACCTCCTTTAGAGTCACCAAGGTCCTTCACCAACTTATCTAGATCCTCTCCAAAGAGTAGTTTCCCCCTAAAAGGCAGCTTACTAAGCCTAGCCTTAGAAGAAGCGTCTGCCGCCCAATTGCGGAGCCAGAGGTATCTTCGAGCCGCCACTGCGGAAGCCATGCTCTTCGAAAGCGCCCGGATGAGATCATAATGGATATCTGCGAGGTAAGCAGTACCAGACTCCAGTCTGGCCGCTGCCCCGGAGCTGTCCACATCATCGCGGACTGGCACTCTCTGCGACCAGCGGAGACAGGCCCTTGCCACCCAGGCCCCACAGATCGCAGCGTGCACCGCTAGAGCACTGATATCAAAACTCTGCCTCAATAAGGCATCCAGCTTTCTGTCCTGAACATCCTTGAGAGCCGCACCGCCTTCCAATGGGATCGTGGTCTTCGTCACTGCTAACACCACTGCATCAACCTTGGGAGACTTAAACACCTCCCGATCCTGTTCCACTATAGGGTATAGACGGCCCATCACTCGGGATCCTTTAAGGGGCGCCTCCGGTGTGTCCCACTCTTCTTGTATCATCTCCCTAATCACTCTGTGCACAGGGAATGTTGTCTGTGTTTTCCAGAAGACCTGCAGCAACGGATCTTCCAGGTAGCATCCTCCGGAGGAGCCGGAGCCAGCGCCGGCATGTTTAGCACCTTCAACGTCTACGCTATGAGAGCCGGGAGCTCTTCTCTCCTAAACACTCGGACGACCCTAGCCTGGTCCTCGCTCTCTGCGATCTCACCTTCCTCTAGCTCGTCCTCCAAGACGACATCACGGTCTCCGTCCTCCGAGCGAAGATCCTCTGAAGCTGTTCCCAGGCCCTCCATGAATTCCACCGTCTGGGGCTGCTTCGCCGCGGTTGGAGCCCCCCCTGTACTCAGGGGCAAACCAGGCCACTTGCTCCCCCATCCGCCATCAACGGGGTGTGCCCCTAGACCTCCTCGTGGCCCCCCGAGGGCCTGCTGTATGAGGGCAACAAATTGTGGAGAAAAGATTGCTGCTAAGCCCCCTGGTAACTACTCCTGCTGTGCTGGAAGATCCAGGGCTGACGAGGGCCCCACTACTGGTTCTAGCGGCATCTCCCTGCTAGACTGCTCCTGCAAGTCCCCCAGGGACCCTTGGACTGTCGCCCTGTCCTGCAACGTGTGCTCCATAGCCCTGGCTTCGTGCACACACCGCTTACAAATGCCTGCTTCAGAGAGAGACCCTCTCTTAGACCCGCAGACAATGAGGTCGAGATGGCACCCCAAATCAAACCACTACCTCTCAAACCCCTTGCCAATGCTACCCAAAAGAAACTGGGGGGTGGGGGGGGTTGGTTTTTTTTTGTGTTTTTAAGCTCACACTGGTAGGGTCAGCTCAGCAGACCTCTCCTGTAAATATTTCCTGAAAACGAAGCTCCCAATGGGTGCAGACTGACTGAACCCGACTGAATCAGGCAGCACTGTGTTCTCCCGCGCAGCACGCCATAGCCTGCCAGCCCAAATCGGTGCTGACTCCCAATAAGCTCTCCGTTAAATCCCCTGAATTTCAAAGGGGATCGCGAAAGGCTCTCTTACCTGAAGCCTCTGCTTTAACCTTGCCGTCGACGCAGCTACAGGCTCCGATGCTGCAAACAAACCCCAGCACGGAGAAGCCGTTCCGTGCTCTGCAGTGATCGCGTCTCCGACTTCGGGCTCTAAGCGCTGGCAGGCATCACTTCTGCATGCGCTAGAGACCCGAATCCTCCGGGAGCACCCTCCCCACCCGGGCTCCCCAGACCTAAGTCTTGCCCAAGTAAAGGTTACAGAGCCCACAGGGTGGGTAGCAGAGAAGGCAGATATCTATCGCAGGGGGGGAGGGGGGGGAGAGAGGGAGAAGGAGGAAACACCTCAGCACCGGCACTCCTGACTTTAAGAAATATCCTAATCAAACGAAAAAACTGGCAGAAAAGAAATTCTTAACCACTCTAAACACAAAACGTAATTGTTCCTCCACATGAGCCAGGGCACCCGGCCCACCGAACCTCCAGCTGCTTGGAGACTGAGAGAACTGATCAGAGGAGGCAGATCCAGACAGGTTATACCGATGACATCAGAAAAGACATGAAGTTTCTCAGTCTCCAAGCTGCTGTGAGAGGTGGACAACTCTATAGTTCGGGAGTAGACTGGAGGGACGTTAAGGAATATTTCTTTACGGAAAGAGTAGTGGATCCGTGGAATAGTCTCCCAGTGGAGGTGGTAGAGATGAGGACAGTAACTGAATTCAAAAAAGCATGGGACAAACACAGAGGATCTCTAAAGGAAAAAAGGGGACTGTTGTAGTTGTTATGGAAGGACAGACTAGAAAGGCCATGTGATCTTTTTCTGTCGTCATATTTCTATGTTTCTAAAATTAACTTCAGCAGTTACCAAAATAGCACCTGAACTCCTTCGTGTGAGGAAGCCACTGCCGCCAATTCCCCCAAACATCCTGATAGGAACACCACCAAATATGGCCACATTCATGCCAAAAAGAGAGAGAGAGAGAGAGGGGAAAAAAAAAAAAAAAACACGCAACCACACAGATAACAATAAACTGGCCTGAGAGAGAGCCCTGCTCTTGGGGTCAGGATTGCCACACTTCTCAGGACAGTCCGAAAGAGAAAACCAGACTGAGCATAAACAAAAACTAAAATACCAACAAAGTTGCGGCCAGAGAATCATGCAGTTTGCTAGGAAAGTGAAATTAGGCCTTACCTACTAATTGACTTTCCCTGAGGAAATTTATCCAGTCCCATCACCTGTGGGATATCATGCCTCACCAGCAGCTTGGAGACAGAGCATGTCACAACTTGTGACATGAGGATACTTGGGTAGCCGAAAGGTTACTGGGGGCTGGGAGGGGCGACTGACAAAGCAGAGTCATGAAAGCAGGAAAAAGTATAAAAACAGTGCCTGAGCGAGAAGTGCCTCGAAAACATACCCACCCTGAACAGACAGCAAAAACACACCCCAAATCAAGGAGGAAGGTTTCCACTGGACCAACCAGACTTACCTCCGCTCCAGGAGCCTCACCTACTCTCCGCCAATACCTATTGCTCCTGCTTGGCTTTTGGGGTTTTTTTGCAAGGGGGGGGAGGGGAATATGATAGCTAGCTGCATTTCTCCCAAACTGCAACTTCTGGATGTACCCAAAGTCCTCCGGCATGACTTGAAGGTCACCAAGCAGTTTAGAAAGACAGATTGTTTGTTCATTCTCTTTGGTGGCCTGCATAAAGGGGAGGTGGTGTCCAAGCCGTCCACCTCCAGGTGAGTATGGGAGGCAATTTCCTCAGCTTACCTGCTGTGGCGGAGGTCTGCTCCGGTGAGCCCATTTGACATAGGCCCAGGCTACCACGAGACCAGAGAAAACTGGAAGGGTAACTGGTTGATTCACGTGGAACACTGAGCACTTTCGCCAGGAAGGACAGTACTGGGCGCAGAACCACCTTTTCCTTGGAAATGGACAAGAACGGTTCGCGACATGATAGCGCCTGCACTTCAGATATCCTTCTGGCCGAGCAAATGGTCACCAAAAGGACTGGTCTTCAGTGTCAAATCCTAAAGCAAGCACTCCGAAAGCAGCTCGAACGGTGCTTCCATGAGCACAGACGGCACCAAATTAAGGTCCTATGATGGCACTATTGATCGCAACAGTGGGCATACCAGCTTTACAGCTCTCAGGAAGCACACCACAAGAGACACCCCCTGCACTCTGTCCCAGTAACACAAAGCCGCCACTTGCACACGCAGAGAATTACAGGCAAGTCCTTTCTCCAGCCCCGTCTGCGGGAAGGCTAGCAATTTCAGAAGAGATAGCGAGGGCCCATATCCCCCAATCTGCACGCCATCTCTCAAAGACTCTCCAGACCCTAATGTATGCCACTGACGTCAAGCACTTGCGTGCTTTTAACAGTGTTAAGCTGGCGTGGTTATTCAGCCCCCGTCATTTCAACCGTGCCCTCTCAAGAGCCAAGCCATAAGCAAGAAAGATCCACCTGTGGCATTTGTACCGGGCCCTGATGTAGCAGGTCACTCCTGCTCGGCAACTGCCACAGGCAATCTGCCATCAACTAGACAATGTTGGCGTACAATAGTCTACACTTCCAGGGTCGTCAGGTACCTGTGGGTTTACGGGCCCACTCTACTAGAGCACAAGCGACTTCTTCAGCGGAGCACAGCTTGGTTCCCCCAGTGGAAATTTGCAGAGCGGTCACTTGGTCGTCGCTTCATATTTTCAGTAAGCACTATCGCCTGGATGTCCAGGCGGCTAACGATGCCTGTTTCGGGTCGGCGGTGTTGCGATACGGGAGGACAGGTCCCTCACAATGAATACTGCTCTGTTACATCTCAGAGGTGGAGGACTGAACTGGAGGACCAATAAGGAAAGAGAAATTAGACTTACCTGCTAATTGTTGTTCCTTGAGGAACTCCAGTTCAGTCCTGATTCCCGCCCGAGGATGGTTACTTCAGAGGTAGACTCGTGCTGGGGGGGGGGGGGGGTAATCAGTTACGATGAGGGTAAAACCTTTCAAAGTTCAACGTCGCTGTGGTTCTTTTACTCTAGCTTCTCTATCCTGGTTTATTCATAGAGGAAGGAGAAAGTGAGGGATGTAGTTTTTCCTCTTAATTTAGGGGGATATAGTTTAATGGTTAAATGTTGAAATTGCTCCTTTGAGTCTGCTTTGTCAATAGTTCACTGGGGCTGATGGGAGATACCAGCAGGATACATCCAGTGATGTCACAGTTTTGACATGCCCAGTCTCCATACTGCAGGAAGAGGTACACTACCCAGAGGTTAATGTTAAAAAATGTAAGGTCATGCATTTGGGCTGCAGCAATCCAAGGGAGCAATATAGTATAGGGGGTGAAGTACTTTTGTCCACTGAAGAGCGGGACCCTCGGTGTGTTGTGTCTGATCATCTTAAATTAGCTAAACAGGTAGAAAAGGCAACGGCTAAAGCTAGAAGGATGCTTGGGTGCATACGGAGAGGAATGGCTAGCAGAAAAAAAGGAGGTGATAATGCCTCTGTATAAGTTTTTGGTGCGACCTCATTTGGAGTATAGTGTGCAATTCTGGAGACCGCACCTTCAAAAGGATGTGAACAGGATGGAGTCGGTGCAGAGGGTGGCTACTAAAATGATTAGTGGTCTTCATTATAAAGCATATGAGGACAGACTGAAGGATCTTAATATGTACACCTTAGAGGAAAGGCGGGATAGAGGCGATATGACTGAAATGTTTAAATATCTCTGTGGCATAAATGTTCAGGGAGAGAGCCTCTTTCAATTGAAAGCAAGTTCTGCTACGAGGGGACATGGGATGAGGGCGAAAGGGCATAAATTCAGGAGTGATATGCGGAAATATTTCTTTACAGAAAGAGTAGTGGATCTGTGGAATAGTCTCCCAGTGGAGGTGGTAGAGATGAGGACAGTAACTGAATTCAAAAAAGCATGGGACAAACACAAAGGATCTCTAAAGGTAAAAAGGGGACTGTTGTAGTTGTTGATATGGAAGGACAGACTAGATAGGCCATGGGGTTTTTTTCTGTCATCATATTTCTATGAACTGGAGTTCCTCAAGGAACAACAATTAGCAGGTAAGTCTAAATTTCTCTTTTTGAGCTGTTTAACACTAGGAATGCTTAAGGATGTGGTATGAAGTGTGGGTTCATCCCCCTTGATACCATCACATACCAGACACTGCGGTCTGGCCAGCATGGTGGGAAGGGCTGCAGGTACTCCCCAGGAATGCCCTCAATCTGTACCCAGGTAGGCAGAAGGATCCCTAGCACAGTGCACCTCCAGGGGCTCAAGTACGGGCCACTAAAGTACCTGAACGAAAATAAAATAAAACCAATTTACTGACATCTAATAAACTGAAATTTAAAGGAAAATGCAAATGGCCCCCTAGGAAGAAGCTGTGCTGTCCTGCTTTATTCTCCGGTGGCTGCCTCTCCCTAGGCACCCAAAACACAGCACAAGGTTAAAAACGCACACAGGCCTGAAGAAGAAATCTCGCTTAAACACAGCAGGGAGAGTTTCCCTTGCCGCTACAGGCTCCCTAACACGCAGCTGCAGGCCGCTCTGTCTCCTTGTGTTCCGACAGTTGCTAGGGGTTCCTGCTCTCCTTCCTTCCCCCCCCCCCCCCCCCACCACCGCTCTTACCTTGGAGCCTCTTTGCTGTGTGGCTTTTCTACCCCTCACGCTCAGCCTTCCTTCCTGGTACAGCGCTGAGGGGGCAACTCGGGGCTGATGGTTTTCACTTCCATCAATCCACCTTTGCCCCTGCGGCAGCTCCTCACCCAATAACAGGTTCTGGAGCCGCCAGAAGTCAGGCCTCCACAGAACTCCCCCCTGAAATCCTGGGGGGAGGGGGGGGAAGGAATATTCTCCCATCAGTCCTGTTGACCCTAGGCTCTTTATGATCTATCCCTGGGTTTTTCTTTTTAATTTATTCCCTGCCTTTAACAAACAAAGAAAGAAACTTGCACCTTAACAGGTGAAATAAGAAGGAAACTAATCCTATCTCCTTAGTTGTCCCTTCAGTGAGTCCAGCATCCTGGCTTCAGTGAGTCCAGCTGCTTGGAGACTGAGCATCCTGGGGCTGGTAGGAGGTGCCAGCTACATAAGTACACTGATGTCACCAAAAAAATGACATGCTCAGTCTCCAAGCTGCTGGAAGAGGTACACTACCCAGAGGTGCGGGACTGGACTGGAGGGGTAAAGAAGAAACTGTAGCCTTGACTTTCTGAATGCATGCTAGTGCCTACTTCAGCACAGAACATCAAGGCACATGTCCTGCATGCATACAGACCTCATTAACACACACTGCAACCCTACCAGTGTAGTCAGCTGTGGTAAGTACTGGTCATCATGGCAGTGTAGTCAGCAACAATGAGCACTGGCTCTCACACCAGAACAGACCACCGCACTGAGCACAGCTCTTGCCTGGTATAGTGCCCCAACGGATGTCAGTTGATGCACAGCAACATCCAACCAGATGAGTACTCTCCTTGCACCATGAAGTCCACTGCCTTACCAGGCAGATACTTCTGGCACTTTATTTGCCATGTCTACCACTGAAGGGTTGAAGCTGCAGCAAGACTTCATTACAAGCTAAAGCGATAGTCAATTTTGCCTAACTTTATTAAGCACCTGGGAAGAGCGACCTTTCCAAGGGAGTGGGACCAGTTTCCAGTTTTCAACAGCCTCTTCCAGGAAAGGCTGCTGCAATGGGGAAGGCCTTCTCCTATAAGATCGTCTGTCTTCTCTCCTGGCCTCAGCCTAGGTCCTTGGCTTCCATGTGGAAAGCGACAGAACCTTTGCCACCAGAGCAGTTCTTCGAAATTGCACCAATACATGTCTATCCATCTGCTGGAGACAGAATACTAACTGGCATCTCAACTGCTGACAGGAGGACTAAATCCCCACTTGGACAGACAAGGAAAAAAACAAATAAACATACAAAACAGATATGTACACACACACACACGGGTTGGAAAGAATTCTATGGGCCATGCTTGTCTCACTACTTGTATTTTACTTCTGCAGAATTAAAAAGTATGTCCCTTTATGTGAAAAGATATTTTAGTCTGGTTTTCATTCAACGAAAGACAAAACAAACAGATTTGTACAGAATAACTCCAGGAGTAAACACAGGTCTTCCACACAGATGTGAACGTGACAGACTGAAAATGTGACTTGCTGAATGAGCAAAGCAATATATTGTAAAGGTTATTTCCTTTACTCTTAAAATTTAAAAATTAATCCTAGTGTCTAAACACAAATGACAAGATCGATGTACATCTTCAAAACTAACGAACAGGCAGGGAGAAAAAAAAAGGGTAAGAGTGAAGCTAATTAACAGTGATCAACAACTTACAGAAGCAATGTTATTTTTGAAATATGCACACCAACTAGTGAAGATCAGAGGTATAATTACGTTGTTATGAGCTCTCAATGTTCAGCATTAAGACATCTGGTTAGCAAATTCTAACTACAGAGCTAATTATTTTAGAATGTTTCTTCTAGATCTGAAATCCAGTGACATTTCTTAATTAGCAGGCTATGCTTCTGACATGATATACAGAAAAGGTGGTTTCTTTTGACTAGTAAATAGAAAGTCTCCTTCTTAAAATCCTTTGCATTTTAAACATTACATTTATATATAAAATGTATCTAACTTTACTTGGAAATTGTCATATTAAGTGCACTATATTAGAATGCAATTCATTCTGCAGTCATCCATGCCATTTAATGCTTCACAGGTACTTAAGTGAGATTAGGTCCCTAATACAGTAATGAAAATAAGCACAGCAAGTAGGTCTACTAGAGAACCAGACAAAAAGGAAAGTTTTGTGTGTGTGGGTATAGAACTAAAAGGATGGCGGCAGATAAAGACCATACAGCCTATCCAGTTTGCCCATCCTTAAGAACTATTTTCTACAATCCCTTCCTCTCTCAGTGATCCCTTGTATTTCTCCCATGCTTTCTTCAGTTCAGATACAGTTTTCACCTCACCACCTCCACTAGGAAGTTGTTCCATGCAAAAAAATATTTCCTCAGATTACTCCCGAATCTATCCCCCTTTTACTTTCATCCTGTGACCCCCCTGATCCAAAGCCTTCTTTAAACTGGAAGACAGCCACCTCAGACAGTTGAATACCTCTGTAGAGTAAATGCATAATCACCCCCTCTCCTGCCTTTCCTCTAAAGTATACATATTGAGATTTTTAAGTCTATCCCAATATGCCTTATGAAAGGCCATTGACCACTTTAGTAGCTGCTCTCTGGAACAACTATCTTGTTTATATTCCTTTGAAGGTAGTCTCTCCAGAATTGTACACAATACTCCAAATGAGGACTCACTAGAGATTTATTTATTTATTTAATACACACTTATATACCGCCACTTCCAGCGATCAGCAGCGGTTTGATTCATCTTTGGGGGTTGTCTAATCAAGACTTGGGAGGGGATAGTAAATACATAGATCTGAGGGTGGGTCACAGCACACACGGTTAGTGTCTTGGGGAATGGATTACACATTTTTACATTTATATATACATATTTACATATTTATACATATAGCGGTTTCAAAAGCATATAATTAACTGATTATTTTGCTACGACTCCATCGCACTTGCGAGTCATAGCTGATTGTAGTGACATTTGAATAGGTGAGTTTTTAGCTCCTTCCTGAATATGGTAAGGTCCTTGGTTAAACGCAGCTCAAAAGGGAGTTGATTCCAGATAGCTGGTGCAGAGAATGAGAAGGCTCTGCGACACGTACTTGTTTTCACAGCTCTGATGTTGGTGGGGACTTGCAGGGTACCCGAGTTGGTGGTTCTTCTGTCCCTATTTGTAGGTTGCGCGCTGATAAGTGAGGACAGGAATGAGGGGGATAAGTTATTTATTAGTTTGAAGGTTGTTACTAACATCTTGTATTGTATCCTAGCTGCAATTGGAAGCCAATGTAGCTCGATTAAAATGGGGGTAATGTGTTCAGCAAGGCTTGTTCCCATTATGATCCTGGCTGTCACATTTTGGGCCATCTGAATGATATTTAGTGATTTTTTAGGCAGACCTTGTAAGATGGCATTACAGTAGTCTAGGTGTGGCATAATGAGTGCTTGTGCCACTGACCGAAAATCACAGGGTTCTATACTAAGGCACCATCACTTCTTATATCCTGCTGGTCATTCCTCTCCCTCCCTATGCACTCAAGCATCCTATTGACGTCTGCTGTCATTTCTACCTATTTGGCCACTTTAAGATCATCCGACATGATCACCCCCAGGTCCTGTTCTTCTTTCGTGCATCAAAGTACTTCACTCCCTATACTGGGAATCTGCAACCCAAATGCATAGCTTTCCATTTTTTTTTAGCATTAAATCTTAGCTGCAAAATCCGACCACTCTTCAAGCTTCCTAGACCCTTCATGTTATCCACACCTTTCAGGGTATCTACCCTGTTGCAGCTTGGTATCAGCCACAGTGAGGCATACCTTTCCCAACAGACCCTCCATAATCTTGCTTACAAAAATCTTGAAGGGGGCAGGATCAAGGACCAATTCCTGAGGTAACGCCCTCATCTTCAGGGTGAACCGCAATTACTACTACCCTCTCTGTTGCCTCCCATTCAGCCAGTTTTCTTAACAAGTCAGTTACTTAAAAAGGTCCATCACAAGCGCGCTCAGTTTTTGTATAAGTCACCAATACAGAAGCATGTCAAAGGGCTTGCTGAAATATAAGCATATCTAGTACTCTCCCCCAATACAATTCTCTGGTCAGATTGGTCTTACAAGACCTGTCAACCCTTGGATTCCAGAAACTGCACCATCCTCTGCTTTAGCAGCATTTCCATTAATTTACTCACTGCAGTAACCACCTCTTTACTTCTGCTTTTATGGACAGAACCACATTTGCTCATCTTCAGTCCTCCAGGATCACTCACAAATCTAAAGAAGCATGGAAAGATGTAGAAAACTTGAGTGTGTGGAAGTAAAGGTAGCAGAAAGAATACTTGCATGTGTACACTTCTGAAACAATGAGGTAGACCATTTCTCAAACATACACTAGGCATGTGTCTTTTTTGATTTGTCTGTCATTTTCAACATTCTGTTTCTCGTGAAATTTATAAGAGCCTGTTCCGTTGAGTAGAAAAAATGTGTTTATATGGACCAGGAAGTGGGAATATTTTTTACTAGAGACAGGTCTTATCAGACAAATCTCATTCATTTCTTTGACTGGGTGACCAGAGTGCTGGATAATGCGGTGCCAATTAGGATAAATGAATTCTAGTGCTGATTTATCAAGCTGGCAAGACCTCATTGTGGAGAAAAATGAACTGTTGGGAGTGGTGGCAGAGATGGATGAGGGGACATATGAGCAGGTAGAGTCAGTGCAGTAGACCCAAAGAGCATGGCCCGATAAAACTGAAGATCTTGACAACCGGTCACCCCAAAACATTATACAATGTGCGGTGCTCCAGAGGTGGAGGTCTTCGTTGATGCATCAGCTACAGTTCAAGGAGATATGCAAAGCGCTTTGTGATGGGAAGGATAGTGTCAGCTCATTGGAGCCATTGCTGATAAAGATTGATCAAGTCCACAGGAGCCTGGGGCAGCGAAGAGCCAACCAGCCCCACGACACTGGCTTACCAGCATGATTTTTAGCTTCAAGAAAAGGTGATGCAGCAGGTGAGGAAGAATTGGCATTTTGAGTGCAGGACACCAACTGAAGGTCTATCAAGACTTGTCAGTGACTACCCTCCAGAGGTGCTTTGAGCTGAGGGAAGTCACAGTTTCTATGGACTGAGATCAATCGGGTACCATTGGCAGTTTCCTTCTGCATCGCAGTTCTCATTGAAGACAACTAAGGAGGAAGCGTGGAATATCTTGCTCAAAGAAGGGGTATGAATTTCCTGAAAGCATCACAAATCAGATGTCAGACTAAAAGGAATACAACAAGGGATCCTGTTGAACAGGCAGTCAAGGGAAAGGAAAATGACTCAAGAGAACTTTTTTGGTGCACTACAACAGCCAAGGGATCATGAGGGGGTTTAAACTGAAAGAATCCGCCCAGTGTGAAGCTTGACTAAGGAAGCTTGACCCAGAAAAGGATAGTGCGGATGGCAAGAATGATGTCAGCAGGAGAGAGAGAGTTAAATAAGGGAGGTTAGAATGACCGAGTAGTTGAGATGTGAGGTGAGCTAGTTAGGTGGAGAGGAGGGGGAGGGGTGGTTGTGTGGCCAGCCCAGCAGGTATTTCCTCTAAAGCCACTAAGATGGTATTGCTAAATGGAAAGGGAGTGGGCAGGACGTGACCTAACATATTTGTAACTCTCAATGTAAAAGGATCTTAAAAATTGTCCTACAAGACGAAGATGGTGATACAAGAGCTGGATCGACTCAGGGTTGCTGTATCTCCTGGACCATCCCCATATCTAAGGAAAAAGGATAAGAGGCCCATGGGGGTCTCAGCAACATCCTGGGCAATATTTTGCATTGAATGCACAGAGGAAGAAAGTGGCGGGTGTTAGTATTCTTTTCTCTAAATATTTAGGGGTACAGGTTGAGTGGGTGGATAGGGAAGGGAGATCTCTTATGATAAAAGCACCAACAGCCCAGGAGAAATATATGTTAATGTATATGCCCCTAACTGGATTCAAGGAGCTTCTTTACAGAGGTATAGGAGAAATTTGTGGACTCTTGAGTGTGATGCTTATAGTTGGGAGGGGAGGGGAGGATCAATATTACATTATATCCAGGAATGGACAGCATGGGAAGGCGTGGAGGGTGGCAGGGGATAGACAGCAGGTCAAGAGAGTTTTATGAAAAATTGGAATTTGGTGATCTCTCGCATGAGTTGCATCCGGGGGGGGGGGGGGGGGGCAGGACTACACTTATCTCAGAGCCACAAAGCACATACAGTACTCAAATTACTTCTTAGTTCCCTGTATGGTGATGTCAAGGGTGAAGGAGGTGGAAATAGATTGTATCATCAGATTAGATCATGCACCAGTTTTTAAGTGAATGAGAATGGCAGAGGGAGTACGAGGTTACGTTTTGACATCTGAATGACAGTCTACTCCAGGACCCAGCTGTAGTGCAAGATGTGGGGAGATGCATTAAGAAATACTTTGAAATGAATACAAATGGGAAGGTCTCGGAGGCAGGAGTCTGGGATGGGTTTAAGACTGTGGTAAGGGATAAGTTGGTGGAATGGGGCTCTCATTGAAAAATGGAATGGAAATTAGGAGCTAAGATTGCAACATCAGGATAAGGGATATCAGTGGGAAAGGATACAGAATAACAGAGGGAGATGAGGGGGAAACGTAGGGCAGATATAATGGTTAAGGTAGAGTTTATGCAGTTGAAACAACTATTACAAATATGGAGACAAAGTGGGTCAATTGCTTTACAACATGCTTCATCAAAGCATGGGCAGGGACAGAAAGAAGCAGGGGGAGTTATAAGGAAAGATGATGAGCTACAGGAGCATATCTGGGAGTTTTATGAGGAATAGCAAGAGGTGCCCACAGGGGACGTTGATAGTTATTTTAACGACCTTGTTCTATGTAATGTTCCTTGTTTATTGTTCAATGTAAATCATTTTGAATACAAGAAAAGCGGTATAGAAAAATTGTTAAATAAATAAAATAAATGTGGGAACCCTTAATAGGTGACATCAGCAAGCTTTATATTACTCAGTCTCCATCTGCTGGTTGGGGAGCACAACCCATGCATCTGGCCTGGACTGGAAGGATGATATGGAAGCAGGTTTTATGCCAGGTAGGCAAGCAGGGAACAGTATCAGGAACATTTTAAACTTGATATAGGTAACATGAATGAGAGGGGTGCTATCTTTGCTCCCATCAATAAATAGAGAGAAGACGTTTAAGCATGTTAACTAGAACTTTATGTTCAGGACAGAGTAAAGTAGGTTTTGGGTAGGCCTTTATAGGATGGCTACAAGCGATGTTATCATGGGCCAAAGGCATGCATGAAGGTCAATGCACTTATTCAGAGGGGGGGGGGGGTTGCTAGGCAGGGGCATGTGGCTGGGCTGTCCCTAGTCCCCTTTGTTATATGCATCGAATCACTAGCAACCTGTATATGGTTGAGTGCGACTATCTGATACCTATTTGCCAATTACATATTCTTCTCCATGGGTAGGCCAGATATATCCCTAATGTTTATAGTGTGAGAGCTGCCGGAATATGAGAGACTTCTGCATGTTAATCTTAAATCCCAACAATCAAATTCTAAATCTTTAAGGGTGCTCCCTATGCTAGAAGAAAGGCTCAAAGAGAGATGCAAATTTAAAAACGTGCAAAGAGTAGTATTAAGTACTTTGAGATGCAGTTCATGCCAAACCCATTGGGGCTATACTGGGCGGGCTATAAGGGAGTTTGGGGAAGGCTGGGTGATGATTTGGAGAGATTGCAAAGGTTTAGAATCTCCTGAATGGGACATTATAGCCACAACTGCTGTACCTCCTTCAGGTGCTACCAGTGGCCATCCCAAAGGGAGTATTCTGGAGAATTAGCACAAACATTTTCATGAATGAGTTGTCGGCCCCAGAGTGACAAGGAGAAGCAAATATGAATAAAGAACAGGGAGGATTTGGGGGGAGGGGAGAGGAGTCTGGAGTTGAAAAGATATTTTGTTGCTGCACAGGTGCAGGCAATATGGGACTGGGGACTAGGTATCCAGAGCCTACCAACACACTTATTTACTCTTTAGTCACCTCCTGTCTTGACTATTGTAACCTACTCATTGTTGGTCTCCCTCTGAATCATCTCTCTCCCCTTCAATCTGTTCAACACTCTGCTGTGCGGCTAATCTTCCACCAGCCTCATCATGCTCATATTACCCCTCTTCTCAAGTCACTTCATTGGCTGTTTCTGCATCCAATTCAAACTTCTCCTGCTGAGGAGTGGTGTGCCCCAGGGATCTGTCCTTGGTCCAATTAATTTTAACATCTTTGTTAGTGATATAGCAAAAGGGCTGTCAGGTAAAGTTTGCCTCTGAGGATGATACCAAAATCTGCAATAGATTAGACACCCAGGAAGGTGTAGATAAAATGAGGAGGGATCTAGCTAAGCTTGAAGAATAGTCTAGAATTTGGCAGCTGAGATTAAATGTTAAAAAAATGCAAAGTCATGCATTTGGGCTGCAGCAATCCAAGGGAGCAATATAGTATAGGGGGTGAAGTACTTTTGTCCACTAAAGAAGAGCGGGACCTAGGTGAGATTGTGTCTGATGATCTTAAAATAGCTAAACAGGTAGAAAAAGGCGACAGCAAAAGCTAGAAGTATGCTAGAGGAATGGCCAGCAGAAGAAAGGAGGTGATAGTGCCTCTGTATAAGTCTTTGGTGCGACCTCATTTGGAGTATTGTGTGCAATTCTGAAGACCACACCTTCAAAAGGATATAAACAGGTTAGAGTCAGTACAGAGGGTGGCTACTAAAATGGTTAGTGGTCTTCATTACAAAGCATATGAGGACAGTCAAGGATCTTAATATGTACACCTTAAGAGGAAAGGCAGGATAGAGGTGATATGATTGAGATGTTTAAATACCTCCGTGGCATAAATGCACAGGAGAGACTCTTTCAATTGAAAGCAAGCTCTGCTACGAGAGGACATGGGATGAGGGTGAAAGGGGATAGATTCAGGAGTGATATGTGGAAATATTTCTTTACAGAAAGAATGGTGGATCCATGGAAGAATCTCCCAGAGGAGGTGGTAGAGATGAGGACAGTATCTGAATTCAAAGAAGCATGGGACAAACACAGAGGATATCTAAAGGAAAAAAGGGGACTGCTGTAGTGGTTGATATGGAAGGACAGACTAGATAAGCCATGGGGTCTGTTCATGTTTCTATAAGTGCATTCACTCTGCAGCTCCTCACTACCTCTCCTCTTATCTCTCCCTACACCCCTCTTCAGGAACTCCTCTCTTCTGGCAAATCGCTTCTATCTGTGCTCTTCTCTTCTACTGCTAACTCCAGACTTCGCTCCTTTTACCTTGTGGCTCTGTATGCCTGGAACAAACTGCCTGAGTCTGTACATCAGGTGCCTTCTCTGGCCCTTTTCAAATCCAGAATACTGGGTCTACATTACAGAGTGTGTTTATACTATAAAGTCAGATACACTCCAAATATATCAAAATAGTAGACAATGCTTTCCAAATCTCTCACGCAGATATTATCCAAAATGAAGTACACCCATACGATATCTCACGAGGTCTCAGACTGAAGGGTGACGTGGCCAAAACAGACCTACGACAACTCCCAATTTTCATCAATGACTTCCACTTTTTTTCTTTTTCACAAATAACTAAGTGTACTGTCAAATTTTACTCATTCTGCTGAAAAATAAGTGTTAGCTTATAAAAATTGTGATTCTCTTAAAATTCAAACTGTTCTCTTGAAAAATGTTCATATCAAATTCACTGTAGCAAACCAATCTGGCCAAACAACTCTTTTCAAACTTTTAAATCACCCAACGCCGTCCACTGGCACTGCCTACGCGTTTCTCCACGCGGTTCTTCAGGGGCTAATAACAAAATGCCAAACGTTTGTACCAACAGCTCAACAATTACCTATTGATAAAAAAGAGAAAATAAAAAATAACTACTTCCGTTTTTCCATTGTCCACTAAACCATTCTTTTAGCACACTTTAAACTATTAATGTAACAACATATCTCTAGCATACAAACTCACAGAATGCTGCCCGCGTCCATCGCTGATACCTCACTACTCTTCAGTTGTATTAACCAAAACCTGGGGGGAACGCCGCGAATGCGGGTTAACCCACAAGCTGGGCTTTAAACCTTCACCCTATACCTGAGGAGACCATCTCCAAACTACATGCCCCCTAATAAAACGTCGAAACCCTCCTAACAGAAGATCTCTACAAAATGCATATGTTAGTCTCCAAAATCAGGCCATACAGGCTCGCCAATCAATATTCACATTCAGCCCTCGCGGAACTACGGAGTCAAGCTCAAAAATCCATCGTTGCTCCCTCACGGTGAGCCAGTGGTCAATTGACTTGCCCTGCTGCCCCTTACGCACTACCTCTATACAAAAGCACTGCAAATCTCCAAAGGAATTCTTCAATGACAAACAATGTTGCACCATAGGCGCCTCCAGTATCTGATTTTTAAGCCGGCTCTTATGTTCTGCCATACACGTTTTAAACATCCGACTAGTTTTACCCACATACAGTAGGTGGCAAGGACACTGTACTATGTAAACTACATTAGTAGACTCACAGTCCAAAAAATACCACAAGCAGTATTCTTTACCCCAATGATGAAAAGTACCCACTTCCTTAATGATCGAACAGATACTGCATCTACAGCACCTTTTCAAATCCAGGCTGAAAACTCACCTCTTTTCTGCCACTTTTGGATCATAACTCACCTGATCTCCTTTGTCTTTTCCTTACCATTCCACCTAGATGTATCCCATGTCTACAGCTACTGTGCCGTCTTGTCTTGACTAGATTGTAAACTCTGATGAGCAGGGACTGTCTCTTACAAATATGTCTGTGCAGCGCTATACAAATGCGTATTAGTAGCAGTCGTCCTACAAAGCCTTGGATGGTGGATCACTAGGATTTCAGGTATTTATTTAACTGTATTTATATCCCGCTTTTCACCGGGTCAAAGCGGTGGGACATATAACAAGGAGGGGAATCAATGGTGGGGGGGGGCCCATCACCGGGGATTCAACATTGATGATTTTGGGATGAACATAGAGACTGACAGGGTAGCATAGTTACTGGTCTGGAGCTCTTGAGGAAAAATAGGGGGATTCCTATTCAGAGATGTTCTTGGAATAGGACGGTTTTTAGCTGCTTTTTGAATGATGGGAGATCACCGTTGTTCCTGATGTGGTTTGGTAGAGAGTTCCAGAGGAATGGGGCATAGAGTTCAAAGGCTCTGTTGCAGGTCCGTTGTGTTGCCTTGGTCCTTTTGTGGGGGACTGCAATGGAGCTGTTGGAGGATTGTCTGGTCGTTCTGCTGTGGGTTGGTCGAGGTAGTAGGGAGCAGAGTGGGGTGCCTTGTGTTTGGTGGATGGTTTTGTGGGTGAGTAGAAGAGCTTTGTATTTGATTCTTGCTTCGATGGGGAGAATATGAAGGTCTTTCAGAATTGGGGTGATGTGGTCTCTTTTCTTTGCATTGTGAATTATTCTCGCCGTGGTGTTTAGGGCAATTCGGAGAGGATTGGTTTGTGTGGCAGGTAGGCCATGGTAGATTATGTTGCAGTAGTCTAGATGAGGGAGTGTCAGTGCTTGCATTACTGTCCTGAAGTCCTGTGGTTCGAGGAGAGGTCGGAAACGTTGTACCGTTTTTGCCTTGTGGAATACTGTTCGAGTGGTCTTGTTGATTTGCTGCTTAAGGGTTAGGGCTTGGTCAATGATAATGCCGAGATATCTTATGTGTGGTTGTATTTGGATTTGCGTGGTTCCCATGGTGATGTGAGTGGGTGGTTTGAAGTCTGGGTCTTTTGTCACTCACTATAAGAGCCTCGGTCTTCTTTATGTTAATGGATAAGTTGTTCTCTTGTAGCCAGTTGGATACGTCAGTGAAGCAGGTTGATAGCTGGTCGTGGGTATGGGTGTGTGGTGGGGGAGGGGAGGAACTCCTTTACATGCTTTACAACAGAGCTTTGGGGAACGTAAGAGGTAGGCTGTTAGGCGTCAAAAATGGCACTTGTTTACCTTCTATTAGGGGATAATGTGAAATTTCCTCCTGGGCTGACAGAGACAGACAGCCTTTAGAGGGAAGGATGAGAAACATCTTAAGCAGGTGGGGCAATTCATTGATCAGAGAGCGATCACTGGATTTAAGCCTCTGATGGGTTGGCTTGGGTGAACCACTATTGATATCTTCAGATAAGGCATTATCTCAAGATGGTAGGGCAGGGAGGGATATAGGAAAGAAACATTTTTGAAGCTAGGTGCGAGGGAAGGGGGGGAGAAGGAGATTAAATCTAAGCTCTGTAAAGCAATGACAGTGAAGACATATCTCAACGATTCTTGTTGCGATGGGAACAAGATCTGGTATGGTTCTAGAACTGAAAAAAAAGAGTGGCAAAAGATTTTTTTTTTTTTATGTATGGAGGGTCAGGAAAATCCACTGCTTACTTCTGGCATAGCATCTGTGTACCTTATTGGGAACCTGACAGGTACTTGTGACCTGGACTGGACACTACTGGAAACAGGATACTGGGCTTGATGGACCTTTGGTCTGACCTAGTACAGCATATCTTTATGTTATAAACGTGGTGGTGAACGGTTTGACATTACTATTGTCTAGTACTGGCACTTGATCCCAAGAGGTTGTGCAAAGGTTGGGGGGGGGGGGGGTAGTAAAAAGGGAAGGAGCATTGGAGTAGTGGGCAAAAGGGAACATATATATGTAGCGGCACTGCCCTGTGATCCAGACCTATTTGGAAAAATGTAACTCTTGTATGGAGGAGATTTTGAAGTTTAAGTTGGAGCATGATCCAAAATATTCTTGTTTCACAAGTACACTCCCCACAGCATCAAAGTAGTACTGGGAGTTCCTGAAGTTTGCTATGGCAGCAACCTTTAGGTGTGGGGGGGGTGTTACACTTAACTGGAAATATGCAATGTTACTAGGCTTGGGGGGGGGGTCCTTGTCATATGGCTGTAAGTCTCTGCAGGCTATAGTACCAATGAAGCTGCACAAGGGAGACTAGAGGACTAGAGAAGATTGAAGGTTGTCTGGACTCTATACTGGACATGGTAAAGAGAAAGGCAAGAGAGGAGAGGATGAAGATAATTTAAATCAGTTCCTAATTTAACATCCTAATGGTTGTTTGGGACCTCAGTTTTCTGGTATGAATTGTAATGGTAAAATTGTTAAATAAAAAGGAAGTTACAAAAGGGAACTTTCAACGCCTTCAACACCAGAGAAAATATCTACTTGGCACCACAGGCCACACAGGGTGTAGGGGTGGGAGCACAGATATGCCTCACCCCCTTGAGATAGCAGGCAATCTGGGTATGCCACGAAGAACACACCTTTAACTCTTCCATGGTAGCACATAAGGGCTGCTATCTGGGCCTTGATAGAGATCAGAGCTAACACCCCTGATGCAAGACAGACACTTTGAGGACAAAAACGGCTACTATGCCCAGGCTCTTAGCCTCCAGGGCCTGAGAAAAGCCACTACTCCTCAAAGACCCTCCAGACTGACATAAACCAAGAATGTAGAGGCTCTCCAGGCCTGAAGAAAGGTACCTATTTAATTGGTTTTATATACTGTTTTTCTACAAGGCAAAACGGTTTACATATAAACAGAAATGAACCTTTACATGGAACATTTGAAACTTTTTCACAGGCAGCTTGTCCCTCAAAGGGCCAAACCGTAAGCAAGAACAGTACAGGGGCCTCTATGAACAGGGAACCTTGCTGCAGCAGTCCCCTCACCCAAGGCAGCAATAGAAGGGACCCTATAAACAGGTTCAAGAGATCCACCACATACCATGGCCTGTGCAGCCAGTCTAGTGCTACCAGAATGACGAAGCCCAGGTGAGCCTGAATCCTGCGCAGAAGTCTGCTCACAAAGGATCAAAGGGGAAAGACATACAGGAGCCCCTGGTGTATCAATATTTCTTTCAATTCTTCCGTAGCATCTCCTTTAAATACCATTTCAGTCATGGGTAACATTCCTACATCTTCCTCAATAAAGACCGAAGCAAAGAATTCATTCAGTCTCTCTATGGCCTTGTCCCCTCTTAGTGCCCATTTTACCACTCTATCATCTAATGGTCCAACTGACTCAGGTTCTTTTTTGCTACAAATGTACCTGAAAAAAGTCTTTACTATGCGTTTTTGCTTCCACAGCGAGCTTCTTCTCAAATTCTCTCTGTCTGCCTTATCAATGCCTTGCATCTAACTTGCCAGTGCTAGTGTTTCCTGTTTGTCATTTGGCTCCTTTTTCCATTTTCTGAAAGATGCTTTATGGGCAACAGCAGCCTCTCTGACCTCACCTTTAAACCATGCTGGCAGTTTTTTGGACTTCCTTCAGCTGTATTCCATGCTTTAAGAAAAGTGGATCTGGGCTTCCAAGATAGTATTTTTAAACACCCAAGCTTTAACCTTTGCAACTGCTCCTTTTATTTTTTTCTTAACTAAATTTTCCTCATTTTATCATAGTCTCCATTTTGAAAGTTAAAAAGGTAGTAGTACTGTGGATTTCCTTGCTGTTCTTCCTCCATTTATTAAAACAAGCACAATCATGCTATGATCACTATTGCCAAGTGGCTCCAACACCCTTATCTCTTGAACCAGATCTTGTGTTCCACTAAGGACTAGGTCCAAAATGTCTTCCCCTCTGGTCGGATCATGAACCAGCTGCTCCAAGAAGCAGTTATTTATTTCATCTAGAAACTTTATCTCCCTAGCATGTCCTGCCGTGACACTGACCCAGTCGATACTGGGGTAATTGAAATCACCCATTATTACTACTGAATTGTAACTTTGTTAGCTTCCCTGATTTCTTTGAGCATTTCATCATCCATTTGTTCATTCTGGCTGGGGGGGAGAGGGGAGAGGTCAATAGTACATCCCCTTCCCCTTCCTACATGGAATTTCAATCCATAGAGGTTCTACAGTCAATTTTGTTTCCTGCAAAAAACTTTTTTTTTATTAGGATTTTTAAACTATACGATATCAATAAAGTATAGAGAAACACAATACATCAGCAATAAATGCCAAAAAAAGAAAAATAGAACAAAATACATTAGCCCACATCTCGGGGGAAGTAGAACCGATAAAAAAAGTTAAGAAAAACCAAGGCAAGCGATCACAAAACCCGAAGGAAAAGTGCCCCTGCCAAAAGTCCAGCCCAAATCAATCAATAACCCTCCCTCCACCTGACATCTATAACCATCATCTAAGTTGAACAAGAAATGGAAAAAGAAAATCACTCTTTTCCTTATCAAGAATCCACTTTTCCAAATCTGAAACTGACAAAAAAAGACAAGACAATCATACCCAAAAAATATTAAGCATTTACAGGGATAGCGCAAGAAGAAAGTAGCTCCTAGGGCAAGAATTCTAAATTTGACAGCAAGAAAAGATTTCCTACGAATGTGTGTAAAACGAGATACATCAGGAATAGATACCTTGTCTCCACAATACAGATTAGCTCTTTCTAAAATAAGCCTTAAGGATAGAGCTTTTATCTTCTTCAGAAACCAAAGTTACTAATAAAGTAGCTCTGATAGAGATAATATCCCGAGTGTCTTCCAAGAAGGCAGTCAGATCAAAATTATTTTTATCCTCAAGGACAGCTACTTCCCCCTCCCCTGCACTTTGATAAACAGTTTTAGTAGAGATAACATTTAACAAATACAAAAGCATCAGCAGTGGGAAGGAGAAGAACATCTTTTAAGTACTTCCTAAACAATACTGAAGGAGACAGTAAACTACTACAAGGAAAATTAAGCACTCAAATTCTTGCTCCTAGCCATATTCTCTAAATTCTCAAGTTTTTGATGCATAATAAGACTATCCTTCATGTTAGTAGACTGAAAAGAAGAAAAAGGTTTAACTTGAGTATCCATATTCGAAATACATGAATTCAAAGTCCCAATCTATCTAGATTTTGCAATTTAAGAACCGCATCCCCAGTAAACTGACAAAGAGGGAACAGTCTCAGCAAGAATCCGTTCAGTTTGATCGACCACCTGCCAAATATCCAGAAGTGAAACGGAGATTTGTGCGAAATTAAGGAACCCCGAGGGCCCTACTGACTCCCTTCAGGTCCAGGATCAGTCGCCAGGACCCTTCTTTCTTTGGCATCACAAAATAGATAGAACAGCCTAGGCCCCACCCTGCCCATGGAACTGGGGTGACCGCCTCGAGCTGCAACAGTTGCTAGAGTGTCTCCTGCACAGCCCTTATTTTGTGGATCAATCAGCAGGGGAAGGAGAACATGAAGAGGTCTGCTAGAGGCCAGGCAAACTCAAGAGAGAGTACCCCTTGCGAATGACCTCCAAGACCCAGGCGTCTGACATAATTTGGGCCCAGGTGGGGAGGAAGCACTGTAGGCGACCGCCCACTGGCTGAACTCCCACCAGGGCCCCGTACCTTCATTGGGCAGGCTTGGCTGAGGACAAAGCCCTGGCTACCCTGGGATCCTCCTTGAAAGGATGCTCCCCATTGGAGGAGACAAATCCTTTGGAGAGTTGCCACCTCAGGTAGGGCAAAATCCTCACAGACCACTGCCGCGGACACAGCTCTGGCCTCCTCTAGCTGACTTGGGCTTATCCTCTGGAAAGCAGGGGACCTTGGTCTCTCCCAGAGACCTTACCAACTTATCCAGGTCATCCCCAAAGGGCAAGATACCCCCAAAGGGTAGCCGCAAATGCTTTGCTTTGAATGCTACATCCGCTGACCAGTGGCGAAGCAACAGGAGGTGACAGGCTGCCACTACTGAGGGTATGCCCTTTCTGGAAACGTGTAAGAGATCATATAGAAGTTCAATGAGGAACGCCAACCCCGATTCTAGCCAGGCATCAGTGGAACGGACAGAGAGCCCTGCAACTGGTGAATCTGTAGAGTCCTGGGACCAGTGGAGGCAGGCATGGGCTACATAAGCCCCACAGACGGCCCCTTGTAGAGCCAAGGCGGAAATCTCAACAGCTTGCTTTAAAGTATAGCACCTCCAGACACTGATCTAGTGGATCCTTTAAGGCTGTGCCCACTTCCACCAGGATTGGTGGTCTTCTGGGTGACAGCTGCCACCAGGTCATCCACTTTAGGAAGGCACAGACACTCCTCCTCTGGCAGGATGGGGTACAGCCTAGCCATGCTCTGTCCCATCTGCAGCCCTGCATCTGGGGTCTTCCACTCTTCCTCTATCATAGCCCTCAGAGGGTCTGGGCCAACTCAGCACACCGAGCTGAGTTGTCAAAGACCCATTACTGGTCACGTATGCATGCAGGAATTAGAAAATCCCAACATAGGAGAACGGAGTCAGGCGAACCTAAGCACCAGGAACATTGAAATCAAGGTAAGTTCCTTATTGTTCCTCCAGTTCAGTCCTCTACCTCTGGGTTGTCAATCTCCTCCTGCAGCTTGGAGACTGGTATGTCAAATTGATGACATCACTGGATATAGCCTGCTGCACTGTCTCTCTCATCCCAGTGTGACCAGTCTCCATGCAGCAGAAGGACTTGACGAGCCTTGTGGAAGGGCTCTCTGGAGGAGCTAATAAGGAGCTTTATTTATTTATTTATTTATTTGCTTTTCTTATATACCGCGCTATTAAGATCAGTGCGGTTTACATTACAACTGAACAATGCAACAATGTTTTTTACATAACACAATGTGCTTACATGGAACAGGGGTACAGTCATAACGGGAGAATAACGGGGGAAACTATTTATAAGATATATACACATAAAATTTACATAGAGTTATATACAACTGATATTTGGGCTCTTCATTTGGTTATAGCTAGATCGGATGGGGGACAGGATACAGCCATAGGGAGAGGGGCGGCTAGCCGTTTTCATGTTGGGTTAGTGCGTTGGGATAATTAGAGCAGGGTGTGAATGCCTGCGATTTGTGTTTTTCAGGACTGGTTTCGGGATAGTAGATTTGAAATAGATGGTGTTTTATTTCTTTTCTGAATGTGGTGAGGCTTGGTATGGATCAAATCCAGGTGGGAAGTTCATTCCAGGCTGTCGGAGCATAAATCGAGAAAGCTCTATTAGTAGTTGTCTTTGTGCACCTTGTGGTAAATTTGGGTACTATTAACATGTTGAGTAGTGCAGGCCATCTTATTCTGTTTTTGGGAATATTGTTAATCAGGTTGCTGATAGGTGTGGGAGACTGGTTGTTCAGTGCCTTGAAAGTCATGACTAGCACCTTGTATTGAATTCGGGCTTGTAGTGGTAGCCAGTGTAACTCTTTCATCACTGGTGTTATATGTTCCATTTTTGATACACCTGTTAGAACCCTAGCAGCTGAGTTCATGGCCAGCCGAAGCGGGTTAAGGGTTGCCTGTGGGAGGCCATGGAGGATGATGTTTGCGAAATCAAGATGTGGGATTACTAGGGCCTGAAATATCGTTCGATAGTCCGAGAAATCTAGTAGTGGGCGGAGGTGGCGGAGGGTTCGTATCTTGTGGTAAACTGATCTTGTAACGGCCTTTACGTGGGTTGTCATGTCCAGACGCCGGTCTAGAGTAATTCCTAGATATCGGATTGTGTCTCTTGTTTTGAGTTCAGCATTTTTAACTTGCAAGTAGGGAGGTGTGACGAACTTCTGGTTCCTAGTGACAAAGAGGACATCAGTCTTGCTATGATTGATCCTCAGGTTTTGAGTGAGGAGCCATTCAGCAACTGCATCAAAGCATCTGATGATAGGGGAGAAATCGGGCTGCTCAATAGTAAAAGGAATGTATAGTAGTATGTCGTCAGCATACACCAGGCATTCTACATTTAGGGAGCGGATCAGAGAGCAGATAGGCTGCATATAAATGTTAAATAGTAAGGCAGACAGGGATAATCCCTGGGGTACTCCCTGCTTCTGTAGAAAAGGCTCGGAGGAAGTGGTGCCAGTTTTTACTTGCTGCCATCTATTGGTTAAGTATGATTCACACCATTGTAGCGCAGTATCCTGTAGCCCTTTCTCCTGGAGACGCTGTAATAGTATCTTATGGTTCACAGAATCGAAGGCGGCAGCAATATCGAGGAAGATAAGGATGAAGCCTTGGTGTATATTATTAGTTCCTGTGATTAATTTGTCGAAAAGGGTAGTTAAGATGGTGTCTACCCCATGCGATTCTCTGAAGCCATGTTGAGCTGGGTCGAGAGGTGACTCAGTGTCGACGTGTTGCTGGATCTGTCACTGGACTATTTTCTCGATCTTGGCAAGCAGGGGAATACTCGATATAGGTCTATATGATTCGACTTTGGATGTATCAAGGCGACTATTTTTTAGTAGGGGCCTGATTGAAGTGTGTTTTAAACTTTGTGGGAAGATGCCTCTTAGTAGGGATTGGTTGGTTATATTGCATAATGAATGGCTTAGTTCATGTCGAAGTTCCTTTATCCAGCTTGCTGGGCAAGGGTCATTTGGGGCAGTGGTGAGATTGATGGAGGTAATGGTGTCTTCAATTTCTTTAGTAGATACTGCAGAGAAATTGAGTAGTAAGGTAGGCTTTGGTGTACTTGTTGCAATGGTTGGGTTACAGGTGGCTGGAATCATGTTGGATTGTATCATTTTTGATTGTAGGTAGTTCGAGTAATCCTGTGGTTGAGGCATGAGTGGACTTACTGGTGCTGGGTCCCCTGTTAATGACTTTACTATATTAAATAGGTCATGTGTCTTATTCATAGACCGTTTTAGAATGGTTGAGTGATGTTGTTTCCTTTTTTCACTGATTTTCTCTCTGTGTAGAGCTAGGTGAGAGTTGTAGTTGTGGTAGGCTACTGTAGTCTGATTCCTGCGCCATTGTCTTTCGAGTTTACGTAGTTGTAAGAGGGAAGCTCGAAGGTCAGTAGAGTACCAGGGAGCATGCGCACGTTTCCTGGGTACCTTGTTGGTGGATGGGATACAGGCTATAGCTCTGATACTGTTGTTCCAATTCACTACAAGTTCATCGGGGTCAAGGATAGGAACGTCAAGGCGTGGCAGTAGCTTGATAAGTACATCTTCCTTGTCGAGTGGACGAAATCGTGTTGTTAGTATTCCGGGGTCAGGGGTGCTGGCCCTGTCACTGGTCTTATTGGGGTATGTGATTGGTATGTGGAAGTTGAGGAGATTATGGTCAGACCAAGGTACTGGGGATATAGCAGTCAGCAACTGAGGTGTGGTGTCAGCTATATACTGAGGGGCAAAAATAAGGTCAAGGATACCACCCTTTGCATGCGTAGGGGAGTGTACTATTTGCTTGTAGTCCAGGTCATATAAAGCTTCGAGGAAGGTTCTTGCTTGTGCTTCAGGTAAGGAGGGGAGGTTGAAGTCTCCTATTAGCCAGTTTGATGAAAGTGGATTATCCGAGTTGCATGCAAGCTTGATAATTGCTGGTAAGTCATCAGAAGAAGATGTTGGTGCTCTGTAGAGTGCATTTATTGTGCATTGGTCGTTTGATATCGTAATAGTGTCAAGGTGCGTTGAGGTAGATGCGTCGTTTAGTTTGAATTTCAGTTCTGCTTTTGCGAGGATGAGTACCCCACCTCCTTTTTGTTTAGCTCTGTGACAAGTATATGGTGAGAAACCTGCTGGGGTCATTTGATTGATGATCGCATTATCACAATCTGACAACCATGTCTCCGTGATCATTAATATGTCAAGGTCGTGGAATGTTATAAGGTCGGTGATTGCTGGCCATTTTTGGCGCGTAGATCTCGCGTTTATAAGCGCACATTTTAGTAGATGATGTTGCTGATGTTTGACCGAGTGAGTTTTTTTGACGTTTTGTAGGGGAATGTATAGTAGGTGCTGATATGGAGTGTTGGCGGTGTTATAAGTAGTTTGGTGGACTTTCTCTGACCATCTCCTATTGTTACTGTAATGGATTGGGATGTGGTTAGCACATGTATTGAATGCCTGACTAGGGAGACCAAAGGTGAGAAAGAGAATAGACAGTGGTATGAGTGCATACATCTTGGAGGAATATTGGTCTCAGTTGAGATGTGAACAATTAACAGGGGTGATTCAGTGGTATGGGATAGCTGGGCAGTAATGTGACTAAGATATTTAGATAATATCTTAATTTACAGGAGGATGGCATGCACCTGTGGACTTGGATTCACTACTGCATAGTTGGGCATAGCTTCAGCATTAAAATGGATTGAGAGAGCTACTGGCAACAGTAATAAGGGATTGCTACTAGCTACAGTAAAGGTTGAATACAATGGTGATAATTAAATGCTACTGACAACAGTAAACATTGAGATGCAACAATGATAGCTGAATGAAACATCAATAAGTGAATGCAACAGTAAATAAATTGAGTGCTACTGGCGACAATAATAAGTTGTGTACATGGTACTGACAACAGTAATAAATATTTTCCTATCAAGCGTGTGTCAGCTGGTATGGTGGACCTAACTGACATAATAAAGTTAAGCAGATTCACGAGATATATCATCTAGTATAAATCAGATAATTAGGCTGTTTAAGAAGAGTTTGTTGAGTCACGTCTGAAAAGAGTATACTTGCTGTGGGAACTTAGCTGACGATCCTGGACTATAGAGGCTCCTTTTGTGTGAGCGAGTGTCTTGAGCGGGCTGCTGATTCGGCGTCTGGTCTCAGGCGAGCTGCGGCAGAGGAGTGCTTCGAAGTAAGGCTGCAGATTTGTTTTCATAGGTCCACGCCTAAGGGCCACGCCAAAGGCAGCTTGTAGGATAGTGAGCTATTAGGGGTTGTAGTTAGCTTTTAACTTTTTGGGTCTTTGTTCCTTTAAAAAAACAAAGCAAAACAACACATAAGTAGAGAAGATTGGATCATCTGGCCAGGTAGGCAGCAAGAACGCCGAACCTTTTGTGAAAAGGGGAACAAACTCAGGACTTCGAGTTTGGATTCCCCTGGGGTAGCCCAGAGGTTCTCTCCCCCCTGATTTTACGGGGGAAAGCCCTTCTTGTAATTTCGGTGCCGGCGCCTGACTTCAGAGGCTTCGGGGAGTGCTGCCAGTCAATTTTGCAGTGCTCAGGGGCCACCGTTCACTGCACAGCACGGGTTTGTTTCAGCAGTGGAGCTTCCGTACTGCCCGGTAAGCGGTTCACCGGGATAGGCGGCGTTTGTGCATGGGAGCATAACCTGACGGGCGCAGGCAGTCCACGGCCCATTTTGGCGCCCTTTTCTTTCTGTCAGCTTTCCCAGCGGCCATTTTCGCTGCCGCGGAGAAGCCGCGTGTGCCGGGGAGGCCCTCGAGCCTGTGGCTGAGTAAGTCGGGGGGAGCTCCTTTAGTTTAGCGTTTAGGTCTTATTGCTTATTGCTTTGTTTTTTGTTGATTTCTTTTATTGATTTCCTCTTCTGGGTTTAAGGGGATTGGTTTCTGGGTTGCAGATGCAGTATCTCTGGGGGTAGCCTTTTCGTCCCAGGGGGGACAATCTGTAAGGCAACTAATTGAGACTTGCAAATCAAAGAGAAAAAAAAAAAGCCAGACAGGCAGAGAAGGTGAGACAACAGTGCAGGGGGGCCTCTGGGGCTACTGCTGGTTGTTTTATGGCGACAAGGCCAGTGTATTGTGTGTGGCGCTAGGAGGGGCGCAGTGGCCGATACAGGGGTGTGCCGGGGCTGTGCAGCCCTCTCCTCCACGCTAGAGCAGCGGATGGACATCAAGGAGACCCCGGAGACGCAGGAAGTGCCAGCAAGTGCGAAGGCGGCCTCCCCGTGGTCTCCGGTGCAAGGGTCGCCGGGGGAGGACTTGGCGGGGCCCTCTGGAACTTCGCTGGCAGCGCAGACTCCGAGCCTCGGGGATTTCTCCCCGGATTTTATTTTGCTAATGCATCAGGCTTTTTGTCTGCGGCGCCAGGGTAAGCGACCGGATTCCGGGATGCTGGCAGGTGCTGTCCAGCGGCTGGAGGCAGCTGTAGAGATAGGCGAGGAACCGCCAGCACCTAAGCGAGCGAGAATGAAGGATCTGCCTTCGGTGGAAGGCGAGTGGCCTGAAGTCCAAGATCCAGAATGGGAGCAGGAAGAGGGTTCGCAGGATTTGGAGGAGGGAGAGATTCCTGAACCCGAGGATCAGGCTAAGATTATTCGGGTCTTCCGGCTCTGATCACGGAGACGTTGCAGATGTTGAACCTGGCTACCCCAACAGCCGTGGAGGACGAGGTTGAGGATCCCGTTATTCAGGCGGTTCGGCAGACGCAGGTGGTATTTCCGGTGCACAGAGTGGTCGATAAGATGATACAGGAAGAGTGGGATAGGCCGGAGGCAGGCCTACAAAGGTATACGCACCATGAATAGACTTTATCCGCTGGCCGATAAAGACAAAGACAGATTCTGGGCTCTGCGAGTGGATGCGGTGGTGTCGGCGGTCACGAAGACCACTATCCCGGTGGAAGGTAGCGCTGCCCTTAAGGATGCGCAGGACCGTAAGGTGGACAGTTTGCTGAAGCAGACCTTTGAGGCAGATTCCCTTTCGCTGCAAGCCTCCATTTGTGGGGCGTGGGTGGCCAGAGCGTGTCTGAGATGGGTCCAGCGTTTGCGTCAGTCTTCCCACCTGGACCTCAAGGAGTCCAAGGAGCTGGATCGTTTAGAGTCCAGAACGGCATACTTGGCGGATGTACATTACGATTTGATCCGGGCGCTGGCCAATAGTACGGCGTCTGTAGTGGCTGCCCGTCGGTCGGTGTGGTTACGTAATTGGGCGGACGGTCCTTCTAATCACGGCTTAGCAAGCTTCCCTTTAAGGGTGGTCTGCTCTTTGGTGAAGACTTGGATAAGTTAGTAAAGGACCTGGGAGAATCCAAGGTGGGTAGACTGCCAGAGGACAAGCCGAAACTGAGAAAGTCAGCTCCAGGATTTCAGGGTCAGTTTCGGGCTTTTCGCAGGTTTCGCTCGACCCGGTTTACAAGTTTCCAAAGAGGCCGTTTTTCGACTCGTGCCCAGGGGTTTCGCGGGGCAAATAGAGGTTTCTCATCAACCTCTGCCTCCGCAACCCGTAAGTCGCAATGAAGCGAGGTGGGTCCCGGCGGAGGGGTCTCCTATAGGCGGTCGGCTCCGGGAGTTTTTCCACTTGGACCCACATTACCTCTGACCAGTGGGTGTTAGAGATAATCCAACAGGGCTACACGCTTGAGTTCGCTCGACCCGTCAGGGATTCCTTCGTTATGTCACATTGCAGGGGCCCCAAGAAGACCGCGGCGGTTCGTGGCACTTTGGACAGACTGCTTCAGTTGGGAGCGGTTGTGGAAGTGCCGGGAGCCGAATGCGGCAAGGGTCGGTACTCCATTTATTTTGTGGTGCCAAAGAAGGGCAGCACCTTGCGACCTATTCTGGACCTGAAGGGCGTAAATCGCTGCCTGCGCGTACCGCATTTCAGGATGGAGACCTTGCGATCCGTTATCGTGGCGGTGCGTCAGGGAGAGCACTTGACGTTGATGGATCTCACCGAAGTCTATTTACACATACCTATCCGAGTGGCTCATCAGAAGTTTGAGGTTCGCGCTTCCTTGGGGTCATTATCAGTTCTAGGCATTGCCCTTTGGTCTAGCGACGGCACCACGAACCTTCACCAAAATCATGGTGGTGGTGGCGGCGGCGGCGTTGCGCAAGGAAGGCATTCTAGTCCACCCGTATCTCGACGATTGGTTGATCCGGGCCAAGTCCGCGGAGGAGAGTATTCGGGTGATCGACAGGGTAGTGAAGTTCTTGCAGAGCCTTGGTTGGATAGTCAACCCAACAAAAAGTCACTTGGAACCCGCCCAGATGCTCGAGTACCTCGGGGTGCGGTTCGATACAAAGAAGGGCCAAGTGTTTTTACCGGTCAAGAGGGCCGAAGCATTAAGGCAGTTGGTCCGCCAGTTTTTGTTAGTGTCCACACCGTCGGCGTGGGACTATCTTCAAGTGCTGGGAACAATGGTGTCGACGTTGGAAGCCGTGCCATGGGCCAAGGTTCATATGCGGCCCCTACAAAGAGCTCTTCTGCGCCGCTGGTCACATCAGAACAATTCCTTGAGCAGGAGGCTTCCGTGTCCGATTGCAGTCAAGCAGTCGCTTCGCTGGTGGCTGCGCAAGTCATCCCTGGAGGCAGGCATGCCGCTGGAACAACCGGAGTGGCTCCCGCTGCTAACGGATGCCAGCCTGGTAGGCTGGGGAGCCCACTGCGGGTACCGGTTTGCGCAGGGGCTGTGGTCGCCCCTGGAGGCCTTGTGGTCAATCAACAGTCTGAAACTTCGAGCTGTGGACCGGGCGCTGCAGACATTTGAGGAGTTAGTGCTGGGTCGCCCAGTCCGGGTACTCTGACAACTCGGCGACTGTAGCCTACATCAACCGTCAGGGCGGCACAGGGAGTGTCGCAATGGAAGAGGCAGAGGACGCGTTGTTCGCATGGGTAGAGAGGCGGCTGGCCGCGATTTCGGCGGCTCACATTGCAGGAAAGGACAATGTCACGGCGGATTTCCTCAGCAGAATTCAGGTGGATACAGGAGAGTGGGCGTTGCATCCCGACGTATTCGCAGATACTAATTCGCTGGGGAACTCCCATAATGGATCTCATGGCGACATTCCGGTCGGCAAAGGCAAGCCGGTTCTTCAGCAGAAGACGGGAAAGGATGTCGGAGGGCATCGACGCGCTGTTGCAGCGGTGGCCATCTGACGGTCTTCTTTATGTCTTTCCTCCATGGGCATTGATAGGCCGAGTGGTTCAAAAGATTGGGGCTCATCCGGGAACAGTGCTTCTGATAGCGCCCGACTGGCCGAGACGTCCATGGTACGCCGACCTGGTGTGTCTTCTAGACGGCGAGCCATGGCGACTCCCAGCGAGGGCGGATCTGTTGCTCCAGGGGCCGCTCTTCATGCCACAGGTGGATCGGTTCTCGCTTACGGTATGGCCATTGAGAGGGCGAAGCTGAGGAAGAAAGGCTACTCGACGGCGGTCGTGGCAACCTTGCTTCGAGCACAGAAGCAATCGACATCCTTAGCGTATGTGTGGGTCTGGCGGTTATTTGAGGATTGGTGTTCGACGACAGGTTCGAGCGGCTATGGTTGCTATCCCTCTGGTGTTAGAGTTTCTGCAGGACAGCTTTGCAGCTAGTTCCTTGCGCGTCCAGTTGGCAGCCCTTTCCTGTTATCGCAGCAAGGTCAATGGAGTGTCCTTAGGTGCTCACCCTGATGTGTGTCGCTTTCTGAAGGCCGTTTCTCGATTGCGACCGATGCGTAGGGTGTGCTTCCTGCCGTGGGATCTCAATCTAGTCTTAGCGGCGTTCTCTCGCCCGCCTTTTGAACCGTTGCATCGTGCGTCGGTGAAAGATTTGACTCTGAAGATGGTATTTTTGGTGGCAATTTGCTCTGCACGCCATATTTCGGAGCTGCAAACTTTGTCGTGTAGAGAACCCTTCTTGTCCTTTTCTAGGGAAAAGGTGGTTTTGCGTCCGGTTCCATCCTTTTTGCCTAAGGTGGTATCCCCCTTTCATTTGAATCAGGTGGTCTGCTTACCCGCCCTGGGGTCTCTGGAGGGCGGCGCATCGGATCGCAGTCTCTGCAGGCTAGACGTGTAGAGAGCATTGAGGCAGTATTTGAGGGTGACGGAGTCGTTTCGAAAGTCTGAGCGTTTGTTTGTATTTTTCGGCGGGGTGCGCAAAGGAGAGGCGGCGGCTAAAGTGTCCATCGCTCGCTGGATTCGAGAGGCGATTGCTTCCGCCTATTTGCTTCAGGGTCGAGTTGTGCCCGGGGGATTGCAGGCACATTCCACCAGAGCGCAGGCGTGTTCATGGGCGGAGCAGTTTGGTGCCGCCAGGGGAAATTTGTAGGGTGGCGACTTGGTCGTCTCTGCATTCGTTTAGTAAACATTACCGGCTGGACATAGCGCATCTGCTGATGCCCGCTTCGGGGCGGCGGTGTTGTTGGCCGGCTGAAAGGGTCCCTCCCGATGATTACTGCTCTGGTACATCCCAGAGGTAGAGGACTGAACTGGAGGAACGATAAGGAAATGATATTTACACTTACCTGGTAATTGTAGTTCCTTGAGTGACGACAGTTCAGTCCTCCTTCCCACCCACATTGTTTCGGAGGGATCCGGAAGGCATTGTATGCTGGGGAATATTACAGGTACGTATGTTTTTAAGAAAAATGGTTGTGTTAGCTTTCCCTGTGCCAAGGAAGGGGGTAAGAAAGCCTGGTTTCAGGGGGTGATAGATTATAGGTTTAGTTATCCTGAGTTTCAGTGTTTGCTACTTATTTGTTGCTCCTTTGAGTCTGCTTTGTTAGTAGTTCACACTGGGATGAGAGACAGCGCAGCAGGCTATATCCAGTGATGTCATCAATTTGACATACCAGTCTCCAAGCTGCAGGAGGAGATTGACAATCCAGAGGTAGAGGACTGAACTGTCGTCACTCAAGGAACTACAATTACCAGGTAAGTGTAATTATCATATAGCCTCTATTGAGGAACTCATAAGGAATTGCCTCCATCTACTCATTCTAATATTGAGTGAGGTAGCGAGCTCCTCAATATGCAATCCTGCTATTGCCATGTTTTCCCCATACCTTATACTAATATGGTTTAGGCATTTGTTATACCGCCCTTTACTTATGCATCAGAGCGGTTTACATGTATATACTAACAGGTACTTTTTATTCCCTTGTCCCCAAAGGGCTCACAATCTAAGTGTACCTGAGGTAATGGAGGGTTAAGTGGCTTGCCCAAGGCCACAAGGAGCGGCCATGGGACTAGAGACCCCCAGCCCCTCCAGCCTGAAGTTACTTGTCCCCATGTGGGAATTGAACCCCTGGCCCTCCGGCCTGAGGTAATCTGTCCCAACCACTGAGCCTCTCCTCCCTCCTAATACTAATCCTAGTGCAACAAGCCATCTGCACAGGCGCTGTAACTTATACAGCACCTACTCCCATGATCTCACTACCATATATACCAGTTACCACCATATATTGCCAATAAACCAGGCGCTTAGCGCGAAGGTCCCATAATCTAATATGGATTTCTTATGCGTACCTCACATCCCCTGCACACAAACCCCATTACTGGATCTCCAATCAAGTGCGCCTTAAATCAATGCAAGATCTATCAGAAATAAACCAATCATCCTGGATATCATATGCATCACTGAGACTTGGCAAACTGACACAGACCAGGTTAAGCTCCAATTACCCCTCCTGAGTACACAACATTCAACTGCAAAAGAACGCACAAGAGAAGAGGTGTTCTGATATTAGCTAAAAGCTACTACAGATTCAAGACTACCTCCTCTATCAATACAATGGGGACAAACACAATCTCCATCTCTAACTACCTGACCATATGCCTTACATACAGACCTTTCGACAGTATTGGAAACAATCTGCACGAACTCCCAAAACAAACCGCTTATAGCCCTAGGAGACTACAATCTGCTCTGCGCCCACCAAAGAAGCCAAAGCGTTTCTCCATGCAATGAATCTTTCCAATTCATTCAACTAGTGAATGCTCCAATGCACCAACATGGAACAAGCCTGGATCTCATCTTCCTACCAAAGCATATAGTGGAACAAGACCAAGCAATGGCCGTGACAATCACCCCTATTTCCTGGTCAGACCATCATGCTATAACATTAATACTGAGTGCCCTGTCGGCCATAAGAAGCACCACATCAGCAGAAAATTCAGAACCTTTCACAATGACAAATTCTTACAGAAGATCACCTCAAAATTCCTACACAACAGCCAAACTTGGACAGTATCATTGCAAATTGAAACGACACTGTCGCTGCAGCCTCCTCAGCAACAAATCATATTTGCCCAGCACCCGCAAGAGGGCCAGCACACCCTGGTACTCTGGCACATTCAGGCAAGCAAAGGCGGCATTAAGAAAACTTGAAAGAAAAATGGAGAAAAAAAATAGGACACAGGATAAACATGCTACAGTACAGAGCTAAGCAAGTAGAATACAATGATCTATTTAACAAAAGCATATAATACCACACCAACAGCATTATGAAAGCAGCGAAAATACCTAGAGAGCTCTTCAGCATAGTACAGAGGCTCAACAGTGACTCTGCACAGAATGATGCCTGGCACACAGACCCACAACAGTTTGCAGACTTCCTAATTAACAAACACAGGAGCACTGCCCTAAACCTTCCCCTCACAAGTAACACAGCTACCTCAGAGTACCAAGATACTTGGGATGACTTCACTATTCCCTCAGTGCTCCAGATTAAACATAGTCAACGCCTTGAACACAACATTGATAGCAGACTCCTGCCCAGTGGCATGAATCAAAGCATCCAAGGAACAGCTAAACCAGCATATACAAAAGATAGTGGGATTATTCCTCCAACAAGGCTACATGCCACTTTGCCTAAAGCAAGCTATCATCCAACCAGTCCTCAAAAATGCCACCCTAAATCAAGCAGATGCTAAATCCTACCGTCCAATCTCCAGCCTACTGCTCATTGCAAAAATGGAAATTACACTTACCTGGTAATTGATGTTCCTTGAGGGAGTACAGTTCAGTCCTCCACCACTGGGTAGTGCACCTCCTCCTGCAACATGGAGACTGGACAAGTCAAACTTGTGACATCACCGGGTATATCCTGCTGGTCTTCTCCCATGCTCCCCCAGTGACCTACTGTCAAAGCAGACTCAAAGGAGCAAACAACCAGTTAAAGTACTAAATACAAAGCTATGCTCAAACTTCAACTTTAAAATCACAGGGCCCCAAAAAGAAAGGCCGAAAACACCCTCCTCCGTGCCCCTGTCCCCCTGCGCACCAAACAGCGGAAGACAGAGAGCTAGAAGGAAGGAGAACTAAGGAAGAGTATAGGCAGAAAAGGTTGCTCTCGCGATTACCTGCCAATCAGAGCCCGTTGCCGACTCTAGGATCCGAAAGCATACTCGGAACTGACGCCTCACGTCTGAAACATCCATCCCTGGGCGGGAATGAGGACTGAACTGTACTCCCTCAAGGAACATCAATTACCAGGTAAGTGTAATTTCCATTTCCTTATCGGTCCTACAGTTCAGTCCTCCACCACTGGGATGTACCAGAGCAGTAATCATTGGGAGGGACCTATCCAGTCGGCTTGGCCCCTAAACGAACAGAGCAGGCACCGACCCCAGCCCGCTCCTCACGTCAACAGGCGGTAAGCCAACCAGGAAGACACGACCGAGAGCCCACTTGGATCCTCTTCACTGGTGAAAACAGCACAGACCTCTGCCCCAAGCAGCGCTAGTGCTTCAGAAAGACAAACTCGCCATCGCAAACACACTGAACACCCTAGAAACAGACCTACTGAGAAGGCTACCGGAGCTCCGCCTGAAAAATCCGCTTGAGCTCCCCCTTGGCTCTCGACCCCACCAGGGTGTCAAGTGTTAGCAACCGCTGCTCTCCCGCAGAACCCGCCTCCACGGAGGGACAGGCAGCGAAGAGAGACCTCCCAGAAAGCGACGGAACCTCACCTAAGGTCCAAGGAACGCAGGTTACAAGCAAAGTGTTCTTGCGTAAGTCCCAAACCGACAACTAGACAGGCACAGCCGGATTCCACGAGGGAGAACGGAACCGAGGTCCATCCAGACAGAGGTGGGAAGCAAAATGAGGGAAATGGAAAAACCACCAGCGTCAAACACCCTATTTGTCACACCTCTTAAGGGTTTTATTCTTTGCAACACAAAGTAGCTCTACAGCTATGTCCTGGACCAGTTGGAGTCTTTTTAATTGAGAATGTGGAATGCAGCTAAGCAATGAGTTGCAATAAACCAAGCATGATCCACCAAGGGCATATAAGAGGGTGTCAAGTGCCCCAGAGTCCAGCGTTGTTTCAGAAGATGTGGAGTCTTACATGGTGTGACAAAAAAGAAAGGAGACTCTGGTAGCCACGCCCACGACGCAATGCCAGTAGGCCAACCGCTTACATCACCTGGATATGCCCTCCGGAACTGGAGGAACCATGCAGAAGTAGCAATCGCCGACGTGATCCATGGGCCCTCTCCAGATCATTGGAACCGCAAAAGACTTTGATGGTCTTTTCCCATCCATCCACAGCCTGAGATCTGCTACACATGTATTGCAGCATATGTGTGGCGCCTAGCTTTTATCCTGATCTTTTATTCTGCAGCCAAAATATAAATTGTAGGCTTTCTGAACCGCCACAGTCATATGCAATTTTTGTGATGTAAAAGTCGCATCACCACCACTAGAGCAGAAATTATCTGCATGATTAACACCAGGACGAGGAATCGCCAAATATGCTGTGAGTGACCTATCGGTATAAAATAAATGTGTCTTTTTTTTTTTTTTTTTATTACTGTCAAGCGAGGCAAATTTAAGTAGTGACTGCATCAACTGGTTTTGGACAGTTATTTCGATTGGTTGCAAGTAAAGATTATGCAAGCTCACGCAAATGTTGCAGAATACACTGGTAATGGTCCCCACTGACTAATGAAGAGCACATATCTTAGCAACCAGACCCAGTCGGCCATTTTCACTATGACCTCTGAAAGGCATAGAATGGACCGGGCCACGGTCCCGTACCAATGCATCAACGCTATCCAGTAGCCTCATATGTCCTCTGCTAAACATCGACCCGTCGCCGCAGACTGACAGGTCGCCATGAGGTCCAATATGGGCTGACCGCATCTGAGCACACGCGGCGCGCACACCGCCTGATGCAATCTCACTCCTCCGGCAAACACTCGGACCCCGCTAAGGACATTCGCCACCACAGTGTCCCCACCGAAACGCAGGCCGCCAAGGCTTCAACCGCGCACGCTGTCTCTTCGCTCGGGCCACCCTGACCACCCGACCGACTCCACCCTGCCGATCAAAATAGGCCACCATCCCGGAGATCTCAGACAGCACCTACAGCGCTCGATCCGCTACCGTGTCCGTGAACGCCTGCCACGGCTGATGTACCGCGTACCGTTCCAGTCAGACGATGGAACACTGGGCGTGCTGCGTACACTAAAACGCCTTGTACCTAAAGGATCCCCAAAATGTAGCTGAGTCTAACCACGCTCCGGCCAAGCTCCCGGAAGAAAGGGACAGAACCTTATAAAAAAAGAAGTGGGGACAATTAGGAAGGCTTTCCTGTTTGATTATTCTTTTTTTTTTTTTTTTTTTTTCTCCTTTTTACAACTCCATAAGGGCCACAAGGCACACAACCGAACAGGGCATTGTCCAGAGAACGCAAGGCCCCTCCTCCATGCTGACTCCACAGCCTAAACCGGCAGTCACCTTGGCTGATGCCGAGCAGCGCGGAAGCCAACTTGTAAGCCCAGCATATGAAGTATGCCTACTAGTACAGCATTGCACAATGGAGGGACATGTAACCGGACGGCTTTGAATATGAACCTACAGATATCCCGTGCTTGCTCCAAGACAAGCACTGTGCAGCCTACTGGTCTTCTCGGAGCACTGCCACGACCCGAAGACCTAAACCGGCCAGCAAAAGACGACATACGCTGGGCCCGAAGGAACCTGGTTGAACGGATCCCAGCACTCCCTGTATCGTTAGGATCGGAGCCTCCCCCCAAGGACTCAGCCCTGGCTGGAACCGGCTGAGCATAACTCCAGGCCCTGCGGCGAGCCCCCACGAAGTGGGACGCAACGATGCCTTGAGGAAAGGGAAGGCCCAATGGGTGAAGCAAGTTGCTAGCCGACCAAGGGAGTAAACCCCACACGCGCACCTCAACGGAAGGTCGGAAGAACCGAGGATTCTGGTCCCACAGGTGCGCCTGCTAGCCTTTAACAACATACACCTCTGCAGGTACAAAAAACTTAAATTGTGAGCACCTTCAGGGGTAAGGGGAATAGACGACAGCCTCCGACTGTTGACCACCTTGTCTTGCACAACAGACAGCAGCACCCCACCAAACAAATGATTGGGAATATATGACCTCAGAACCCCAAGACAGAGGTAAAACAGTAGAACGTGCAGTGGACGTGAATTTCCAGATCTGCCAGCCCCCTTGCCCACATTGAGAAGAGGCAGAGAAGAACTGGACCGGCGGATCTGGAGGGGTGCCTCCTGGACAGCCGGGCCATCGAAGGGAAAGCTGATGACTGAGGCCCAAACTCCTCAGGATGTCTTGCATTGGCAACCCCATGCAACACCATGACAACCCCGCTCACGATATCCCAAGCGATCTCTGTCATTGCTGCAACAATCACCTGAGCATGAGATCACAGACGGAACACGGATATGCAGACACACTCAAGGAGAGTGCACCTAAGAAGTATGAGCCTATCCAACATCCAGCACCACATGTCCAGGTGTCCCACTCCTGTCACCCAAAACACAGGACGCTTGAACCTAGGTGACCGTCATAGCAAAGACAGGGAGGCCTGACTGCCGCTATCAACCCTTCCAGGACCCTGGAACACTAAGCCCCGGACTGTGCCATCCAGCAACACTTCTCACGAACCCCAGCAGGGGCCTTTCCCCAGATGGCCCAGATGGGCAGTGTTCCCGCCAAATGGGCAAGCTGCGCTCTGATAACATAGTGCAGAAAACCAAATCAAAGTGTCTTAACCTAGCTAATTTTTGTCTAATAGTGATCATTCATAATATCAGCCAGGCTCAATCATAACATTAGTATTAATGATCTCTAAAGACTGAAGAGTTACTAATGTAACACTAATTGGGTTGGTTTTTTTTTTTTTTTTTAAAAAGCTTCAAAGGCGATCTTGGAAACTACAGACCAATGAATCTGAGTTCAGTGCCAGTTAAATGATAGAACTTGTTCTGAAAAGCAGCACCAAGCTGTCTTTTCAAAGGGTTAATAAACATGTCAGTAAGCCAAATGATATGTATCTGGATGTTTTAGAAGGTACTTGACAAAGCCCCTTATGAACTTCTCCTGAGGAAGGAGATGATGTGCTATTATAGAATGGGAAATGGATCAAAAACAGGAACACAATAGGACTAAATGGCCAGTTTTCTCACAGGAGACCCGTAAATAGAGGAATGTCTCGGGATCTGCACTGGAACTGGCATCTGGTAACATCTACTGCACTGAAATGATCTGGAAAAGAGATCAGCAAGCATGGCGATCAAATTTGCAGATGGCATAACGACATTTAGAGGCTGTCTGCACAATTTCCAAGCGTATAAACATGGAAATAGCATCCTTATGTAAATGACAATTTCAGAAAGGGCTCAATTTGTAGGTGGTTGTGCCGCCGATGACCCTGAATGGCCAAATCCTAGCACGGAAACCTGCTGCTGACAGACGTCGCTAACTGCCAGAATGCAGACAAAGGTAAAGGCACCCCCCAAGAAGTAAAACCCAAACCAAGCACATTGCATTCAAAGAACTATAAACTATCATGAAATTAAAAGGAAATTAAAATTAAAAGTAACAGCAAAAGGAAGTCCTTATCTGGGTGTAGCCGCGTGGAACAGCGTCGTCTGCTCAAACACGGGGCTGCTCAGCTCTCCGCCACGAGGCCTCAGCCCTGCCGAGAAAATGGCACCAATCCGAAGCAGGCCCATTTGGCGCCAAACACCACAGAGGCGGCAAGAGCTCAGAGCCCCTCCATGCGGACTCGAGAGACTCCCTTGTGGCGTCGGGATGCAGCAGTTACCCCGCTGTAGCTGCGGGGTGAAGAGCTGTCCAGACACGCTGCTGCCTCGCGCCACCAGAAGTAGCAGATGCTGCGAGCCCCGGCCCACCGGCTAAAGAACCTCGAACGGCCTGAGGCTCCCACCGCGATGGGAATCTGCTGCATGGACACTGCCAAAATGCAGGTGTTCCACAGAGCTCTCCCCCGTACAGTCCTGGGGGAGAGATCATCACCGGGCACAGAGACCGAAGAATCCCAAGCAGAGAGGCTAGCTGGCAGCGTGAACTTTGAAAAGGGACAGAACCCCCCTTTACACTAAGGCAGACTAGGTGAAAATAAATAAAGTAAAAGTAAATGAAATTAAATGAAAATGAATTCAATTTACAGGATTACACCTAAAGAAGGGCAAAAGAAATGAAAGGTAAATCAAATCCTGACTAACTGCTCCTAAACTGCTTCTCAAGTGAGCCCAGCACCTAGGCTCACTACGTCCTCATGCTGCATGGAAACTGGACACACTGGGGGAGCATGGGAGAAGACCAGCAGGATATACCCGGTGATGTCACAAGTTTGACTTGTCCAGTCTCCATGTTGCAGGAGGAGGTGCACTACCCAGTGGTGGAGGACTGAACTGTAGGACCGATAAGGAAATTATCAAAAAAAAAATCTGTTCTAAACCAGTTACAAGATCACATAGACCTGAATGCACCAATGAACGAACACCAATACAGGTTCAAAACACAGCATAATGTCAAAATTTTGCTGACCTCCCTATTTGACATCCTCATAAGGCAATATCAAAAAAGGATTCATCTTAACTTTTATGGATATAGCTGCCTTCGATATGGTTTCCACAATAGAATGATTCAACGGCTATATGAAGTTGGTTTACACCACAATACAATAAAATAGTTTGAATCATACCTCAGCAACTGAACACAACAGGTTAAACGTGGTGAAAAGAGCTCTGTTCGATTTGACACGCCACAAGATGTACCTCAAGGATCCACATTGTCTTCCATTCTCTTCAAACTATACATACAGCCCATCTGTTATATTCTCAACTACCACAAGATGCTCTACCACATTTATGTGGACGACATTATGGTTGACACCCAAATATACATGCTCTAGACCTCTCTTCTATAACTAAATGCCTGGAGGCGATGATGACATGGTTCACCAACAATAATCTGTCGAACTATAAGACAGAAGCTTTGTTCATTACCAGAAGTATCAACTTCAACCCGCCAACCAGAATCTGCATTCAAGATAAATCAGTTGAAGTAAAGGAGGAAGTAAGATATCTAGGAATCAGCCTAGACGGCAAGCTAAACCTTCTTTCACATATTAACAGAACAGCTTTGAAGGCATACCACAAACAAACTCATCAGGAGACTCAAACTGCTCAAACCAGGATCATTTCAGAATAATGTCAAGCTTTCGTCATGCCCATACTGGACTAGGATAACTCGCTATATCAGGGCCTTACTAAACAGTCCACCCACCCCCTCCAGCAGTTGATGCAGAATACAGCAGCTAGGATCACCACATCACACCTGTACTCCAAACACCTCCACTGGTTGCCCATATGCGTGCACACGATACAAAGCAACTTTGAACATATTTAAAGTCATTAACATTTCAGCCAATGCCCTTCAAAATCTAGTAATCAGGGACTCCAGCATGAGACTTAGGAGAGGCAACATGAGCAACAGGAGGAGCCACCTAATGGTGGACATTAAAGAAACTGCAGTTATCAGTAAAAATTACTCATTGAACAAGCCATCTCTTGAAAACAAAATATTAACCCTTAAAAATGACATTTTTCTCAAGACCCGTGCTGAGCAAGAATCGTTTTGGAAGCTAGTGCCTAGAGACAGATCTCCCAACTTGAGAAGATGCAGTGAAGTTGTACACTCCTGTTTCGGTTCAACTTATTTGTGTGAATCTGCGTTTCCCCATCTGAAAATGACAAAGAGTACACAATGTTCCAACCTGACAGATGAACATCTCCAGGATTCCCTGAGACTGGCCCTCATGCAATGTTCACCCAACTTCAAAAAGCTAGTGGATGAAATGCAGGCTCAGACGTCTCACTAATGAGCAAGAGCGAAATATTAAAGATTGTGCAAGATCAGCCTGGATCAATACTCGACCTAAATTTAAACACAAATTACTCAATAAAAGTTAAAGTTATTATGCTATAAAACTTTAAGAAAAAACATACTTTCCATTTCCCCTCGCAGTTCTTACTGGATCTTCGTCTGTTTTGTTTTTGCTTAAATTTGCTTAATAGCTGATGACATCCAAGTAAATGACAGAAGGTTCATTAAAAATGGGGGGGCAGGAATCCTCCAACCTTATTGAGTTAAAATTTAATTTGAAACATAATTTTTCATGATCACCGGCACTTTTGGCTGGAAAAAGTAGATCACGACCTGTTCGAAGTTGGACATGCCTGCCCTACAGAATACTTGCGTGCCATAGTTCATAATCATCAGATAGCATAACAAAATCTTTTATACCACCACTTTGAACGTTCCAGATTTCATTTGACAAATCAGAAATTATCAGATAGCTTAATAAAATGTTTTGGGATATTTTACTATTGCACCAAGTTGGGCTGCTCCGAGTTCCCTATGAACTGGGAAGGATTTTGAGGGCCTACAGATACCCTCCCCATTAGAGGATCTTCCTCCAGGTCTGGGCCCACAGCCCCAGACTCTCAAAAGCTCAGGGTGGCTACGAATTCCATTATCAAGGCTGGGAGCGTACTACAGTGAAAAATTCTAACTGCAGAAGGGTCCTCCCCCCGGGACCTCCCCCTCCTCGAACCCCTCCAAGGACTGGTCCAGCAAATCTGAGAGCCTTTCCAAAGCCCCCAGGGAGGTCAAGGAGCACACTTCCAGCTCCTCATCCAGGCATTCCTGCCTGGGACATTTGCCTGATAGATTTCCCCTGACCAGGGGCATATGGGGGGGGGGGGGGTCGCTGCAGAGTCCCCCCAGCTCCCTGCTTCATCAAGAAGGCCTGATGAAGCGGAAGTACGAATTTGGGGGGAGGAGGAAGAGGGCCAACCCTGTATCTCCCACAGCTGCAGGTGCATCTAGGGACATCCCCCTATGAAAGGCTTGGGAATCTTGAAGCTCTGGAGGCCCGAGGTGATTCTGCCTCCCGTGCAGAGAAATCCAGCATGGCGGTGGTTCCTGACAAAATTGCCAACCCACCAGCCACTCCTGAGGCTTCCCCACTATTGGAAGAAATCCCTGCTCCTTCTTCGGACCCTTCCTGGATCCCTCCTAGGTCAGCTGCAGCTAGCTCATGTGTCCTGTGGCAGCTGCGACAAAGCCTGAGCTCCGATAACTGAGCTCTGCAGCTGCAGCACAGCGCACACTGGGCCTTGTCCATATGGCCTCATGTGCAATCAACTCCACCACAGACTGCAAAAAAGATGACCCAGGATCCAAGGGACTTTTACCCTGTTTGCCCCCTCGACTGGAGACCGATCAGATCCCCAAAGTGCTGTGTGTCACTCTTCCTTCCGCCTGTTTCCCAACCCCCCCCCCCACAAAACCCCACTTTACCGGCCAGATGAATAGTGCAGACAGGCAGTACTGCTACTACCTCTGGCTTTCTTCCAAATTTTGGGGAAAGGGAAGAGGGAGTAAATAGATGGGGCGAGCAGGGGAGGGACCCGGGACTTGTGTTCTGCACCCCTAAATTAACTGTAAGCCAAAGACCCACAGCAAGGCTCTACCTGCTTGGAGACTGGGGAATACTGGCTCAGTACAGTGGGCACAGCCTACTTATAGTGAACCGAAAAAGTTTCCTCTGTCTCCACCTGCTGGTTGGCGAGCATATATCCATTTGTCTGGACTGGAGGGATGACCTGGAATGACTTAAGGTGAAATTAGGCCTTACCTACTAATTGTCTTTCCATGACTATCTCCAGTCCAGTCCCAACATGGATGGGTAGTCATGCCTGTCCAGCAGCTTGGAGACTGAACATGTCAGATTTCTGACTTCAGCATACTAGGGTAGCCGGAAGCCCCTCCAAGCCCCCAATATCCTAATGACAAAGCAGAGCTATAAGAGGAAAAGACATACGAATCCTGCAACACCAGGCCTGTAATTGAGGACAAAACCATCTGAGAAAACTAATCCCACGAGTCCCCTTAAACCCTAAAGCAGAGCACAAAGGAAAGGAACCCTTTCCCTGCGAGGAAAGGAGACTCCAAGATAAGCCAGAATGCCCAAAGGGCCCAACCTACCTTCTGTCCAGGAGCATCCCCGGTGCTCCCAATTCCCCTTCTTAGATTGATTTATTTATTAAATTTTTTAATGGATCACCACCTACCTCTGCTCTCCCTTAGAGACTGTTCCACAAGGACTTGTGTCTCTTTGAGGTCTAGGATCACAGACTGAACTAAACAAAGTCAATCAGATAGCAGTGGGCCAGGGACTAGACTGGAGATACTCAAGGAAAGACAATTAGCAGGTAAGACCTAATTTCACCTTCCTTATCGTAACCTCCAGTCCAGTCCCATCCCGTCCCAACACAGATGGGATATAACATAGCAGTACTAGCCCTGGGAGGGACCAGCGAGCCCGGTCTTATTCACCACTGCCCTGAACTTCGCAGCCCTCACTGCTTGCACATCCAAACGATAAAGGTATGTAGGGACGCCCATGTTGTCTCCTGCAAATATCTGCCAACGGAATCAAACTCTACTCTGCCCAGGTGGCCCCGTGTGTCCTTGTCAAATGGGCCCACAACCCCACTGGCAGCGCTTTACGCTTGAGCAGCTAAACTGAGCCAATCGTTTCCCTCACACATCAAGAGATGGAAGCCACTGTTCCCTTGTGAGGGCCTCCAAACAAGACAAACAACCTATCAGTCTTCCTAAACCAATCTGTTGTGGTTGCAACAAACATCCAGGAGGCGCAAGTGAGGTTCTAACTGGGAACATCCTTCGCCCAAAAATACCAGGAGAGTAACCGGCTGATTCACATGAAATGCAGAAATCACCTTTTGCAGGAAGGATGGAACCGGCCACAGAACAACCTTTTCTTTAGAAACGGAAAGGGTTCCCGGCAAGATAAAGGTTTGCAACTCAGAAATCCTCTTGGCCGAACAGATGGTTACCAAGATAACCATCTTCAAAGTTTCCTTCAACGAGCACTCTGCCAGAGGCTCAAAGGGTGTCGCGGTCAGTGCTGACAGTATCAAATTAAGGTCCCATGCAGGAACTAATCAACCTCAATGGAGGTCAAACCTGCTTTATAGCCTGAAGGAACACACACACACACACACAACACCACACTTACCATGTCTGGATGGGCCACTAGAGGTTTTCCCTGCACCTTCCCCTGGTAACACAGCAGCACTGCCACTGTACCCGTAGGAAAATTACACGCCAAGCCTTTTTCCAGTCTCACCTGAAAAAGCTGGCAGTTCTGGGGAGGGGGGCCTCCAAGGGTCTCAGTCCCCTGTCCACACACACCAGCTCTCCAAGAGCCTCCAGGCCCTAATTTAGGCTAATGAAGTGGAACGCTTGTGCGCTTTTAGCAATGTCAAAATGACTGTGCCCGAGTACCCCCACTTAACTAACCATGCCCTCTCAATAGCCATGCTGTAAGTGAGAATCGATCCACCTGTGGCATCACGACTGGTCCCTGTGCCAGCAGGTTGTTCCTGTTTGGGAGCCGTCAGCAACCTGACTAGATCGGCATACCACGGTCTGCACGGCCAATCCGGCGCAATTAGTATAGACTATCTCCCTGTGCAACTCAATCCACTGAACCACCCTCCCTATCAGGGCACAAGGTGGAAACACAAAGCAGATCTGCCTCCAGCCATTCTTTCACTAATGCGTCGAGGCCCTCCGACATACACTCCCTTCGTCTGTTGTAAAAACAATTTGCCTTCACGGACGCCTGGGTCACCATGAGGTCCATAACTGGAGGGCCTCAGCGGCACACCAGCTGCGCAACACCTCATCTAGCATCCGCTTGCCAGGATCCACTTGTACTGAGGTAAATTGGCCACATGCGCTGCTGACAATGACTAGAGATTGTCCTCCACCAATGCCAGCAAAGGAGGGGCTTTGTTTTCCAACTGGACGCTGCCCATGCCCCTTGCCCGCTGATATACATCACCGTGGCAGCGCTGTCCGAGAACACTCGCACTGCCTTCCCTTGAAGATTCATGAAGCTATAGAGGGCCAAGGCCACCACTCACAACTCTAGTTTGTTTATGGCCCAGGTGGATTCTGCTGCCATCCAGATGCCCTGTGCCACTTACACCTGGCAGTAGACACCCCATCCTGTCAGGTTGGCGTTCATTATGAGGGCAATCCACTTCAGTGTTTCCAGAGGCATCTCCGCTAGCAACGTTTTGGACCTCAGCCACTAGCAGAGTACTATCCTGACCTTCCTTGGGCAAGGCAACCGCTTCTCCAACGAATGACGTTGGGCTGACCATCTACTTAGGAGAGACTTCTGTAGTGGTCTCATATGTGCCTGCGCCTAAGGCACCAGCTCAATTGGTGCTGCCATTGAGCCCAGGAGTTGTAGATAATGCCAGGCTGTCGGAGCCAGCGCCTGTAAGAAGAACCTGATCTGTAACTGCAGTTTGTTCATTCGCTCCAAGGGTAAAGAAACCTTGCTCTCGTGTCCAGAACTAGGCTTCCAGGTAAATCAACTCTTGAGATGGACTCGTGCTACTCTTGGCCGTATTGATCACCCAAGCCCAGACTCTGAAGGAACTCAACGATCTGAGCAGTGGCTCTCACATTCTCTTCTCTGGACTTTGCTCATATTAACTAATTGTCGAGGTAGGGGTGCACCAGAATTCCTTCCTTTTGCAGAGCAGCCACTGCCACTACCATGACCTTGATAAAGGTCCTGGGGTGATTGCTAGGCCAAATGATAGCATGGTGAACTGAAAGTGCTCCATAGGAACCACAAATCTTAGGAAGCGCTGATGCTCCTGTCAAATTGAAACATGCAGGTAAGCTTACTGAGGTCCAAGGACGTAAGGAACTCTCCCTTCTGACAACCACATCACTGACCTTGGGGTTTCTATGTGAAAGCGGGGAACCCTGAAACAATGATTTACATGTCTTAGGTCTAGAATAGGCCAAGAGGAGCCTTCTTTTTTGGGGACCACAAAGTAAATGGAGTACCGACCGAACCCGGTTTGGCTTCGTGGTACTTCTGTGACTGCCTGCAACTGTACTAACCTCTGCAGGGTGACCTGCACTGCCTGAAGTTTATGAGGTGCTCTGCAAGGGGATCACAGGAAGCTTTCCTTGAGTGGTCAAGCGAACTAGAGGGCATAACCCTCCTTGATGACCTCCAGGACCCACTGGTCAGAAGTGACCTGGGCCCAGGCAGAGTAAACTTCGCACAGCCTTCCCCCTATGGAAACCAGCTCCTCCTGGACCCGCCTCGCTTCATTGTGGCTTATTGAAGGTGGGAGGGGAAAAAACTAAAGCCTCGAAAGGGCTGAACTCCTTAAGGAAATTTTCCTCTAGTATGGTGCAAATCGTGTGGCACTGAAGCATCTGAAGTCCCATGCTTGTCCTCAACCTTGCGCTGGTGACCATCCCGTTTTCTGCTTGTCTTCTGGGAGTCTATCATCCTTGGACTCTCCCAAGTCCTTAACCAACTTCTCCAGTGCCTCTCCAAACAGCAGCATTCCCTTGAACGGGAGTGCTCAGGCACGATTTGGAGGAACCATCTGCCGACCAGTTCTGGAGTCACAAGTATCTGCGCACAGAGACCACCGCTGCCATGCTTCGGGCTTGGCACCTAATCAAGTCGTAAAAGGCATTTGCCAAGTAGGCCGCCCCCGACTCTAGCTTAGCTGCTTCCAGGAGGGTTGGCTCCTGCTGTTCTGCCTCCTCGTGGAAACCTTGGGCCCAGCGCAGACAGACACATACCACACACAGAGGGCTGAAAGGAAGCCGTGTTAATGCTGAAGCAAGCCTTCGACAAGGTCTCCAGCTTCCTATCTTGAATGTTCTTTAGGACCAAACTGCCCTCCACTGGAATGTGGTCTTCTTGGTTACTGCCGAAACTGCTGCATACACCTTGGGAGAGCCAAACAGTTAAGAACATAAGAACATAAGATATGCCATACTGGGTCAGACCAAGGTCCATCAAGCCCAGTATTCTGTTTCCAACAGTGGCCAATCTAGGTCATACGTACCTAGCAGTTTCCCCAAGGGACACAGGTTTCACAATGCTTGTATTGGTTCAAGCATTGATATCCTGGGTCCCTTCTTAATAATTGTTTATGGACCTTTCCTCCAGGAACTTGTCCAAACCTTTTTTAAACCCAGCTACACTAACAGCCTTTACTACATCCTCCGGTAACAAATTCCAGAGTTTGATTACACGGTGAGTGAAAAAAATATTTTCTTTTATTAGTCTTAAATAGTTTACCCTGTAGCTTCATTGCATGTCCCCTAGTCTTTCTATATTCTGCTAAGGTAAACAATCGATCTACGTTTACCCGTTCCACTCCGTTCATTAATTTATAGACTTCTATCATATCTCCCCTCAGCCGTCTCTTTTCCAGGTTAAAGAGCCCTAACCTTTTTAGCCTTTCTTCATAGGAGTATCCTTCCATCCCTTTTACCATTTTGGTGGCTCTTCTCTGAACCTTTTCTAAAATCGCTATATCCTTTTTAAGATACGGCAACCAGAATTGCACACAATATTCAAGGTGCAGTCTCACCATGGAACGATATAGAGGCATTATAATATCTTTTGTTTTATTTTCCATTCCTTTCCTTATCATACCTAGCATTCTATTTGCTCTCTTGGCTGCTGCTGCACACTGGGCCGAGGGTTTTAACATGGTATCCACAATGACGCCTAAATCTTTTTCCTGGGTGGTGGTTCCTGATGTGGAACCTTGCATAGTGTAACCAAAGTTTGAGTTGTTCTTCCCTAGGTGCATAACCTTGCACTTGTCCACATTAAATTTCATCTGCCATTTTGATGCCCAGTCTTCCAATTTATCAAGATCCTCTTGCAATTTTCCACAATCCTCTTGGGTTTTAACAACTTTAAATAGTTTTGTGTCATCTGCAAATTTGACAACCTCACTCGTTATTCCACCGTCCAGGTCATTTATGAATATGTCAAAAAGCAGCAGACCCACTATTCACCTTTCTCCATTGGGAAAATTGGCCATTTAGGCCTACCCTCTGCTTTCTATCTTTTAACCAGTTCCTGATCCACAATAGTACACTGCCACCTATCCCATGACTCTTTAGTTTTGCCAAAAGTCTCTCATGAAGGACCTTGTCAAAGGCTTTCTGAAAGTCCAGATACACAATATCAACCGACTCACCTTTGTCCACCTGATTATTCACTCCTTCAAAAAAACATAACAGATTAGTAAGACAAGATCTTCCTTGTCTAAAGCCATGTTGGCTGTCTCCCATTAGGTCATGACTATCTACATGCTGAGTTCTCTTTCTTGCTTGGGAAGCAGGTAGAGGCGCAACATTGTTTGCACTCCTATCAATCCAGCCTCCAAGACCTCCAGAATCATCTGTTTGATGACCCAATGCATGGAAAAAACTGTCTATTCCAGAAGGTCAGGAAAAAAGTAAAATTAGATCTTACCTGCTAATTAGTGTGCCTGAAGAACTCCAGTCCAGTCCCTTTCTTCTGGGTTGTTCTCCCCTTCCAGCAGCTTGGAGACTGAGTATGTCATTCTTTTGATGACTGCAGGATAGATATTACTGGCACCACCCACCAGCTCCAGTATCCTGTTGACAAAGTAGACTTAATGGAGAGACAACTAAGCAAAAACTAACAACAAACTTTAAACGGTACCACCCCCACCCCCTCCCAGGGAAGGGATGTCCCAACCCCCCCACAGAGGTGGCGGCTTACCTGAAAAGGCCCTTACCAACTCCGACAGCAGGGCACTGCACCTGCCTAGTCCGCTCCGCTAACGAAGACCGCGAACAAGAACCTGCTAGAAAAAACATCCCGGCCCTTACTACCACCCTTTCACAGCTTCGGGCCAGTAACACATCCACTACGTTGCCACTCCGGGCAGGACCAGGGACTGGACTGAAGTTCCTTCAGAAACACTAATTAGCAGGTAAGATCTAATTACTTTTTCTTATGCGTCTCTCCAGTCCAGTCCCTTTCTTCTGGGATGTAACAGAGCAGTTCAAGAATGGGAGCGGCCTGCCAGACCAGACCGAAGCACTGCTCCCCCAAAACCGTCATCTGCTGCCACCTTAACATACAATCGGTAATGCTTGGCAAAGGTATGTAGGGAAGACCAAATAGCCGCTCGACAAATATCCAGTGGAGGAACTAGACTAAACTCCGCCCACAAGGCCGCTTAAGCCCGTGTGGAATGAACCCGGAAACCCTCCAGGACCTACCTTCCCCTTTGGATGTAAGCAGAAGCAATGGCCTCCCTGATCCACCTAAAAATGGAAGCCTTGGCCGGCGCTTCTCCCCTGCGCGGTCCTCAGAACAAAAACAAACAAGCATTCCAACTTATGTTCCAACTTGTGGAATGCCTTCGTCCAATTCAGAATCCTTCGCACGTCTAGGAGTTGCAACCGCGTGTCACCCTCCCCCTGCCCCAAATTGGCAAAGGAAGGGAGAGACACTGACTGATTCATATGAAAGCGAGAGACCACCTTGGGCAAAAAGGAAGGAAGACTACCTTTCTCAAAGAAAGTGAGGAAGGGCAGACATGACAAAGCTTGCAGCTCAAAAACACGTCTGACTGAACAAATAGCCACTAGAAAAACGGTCTTGAGCATCAAATCCTTCAACGAGGCACGTTCCACCGGTTCGTACGGCACCCCCACCAGGGTGTCTAACACCAGATTGAGATCCCACGAAGGCACAGCTGACCTCTGCTGAGGCCACAGGCACCGCACTGCCCTGAGGAATCGAACATCTGGGTGCTTGCCTAATGTTTTACCCAGAATCTTGCCTCTAACAGGCAAAAGCTGCTACCTGCACCCGCAAGGAGCTGGCCACCAGCCCTCTCAAATCCCGCCTGTAAGAAATCCAATACCTCAGGGACCGAGACTTTCAAGGGCCTCTTCTTCCGATCTTCACACCAGTTCTCGAAAATGTGCCATACTCTCACATATGCGAGACAGGTTGAGCGTTTGCAGACCTTCAGCAACGTCGCAATCACTGCCCCAAAATATCCTCTTTTACGCAGCCTTGCCCTTTCAATAGCCAGGCCGTAAGTGAGAACCAATCCATCTGAGGCATCCGCACAAGACCCTGCCTGAGGAGGTCGTCTCTCACTGGGAGGCGCCATGGTCGGTCTGCCAAGAGCCGAATGAGATTGGCATACCACAGCAGCCGCAGCCAGTCTGGGGCTATCAGAACCACCAACCCCTGATGCGCCTCTATCTGCTGGAGAACCCTGCCTATGAGCACCCACGGAGGAAACAAATACAGTAGCCCCTCCGTGGGCCACTGTTGAACTAGTGCATCTAGGCCCTCCGACATTCTTTCCCTTCTTCTGCTGAAGAATCGGCTCGCTTTGGCCGACTCCCAGTGCACCATCAGGTCCATGATCGGAGACCCCACCAGCGCTCCACCTGCTCAAAGACCTCCTGACAGAGCTACCACTCGCCCTGATCCACCTTGTACCTGCTGAGGTAGTCGGCTGTGACGTTTTCTACTCCAGCCACATGCTGTGTTGATAGCTCATTTGCTAGCTCTTCGGCCCACACCATCAGGCTTTCTGCCTCCTCTTCTAATAGAGGACTGCTCGTGCCGCCCTGGCAGTTGATGTAGGCCACCGCTGTCACATTGTCCGAAAGTACCCTGACTGCCCACTGGCGAACCCAACGTAGGAACGACCTGAGAGCCAGGGTCACCGCCCGCAACTCCAATCTGTTGATGGGCCATTGGGCCTCCTGGGCACTCCAGAGTCCTTGGGTAAAGTGTCCCTTGCGTCCGTCGCCACCTGCACCCATGGCGGAGTCTCGAGAGGCATTTCCCGGAGAGAGCCACCACTGCAAGGCTTCCCTGGTCGCTGGGGAACAGGGGAGCGCCATCGACAGGGGCTGTAGCTGATGGGACCAATAAACGGAGTAGCGACCGCTGGAGCGGTTGCATGTGGGCCCTGGCCCAGGATACTAACTCTAATGTCGCCGCCATGGTCCCCCAGCACCTGCAGATAGTGCCAAGCCGAGGGCACCTTTCTGGCTATAAACTCGCACACCAAACGCCGGAGATCTTTTGCCCTCTGAGACAGCAAGAACACTCTGCCTGAGCCCGTGTCGAACCTTGCCCCCAAGTACTCTATCTCCTGAGCGGGAACCAATCTGCTCTTTGCCAGATTGATCACACACCCCAAACTCCATAAGAATCTAAACCACCCTGGCGGTTGCCTTCATGCTTTCCTCTTTGGACTTGACCCCGATCAACCAATAGTCTAGGTATGGGTGGACTAGAATACCTTCTGTGCATAGAGCCGCTGCCACCACCACTATCACCCTTGGTGAAGGTGCGTGGAGCCGTAGCCAGGCCAAATGGCAAGGCTTAAAACTGAAAAAGTGTCCCCTCGGCACTGCGAAGCACAGAAACTGTTTATGTGACTATCGGACGGGAATATACAAGTACGCTTCTGTGAGGTTGAGAGATGTCAGAGACACTCCCCTGCTGCTCCGTCACTATCACCGACATCAGCGTTTCCATGCGAAAATGAGGAACCCAAAAGACGATTGACCCGCTTCAGGTCTAGAATCAGACGCAGGGACCCTTCCTACCACAAAATAGATGGAGTATCGACTGCAACCGCACTGATCTTTGGGTACCAGTACGACCGCCCCCAAGGCCAAAAGCCTTGCTAACGTTTCCTCTACCACTGCGATCTTGGTCAGAGATTTGCAAGGAGACTGTACGAATGAGGGAAGAACTGGCCTCGCAAACTCCAGGGCATATCCGTCTCGCACTACCTCCAAGACCCATTGGTCAGAAGTGACCTGGGCCCAGATGGAGAAGAACTGCCGTAGACATCCTCCTACTGTGTGGCTTCCTAGGGCCGGAAGCAGCTGAAGAGGCCCCAAAACCTCTTCCCGCTCCTCGAAGCCCCTGCCCTCTAGAGGGAAAGCAACCCCTCTGAAAGGGGCTCGGGCATGCCACTCGAAACCTTTGGGCCTCCCGCTGCTGGGACCGTCCAGGAGTGGGGATGCGACTCTGCTTTGGTCTATCTTCCGGGAGCCTGCCACCCTTAGACTCACCCAGCTCCTTCACCAACTTGCCCAATTCTTCCCCAAAAAGTAGCTTGCCCCTAAAGGGGAGGCTGCTGAGATGGGCCTTGGAAGAACCATCTGCCGCCTAGTTGCGGAGCCAAAAAGGTAACAATGAGCAGCTACCATCGAAGGCATGTTTTTCCAACAAACTCCTGATGAGACCATATTGACTATCCGCTAGATAGGCCGCTCCAGACTCAATTCTCACCACCTCTCCCTGGGGTCCCTCCTGGAGACGCACCCAACAGCTGCAGCTGTTGTGAACACCTCAGACAAGTCCGGGACACCCAAGCTCCACATACCGACGCCTGGAGTGCCAGGGCACTAATGTCAAAAGCTTGCTTCAGCAAAAATGTCCAGCTTCCTATCCTGGGCATCTTTAAGAGCTGTGCTGCCCGGGATGGTAGTCTTCTTGGTAACCACCGATACTGCCACATCCACTCTGGGCAACCGTAGCAACTTCTTCTCTGCCTCCGGCAAGGGGTACAAGCAGGACATCGACCGCACACCCCTTAAGCCGAACTCCGGCTGATTCCACTCCTCTTGAATCATCTGCCGAACCATCCAGTGGACTGAAGACTCTCTAGACTTCCTAACTGCCTGAATCAAAGGATCCACCAGAGCATCGTCCTCCACAGGAACCCCTGCGGCAATGTTGAGTACTTTCAACAAATCTCCAATCAAAGCCAGCAACTCCTCTCAATGGAAGACCCTCACGATTCTCACTTGCTCCTCTGGAATCTCACCTTCCTCCTCCTCCCCCCCCCCCCCCAATTCCCGATCTGAGACCTCCCCTTCCAGCGTCTCCGATCTAGGGGGATCTTCTTCCTCCGCGGTCCTAGTCTGCTTGGGTGGGACGTCCATCTCATTCAGTGACTTGGTCTCCACCCCTCGCTTTCGCACGTGTCCCTGCACTGCCATCCATCCGTGATCCCCTGCTGACGCAGGCAGAAAGCCTTGTGTAGGAGCAACACAAATTCTGGGGAGAAACCCCCGCAGAGGCCTCCCTCCTGACCTCCCACCGCCAAGGAGGTCCCAGGTTGTGGCTGAGAAGGGACCTGCTGCTCCAAAGCTAAGGGCAGCGGAGACCCCTCCCGGAGGAGTACCTCTAGGGCTTCTCCCGACTCCTGGGATACAGAAGCTGGTGGATGGTGGGACACACTGGCCTGGATCCCCTGTTCCACAGAAGTCGCCTCAAGAGCACAGCCCCTGCAAATGCCTGTCTCTGACACCGCTCCTCTGTGAGTCCCGCAGACCAAACACTGAGAACTCCCTTAACCGGTACAAGTTTATCAAAAATGCAAGTCAATATATTTGGATCTATATTTTAAAAATTATATATAGAGAGCTATATGCACATACACATAATATACACTAAACATATATACCTTTATTTATTTTATTTATGTATTTATTTAAAATGTCACTGAGCTCTAAACGGTCCCCAACAAGTAAAGACTGTGCCTGATAATGCCCCTGGCCTAGTACCTCGGCGCGTGAAACAAAAAGGATGGGTCCCACCTGCTTCTCAGAGCAGTCCCAACCCCGTTCAATCTCTTTGCGGCGGCCACAGGACTCACCCATGGTCCCCGTGGCTCACCGGCCCCGCTCTGCCACTTCTTACCTCAGCCGCCACTTCCCTGCTGATCTCTCACTTCCTCTGCTCAATCGAGTAAACGGAAATTAGACTTACCTGCTAATTGTTGTTCCTTAAGGAACTCTAGTCCAGTCCCGGAACCATAAGAGTTGTGAACCTCCACCAGCAGCTTTGGAGACTGAAAGATGTCATCGCTTTGATGTCACTGGTATATCTTGGCAAGCACCGCCCCTCTTCCACCAGTACCTATTGACAAAGCAGACTAAGCAGAGCAACAAATAAGCAGTAACCGGAACAAATAACTTTGTAAACAGCTCATAAGCACTATGTAAAAACTATGTAAGAAAGTATGGAAAAACTATGTACTCCGGACGCCTGCTCCCTGGCGCCCCCGAGCCCACACGGGCCTGCTGCTCCAGAAAGGCCGCACTGTGGCTCTCCTGTGTACCTTCCTGACAAAGAAATGTCTGGTGTTCTCCCGCTGCCGTTTCTTTTTTTTTTTTTTTTTTCCCCCCTTCAGGCTGTGTACGGGGAAATACCCTGGGAGGGATCCGGGACTGGACTAGAGTTCCTTAAGGAACAACAATTAGCAGGTAAGTCTAATTTCCATTTCCTTTTCGTCCCTCTAGTCCAGTCCCGGAACCATAGAGGATGTAACAGAGCAGTGAATATCAACGGGAGGGACCCGCAAGCCCAGCCTGAAGTACCGCTGAACCAAAATACACATCCCTCTTCGCCTGAACATCAAGCCGATAGTGCCTTGCAAAAGAATGCAACGAGGACCAAGTCGCCGCCTTACAAATGTCCTCCACCGGCACTAAACTGAATTCCGCCCAAGACGCCGCCTGCGCCCTGGTCGAGTGCGCACGAAGACCCACCGGAACCACCTTACCCTTCGATAGGCCGATGCAATAGCCTCCTTTAACCACCTAGAAATTGAAGACTTCGCTGCTGCCTCACCTTTTTGCGTCCCACCGAAGGCGACAGACGGTCCGACTTTCTGAAAACGTCCGTCCTACGAAGATACTTCTTAAGCACCCGCCGGACATCCAACCGATGCAACCGACCGCCCGACTGAGCCTTCTGTTCGCAAGAAAAAAACGGAAGGGACACCACCTGGTTAACGTGAAACCCCGACACCACCTTAGGCAAGAAGGCCGGGACCGTGCGCAGGACCACCTTGTGATCGAAAAAAGACAAGAATGGTTCTCCACAAGACAGAGCCTGCAACTCTGAAATCCTTCTAGCGGAACAAATAGCCACTAGAAAAACCGTCTTCAATGTCAAGTCTTTAAGGGAGGCCTTACTCAACGGCGCTGCTATCAACGCCTCTAACACCACATTGAGATCCCACAGAGGGACTGACGTACGCCTCGGCGGCCGTAGAAGTAGCACCACTCGCAAAAAACGCCGAATATCAGTATGCGCTCCTACCAACTGACCCTGAATCCTCCCCCGGAAACAGGAGATGGCCACCAACTGCACCCGCAAGGAGCTAGCCGCCAGACCTTTCTCCATGCCATCTTGCAAAAACGAAAGAATATGAGGCACCGAAGCCTTTAAAGGCTGTAGATCGCGCTCCCCACACCAAGCTTCGAACACCCACCACACCCGGGTGTACGCCAGCGACGTGGAACGCCTCCGCACTTTCAATAACGTAGCAATGACTGCCACCGAGTACCCCTTGGACCTCAGCCTAGCCCTCTCAAGAGCCATGCCGTAAGCGAGAATCAACCCACCTGCGGCATGCGTAACGGCCCCTGCAGTAAAAGGTCTTCTCGAACCAGGAGTCTCTATGGCCTGTCTATCAACAGCTGAATCAGATCCGCATACCACGGTCTTCTAGGCCAATCGGGCGCTATGAGAATGACCACGCCGCGGTGCCTCTCTATGTGCTGGACTACCTTTCCTATAAGCGCCCAAGGTGGAAACACAGAGAAGCCCGTCCACCGGCCACCGCCGTGCCAACGCATCGAGGCCTTCCGACATTCGCTCTCTCCGCCTGCTGAAGAACCTTTCCACTTTTGCGGATTCGAAGCTCGCCATGAGATCCATTATCGGAGTCCCCCAGCGCTGTACTAGCATCGCAAAAACCTCCGGGTGAAGACTCCACTCCCCTGGATCCACTCTGCGGCGGCTTAGGAAATCTGCCTCGACATTCTCCACTCCGGCCACATGCTGCGCCAACAACGCCACCAAATGTCGCTCGGCCCAGCGTAACAGCTGACTGGCCTCCTCCTCCAGCAACGCACTCCCCGTGCCTCCCTGGCGATTGATATAAGCCACCGTTGTTGCATTGTCGGAGAGAACCCGTACCGCCACGCGACCCAAGGTCCCCTGAAACTGCCACAGCGCTAGATACACCGCGCGCATCTCCAGCCGGTTGGAGGACCAACTCTGCTCCGGACTCGACCAATACCCCTGGGCAAGCCGTCCTTCGCAATGCGCCCCCCAGCCCGCGAGACTGGCATCCGTTGTCACCAGCCACCAGGATGGAGCCTCTAGCGCCACGCCCCTTTCCAGGTTTCCGGGCCGCAACCACCACTGAAGCTCCTGCCTCAACTTCGGAGGGCACACCAGCCGGTGAGACAAGGCGTCCCGCTGATGAGACCAACACTGGAGAAGAGCGCTCTGCAACGGGCGCATATGAAACCGGACCCACTGCACCACTTCGATCGTGGCCGCCATCGTTCCGAGCAACTGCAAATACTGCCACGCCGTCAGAGCCCTGTACGCTAAAAACCCCCGCACAAGCTCCCTTAAGGCTTATGCCCTCTTGGTCGGGAGAAACACCACTCCTAGCTCTGTCTCGAAGCGCGCTCCCAAGTATTCCAGACTTTGAGCAGGAAGCAGCTTGCTCTTCGCAAAATTGACCACCCAGCCTAGGCTTTCTAAGAACTCCACCACCCGACCGGTGGCTGTAGCACTCTCCTCCCTGGACTTTGCTCAAATCAGCCAATCGTCCAAATAAGGATGTACCAGAATCCCGTCCTTGCGGAGCGCCGCTGCCACAACCACCATGACCTTTGTGAATGTCCGAGGCGCCGTCGCCAGTCCGAAGGGCATCGCACGGAACTGAAAATGGCCCATGGGCACCGCAAAGCGCAGGAACGTTTGATGCTCGGGGCGCACGGGAATATGTAGATACGCTTCCGTGAGGTCCAAAGACGTTAGGAATTCTCCCTTCCGGACCGCCGCAATGACCGAGCGCAAGGTTTCCATCCGAAAATGGGACACTAAGGCAACGATTCACTCTTTTTAAATCCAGAATTGGCCGAAAAGTGCCTTCCTTCTTTGGCACGACAAAATAGATGGAGTATCGACCGAACCCGTATTGATCCCTCGGCACCGGCACCACCGCAACGTGTCTGAGACCGCCCGCAACTTCCGCGGAGCCCTGCACGGGGAAAGGACAAAGGAATCTAAGACGGGTCGATGGAGCTCCAGAGCATATCCCTCTCGAATGACCTCCAACACCCACTGATCCGTGGTAATTTGGACCCAGGCAGGGTAAAACTCCCGCAACCTTCCACCTATGGGAATGTCCACCACCTGGGTCCGCCATATCTCATTGTGATTTCTTTCCGCTAGAGGAGTGGAAGGGTGTAAAACCCCTACCCGCCCCTTGGAAACCCCGAAACGCCTGGCCCCGCGGAGGAAAACGCCCCCTCTGAGATTGGCCAAAACACGAGGCCCGAAACCTACGAAAATCCCTCGAGAGCCCCCTGGAGCCAGTCGTCCCGTGGCCCTGCTTTAGTCTATCCTCCGGGAGCCGACTACCCTTGGACTCTCCAAGGTCCTTGACCAGCTTCTCCAAATCTGTACCAAACGTACGTTTCCAGCGAAAGGGAAGTTTGCTATAAACTTGAATGTAAATAGTTCCCCAAGTTCTCCTCCATGTTAACTCCCCGTTTTATGTAAACGACGGCCAATGTATCTGGTCAAGTGTTCTATTGTTTTGATGTAAACCGCGCTGATGACAAATAGCGCGGTATATAAGAAATGTTAAATAAAATAAAAAATAAATAAAAATACTAAGCCGCGCTTTGGAAGACCCGTCTGCCGACCAGTTACGCAGCCAGAGATACCGACGCGTCGCTACCACGGAGGCCATACTCTTGGCCAGACCTCGAATCAGATCGTAGTGGATATCTGACAAATACGCTGTGCCCGACTCCAGCCTCGCTAATTCTTCCGCCTGCATATCCAGGAGTCCTTCCTGCAGCCGCTGGGACCACCTTAAGCAGCCTCTGGCTACCCACGCTCCCGCTATCGAGGCCTGCAAGGAAAGGGCACACATATCAAACACCTGCTTCAACAGAGTCTCTAACTTCCTGTCCTGTACATCCTTTAACGCCGCAGCGCCCTCAACTGGGATTGTGGTCTTTTTGGTAACCGCCGACACTGCCGCATCCACCTTCGGTGGACAAAAAAACTCTATCTTGGTCAGAAAGGGGATATAACCAGGCTAAAGCTCTGGTGCCCCTGAGCGCCGATTCCGGGGCATCCCACTCCTCTTGAATCATGTCTCGAAACACCCTATGAACCGGGAACACTCGTTGGGACTTCCGAACGGCTTGCAACAGAGGATCCTCTAACGCTTCCTCTGCCAACGGCACCAGTGCGGGCATATTGAGCGTCTTTAGTGTTTCCGCAATCAGCGCCGGCAGCACCTCACGCCGGAACACCCGGACTACCCTACTCTGCTCCTCTGCGTCTTGCAACTCACCCTCTTCCAGTTCCCCCTCTGAAACGCCTTCCACCTCCATATCCGAGAGCTGACCCTCGTCTTCCACCACTGAAGACGGGCTCTCCTCCACCAGTTCCCTACGTCTCTTGGCCGGACCTGCCTCCCCCTCTAGAAGGCCCCCCGGCCTTTTCTGAACCTTTGTTCTCGGGGACTGAGCTTCCAGACCGGGCTGCAGCAAGGCCAACGCTTTCTGCATAAGCGAGAAAAAATCTGGGGGAATACCTGGCACTCCTCCGCTCTGGCTGCCTGCTGCCGCCGCCGAAGTGCCTGCCATCGAGGATGGACCCGCCGTCGGCTCCGGGAGATCCAAAGTAGGCAGCTGGGAGTCTCCGACCTCCGAAGGAGCTGCTGCGGACTCCGCAGCCGATCCCCTGAGCGCCTTTTCCATCACTGCTGCCTCTAAAGAACAGCCCCTGCACACCCACGACTCCAAAACCTCGCTACGCCTCACCCCACAGACGAGACAGCGGGGCTTAGCTGGCATCTTCAGCAGGACTCCCCCACTCAACTTGTGTCAGGTTCCTGTGCTGAATACAACAAGGATAGGAGCAGGACGATGTCCCAGCAAGACAGGGTCCCCTCACAGAAAAGAGGCCCCCTTTATTTATTTTTTTGTTTTTTTTACTTACACTCGATGAAGAATTGGCCAACTAGCTGAAGCCTGAACGAAGATTGCTAAAACGAAGCTCCGCAGGCCGTAAAAAACACACGATGGCCCCTTCCCTATAAAAACGCTGCACTTAAAATGGCCGCCGGCAAATGTTTCCCGCTCAAAAAAATCCAGCCGCAAATGAAACTCACGCGGCAAAGCCAACAGCCCAACCGACGGAGGCCGCAGGAAAAAAACACCCGAGTCGCTGCTGTGAAAAGGAAGGAGAAGGGGGCGCAGAAGAGTACCACCAGCCTCGGAGCACCGCCGAACTCAGCTTCAGCCCCAGCGGTTCTGCTCCCAATAGTGCAGGTAAAAGCCTCACCGGCTTGCAGACTCTATACAGCCGCTGCTGTGCCGATCAACCTTCCACCTGCTCCTCACTCCTTTTAAGCGGGTTCGGGAGCAGGGAGGCAAGTGAGCAACGCTGAGCTACCGGTCTCTGGTGCAGGGAAAAGGCCCTCACTGGCCTAGCCTTCCCGTCCTGCTGCTGCACTGCTGTTCAGCCTTCTACCTGCTCCTCACCCCTTCAAAGCGGGTTCGGGAGCAGGGAGGCACTGAGCAACGCTACAATGCTCGTTTACACGTTGGGGCTACTAATAGAGAGAAAAAGAAAAAGAGAAAAGAAAAAAGAAAAAGAGAAAAGAGAGAGAGAGGAAGAGGGAAAGAAACAGGTCCACAGCCAGCAGGAACCCTTTCAGCAGCAGCAGGTCTGCACCTAACAAACCCAAAAGGTAAAATTACCCAACCAAAAATAAATATGCCAAAAAGAAAAAACTCTGCTTATTTGTTCCTACTGAGCCCAGTCCCGGGCTCAGAACCTCCAAGCTGCTTGGAGACTGAAAGTACTGGTGGAAGAGGGGCGGTGCTTGCCAAGATATACCAGTGACATCAAAGCGATGACATCTTTCAGTCTCCAAAGCTGCTGGTGGAGGTTCACAACTCTATGGTTCCGGGACTGGACTAGAGGGACGAAAAGGAACGGCTGGTTGCGTCTGACCACCCTCGCGCTCAGCCGCTTTGAGGGCTTCGGCAGTGAGGCGGGAGACAGTGCAGCAAGCCCTGCTCAATCAAGAGACCCGGCGGAGCTCAAATCTCACCGGGCTTCCACTGCAGCGTTAGCACTTGATTTTTTTTTTTTTTTTTTTTTAATGGCTCGGGCCGTGCGAAGCCTCCTCCAGCCAAGGTCTTTAATTGGGTGGGGGGGGGGATGGGGACCTCACCAAGAGAGATCCAAGTAACTAAATAAAATAAATAGATCAAACTAAAAGTCTCTCCAGTAAGCCTCTCTCCTTGGCTTACTGCTCCCTCCAGCTGCTTGGAGACTGAGTATACTGGAGCTGGTAGGTGGTGCCAGTGATATATATCCTACAGTCATCAAAAGAATGACGTGCTCTGTCTCCAAGCTGCTGGAAGGGAAGCACAACCCAGAAGGACTGGACTGGAGAGACGGTTAGGAACAGCAGAGGGTCTTCTAGGGGTTCCTCCTCTGCCTGTGCCCCTGAAGCCATATTGATGGTCTTCAGAGAATGCATGATCAGTGGCGAGAGTTCCTCTCTACAGAAAAAAAAACACAATGCGAACCTCCTCCTAGTTTGGAATCTTACCCTCTTCCAGCTCATCCGCCTGTGAGGCTACTCAGTCCTCTTGCACCTCCGGTCCTTCCGACAGAGTTGATGCCGAGTCATCTCAAGGAGCTCTCTGAGTGTTGGTGGATGCCCCCACCTCAGCTGAAGGTCTCTTGCAGGCCTCCGAGCTCTTCTGTCTAATGCAAAAGGCTTTATGCATAAAAAGAACAAACTCTGGGGAGAACCCCCCCGGTGAAGTCCTCTGCTGGGGCCTCCTTGGAGGTGGAGGATCAAGGGGCTTGTGAATCCGAGGCCTCTGCCGTGACCTAGTGTGCTTGGAGGAGTTCCTGCCCCACTCCTGGGACTCTGTCCCTCTGCCCCTAGCTGGGATTCCCCTGCTTCCTCCAAGGTACCTAACCCCCCTCCTGCAGGTCATCCTCCATTAAGCTCCTGCAGAAGCCCTCCTCTGACACGGACCCCCTCCTGGATCCGCAAGTTAGGCAGGTTGGTCTGGCAGGCAGCCTTTGGGTTTTTTTTTTAAACTGCTCACCAAAGTAAACCCAGCTCTTTGCTTAAAGGGGGGGAGGGGGGGGGGAAGAACAAGAATCCCCGTGAGCAAGCTCCGAGAGATTCTGGTTGCTGTGGGAGGCAGGAAAAGAGGAGAAAAAAAAAGTGGCCTCCTTTGATTTTTCCCGCTCCAGCCCTTTCCCTCTCCCTCTCAAAAATAAAACTAAATACCAAAACGCCTACTTACCCCCATACAAAAAAAAAAAAATAAATAAAAGAGGAGTGCTTGTCCCACCAGCCACTCAGTCTCCTATTGGCTTCAGCAGTGTGCAGGAAATCAGCTGTTTTGCCAGTGCGCATTGCTCAGCCTGCCCAGAGGCTTCAACGGTCACAGCTCTAACATGCGGGGAGGACTGCCTGTAGGGAAACCTCTCGCGCTGATCAGCACTCAGTCAGCTTTGGCAGACACAGGTTCCAAAAGAGAGAAGGACCCTTAGAAAATCACCTCCTATTCCATTAGCAGGCAAGGCTTTGGGCACCCTGTTCAGCCCCAAGACTCCTCTCCTCACTTTTGCCAAAAACAGAGGGAAAAGGAAACTGGTTGCTCCGGCCAAGGAAGGGTCCCAGAGTAAGGGCTTCCCCCCTCCCTCAGGCTCTGGTACTTCTGGGAGAGGACAGCATTAAAAAAAAAAAAAGAGAGAAGAAAACTCATGAAGACAAAGGCCAACTAAGTATCTCTCTCCCTCCCCCCCCCACAGGGAGACATGTCTCTCCAGCTGCTCGAAGACTGAATACTGGGGGCTGGGAAGGGCTTCCGCCTACCCTAGTATGCAGAGGTCAGAAATCTGACATGCTCAGTCTCCAAGCTGCTGGACAGGTGCAACTACCTATCCCGTAACTACTCATCTCATGTTGGGAATGGACTGGAGGATATGATAAGGAATGGAGGCATTTATCCCCCTTGCTACCAGAGGAAGAGATCCCAAATAGGCCTGGGCCCCCCCCCCCCCCACAGTTGAGGGCAGAGGCCCAGACACTCATGAAAGCGTTTTCAACACAGCTATCAGAGACTGAAAACATCCCATGAGCCGTTTCTCAGCTGGCTTTGTGCAACAGCTTCTGAATGGGCCCCAGGGCTCTGGAGGACCCTCTAGGGCCTGCCAATTAAAGGCTGCAGACTCCTTACCACATTCCCTTTCAGCAAGGGCCATGTGGCTATCTAAGGTGGCTGCCCTTCCTATCAGTGGGAAAACTGTGGAATACAGATAGCAAAATCAGCATCAGGTTCCAGGTTCCCCATAGGGTTCCTGACATTACCAATAAAATGTGCCCCAAAGCTTCTCCACTGACGCAGGGCAAAAAGAGAGCCTTCAAGCTCACTCAAAAGGAACCCCAAATAGCACACTTCCGTCTGCCCAACACAGCAGCTTAGCTAAAACACAGTCAAGGAAAAAAAAGCAGAGAAAAAAGCCAGACAGAAAAACAAAACCACAGCAAACACACACACACACCCAAAACCAGTAAAGGAATTTCTGCACCTGTCAAGCCAGCCAGAAAAACCTAAGAACGAATCTGTTTAACTGTTTGAGTTACTTCCCTGATCAGGGAAGGGTCAGTGGGTAACGTGGTCTTCCCATATGTGGGTCTTAACTTTAGTGTTTGTAAAATGGCACTTTTTTTTCCTGCTATTTTAATATGTTTTATGTAATTTTATTTGTACATTTGTGAACTTCTCCGATAACCCGGAAGAGCAGTATACTTAATAAAATCAAACCATAAAGAAGGGCTTTTCCAGCCCAGCTGCCTCAGAGCATTTTTGTTTGTTTGAAGCTGCTTTATTCAAGCAGCACAGAAGAGAGCAGATTACAATAAAAAAATAGGAAAAAAAAAAAAAAAAAAGAGAAGAGTGTATGCAGATGTGCCAAGACCTTAGTACCCTTCAGCCCCAACTCAAGTGTCACGCAATAAAAGACCCCAAGTTTCCACAAATCCTCAAAAAGCGGAAAGAAACCCAAGGGATGCTGCATCCCTCAACAGGAAAGGATCCATTTGTGAAACCTTTCCAGGAGAGGACTCCACAATGCACAGAGTGGGCATAGCATACAGAATTATACTGGGGAGGTCCTCCTAATGAAATGAATCACCAATGAATTTGCCCCTCCACCAGGGAAAGTTCTCCTCCTCCTGCTAACTCATCTATTGGAAACAGGAAATTCTCCTTTTCTCCCCTGCCTTCCCCCCAGAGAAGACAAACCTGGTGTTTTGGAGGAACAGACAGATGGAAGGGAAGGAGGTGGTGCTTAACCCCCTTGTCGCCCAATGGAGGGTTCTCATGGGCCCTGTGGCCTCTCATAGGGGAGGGCATTGTCCCAGTTCCCCAAAAGTGGGGTTGCCACGCAGCCACCAGAAAATGAAAGCAGCAAAGTGAGCACTGGGCCCTGCACCACCCCCTCCAATGGAGGCTCCTGAGATTGCTGGGGGGGGGGGGAGGAAGTGTCCCAAGGCTTCTCCATCACATTCGAAGGGGGGGGGGGGGGGGAAAAAAAAAAAAAAAAAAAAAATGATCAAGCAGCCATGGAGCTCACCACTGTGCCCGGTACTGTGGCCAAGCTCAGTAGTGGTCAAAATTTAAAGAATGCAAAGAAAAACCTGGAAGAAAAAAAAAAACTGCTGCTAAAAACAGAAAGAGAATCTCTTCCCCTGTCAGGCTAGCAAAGTCATATTGACTAAGACCAAAAGGTCCATCAAGCCCAATATCCTGTTTCCAACTGTGGCCAATCAAGGTGTTGTGTTGCCTGTCTTGACTAGACTGTAAATTCTTAAGCAGGTACTGTCTCTTACACGTCTCTTTACAGTGCTGCATATGTCTTGTAGTGCTATACAAATGGAAGCAGTCACAAGTACCTGTTAGGTTCCCAAAAGATAGACAGATTCTATGCTGCTTATCCTAGAGGTAAGCAGTTATGGATTTTTCCTCCAGGAACTTGTCCAAACCTCTTGTAAACCCAGCTGCACTAACAGCTTTTACTACAACCTCTGGCAATGGATTCCAGATTTTGATTACAAGTTGAGTGAAAAAATATTTTCTCCAATTAGTCTTACATGTTCTACATTGTAGCTTTATTATATGTCCCCTAATCTCTCTACTTTTTGAAGGAGTAAACAATTGATCTATGTTTACCCATTCAACTCCTCATTATTTTACAGACCCTTATCATACCACCCCTCCACTCCCCAACCATCTCTTTTCCAAGATGAAGAGCCCAAACCCTTTAAAACCTGTTCTCGTAAGGGTATCCTTCCACCCTCTATTATTTTGGTGTCTCTTCTCTATACCTTTTCTAATTCCACTATATCCTTTTTAAAATGTGGCAACCAGAATTACACACAATATTCGAAGTGTGATCGCACCATGGAGCAATAGAGAGGCATCATATCATCCTTGGGTTTTCTCATTCCTTATGATTCCTAACATTCTATTTGCTTTCTTGGCCGCTGCTGCACACTGGTTAGAGGATTTTAATGTATTATCCATGATGACACCTAGATCCCTCTCCTGGGTAACGATTCAGAATGTGGAACCTTGCATTGTAGTTTGTGTTGTTCTTCCCTTGGGTGGTCATTTTAGAAGCCTTATTTATGCTCTGGATATCTGAAAGAGAGATCTTAGAGATGTCCAAAGCACAGAGCCATCTCTGGGGACGTCCCCAGCGCAAGGACGTCTGATTCTGAATGGGGGCATGGAGGTGATGTGGCTGAGGCATTCTCGATACAGTAACCTGGAGGCATGGTTAGGGCATTCCCAGGGACTGGGACATCCCTGCCTGATCACAGAACTGTCATGTATGTCCAGCATCACATCTAACCTTGGGAACACAGTTCAAAGGAGAGAAGATAGTCAAGTGCCTCCCAAGCTCTTCAGCCAGCAGGAATACAAACTACATTGTTGAACTACTTAGCGCAGAAAGTGAACACGCCAAACTTGATGTTATCCACTGGGGCACAAATGACCTGGCTAGAAACAGTGCCTCTATAGTCCAAAAGGACTTCCAATCTCTGGGAGAGAAACCTCAAGCCCATTGTTAACACTGTTGCATTCTCAGAGGTTCTACCTGTGCTTGGTAAGGGAGCAAAAAGGCTGCATTGCATTAACAGCTTTAATACATGGCTCCAGACCTCATGCAAACAAGAAGCCTTCAGATTTATTGGCGACTGGGTAACAGACGGAACAACAAGAGACTATACTGTGCTGATGGACTACATCTCTGTCGCAGGGAAAAGAATCTTAAGTGAAAAATTCAAGCAATATGTGGATATGCATTTAAAACTAGAAAAAAAAGGGGTGACGGATGTAGAAGGTCAAGCTCTGGACATCACCCTCTGCAAAAGCAGATTAAAATCAGAAACAGACACACTTTTAGACCACACACCAAAAACAAGTGGGAAGATGTAGACAGAACAAAATCAATGCTAAATACACACAAGCCAGTTAAATGCTGGAAAGCAATGAGCACAAATGCTCGAAGCTTAGCCAACAAAGTTCCAGACCTGGAATCTCTAATGGTGGAAATGGATTTGGACATTGTGGCCATTACAGAAACATAGCTAAATGAATCGCATGATTGGGATATAGCCATACCAGGCTATAATCTATTCAGAAGAGACAGAGAAAATGGAAGAGGAAGAGGAGGAGGAGGAGGAGGAGGAGCAGCCTTGTATGTCAAAAGCAATATTAAAGCTACTGAAATGCAGGGGGCATGGGGAAAAGAAGCAGCGCTCTGGATTGTGTTGGAAAGAGGAGATGGCACTGTCATCCATACTGCTGTAGTCTACAGACCTTCGACACAAATTGAAGAGATAGATAACGAATTGATTATAGATATTGCCAAGATAGCCACAAAGGGGGAAGCGATCATATTGGGTGACTTTAATCTATCTGATGTGGATCAGATTACTCCTTCTGCAAATCTGGAAAGAAGCAAAATAATTGTGGATGATCTCCAAGATGCGTTACTTAGACGAATGGTGATGGACCCAACCAGGGAAAGCTCAATGCTGGATTTAGTGCTCACCAACGGTGAAAGCGTATCAAATTGTCTGCGTGAGTGTCCCTGTGAGCAACAGCAACTATCACACGGTGTGGTTTGAGATAAAAGCCATGGTACAGGTCAATCATAGCAAGCTCAAAGTCCTAAACTTCAAAAACACCGACTTCAATAAAATGGCTGAGTACCTAAAGGAGGAGCTGACAGGGTGGAAGGAGATAAGGGACGTGGAATTGCTATGGGCTAAACTAAAGGTGGCAATAAAAAGGGGCAACAAATAAATATGTAACAAAAGTAAACAGGACTCTCCACCTCCTCGGCTCCTGCCCAATCGGGGCAGAGGGAGCACAGACAGCAGCGGTCGGCAGGCCATAAAAGCGGCATCCCTGCGCCCGAGGGCCTCGCCAGAGGGCCCTTTGGCGTGGCCCTTAGGCACAGCTCGAAGGCAAGCAGAAGGAAGCCAAGCAAAGGACACAGCATCGCCGACAGCACCACAGAAGAAACCAACAAGGAGCAGACTACAGCGAAAGACGTCAGAAACGCAAGTAAAACTCACAGGACATCACAACAAAGCAACATGCTCACAACACTGTTTCTCCCACTCAGCCTCCTCATCACACAAATCCTGCCACCAACCACGCACTTCCACTACCCATACTCTACCTCACCATGGCATCCACCAACCACTTGGACATACATAGAACCACAGGGCACGCATAATGACACACACAGATCATCAATGACAAAAAGAAAAAACAAACACAAATCAAACTCCCACACACTAAGTTCAAAGGAAACACACGAAACAAATCCTTCAAAGCATACAACTATAGAGCTCATAAACGCAAGATCCATATGCAATAAGATACACACAATAGCAGACCACATAGAAGACCATCAGCCAGACATACTTTGCATAACAGAGACGTGGCTCAATCCCACCGACAATGTACTACTCAATCAACTGGTACCAGACACATACACAGCATACAACTGCCCACGCTCCCACAAATGTGGAGTCGTCGTCTTGATAATTGCAAAGAACCTAAAGTTCAAAACTCAGAGCTTCACTGACACACAACAAGGTAACACAATCAGCATCGTGAACAAACACATGGCACTCTGCCTAACCTACAGAGCACCCAGAGCCTCACCCAACGAACTAGCCTCAACGCTCGAAGCAGTATGCGCCATCACCGCAACTAACAAACCCACGCTACTGCTAGGAGACTTCAACCTCAAGTCCACCAACACCAAAGATGCAGAAGCTTTCCTTCAAGCAATGACCTCACTTCAATTCACCCAAATAGTCAACGCCCCAACGCACAGACACGGTTCTTCCCCAGACTTCATCTTCGCAACCAGCTACCTAACATCGAGAGGTCTAATAACACCCACCATCACCCCAGTTCCCTGGTCAGACCACTACATAATCAAGATAAAGTTGCAACTACAAAAAGACAATCTAAACGAACACTCAGACAACACACCCACACAAAGACGATTCAAGAACTTCGACAGACACTTTCCTACAGGACACGATACAACAACTGACCACAGAAACAGATGACCTGGAGACTCAAATCACCAACTGGACCACCACCCTATCTAACGCCGCCAAAACAGATGCCAGACCCAAGAAACACCGTCACAACAAGAGACAACACAAGCCGTGGTACTCAACAACCATACGACAGGAAAAGAGAGAACTCAGAAAGATAGAACGGAGATGGAGGAAGTTAAAGGCTGCTGAAAACCAGCAACTATACCTAACAAAGCAAAAACAATACAATGAACACATCAACCAAAGAGAGAATACCATACAAACATGATAAATACCTCCATAAACAAACCCAGAGAGCTATTCGAAATAGTGAAAATCCTCAAAGGAGCAAAGGACAGAAGATGAAGTGCAAACAGACCCGCAAAAATTTGCTGACCATATCAAGGAACAATTTCACTCCGCAGAACAAACAAGACCTAGCGCATCAACTCTGCCTAACTCACACCCTAAGACCTGGGACACATTCTGCTCACCATCAACAGAGCAGCTCTCCCACATCATCTCCGCAATCAACACAAGCACCGCTCCTACAGACCCTTGCCCAGTGTCATGGATCAAAGCCACCAAATAAAGCTTCATCCATATCATACACAACATGGTGCACAACTCCCTCACCCAAGGATTCATGCCAGATCAACTAAAGCTAGCCACAGCAAGACCAATACCAAAGAAAACAACCCTCGACAAGAACAACCCAGCAGCATACCGACCAATATCCAGCATACCCTTTCTGGCAAAAATCATCGAAAAATCAGTACAACACCAACTACAAGAACACATTGACAACCATGCACCACTGGATGACAACCAACACGGCTTTCGCCCCAACCATGGAGTCGAAACATTGCTGATTTACCTCTTCGACAACATCCTCCGAATCATAGACAACACCAAAAAAGGTATCTTAATGATCTTCATTGACATCTCTTCAGCATTCGACACAGTAGACCACAAAACTCTCCTGGAAAGACTAAAGAACATTGGGCTACATGGTACCACCTTAAAATGGTTCCACTCATACCTAACCGACAGGCAGATACAGGTCAAGGTAGGTCACAACACCTCTCAACCCATAAAAGTCCTCCAAGGAGTACCTCAAGGATCCGCCCTCTCAGCACTACTGTTTAACATCTACATCCAGCCAATATGCGACATCCTGAAAGCGAACAGCATTCAATATAAATCTATGCAGGTGATATCATGATATACACACCTATCTCAGTTGACAACCCGGACTACTCTAAAATAACAGACTGCCTCACACAAATGACAAGATGGTGTCAAGACAACAACCTCGCAATCAACTACAGCAAGACGGAGGCACTAATAACACAGGTCTGCGACTAAAAAGCTGTTTGATTATTTTCATCTAATTTCCATGTATTTTGGTGTGCTGAAAACAAATAAAATATTGAAAAAACTCCTAGACATCATGATTTGCCACAACATGCAAAATTGTCTTCAAATTTATCAAATTTTTTCAAATTACTATTAATTAATTCAAATTACTATTAATTAATTCACATAAGTGCATTTAAGATATAAAATGCCAAAAAAAACCTTAAAGGGGTTGCCTGAGTTGTGTAAAAAAAATAAATATAGCACTGTAAATCTGATGGTCAGCAATATATACATAAGCTAAGCAAGTTTTAAGTCCGTGCTTCTAAAGGTAGAAAGGGGTTAATCTTTCCTGAAGAATCCAGTGGGAGGGAGACAGGGCAGATAGCAGCAGCTCCGGTAGGTGCAGGGGGGGCGTGGCCATCACTGTGACGTCTCGTGTATGGACACAGAGCTGCTCTCTCATGCATGCCACACTTGTGCACGAATCATCATCAGGTTCTTGGTTCTAGGCTGTTCACACTTTTTCATCGCAATTCGTGTTAGCTCGTCATTCTTCAACCGTTATGTTATGGCTCTGCGAAAGTGTATTAATTCGCCAGACAGTTTGTTTCATCTGTGGTGAATATACAGTGTTGAAGCAACAGCAGAATATTACAGACTTTGTGAAAAAAGTATACTTTGCATACTTTGGACTAAAAATTGGAGATCAAGATAAAGTCTGGGCACCTCAAAGTGTGCAAATGGTGTGTTGAGGACCTCCGAAACTGGTTCAAGGGTAAGAAAAAATCTTTCCGTTATGGGATTCCTATGGTATGGCGAGAGCAAAAGAACCATAGTGACAACTGTTACTTTTGTTCATGCGATGTGAAAGGGTTTATTCCAATCTTCACTTGGCAATTCGTCCCATCCCCCATGGCACAGATATACCAGTACCCAAGCCCCCTGCTACCTTGGAAGAGATACCTAGCTCCGATGAAGGTGAAGTCATACCTGAACCAGATGACGAATCAAGTTCTGACTTTGAAGATGATACAAGACCAAAATTGTATTCTCAGGAGGAGATGAATGATTTGGTAAGAGACTTGAATCTTCCCAAAGATGCCGCTGAGTTACTCAGATCAAGGCTGAAAAGCAGGAATTTATTGTTGCCAGGAGTGTCATCTTCATGGTTCAGACATTGTGAAAAGGAGTTCATTCTTTACTTCGCCCAGGAAGAAAAGCTGGTTTATTGCATCGATGTCAAAGGTCTGATGGGTCAATTTAAAATCCAATATGATTCAGAGCAATGGCATCTTTTTATAGATTCTTCATAAAGAAATCTCAAAGCAGTTTTACTCCACATCGGTTTTTACGCTTCCATACCCGTAGGTCATTCCGTACACTTGAAGGAAACCTACGAGAACTTGGAATTGGTTCTTCGCAAACTTAAATATGAAGACCATGGTTGGCAAGTGTATGGGGACTTGAAGGTCTTGTGCATGCTGCTCAGGCAACAATCTGGGTATGCCAAATATCCTTGTTTTCTGTGTCTATGGGACAGTCGAGACCGACAAAATCACTGGACCAAGAAGAGTTGGCAGCCGAGGGTGCTAACAGTCGGTGAAAAAGACGTCCTCCGAGAAACTCTGGTACCTTCCCATAAAGTTCTTCTACCACCTCTCCACATAAAATTGGGATTGATGAAGCAATTCGTAAAATCACTTCCAAGAGATGGAGAATGCTTCAAATACTTGGTCACGAAGTTTCCAGGCCTGTCGGAGGCAAAATTGAAGGAAGGTGTGTTCATCGGACCAGACATTAGAAGGCTTATAGTTGATCAAGAGTTTGTCAAAACCATGACGGATCCTCAAAAAGAAGGGTGGATTGCATTTAAAGAAGTCGTACAGAAAGTTTTAGGCAATAACAAAGATCCTCACTACAAAAAGATCGTCGGACGAATGCTGAAAGCATTTCAAGCTTTAGGTTGCCTGATGAGTTTGAAAGTGCATTTCCTCCAGTCCCACCTTGACTACTTTCCTGAAAATTTGGGAGCTGTGAGTGAGGAACAAGGTGAACGATTCCACCAAGACATTAAAGAGATGGAAATGAGATACCAGGGAAAATGGAGCATTACAATGATGGCAGACTACTGTTGGATGCTTCAGAGAGACATTCCAGATGCTACTCACAAGCGTAAATGCACCAAGAGGAGCCTCACAAGGAAGAAGAATCGAGTTTAGTGTGTGTAGGTGAGCTCATTTCAGTTCAAAAAAGGATTTTCATTAAAATATTGTAATAAAACTTTAATTTTATAAGTCTATTTCCATTTATTTTGAGATATTGCCTTATTTAACATAGGTACCTAAATTGTCAGGAAACGTGATGTCCTATGACAAAATGGAGGTCATTTTCGGATTCAGTGCACCAAAAAACAAAGATTACATGGAATAACCAAAACAGCTCTCGAAAAAAGATTTTTTGCAGACCTGTGTAATCACTCGCAACCCAGACTTCATCCACCCACCGGACATCAAGGTACAAAACACAACCATACCAATAAAATCGGAAGTAAAATACCTCAGAGTGACCCTGGACAATGAACTGAATCTCAAGCCACACGTAAGCAAAACAATCAAAAATGCATACCACAGGATGAGAATCAGAAGACTTAAACCCCTCCTCGCCACTGAGCACTTCCGTACCGTATGCCAAGCTCTAATAACCCTCTTACTGGACTTCTGCAACCCCATTTACCTTGGACTAGCAAAACAAACACTCAAACCACTACAACTAGCACAAAACACGGCAGCCCGCATAATATCTGGATCAACAAGACATGAACACATTACTCCTGTTCTGAAAGATCTACACTGGCTCCCAATCAATTCACGCATCAAATACAAAACAATCAAACATATTTAAGATCAAACAACACACTTCAACCAACAGCCTGCACACCCTCATACAACCAGACACCAGCACACGCCCAAGAAGAAAAGGAACCTCCAACCGAGTTAACACCCCTAGAGACTTCAGAAAAACACGCAAAGACACCACAGAAAGAGCACTCTCCCTGGCTGCCCCAACAATCTGGAACTCCCTCCCAGACGAACTGAGATCGACGACAGACCTCAAAGACTTTCGCAAACAGCTGAAGACAACGCTGTTCATAGAACACTATGGACACGTCACTTGATCTAACTACCAGAAACTACCAACACACCCCCTTCCGACCCCCCGATAAGAAAATGTATAACAGCACATGATGTATCTTAACACTCAATGTATAGAAGAATGTATTATAGCACATGCTGTATCATAGCGCACAATGTACATAGTTCAACCTAATCAAACACACTATAACATCTAACACACAAATCATGATATATATCTTTCACTGCATGAAATACACGTTCACTACTTTTGATTGTTTTGCTGTGATACCACCTTGATTGTAGGATAAGGCGGTATAGAAATACTGTTAAATAAATAAATAAAAACAAGGGGAGAAGAAACCTATTTGGTTTTCCAAAGAAGTGGATGCTCAAATAAAGGCAAAACTTTAGGAGTGGAGGAGTGGCCTAGTGGTTGGGGCAAGGTACTTCAGGCCGGAAGGACGGGGGTTCAAATCCCACTAGAGGACAGCAACCTTGGGCCGGAAGGACTGGGGTTTCTAGTCCCACAGGTGCTCCTTGCGGTCTTGGGCAAGCCACTTAACCCTCCATAGCCCATGTTCCCTGTAAAATAGTTCTCCAAATTATAATGCCCTTTTCAATGTAATTTCAGTTTGTTCAATGTAAACCGCACTGATGCAGAATAGCACGGTATATAAGAGAATGTAAATAAATAAATAAAAACAAACACACACACAGCTTTCGCAAAAGTCAAAAGCTCGCAAACAGAGGAACACAGAAATGAATACAGGATCAAACTCAAAGAGACAGAGAGAAATAAGGATAGCAAAATCAAAGAGAGGAAAAAATGACTAAAGATGTTAAGTGTGGCGACAAAATCTTCTTCAGGTATATTCGGGAAAGGAAGAAGATCAGAGGTGGCATTGCAGGACTCAGAAGTGCTGCAAACAGACTCGTGGAAAGTGACACTGAAAAAGCGAAATCGCTAAACGAATACTTCTGCTCTGTTTTTACTAAAGAAAGTCCTGGAGAAGGACCACCTGTGTCTCCCAAATATAAAAATGGGAATGAAGTAGATACCATGCCATTCACAGAAGATGATGTGTTAGAACAACTTGCAAAACTGAAAGTGGACAAGGCCAAGGGACCGGATGGGATACATCCCAGGATACTGAAGGAGCTCAGAGAGGTTCTTGCAGGGCTGTTAAGGATGTTTTCAACAGATCCTTGGAAACAGGAGAGGTTCCTCAGGACTAGAGAACGGCTGATGTCATACCTCTACACAAAAGTAGTGACAGGGAAGAAGTGTCAAACTACAGGCTCGTGAGCCTTACCTTGGTGATGGGAAAAATAATGGAGGCGCTCCTGAAAGAGCGAATAGTGAACTCTCTCAAAACCAACAGGTTGCAGGACCCAAGGCAACATGGTTTTACTGAAGAACGATCTTGCCAAACAAATCTGATTGAGTTCTTTGACTTGGTGACCAGGGAGCTAGATAAGGGGCATGCGATGGATGTCATCTACCTGGATTTCAGCAAAGCCTTTGATACTGTTCCTCATAGGAGTCTTATCAAACTCAGTAGCTTGGAGATGGATCCTAAGATGGTAAATTGGATCAAAAATTGGTTGACTAACAGATGACAGAGGGTGATGGTGAATGGAGCTCACTTGGATGAAGGGAAGGTGATTAGCGGGGTGCCCCAGGGGTCGGTCGTGGGCCTGGCACTGTTCAATGTATTTGTGAGTGATATTGCTGAAGGACTGAATGGAAAGGTCTGTCTTTTTGCAGATGACACAAAAATTTGCAACAGAGTGGACTCCCCCGAGGGAGTGGATAACATGAGGAAAGATCTACAAAAGCTGGAAGAATGGTCTAATGCTTGGCAATTAAGATTTAATGCAAAGAAGTGCAGAGTCATGCACTTGGGTAGCAGAAATCCAAGGGAAATGTACGCGATAGGGGGCGAGAGGTTGGTGTGCACGGATCAGGAGAAAGACCTTGGTGTGATTATCTCTGATGATCTCAAGGTGGCAAAACAGTGCGACAAGGCGGTGGCAAAAGCCAGGAGGATGTTGGGCTGCATACAAAGAGGAATCACCAGCAGAAAGGAAGAGGTACATATGCCACTGTACAAGTCACTGGTGAGGCCTCACTTGGAATACTGTGTTCAGTTTTGGAGACTATCTTGCAAAGGATGTAAAAATACTGGAAACTGTTCAGAGGAAGGCGACCAAAATGATTTGGAGCCTGCGTCAGAAGCCTTATGAGAAAAGACTTGAAGACCTAAACATGTACACTTTGGAGGAAAGGAGGGACAGGAGATATGATTCAGACCTTTAAATACTTAAAGGGAAATAATGAACAAACAAACCTCTTCCAAAGACGGGGAAGCTGTAAAACTAAAGGGGATAACAGGAAGCTGCAAGGTGGTAAATTGAAAGGCAATGTCAGGAAATACTTTTTCACAGAAAGGATGGTGGAAGCTTGGAATGCCCTGCCGATGGAAGTGGTGGGGGCAAACACGGTGACGGAATTCAAAATGGCATGGGACAGACACAGTGGACCCCTTTACAGCAACAGGATAAAATCAAAGTAAACTGAACCATCTAATTTCTCAACAAATAGATGTGTCCAGCATGGAATGGTTGGTTCACCCCTAAACAGGGATGTGGGGAGAGGTGGCCTGCATGGAGCGGCAGGTGCACCTATGTTTGCCATCATGCTGGGCAGACTAGATGGACCATGCTGGTCTTTATCTGCTGTCATTTACTATGTTAGACCTGTTCCAAGGCACGAACAGCGAAAAGTAAGCATCTGAAAAGGTGAAATTAGACTTACCTGCCAATTGCTGTTCCTTAAGGAACTCTAGTCCAGTCCCGGAACTGTAGAGTTTAGAATCTCCTCCAGCAGCCTTGGAGACTGGAAGATGTCACAACTTTGCTGGCACTGGTATAAATAGGCTAGGACCGCCCCCTTCCTCCAGTACCTATTGACAAAGCAAACTGAGCAGAGCAACAGATAAGAAATTAACAGCGAAAGGGCATATAAAATTTAGAAATGGTATTCTCTTTCCCTTTCCCCTGTTTTTTTTTTTTTTTTTGCAAATTATCCCTAATAAATGCAAGAAAACATAACCAAAAAGAACTGCCAAGGAAGGGCTCGCCCCGAGGCTCCACTCAACACCCCTTTAGAAACCCCTTCTCTCATCTCAACAACCTCCATTCTTTTTTTTCTTTTTTTTTTTTTTTAAACATGACTGTCGTACTTCAGGCGTAACATCATCTTAACCCAGGGAGGGATCCGGGACTGGACTAGAGTTCCTTAAGGAACAACAATTAGCAGGTAAGTCTAATTTCACCTTCCTTTGCGTCCCTCTAGTCCAGTCCCGGAACCATAGAGTATGTACCAGAGCAGTGAATATCAACGGGAGGGACCCGCTAGCCCAGCCTGAAGCACCGCTGAACCAAAACGACCATCCCTCGCTTCCTGCACATCTAGCCTATAATGCCTCGTAAACGAATGCAACGAAGACCACGTCGCTGCCCTACAAATGTCCGCGACGGGAACCAAGCTATTCTCTGCCCAAGAGATCACCTGCGCCCTAGTCGAATGGGCCCGGAGCCCCTCCAGAACCACCTTACCCTTTAAGACGTATGCAGATGCAATCGCTTCTTTCAGCCACCGTGAAATAGACGCCTTAGCCGCCGCTTCCCCTCTTTTCGGACCTGCAAAAGACACAAACCATCTGTCCCACCTATGGAATGGTGCCGTTCTACGAAGATACTGCCTGAGAACCCGCCGAACATCCAGCCTATGTAACTTGCCCTCCGACCCATCCTTCTGTTCATCGGAGAACACGGGAAGCAAAATCACCTGATTAACATGAAAAACCGAAACCACCTTCGGCAAAAAAGGCAGGAACCGTGCGCAACACGACCTTGTGATTGAAAAGAGAGAGCTACGGCTCCCTACATGATAAGGCCTGTAATTCCGAAACTCTCCTCGACGAACAGATGGCTACCAGAAAAAACGTCTTCAGCTTCAGATCCTTCAGCGATGCCTTGGCCAATGGTTCAAATGGAGCTCTAAGCAAGGACTCTAAGACTAAATTTAGATCCCACGACGGTACCGTAGGTCTTCTCGGCGGACGCATAAGTAAAACCGCCCGCAAAAAACACAATATCTGCATGTGCTCCTAAAGGCTGACCGTGAAGTTTACCCCGGTAGCAGGAGATAGCCGCCAACTGCACGCGTAGGGAACTAGCTGCTAAGCCCTTGTCCATTCCGCCTTGTAAAAAGGAAAGAATGTGAGGCACCGCAGCACCTAAGGGCCGCAGATTCCTCTCCGCACACCAGGCCTCAAAAATGCACCACACCCGGATGTAAGCTAGAGAAGTGGATCGCCTTCACGCCTTCAGCAGTGTAGAAATGACCGCCGCGGAATACCCCCTAGCCGTCATCCGAGCCCTTTCAAGAGCCATGCCGTAAGCGAGAATCGATTCACCTGGGGCATCCGCAAGGGGCCCTGACAGATCTCGCCGTTGAGGCAGTCTCCACGGCTTGTCCGCCAGCAACCGTATCAAGTCCGCATACCAAGGCTTTCTGGGCCAGTCTGGGGCCACCAAGATCACACGTCCTCGGTGCTTTTCTATGCGCTGTAATACCCGGCCTATAAGCGCCCATGGCGGGAACACAGAAGAACTCCTTCTGGCCACCTCTGAGCCAACGCGTCGAGACCTTCGGACATTCGTTCTCGCCGTCTGCTGAAGAACCGCGCCACCTTTGCCGACTCGAAGCTCGCCATGAGATCCATGAGCGGAATCCCCCAGCGCCGCACTATCAAAGCAAAGACTTCTGTATGAAGGACCCACTCTCCCGGGTCGACTCTGCAGCGACTTAGAAAATTTGCTTCGACATTGTCTACTCCGGCCACATGCTGTGCCGACAGACCCTTCAGATTCTGCTCGGCCCAATTCAACAGCTGACTCGCCTCCGCTTCCAATGCGACACTTCTTGTACCGCCTTGTCGGTTGATGTAGGCCACCGTCGACACATTGTCGGAAAGGACCCTTACCGCCTCCTGACTCAAAACCGTCCGAAACTCCAGCAGGGCCAAAGATACTGCTCTCATCTCTAACCGATTGATAGACCATTGCCTTTCCTCCTGCGACCACTGGCCTTGCGCAAGCCTCCCCTCGCAATGCGCTCCCCATGCCGGAGCAGGACCCTCTGCAACGGACGCATGTGGGCCCTGGCCCACGGTACCACTTCGATCGTAGCCGCCATAGTGCCTAGTAATTGCAGATACTGCCACGCCATTGACGACTGTCGAGAGAGAAAACTCTTCACGAGCCCCCGCAAAACTTGAGCTCATTGAGCCGGGAGAAATACTGCCACTTGCTGCATCTCGAACCGCGCCCCTAAATATTCTAGAGACTGCGAAAGAACCAAATTGCTCTTTGCAAAATTGACCATCCAGCCGAGACTCTCCAACAACTGAACCACTTTTGTTGTAGCCGTTAAACTCTCCTCCCTCGACTTTGCCCAAATAAGCCAATCGTCTAAGTAGGGATGCACTAGCACTCCTTTGCAAAGCGCCGCTGCTACTACTACCATAATTTTGGTGAATGTGCAAGGTGCTGTCGCCAGCCCAAAGGGCAAGGCCTGAAACTGAAAATGCCCCATGGGCAACGCAAACCGCAGCAACCTTTGATGCTCCTGCCGAATTGGGATATGGAGATAAGCTTCTGTCAGGTCTAACGACGTGAGAAACTCTCCTGCTCTGACCGCTGCAATAACGGAACGTAGCGTCTCCATCCAAAAATGAGTGACCCGGAGACACCGGTTCACCCTTTTCAAATCTAGGATTGGCCGAAACGTGCCCTCTTTCTTTGGCACCACAAAATAGATGGAGTATCGACCTGCGCCGCATTGATCCACAGGCACGGGCACCACTGCCCGGAGCTGGAATAGTCGGTGCAGAGTTTCCGTAACCGCTCGAACCTTGAGCGGAGAGTTGCATGGAGAGCGGACAAAGGAATCTAACACGGGTCGCTCTAACGCATAACCCTCTCGAATGACCTCCAGGACCCACTGGTCTGATGTGAGCTGGACCCAGGCAGGGTAAAACTCCCGCAAACGCCCCCCTAGGGTACCACCTCCACCTGAGTCCGCCCTATCTCATTGTGTCTTCTTCGCGGCGGAGGATTGGAAAGGAGCAAAACCTCTACCTGCCCCCCCGGAAACCTCGAAACCCTTGGCCTCTTGCCGGAAATCTGCCCCGCTGCGTCTGACCGAAGTGAAAGGACCGAAGCATATGAAATTCCCTCGGGGCCCCCCGGGTCCCCGCAGACGTCCGCGCAGGCTTCGGCTTATCTTCCGGAAGCCGACCCCCTTTTGACTCTCCGAGATCCTTGACCAACTTGTCCAAATCATCACCAAACAGCTTACCTCTAAACGGCAATTTACTGAGGCGAGCCTTAGAGGAACCATCCGCCGACCAGTTACATCAGAGGTAGCGCCGCGCAGCTATCACCGAAGCCATACCTTTAGCAAAGCTCTGGATAAGGTCATAATGAATATTGCTTAGATACGCAGTGCCTGACTCTAGCCGCGCCACGTCTTCCAACTGCCCCTCCGAGCGATCCCCCTGTAACTTTTGGGACCACCTCAAGCAGCCTCTCGCCACCCACGCCCCCGCTATCGAGGCCTGCATCGAGAGGGCGCAAACATCGAATACCTGCTTCAAGAGAGTATCCAACTTCCAGTCCTGCACATCCTTCAACGCGGCCGCTCCTTCATCCGGAATCGTAGTCTTTTTGGTAACGGCTGACACCGCCGCATCTACTTTGGGTGAGCGAAACAACTCTCTATCCTGGTCGGAAAGCGGATAAAGGCGCGCTAAGGCCCTAGAGCCCTTTAAAGCAGACTCTGGCAAGTCCCATTCCTCCTGAATCATGCTCCGAAAAACCCTATGAACGGGAAAAACCCGCTGGGAAGTACGTACTGCCTGCAACAGTGGATCTTCCAAAGTCTCCTCCGTCGCAGGTCCTCCTGAGGGCATGTTCAGGGTCTTTAGAGTTTCGGCAATCAAGGCGGGCAGCTCTTCGCGACGAAAAACCTGGACAACTCTGCTCTGTTGTTCTGAATCAGGCAATTCACCTTCTTCCAATTCGCCGTCAGAAACCTCTTCCAGATCCCCTTCTACTGTTCCCAGGTCTTCCGCGAGCTGCGAATCTGGACTCTCCTCCCCAGTCCCCTTACGTCTCTTGACCGGAGGAGAGTCCGCCCCCGAATGGTCCAAAGGGCTCAACCGTTTGTGCCTTCGGCGCCTGTGAAGGCACCGACATTGCAGGCTGCAGCAGGGCAAAGGCCTGCTGCATGAGAGCAAAGAAATCTGGTGGGATTACTGGCGGAGCTCCCTGCACCAAACCCCTCGACAGGGAAGAGCCCTCTCCCACAGAAGACCCCGCCACCGGCTCCGCGGGGCCCAAAGACAGAGGCAGAGCCTCCCCGCCTTCAAGGGAAACCGACCCCGAAGCCACGGAGGCTCCCCCTAACTCTTTATCCATCACCTCCGCCTCAAGGGTACAGGGCTTACACACTCCTGACTCCAGCACAGACCCACGCCTCGAGCCACACACCAAACAATGAGGCTTCGCTGGCATGCCCTCTGAACTCAGGCAGGGCTATCCCTAAAACACAATTGCACTGGATAGTGCTCCACACTACAAAGGGAAACTTCTGTGCTTAGTCTTTTGTTTTTGTTTGTTTTTTTTCACTGAAGAAACCTCTCAAGGCCCCCAGCCCAGTCTGCCTAGTCCTGAAAGAAAACGAAGCTTCCCAGCAAAGGAACAACTAACCAAAGCCCGTGGCACCTAAAATGGCCGCCGCCAGTATGTTTACTTTTTTTCCCGCGCAGCTACACGCGGCTGAGCAAACTGTCACACAACGAGCCCTCCCATCCTTCCAGCGATCACCGCTAACAACCGCTCACCCCCAAACGCCAAATCCAATAAAATAAAGTGAACTCACTGGCGCTGCCCGGTACTTCCTGCACTCCCCACTCTGTTTTTCCAGCAAAGAGAAGGAAAGCAACACAGCGTCGGAGCTCACCCTGTCAAGGCTTCAGCCCCGGCGCCTCTCACAACGTGAGGGTAAGCCTGACTCACTCTGCATCTAGGCAATGCGCTCTAGCCTTCCACCTGCTCCTCACCCTTCGTTGCGGGTTCGGGAGCAGGGAGGCTTAAAACGTCCCCTCTGACAGTGCTCGTTTAGGCGATGGGGAAAGAGGACAGAGAATGAAGCCTGGAGGCGATCTCCCTGTGGCAGCAGCTTTACACCTACACAAGAAAAGGAAAATAAAATTGAGAATCAACAAGGAAAAGAACTAGCTCTGCTTAATTTGTGTCCCCTGAGCCTAGCTATAGGCTCAGAAGCTCCTCTAGCTGCTTGGAGACTGAAAGTACTGGAGGAAGGGTGCGGTCCTAGCCTATTTATACCAGTGCCAGCAAAGTTGTGACATCTTTCAGTCTCCAAGGCTGCTGGAGGAGATTCTAAACTCTATGGTTCCGGGACTGGACTAGAGGCACGCAAAGGAAGTGCTAGTTTTAGCTTAAACACATCAAAATGGTATAGAAAAGAATGCACTCACTCATTCTCAACACTCAGCACAATGGCAACAGCAGCGGAATTTGAATCCTGACTAGATACCCTTCTGGGGGTGTCTAGGTTGACGCCCCTGCAGATGCCCACATCAGGTATGCCCAGGTTTGTGAAATGTCTGCACCTGGGCATGCCTGCATTTTTTTCAGATGTTCTGACTTAAATGTCCCAGTTTGCAGCACTTGGAAAGAATTTTCCTCCAAAATGTATGATTTTGCACTTCTCCACATTAAAAAGTTCATCTGCCATTTGGACATCCAGGCTCCCAGTTTCTCAAGGTCCTCTTGCAATTTTTCATGATCCTATTGCGATTTAAGGACTTTGAATAATTTGGTGTCATCTGCAAATTTGATCACCTCACTCGTTGTTCCTATTTGCAGGTCTTTATAAATATTTTAAAAAGCAGCAGGCCCAGCACAGATCCCTGGGGTACTACAGATGACAGATAACTAATAGGTGTACAATCATTTTATATGAACTCTCACTTTTTAGTTCTTTCAGCACCCTTGAATGTATACCATCGGGGCCAGGTGATTTGCTACTCTTTAGTTTATCAAATTGCTTCATTAGATCTTCCTGGTTTGTCGATATTTGTTTCAATTCCTCCAAAGCATCCCCTCTAAAATATCATTTCTGCCATGGGTAACTTCCATATATCTTCTGCAGTAAAGATGGAAGCCAAGAATTTATGCAGTCTTTCCACTAAGGTCTTGTCCTCCCTTAGTGCCCTTTTACCCCTTTATCATCTAATAATCCAACTGACTCAGGTTTTTTTTCTTCCTCAAACTTATTTTCAAATTCCCTCTTTGCCTTCCTTATCAATGCCTGGCATCTAACTTGCCATTGTTTATGTTTTCTATTTTCATCATTTGGCTTATTTTCTCCCCATTTTCTGAAAGATGCTTTTTTTGGCTAACAGCATCTTTAATCTCACCTTTAAACATGCCAGCAGTCATTTGGTCTCCTTCCACCTTCTTAAAGTGCAGAATGTGTCTGGGCTTTCAAGATAGTATTTTTAAACAAATACACAAGCTTGATGTAAACCTTTAGCCTTTGCAGCTGCCCCATTTAATTTTTTATTAACCATTTTGCTCATTTTATCATAGCCTCCCTTTTGAAAGTTGAATGCTAGCACTGTGGATTTCCTTGCTGTCCTCCCTCCATTATTAAATCAAATGTGATAATATTATGTTTATGTTTATTAAAACTTTATATATCGCCCAATACAATTATGATCACTACTGCCAAAGGGTCCCCACTGTACTCATACCAGAGCCTGTATTTCATTAAGGACTAGGTCTAAAATAGTTTTTCCCTTGCATCTAGAAACTCTCTAGCATAGCCTAATGTGACATTGACTCAGTACTGGGGTAATTAAAATCACCATTACTGTGTTGTAACTTTAGTTAGCTTCACTAATTTCTTTTAGCATTTTGTCAGCCATCTGTTCATTATAGAGACTTGTCTTCCCCTTTTTACATGGAATTTCTAAACATAACACAGCCCCTCCAACAACAATTTGATCTACTTTTCATTGTGGTATAATCTGTATCCAGGTATCAGTGTCTCATTGATTGTCCTCCTTGCACCAGGTCTCTGAAATCTAACCTTTCATTCAGTGCTATATATTCTCCCATCTTTTTTAGACTTCTAGAATTTACTGACAGATATTTTTAAAAGTTTGTATTTTTTTCATATTAAAATTAGTTATCAGCTGACAGGTGTAATTTGGAACCTTTCAACTCTGTCTGCTCTTTAGTCATCTTACTTTTACCTTTATTGGAACCCCTCTATCATGATGCCGTAACTTCCCTGTTTTACTATTAACCTTCAAAAATCCATCATTTCAAACCATGCACTCCTTTGGGCAACTATATGCTTTCCCCCATCATTTAGTTTAAAAGTTGGTTTCTCTCCTTTCTGAAGGATAAATACCAGCAGCGTGGTTTCAGCCTGGTTAAGGTTGAACCATGGTTAAGATGGGCTTCCCCAGCTGCCCATACAGACCTGAGGGAAGCACAGCTGCCTGGGAAGTTGCTTTTTTTTTTTTTTTTTAAAAAGGGGGGGTGAAGCAGAGCTTGGGGATGTAGGACAGGGAGACAGAGGAATCATTAAGGCCTGGACTTACCAACCTCCCTCCCCTGCAGGGGGCCCAGTAGGGTCCTCCTGACTACTCCCCAGCCCACCAGTGCCAAAACATATGGATAAAAGCGCTAGACACTGGCAACTGCCAGCTGATGCAGACAGATGCATACACATGCTCCAAGAAAACGCTAGGGCAAGGTTTCAACTCACAGGTCATAAGATCGTGATCTGTGCTAGGGGATGAGAAACATAACCCACTCAGCAGATTCTCAATTATACAATGATTTTTATACAAAGCAAGAAGCATATAGCAATTACCAAAGGATTCAGGCTCACAAATGTTAATTTTGAAGGATCTTGCTTTGAAATTATTTGTATTTTTACCCAACATATGAGTCAAAATAAAGTAATAAAAACTAGTTATACCCAAAAATCCTTCTCAGTACTGTTATTCCAATAACAAATACTAGATCACTGCTAACCTATGGTTAAGGAAACTAATGAAGTCCACATTAAGAGCTACATTTACTGAAGTGCGCTACTGGATTAGCATGCTCTAATGCACATTATTTACTACATGTTCCATTTTATACAATGGGACTTATTTGTATAAAACACTAGCAATACACACCAATGCAGTAGTGCACTTCAGTAAGTGTACACCTAAATTTGAACCCCAAGCTGCTGGAGAAATTTGACTCTGATATTCAAAAATCACAAAATTCAGTCAACTTAAGAGTTATATACACATAAAAATCAGTTAAGAAAAAGGCTAGTGTATGATTCCTGTACATCTTTTTGTACGTAAGGTCTTTAAAAACTTATTCACACCCAAGAACTGGTTTGCGAAGGACACTCAGACTAGTAATATGCACAACACAACTATTCAAACTAATTTAACATGGCATTTGGTTTTATGCATTATGTTCAGCTTTTTCTTATTTTTGTTTACTTGAAAAATAAAGTATGTTTTAGTGTTCGCGACTGATTACATTGGTTACCGGTTTTCCATTTACACATGTCACAGAAAGCACAGATATCACTGCAAACCTGGCAGGGTCAAGTGGCCAATCTAATGCACCTCAATCTCTTGGACTACAGTTTGTCTTATTTAGACTGTTGTAGTGGTTGATATGGAAAGACAGACTACATAGGCCATGTGGTCTTTTTCTGTCGTCATGTTTCTAAGTCTTTGGTCTGTTAACAATGGTGACATACTCTGATAGTTGTTGATGTTAGTAATGTAGACACCAGTCCCAGTCCATTGGGAAGGACAAACCAACTAATTTCTTATGGGCCACATTTAAGTGAGATTTGAGGTGGATAACTTAGTGAGCTAGAAAGGGATGCATAGTGTTATAGAACCCTTGGGCCAGTCTCCCTTGTTTTCTCACTATAGCTGCATGGCACCACTAATACATATTTTCCCTCAAGTCATTAAAAAACTCATATAAATTTAACTAATTACCAAAATGGACCAATTTTTACTTTTAATTCCCTCAAGTTCTCTTCCCTCTCCCTTCACTTATTTCTTGCTTGTACACCCGTATTTCTGAATTACTATCAAGATTTAAAAAAACTTTACATATTATAGACTTTATTAAAGTTTTCCTTACAGAACAGCTTCTAAAATGATTTGCTGATAACATTCATTGATTGTATGGTCAGGCATCTCTCAGCATAGTAATAAGTCTACTATATAAATCTAAAGCAAACTTATGTGGAATGTACAAAGTACCACAAAGAAACTTAACTTCATGTGGTACAAAGCAACCCTAACAAGACATAAGGATTCTCACCTTCCTAACAATATACTGTGCATAACCTAAGTATTACATCTGATTTCTGGCCAGCATCAAAATCAATTTTTCATACATTAATCTCAACTCATGCCTATTTTTTCACAGCACAGAACCAAAACTAACAGATTATCCTGGCAATTGCAGCTTCACAAAAGTCACAACACAAAGATAATTTAATTCAGTTTTGATATGACTTAACCAATTATTCATTAAATAAAATACAAGAAATACTGCATCTCAAAGAGGTTTTCCTTTAGAAGCAAGCCAAACAGCTAAATTAAACCTAAGATACTCACCCACATTTAATGTTAGTTACGGTGACACTGCCAAGAAAACCCAGGAGCTACTGGGTCGCCAGGAGTCAGGACTGACTCGAAGGCACACATGGCATGGGACCTGATGTTTATATTATTCACTACCAACGGCATTCCAAATAAACACTGTAGTCCACTACAAATTCATATCACCATTTTGCAACAAATCATTCTACATATCAATAACACAACAGTTTTGCAAGATTTGAACTGTTAAAAAAATATGGTCATATTTAGAAAGCTAAGTTTTCTCAAGCCATTTTTTCAGTATTAAATACCACCAAAGGAAACAACGAAGAGATACAGTAATTCCAATGACACTCTCTTGCTACAAGGCCACCCTGCTCTGATGTCTGTAAGCACAAAGTCACAGACTAGCAGATTTTCTCTGTATATCCTGTCCTGAACTCGCTCGAGCTTTTTGCGGAATAAAATTTGTTCCGATGCAAAACCCCCATTTCTAAGACTAAAGGTATGAATAAGATGCTACTGGAAAGCCACAGAAGGGCCTCGCCGGTAGCCCCTGCACCGTACCGGCAGGAGCAAATGGAACCCCAGTGAACAAGCTGCGGCCTAGAGCTCCCCTTAATCCCTTACAGGGCCAAAGTCGGTGGGTGCTGGTGGTGGTGATGGAGGGGGGGGGGGCAGACCGCAATCGCTCCACGTTTCAACGAAGCCCACCATTCCCCGGCTCCCAGTACAATATCTATCTATACCTCCGCCCGGGTCTCCAGAGATCTTTCTCCTCCTCCCCTGAGGCCTGTGACAGAGGATACTCCAGGCACAGGGCCCATCTTCCTCCTCCTCCTTTGAGAAGCTCCACTCTCACCTGCAGCCAGGGGCGGAAGAGGAAGTGGGGTTGGGGGGCAACGACAAGCCGCTCTTGGACAGGGAAGAGGCCCTACGTCCCAGAGACGCGACACAGAAAGGCACCTCCCTCTTTCACTCACTCACCATCAATTCGATAGTCTTGTCCTCGATTATCGAGTCCGGCTCCATATTCCTCCGCGCGCCGACCCCCAAACACTGTCCCTGCCCGACTCACGACCAGAAAAGACCGAGGGGCCGCAGTGGCGCTCCTGCTCCTCCCCCTGCCGTTCCTCGCGCTCAGAATGCACTTCAGTATCCGCCCGCCGGCGCTCGCACTCACAACCGCGCTCTCGGACAGGTTCTGATCTGCGCACGCGCATTCAATCAGCTCCTCCTCTCCAGCGCTGTCCGTACTCAAACCCAAAAGACGGAATGCGCGTCCGCGTGCGCACCAGTCGTGCAAACTGCGTTGCTGACACCCCGGGATTTTGAGGCCGTGACGTGGCATGCACCGCCCCGAAACTTCAAGCGGCAGGTGTGGGTTAGCTGACTGCCGGGATCTGAGGTGAATAGTAATAGTGAGTACGGGAAAGAGAGAGAGGCTAGGCCCTGAGACAGGTACGCTATGAGCACTGCTGGATGTTTGGGAGCAGCTACATGCGAGGGACGCTACCTTTAACTTTCAATTACCCAGCAATTGAGGGTGGACGGGTCAAAGCTACAAACTACTACTAGTATTGAACTAGGGTTGCCAGCTGACTCAAGATGCACCCGACAGGCTTGCTGCAGTCCTTGGTTTACCCCATTACATGCAGTTACTTGTAGTTTTCCTTTTCTTATGGAGTGCAATGGAGAAATCAGAACTACATATGCAATAAGGTAAACCCAGGACTGGATCGAACCTGTCGGGAGCATCTGGAGCCAGTTGGCAACCCTCTACTGAACATTTGTATAGCGCTATAAGACGTATGCAGCGCTACACAGACACATGTAAAAGACGGTCCCTGCTCCTCAGAGCTTACAGTCTAGTCAAGATGGACAATACAGTAGCTGTAGAAATGGGATATATCTAGGGGGGAATGGTAAGGAAACACAAAGGAGACTAGGTGAGTCAAGATCCAAAAGCATTAGTGAAGAGGTGAGTTTTCAGTCTGGATTTGAGAAGGCGCATGATGTACAGACTCAGGTAGTTTGTAACAAGAATAAAGAGCAGCTACGTAAAAGCAGCAAAATCTGGAGTTAGCAATAGAAGAGAAGGGCACAGAAAGAAGCAATTTGCCAGAAGAGCAGAGGTCCATGAGGAGGGGTGTAGGGAGAGATAAGAGAGGAAAGGTAGTGAGGAGCTGCAGAGTGAATGCACTTATAGCTCAGCAGGAGAAGTTTGAACTGGATGTGGAAAACAGGGAGCCAATGAAGCAACCTGCGAAGAGAGGTTATATGAGCATGAAGAGGCTAGTGGAAGATTAGCTACTCAGTAGAGTGTTGAACAGATTGAAGGGGAGGGAAATGATTCAGAGGGAGACCTGCAAAGAGTAGGTTACAATAGTCAAGACAGGAGGTGACCAAGGAGTTGATAAATGCCTCAGTATTTATTTATTTAACAGTCGCTTATATACCGCTACCTTCCACAGTTCAGGTGCGGTTTACAGTGAACAAAATGACAGAGTAACATATCTGTTTTACATGGAACATTAGTAACTATGTACAATTTTGCTAATGCATTAAACATGATTGAACTATATACAGTAATAATTCGTTATATAAACATTTTGCAACTATTTACATAGTTCTATTTACCGGTTTTACAAATAGTTTTTAAATAATCTTTTAATCTTTTAATTAGTGTGTTCAGAACGGAATGGGTGCATTCTGTTGATGTTAAACAGAAAGGGCAGGTTTTAGCTCACAGGTGGATGTGTGTGGAGAAGGAGAGGAGTCAAAGACAACCCCAAAGTTGTGAACTAAGGAGCCAGGGAGGAGTAGAAAGTTATCCACGGAGACTAAAAAAAGGAGGAAGGGGAGAGGAGGGTTTAGGGGGAAAAATAAGGTGCTCAGTTTTGGCAATTCAATTTCAAGCGGTGCCGAGACACCCAAACAGCAATATCAGAAAGGCAGGCAGAGATCCTGGCCTGGATTGACAGAGAGATTTCAGGTGTAGAGAGGTAGATTTCTGAGTCATCAGAATAAGATGGTACTGAAAGCCATAGGAAGAAATGAGTGCACTAAAGGACTGGGTATATAGAGAGAAAAGGAGTGAACCTAAGACAGATCCTTGGAGTATACCAACTGAGAGTGGGATAGAAGTAGAGGATCATCCACCAGAACAAACACTGAAAGTGTGATAGGAGAGAGAAGAAGAGAACCAGGATAGCACAAAACCCTTCAAATCAAGCGAGGACAAGGTATCAAGAGGAAGATTGTGGTCAACAGTATCAAAAACAGCAGAAAGGTCAAGAAGGATGAGGATCAAGTAAAGGCCATTGGATTTAGCCAGGAACAGATCGCTGGAGACTGGCAAGAACAGTTTCAGTAGAATGGCAGGGACGAAAGCCAAACTGCAAAGGATCCAGAAGGGCTTGAGAGGAGAGAAAGTCAAGGCAATGTTGGTGAACTGCATGTTCAAGTAGTTTAGAGATGAAGGGGAGGAGGGAGATGGGTCAATAGTTAAAAGTAGATGTACGTTCCTATACTGTAAATGTATAGAAACGGATATGCCTCATTGTAAATAGCTAACCTATCCGCACCTGTCTATGGTTTAAATGTACATAGTTACCCCAGTTGTAGTTATATTTCCATGTTACCTATCCTGTTTAATGTAAGCATAGGGCAGAATTTGCACTTGCCCTGTACTAATATTTGTTGATTGTATACCGCGCTGATGATAAAAAGTGCGGTATAGAAAAGCTTTAAATAAATAAAATAAATAAATAAAAGGACAACTAGGGTCAAGTGAGGGGTTTTTAAGGAGAGTTGTGACCACAGCATGCTTAAATACTGCAGGAACAGTTGCAGTGGAGATCAATAGGTTGAGAATATGAGAGATGGAAGGGATGACAGTGGAGGAGATGGAGCTTAGGAGATGGGTGGGGATAGGATCAGAGGAGCAGGTAATGAGTTTGGAGAAGAAAAGAAGGTATGTGGTTTCCTTATCAGAGCTCATAGAAAGGGAAGAAAGGGTAGCAGAGATTGAGGGGAAAAGCTGGGAGTGAAGGGGGGAAGAGAGGGATGGAGCTGATCTTATGGGGAATCAGCGTGTGATCTTGTGGACTTTGTCATGGGAATAGTCAGCCAAGGTTTGGGCAGAAAGGGAAGGAGGGGTCAGAAGTGGAGGCATCATGAGGAGAAAGTTGAGAGTTGTAAAGAGACTGCGAGGATCAGAGGCAAGTTAGTCAAATGAACATAATAGTCTTGTTTGGCAAGTGCTATGCCTGACTGGAAAGAGACAAGCATGAATTTGTAGAGTAGTAAGTACAAATGCGCTCAGCTGGATGGGTACAGGAATGTAGATAGCATGTAGTGGAAGACAGCCAGAGCTGGGATATAGTATGCCTCACAGGACATGACATGGGTGGAGCAAGAGCATACAGAGCAGAGGAGAGTGCAGCATTATAGGAAACTACTGCCTCATCAACAAACGCAGATAACATAGTGGAGGAAAGAGCCAAAGGCCAATAGCATGAAGATTTCTAAAGAGGTTGGAGGAGACAGGGTGAGGTTGAGGCGGTAAGTAATGAGTGAAGCTTAGCAGGTGATAGTCGGATAAGAGAAGAATTGAGGTACAGAAATTTGAGGATAAGCAATAAGAGAAGAATACAAGATCAAGACAGTGGCCATGCTGGTGAGTGGGGGCAGTAGAGCAAAGCTGGAGGTTGAATAAAGAGGTTAGGGAAAGGAGCTTTAAAGCATAAGGATCAGAGGGGTTATCAACATGAATGTTAAAGTCCCTGAGAATAAGGGAGGGGGACGATGAATGCAGAAAGAAGGAAAGCCATGAGTCAAAGTCAGTGAGAAAGGTAGAGGTGGACTTGTCAGGAGGTCAATAAATCATAGCTAACTGGAGAGGTAGTGGAGTAAAAAAGCAGATGGAGTGAACTTCAAAGGAGAGAAAGGATTAAGACTGAGGCAGCAGGAGGGGTTGAAATTGGCAGGAAGGAGAGAGTAGAAGCCCAAGCCCAACACCATCATCAAAGCAGGTGAATATGATCCAGAATCTAGGACTTATAAAGGAAAAGAATGGAGACTAGAACAAAGGATATCAAGGGAGCAGGACAAGAGCAAGGGTATTTGGCGCCCTAGGAAAACCTTCACACACCCACTTCCTCTCCTGAAATTTTGATAATTGAACTTGACAATTATGGTCCTGGAAACACCTTAAAATGGAGAGTTGACATCATACTTTTATATATTTAACTTTGCTTTGAATGCAAGACAGTTTACAAAACCAAAACATAGGAACTGGGAGAAATGCAACAAAAAAGCAATCATACCCATAAACCAATCACACACACAAGGTCCACGATTGTAAAGGTGAAAAGAGTTAGAGCTTACAATCTAAATTTGTACCTGAGGCACTGGAAAGTTTAAGTGACTACATTTATTTTTTTGTGTATTTGTATGTGTCTGGGGGTAATTTCTCCAAATGGCTTAGCTTTGTGCATACCATAAGTCATGAACCTCATTTCTAAGCCAGGGTAAGTGGAATATAATCTCAGTCTCAAATTTACTGCTAATACTCAGAGTAGTACTTGCATTGTGCTAGAGAGAACCTCCTTCTAAAGTGCCACCAAACACAATGGGAACATAAGATATGCCATACTGGGTCAAACCAAGGGTCCATCAAGCCTAGTATCCGGTTTCCAGCAACAGCCAGTCCAGGTCACAAGTACCTGTCAGGTGTCCTAATAGGTATACAGATCACATGCTGTGTACCCCAGAGATAAGCAGTGGCTTTCCCTGGTTCTCTTTAATAATGGTTTATGGACTTTTCCTCCAGAAACTTGTTCAAATCTCTTTTGAACCCAGCTGCCCCAACAACTTTTACGGCATCCTCCAGTAATAATTTCAGAGTTTAATTACGCATTGAGTGAAAAAATTATTTTCTCCAGTTAGTCTTAAATGGGCTACATTTTAGCTTTATTGTGTGTCCCCTATTCTTCCTACTTTTAGAAGGAGTAAACAACCAATCTACATTTACCCGTTCCATTCCATTCATTATTTTATAGACCTCTGTTGTACAGTATGTCCCCTCAGCTGTCTTTTTTTCCCAAGTTGAAGAACCCTAATATTTTAAGCCTTTTCTTGTAGGGGTATCCTTCCATCCCCTTTATCATTTTGGTGGCTCTTCTCTGTACCTTTTCTAATTCCACTAAATCCTTTTTAAGATAAAGCAACCAGAATTGCACATAATATTTAAGATACGGTCGTAGCATAGAGCAATACAGAGCCACTGTAACATCCTTGGTTTTATTCAACATTCCTTTCTTTATGATTCATTGCATTCTATTAGCTTTCTTGGCTGCCACAGCACACTAGGCAATGGGCTTCAATGTATTATTGACAATGGCATCTAAATCCTTTTGCTGGGTGGTGGTTGCTAATGTGGAGCCTTGCATCGTGTAACTGTAGTTTGGGTTGTTCTTCCCTAAATGCATAACTTTCACTTGTTGACATTAAATTTCATCTGCCTTTTGGATGCCCAGTCTCCCAATTTCTCAAGATTCTCCTGTAATTTTTCACAATCTTCTTGTGTTTTAACAACTTTGGATAATTTTGTCTCATCTGCAAATTTGATGACCTCACTCATTATTCCCATTTTTAGGTTATTTATGAATATGTTAAAAAGCAGCGGGCCCAGCACAGATCCCTGGAGTACTCCCCTTTTTACATGAAAATTCTATCCATAGAGATTCTACAGTGTATTTGGTTTCCTTCAAAACCTTTATCCTATTTGACTCTAACATACAGCACAAACCCTCCACCAATTTATCTACTCTATCACTGTGATATAATTTGTACCCAGGAATCAGTGTCCCATTGGTTGTCCTCCTTCCACCAGGTCTCTGAGATGGCAATTATATCTAACCTTTCATTTAGTGCTATATATTCTAACTCTCCCATCTTATTTTTAGTCTTCCAGCATTTGCATACAGGCATTTTAGAGGTAGTATTTTGTTCATATTAACAATATGGTTATGAGTTGACAGAAGTAATTTGGAATCTTTCAGCTCTGTATGCTCTTTACTTAAAGGCATCTGGGTTACTTTTACCTTGATTGGAACCTCTCTATTGGGATGCACTAACTTCCCTGTTTTGTTAGTATTCTTCAAGGATACATCATTCTGAACCATGTGTCTTGAGCAACTGTTGTTTTCCCCCTATCATCTAGTTTAAAAACTGCTCTCCTTTTTAAAGGTTAATGCCAGTAGCCTAGTTCCACCCTGGTTAAGGTGGAGCCCATCCTTTCTGAAAAGCCTCCTACCCTTCCCTGGAATATTGCCCAGTTCCTACAAATCCCATACCCTCTTCCCTGCATCATCGTCTCATCCATGCATTCCAGTCAGGCATAGCACTTACCACATAAGACTATTATGTCAATTTGACTAACTCTCTCACCTCTGACCCTCGCTGTCTCTTTACAACTCTCAACTCTCTCCTCAAGGTGGCTCCACTTCTGACCCCTCCTTTCCTTTCTGCCAAAACCTTGGCTGACTGTTTCCATGACAAAGTCCACAAGATCAAACTCCGATTCTCCACAAAGTCAGCTCCATCCCCTCTTCCCCCTTCACTCCCAGCTTTTCCCCTCAACCTCTGCTACCCTTTCTTCCTTTTCTATGAGCTCTGATAAGGAAACCACATACCTTCTTTTCTCCTCCAAACTCATTACCTGCTCCTCTGATCGTATTCCCACCCATCTCCTAAGCTCCATCTCCTCCACTGTAATCCCTTCCATCTCTCATATTCTCAACCCAACGCTCTCCACTGCAACTGTTCCTGCAGTATTTAAGCATGTTGTGGTCACACCTCTCCTTAAAAAAACCCTCACTTGACCCTAGTTGTCCTTTTAACTATTGATCCATCTCCCTCCTCCCCTTCATCTCCAAACTACTTGAACATGCAGTTCACCGACCTTGCCTTGACTTTCTCTCCTCTCAAGCCCTTCTGGATCCCTTTCAGTCTGGCTTTCGTCGCTGCCATTCTACTGAAACAGCTCTTCCCAAAGTCTCCAGCAACCTGTTCCTGGCTAAATCCAAGGGCCTTTATTCGATCCTTATCCTTCTTGACCTTTTGCTGCTTTTGACACTTGACGACCACCTTCTCCTCGATACCCTCTCCTCGCTTGGTTTGAAGGGCTCTGTGCTATCCTGATTCTCTTCATATCTCTCCCATCCTACTTTCAGTGTCTGTTCTGGTGGATCCTCCTCTACTGCCATTCTGCTGTCAGTTGGTGTACCCCAAGGATCTGTCTTGGGCCCACTCCTTTTCTCTCTCTGTACTCTGAAAGAAGCCCGCGTTTTGCGACTTGAAGGTAGATGATGCAGGGAGGCTCTGCCGGGCAGGGGGGGGGGCCCCGCGGCAGAGCTCTTGAGGCTGCCGCGGCAGAGCTCTTGAGGCTGCCGCGGCAGAAGCAGCCGCTTTGTTTGGGTTTTTTTTTTTTTTTAATTTGGGATGATAGGGGGGAAGGGGGTTTAGGACTGGTAATGGGCTATGGTGGGGAGGCTAAGACTGGAAATGGGCTGATGGGGGGGGTTAGGACTGGTAATTGGCCATGGGGGGGGGCTAAGACTGGAAAGGGGCTGATGGGGGGGTTAGGACTGGTAATTGGCCGGGGGGGGGGGTAGGACTGGTAATTGGCCAGGGGGGGGGTTAGTACTGGTAATTGGCCAGGGGGGGGGGCTAAGACTGGAAAGTGGCTGAGGGGGGGGGTTAGGACGCGTAAATGGCACGGGGGGGGGTAGGACTGGTAATTGGCCAGGGGGGGGGTAGGACTGGTAATTGGCCGGGCGGGGGGGGGGGTAGGACTGGTAATTGGCCAGGGGGGGGGGTTAGGACTGGTAATTGGCCGGGGTTAGGACTGGTAATTGGCCATGGGGGGGCTAAGACTGGAAATGGCTGATGGGGGGGGTTAGGACTAGTAATGGGCCATGGGGGGTGCTAAGGCTGGAAGTGGGCTGGTGATGGTGATGGTGATGGTGATTTGGGGGGGGTAGGACTAGTAATGGGCTATGGGGGGGGGCTAAGACTGGAAATGGGCTGATGGGGGGGTTAGGACTGGTAATGGGCTGATGGGGGGGTTAGGACTGGTAATGGGCTATGGGGGGGCTAAGACTGGAAATGGGCTGAGTGGAAGGAGGGCTTGAACTGCAAATAGCTGATGGGATTGGGGCTTGGAATGGAAATGGGTTGTGAGGGGGAGGGAGCTAGGACTGGAAATGGCTGATGGGGGGCTAGGACTGGAAATAAGCTGATTGGGGGGCTAGGATAGGACTGGAAATTGGCTGTTGGGGGGGTGCTAAGATTGGAAATGGGCTGTGGTGGGGGTTTGGATTGAAATGGACTCATGAAGGGGCTAGAACTGGAAGTAGGCTCATGGGGGGCTTGGATTGGAAATGGGCTGAGTGGAGGGGAGCTAGGATTTGACATGGGCTGATGGTGGGGCTAGGAAAGGACTAGAAATGGGCTCATGGGGGGCTGGGTTTGGAAATGAGCTGATGGAGGGACTCGGATGGGACTGCAAATAGATGGGGGAGCTAGGACTGGAAATGGGCTTATGGGGGGTTAGGACTGGAAGTGGGTTGATGAGGGGGGGCTAGGACTGGTATTGGGTTGGGAGGTTGCTAGGACTGGAAATGGGTTGGGGGGCTGCTAGGACTGGAAATGGGCTGATGCAGGGACTAGAAGGGAATGGATGCTGGGTGAGGCTGGAACTAGAAGGGAGCTGGTGTTGGGGGAGGATTAGAATGGGATGGGGCTGGGAGAGTAAAATGGAGAGGGGAAAAATATTTTGTGTGGGAGGGATAAAAAATCTACAATTGGCCGGGTATTGGGAGAATAAGTGGGGATTGAGGATGGAGGGGTAAATTTTGAGTAGATGAAATAGGAATGAGGAAAGAGCAAAAGGAGAAAGATTAGTATGTTAAAGCAGATGTAGAGAGAGAATGGAAAAAAAAAAACCAAGAAGACAGAAGAAAGGACAAATGGACAGCAGATGGAGAGTTAGGAGAAGACACGAAGAAACCAGAAGAAAGTGGCTGGAGCAATTGCAACTGAAAAAAAAATGCACAAAAGGTAGAAAAATATCTCTTTATTTTGAATTTATTAACTGGAATATGTCAGCTCTGGGAAATGTGCATCATTAATTTTTGCGCTTTGTTTAGTACAAGAGGAAATTAATTTATAGTTTTATTTCTACAGTGTTGTTGTATATTCCAAGTTTGGCTTTTGGGGTTCCCAGTTTAATTATTGTCTTCCTGTTTTTAAATTGTGATTCCTTGTTTGGTGATGGTCTGTTCTGCATGTGTAACTGAGCTGAGGTATTCTGTTTATATAATTCCTATTTGACATTGCCACTTGTTCTTTCCCCAGTAGGTCATGTATTGTTGTTCTCTGAAATGTATTGGTTTAATATTTGCAGTGTTGCCTTTTGATAGTTAGGGTATGGTGCTTTGTGAGTCCTGGTAGTACTGTTAGGATACGGCGGGTTTGCTATGGGTTCTAAATGGGCAGCGTTTGTATTAGTTCCTAATGTGCCTGGCGGTTGGTACTGGATTATAGTAATGTAGAAACCTTTTAGTCTTTCTTTATCCATATACTCATTAAGAGGCATGTTTACTAAAAGTTAGTGTATGGTAACATTATGCAAATATTTATGCAAATGAGGCTTTAATGGACGTGCTGGCACTTTGAGGAAATTCTTTGGTTTTGTGCGGCAGTTTGGGCACTCGGGCTCAAAAAGGTTAGCCATCACTGTCCTATGGCATTCACTACCATTCTTTACATTGATGACTTAGATCTACCTCTCTACACCTGAAATCTCTCCAGCCATCCAAGCCTGGATCTCTGCCTGCCTATCTGACATTGCTACTTAGATTTATTTTATTGGTGAAGTCATTTGGTGTATTGATGAGGTCAGAGGTGCCTCTCCTCCTCAGTCTGGTGCTGATGTCGGGTGTTTGATTTTAAAGATGTTTAGGATTGTCTTATATCTGATGCGGGAGCTGATTGGGAGCCAGTGGAGATGTTTTAGAATGGGGGTGATGTGATCTTGTCTTGATGAGCCAGATATTATGTGGGCTGCTCTGTTTTGTGCCATTTGCAGTGGCCGGAGTGTCTTCTTTGTTAGGCCAAGATAGATTGGGTTGCAGAAGTCTAGGATGGGAGTTATTAGTGCCTAACAGACTGTGCGGAAATGATCCTGAGAGAGGAGGGGCTTGGGGCGGTGGATTAGTCTCATCTTGAGGTATGCATTTTTGGTGGTTCTGCTGATGTGTGATTGTAGGTTTAGTTCTTTGTCAAGAGTCACGCCGAGGTATTTCACTTCCGGCTTTATGGGTATTTTTATGTTGTTGAGCTTGATAGTGGGTGGAGGGACGACGCTGGTGTTTCGGGTGATGAGTAGTGCCCCAGTCTTGTTGTATTTTATGGTCAGGTTGTTGTCTTGAAACCAGCTGGACATATGTTTAAGCAGGGCCGGCCCGTCCATTGAGCAAGAATGTTTTTTGCACAGGGCCCCGCGTTTCAGGGGGCCCCGCGCAAAAAACATTCTTCAGCATCCCAAGTTTTAAAAAAAAAAACCAAACCGGCTGCTTCTGCCGCGGCAGCAGCAAGAGCTCTGCCGCGGGGCCCCCCCCCTGCCCGGCAGAGCCTCCGTGCATCCTCAGCAGCTTTCTTCATGTCCAAAACGCGGGCTTCTTTCAGAGCCGCGAGAGTTTCCTTTCTCGCGGCTCTGTTAATCCCGCCGAGGGTGATGGGATTTCCCATCAGCCCCGCGGGATTAAGAGAGCCGCGAGAAAAGAAACTCTCGCGGCTCTGAAAGAAGCCTGCGTTTTGGACATGAAGAAAGCTGCTGAGGATGCACGGAGGCTCTGCCGGGCAGGGGGGGGCCCCGCGGCAGAGCTCTTGCTGCTGCCGCGGCAGAGCTCTTGATGCTGCCGCGGCAGAAGCAGCCAGTTTGGTTTTTTTTTTATTTTAATTTGGAATGATAGGGGGGGGGGGTGGTTAGGACTGGTAATGGGCTATGGGAGGGGAGGCTAAACTGGAAGTGGGCTGATGGGGGGGGGGTGGTGAGGACAGGTAATGGGCCGGGGGGGGGGGTGGTTATGAATGGTAAAGGGCCATGGGGGGAGGCTAAGACTGGAAGTGGGCTGATGGGGGGCTGGGGGGGGTAGGACGGGTAATGGTCTATGGTTGGGGGCTATGTGGGCTGATGGGGGGCGTTATGACTGGTAATGGGCCATGGGGGTGGAGGCTAGGACTGGTAATGGGCCATGGGGGGGGGGCTAAGTGGGCTGGGGGGGGCTAAGTGGGCTGGGGGGGGTTAGGACTGGTAATGGGCCATGGGGGGGGAGGCTAGGACTGGTAATGGGCTGATGGGGAGGGGTTAGGACTGGTAATGGGCTATGGGGGGGCTAAGTGGGCTGATGGGGGGGTGAGGAGGGGTAATGGGCTATGTGCAGAGGGCTAAGCCTGGAACAGCGGGTGGACGACTGGAAATGGGCTGATGGGGGGGCGAAGACTGGAAATGGGCTGATGGGGGGGTATGAGTGGGAATTGACAATTTGGAGGGGGCAAAGGATTGAAGTGCGGTCTGAGGACTGGTAATGGGCTATGGGGGTGCTAAGACTGGAAGTGGGCTGATGGGGGGGGGTGGTAAGGACTGTAAATGGCCCATAGGGGGGGCTAGGACTGGAAATGGGCTGATGGGGGGGTTAGGACTGGTAATGGGCTATGGGGGGGCTAAGACTAGAATTGGGCTGATGGGGGGGGGTGGTTAGGACTGGTAATGGGCCATGGGGGGGGTTAGGACTGGTAATTATGGGCCGGGGGGGGGGGGTTAGGACTGGTAATGGGCTGATTGGGGGGGAGGGTTAAGACTGGTAATGGGCCATGGGGGGGGGGGGGGTTTAGGACTGGTAATGGGCCATGGGGGGGGAGGCTAAGACTGGAAGTGGGCTGATGGGGGGGTGTATGACTGTAAATTGTCTATGGGGGGGGGCAAAGACTGGAAATATGCTGATTGGGGGGATAGTAATGTAAATAGGGAGATGGGGGGGTTAGGACTGGTAATGGGCTATGGGGGGCTAAGACTGGAAATGGGCTGATGGGGGGGGGGTAGGACTGGTAATTGGCTATGGGAGGGGGGCTAAGACTGAAAATAGGCTGATGGGGGCTAAGACTGGAAATAGGGTGATGGGGGGTTAGGACTAGTAATGGGCTATGAGGAGGCTAGGACTGGAAATGGGCTGAGTGGAAGGAGGGCTTGAACTGCAAATAGCTGATGGGGACGGGGGCGTGGAAAGGACATAGGGTGTGAGTGGAGGGAGCTAGGACTGGAAATGGGTGCGGGGGGGGCTAGGACTGGAAATGGGCTGCTGGGCTAGACTAGGACTGGAAATTGGCTGTTGGGGGTGCTAAGTTTGGAAATGGGCTGTGGTGGGGGTTTGGATTGAAATGGACTCATGAAGGGCTAGAACTGGAAGTAGGCTCATGGGGGGCTTGGATTGGAAATGGGCTGGAGTGGGGGGGAGCTAGGATTTGACATGGCTGATGGAGGGGCTAGGAAAGGACTAGAAATGGGCTCATGGGGGGCTGGGATGGGAAATGAGCTGATGGAGTGACGTGTATGTGCATGCAAATAGAGGGGGGAGCTAGGACTGGAAATGGGTGAGTGGGGGGGGGGCTAGGACTGGAAATGGGCTGATGCGGGGACTAGAAGGGAGCGGATGCTGGGTGGGACTGGAACTAGAATGGAGCTGATGTTGGGGGAGGATTAGAATGGGATGGAGCTGGGAGAGTGAAATGGAGAGGGAAAAAATATTTTGTGTGGGAGGGAAGACAAATCTACAATTGTCCGGATATTGGGAGAGTAAGTGGGGATTGAGGATGGAGGGGTAAAATTTGAGTGGATGAAATAGGAATGAGGAAAGAGGAAAAGGAGAAAGATTAGTATGTTAAAGCAGATGTAGAGAGAGAATGGAAAAAAACTAGAAGAGAGAAGAAAAGACAAATGGACAGCAGACGATGAAGAATTAGCGGAAGACACGAAGAAACCAGAAGAAAGTGGCTGGAGCAATTGCAGCTGAAAAAAATGCACAAAAGGTAGAAAAATATCTCTTTATTTTGAATTTATTAATTGGAATATGTCAGCTCTGGGAAATGTGCATCATTAACGTCTGCGCTTTGTTTAGTACAAGAGCAAATTAATGTATAGTTTTATTTCTACAGTGTTGTACATTCCAAGTTTGGCTTTTGGGATTCCCAGTTTAATTATTGTCTTCCTGTTTCTAAATTGTGATTCCTTGTTTGGTGATGGTTTATGTTCTGTTCATGTGTAACTGAGCTGAGGTATTCTGTTTATGTAATTCCTATTTGACATTGCCACTTGTTCTCTTTCCCCAGTAGGTCATGTATTGTTGTTCTCTGAAATGTATTGGTTTAATATTTGCAGCGTTTCCTTTTGATAGTTAGGGTATGGTGCTTTATGAGTCCTGGTAGTGCTGTTAGGATACGGCGGGTTTGCTATGGGTTCTAAATGGGCAGTGTTTGTAGTAGTTCCTAATGTGTCTGGCGGTTGGCACTGGATTATAGTAATGTAGAAGTCTTTTAGTCTTTCTTTATTCATACACTCATTAAGAGGCATGTTTACTAAAAGTTCGTGTATGGTAACATTATGCAAATATTTATGCAAATGAGGACCCTTATGCAAATGAGGCCCCGCACCGAGTCTCCGCACATGGCCCCGCACCCCCCTTGGGCCGCCCCTGTGTTTAAGACAGTCTGTTATTCTGGTGTAGTCTGGGTTGTCGAGGTTGACTGGGGTATATATCATGATGTCGTCGGCATAGATTGTGTATTGTATCTTGTGTTTATTCATGATGTTGCAGATTGGTTGAATGTAGCGGTTAAATAATAGCGCTGATAGGGCGGATCCTTGTGGGATGCCTTGCTTGATTTTTATAGGTCGGGAGGTGCTGGGGCCAATCTTGACCTGGATCTGTCTGTCCGTTAGGTATGAGTTGAACCAATTCAGGGTGGTGCCATGTAGGCCAATGTTCTGTAGTCTTGCTAGTAGAGTTCTGTGGTCCACTGTGTCAAACGCTGATGAAATGTCTATGAAGATCATAAGTATTCCTGTCTTGCAGTTGTCTATGATTTGGATTATGTTGTTAAAGAGGTATAACAGGAGTGTTTCGACTCCATGGTTAGGGCGGAAACCGTGTTGGTTGATGTCCAGCAGGACATGGTTGTCAATGTGGTCTTGGAGCTGATGCTGTACCACTTTTTCTATAATCTTTGCCAGCAGTGGTATGCTTGAGATGGGTCTGTAGATGTCACACCGCCGTTTGAAACTGAACATGGTCTAAACCAAACTTCTTATTTTTCCCCCTAAACCCACCTCTCCCCTTGCTCCTTTCTCAATCTCTGCGGATAATGCCTATTTCCCATTTCCTTGGATTGCAACCTTGGGGTCGTCTTTGACTCCCTCTCCTTCTCCAAACACATGCAACTGATAGCTAAAATCTGTAATTTCTTTTTGCATGACATCAGCAAAATTCATCCCTTCCTTTCTGAGCACACTACTAAGACACTTATCACCCTTTAGTCACCTCCCATCTAGACTATTGCAACCTCCTCCATGCTGCTGTCCCTTTGAATCATCTCTCTCCCCTTCAATCTATTAAAAACTCAGCTGCGTGGCTAATCTTCCGCCAGCCTCAATATGCTCATATAACCCATCTTCTGAAGTCGCTTCACTGGCTTCCTATCCATTTCAGACTTTTCCTACTGACCTATAGGTGCACTCATTCTGCTGCTCCTCACTACCTTTCCTTTCTTATTTCTCCCAACACCTCTCCTCATGAACTCCACTCCTCTGGCAGAGCACTTCTGTCTGTGCCCTTCTCTTCTATTGCTAACTCCAGACTTCGATCCTTTCACCTTACTGCTCCTTATGTCTGCAGTAAACTATCTGAGTCTGTCTGTCAGGCTTCATCTCTGGCCCTTTTCAAATCCAAGCTGAAAACTCACCTCTTCGAGGCCACTTTTGGATCCTGATCTGCTTAGTCTCCAATGTGTTTCCTTGTTGTTAAGTGCTGTTGAGTCAGTATCGATTCCTGGCGACCCTCTGGATAGTTGACCTAAACTTTGTTCGGTCGTCAGCCAAGCGACTCATTGTTTATAGAGTGGTATCCATAGCCCTCATTTGGTTTGCAGCTTATTGTGATGTGCGGACCTGTGTGCGTCAGTGATGCTGAGAGCTATGCTATCAGTAGCTTAGCTACTGGCAGGGTCTCCCAAGATAGGTCTCAGCTGAGGTGCCAGACTAACACAAACCACCGATCTGGGCAGCAGCAGAATGGGATGGTGTTGTAAGTGGAGGATCGTATTTCTGTGACAAATGCAACAACACTGGAATTAACTACGCGGAAGAAAGGCTTGGCAAATCTACTTCTGTATCTTGCACGAAAACCCAATGGATAGTCACAAAACAAATTGCATTATAGTGCTGGAAGTGTTTCCTTACCATTCCCCTATATGTATCCATCCTCAGCTGTTGTGCTGTCTTGATTAGATTGTAAGCTCTGATGAGCAGGGACTGTCTCTTACATGTCTCTGTACAGTGCTGCTTATGCCTTGTAGCGCCATACAAATGATCAGTAGTAGTATCATTGAGACTCTGGTGCTCAGCTTGCCTCTTGGGTCCTGCATGTTGAACGAGAATGCTACCCTGGAATTTTTGGGATTTCAACTTTCTACTTAAAAGCTTAACTTTGGCTTACAGAACCTCCCTCCCACACATCCCTATGTCATTGGTATCAGCATGTAACAAGACAGCAGACTTCTCCCCAACACTATGTAAAGCCTTATCTAGGTGGTGAATGAGGTCTGCCACCTTCGCACCCAGCAGGCAAGTTACCAGGCGATCCTCATGTCCACCAGTCACCCAGCTATCTATGTGCTGAATGATCGAATCACCAACTATAATGGCCATCTTAACCCTTCCCTCATGGGCACATGGCCCTGGAGACACCTCCTCAGTGTGAAAGGGTATTATGTCACCTGGAGGATAGGTCCTAGCTACAGGATCACTTTCTTCCACACCAAGATGAGGCTCTCCTTTCATGTGACCTCTCTCCTCCATGGCAACAGAGAGGCTGCCAGACTGAAAGTGGGACTTCTCTACTATGGTCCCTGTAGATCTCATCCATGTAGGTCTCTGTCTTATTTCCTTCAAGACTGCTACTCTAGCCTCCAGAGAGAGACTCGTTCCCCGAGAGCCAAGAGCTCTTTGCACTTCGTGCACATGAGACCTCTCACCAACTAGGAAAAAATAATACATGTGACACTGTGCAAAAAAGACTGGATAGCCCCCATGTCACTGCTTGTCTGCTATCTTAGTATTAAAGATTTGTTTAGCTATTTAAGTTGTTTATGTATTTAAAGTTGCTAGAGGAATAGGAATCTTGAACCAAAACAGTTATACCTAATAAGTTTAAGGGACTTTGTTTAATATTCACCTCAAGATGATCTGCAAGGCCTTAATTTATTCGTAAGGCCTAATAACTTTCTGATTAAGATAATCCGTTAGGACTAGGTTCACATTGGTCCCAAAATGGCAGTGGAGTAAGACGCCGAGGTGAGGTCTGCAAAGAGGACGGGATTACAGACTAGAGCCGATGGGGAAAAAGAGGAAGCAGCGGACATCGAAGCCCCCAATACCTCTACCCCAATTAGTGGCTTGACTCAGTCATCCATTATACCTTTTTACTCACCTACTACGGCAGATATGGCTTCGGCAGGTCTGTCGACGGGTACGGTGGATCTGAGCAGCAACGGGGTGGAGTTGAGCCCTGTTCAGATGTTGTCGCCGCAGCCCGGAGAAAGCGTCGAGGAGGAGCTGAGTGCAGGAGTGCCTCCGGGTCAGGAGGGCACAGCAGCAGCGGGGGGTACCTCCTCTAAGCTTGACCCGAGCGACTTGGTTGCTTCCATGGGGGGCAGGGATGTAAATGCCTCTCTCGGAGCTAGTCCTGGAGCGGAGCAGGTGAAGATCAGCTTCCCAGTTGTCTCGGGTCCGGGTGTTTTGCGGAATGAAAAAACCGGCACGAGTAACTTTGGAAAGCTTATGGGATGCCATCTCAGCATAAGAACATAAGATATGCCATACTGGGTCAGACCAAGGTCCATCAAGCCTAGTATCCTGTTTCAAACAGTGGCCAATCTAGGTCACACGTACCTAGCAGTTTCCCCAAAAGACACAGGTTCCGCAATGCTTGTACTGGGTCAAGCATTGATATCCTGGGTCCCTTCTTAATAATGGTTTATGGACCTTTCCTCCAGGAACTTGTCCAAACCTTTTTTAAACCCAGCTACACTAACAGCCTTTACTACATCCTCCGGTAACAAATTCCAGAGTTTGATTACACGTTGAGTGAAAAATTATTTTCTTTAATTAGTCTTAAATAGTTTAGCCTGTAGCTTCATTGCATGTCCCCTAGTCTTTCTATATTCTGATAACGTAAACAATCGATCTACGTTTACCCGTTCCATTCCGTTCATTAATTTATAGACTTATATCATATCTCCCCTCAGCCATCTCTTTTCCAGGTTAAAGAGCCCTAACCTTTTTAGCCTTTATTCATAGGAGTATCCTTCCATCCCCTTTACCATTTTGGTGGCTCTTCTTTGAACCTTTTCTAATAATGCTATATCCTTCTTTTTAAGATACGGCGACCAGAATTGCACACAATATTCAAGGTGCGGTCTCACCATGGAACGATATAGAGGCATTATAATATCTTTGGTTTTATTTTCCATTCCTTTCCTTATGACACCTAGGATTCTATTTGCTCTCTTGGCTGCCGCTGCACACTGGGCCGAGGGTTTTAACATGTTATCCACAATGACGCCTAAATCTTTTTCCTGGGTGGTGATTCCTAATGTGGAACCTTGCATTGTGTAACCATAGTTTGGGTTGTTCTTCCCTAAGTGCATAACTTTGCACTTGTCCACATTAAATTTCATCTGCCATTTTGATGCCCAGTCTTCCAATTTATCAAGATCCTCTTGCAATTTTCCACAAGCCTCTTGGGTTTTAACAACTTTAAATAGTTTTGTGTCATCTGCAAATTTGATAACCTCACTCGTTATTCCACTTTCCAGGTCATTTATGAATATGTCAAAAAGCAGTGGACCCAGCACAGATACCTGGGGTACACCACTACTCACCTTTCTCCACTGGGAAAATTGGCCATTTAGCCCAACCCTCTGCTTTCTATCTTTTAACCAGTTCTTGATCCACAGTAGTACACCCAGTACAAGCATTGCGGAACCTGTGTCTTTTGCGGAAACTGCTAGGTACGTATGACCTAGATTAACCACTGTTGGAAACAGGATACTGGGCTTGATGGACCTTGGTCTGACCCAGTATGGCATCTCTTATGTACACTGCCTCCTATCCCATGACTCTTTAGTTTTGCCAAAAGTCTCTGATGAGGGACCTTGTCAAAGGCTTTCTGAAAGTCCAGATACGAGGGGGTACCCCAAAAAAACAGGAATAACATTGCCGCAGGCGGAGCTTGTGTAGTACGCACTTCTGCCGCTAGGCGTGTATAGTGCAACTCATTGTCAGTTCAGTGCCGCCTGTGTTGTCGACCTGGCTTGTTCTGTTCATCTGCAGTGATTGTTTTTGCTAGCGCTGTTTTGTTCTTTTTTCTTTTTTTATGATGACAAGTTTAAGTGAACAACGTGCAGCTGTGAAATTTTGTTTTCTACTCGGTAAAAATGCTGCTGAAACTGTTTTAATGTTGAAACAGCTTATCAAGATGACGCTATGGGAAAAAGTCAAGTGTACCAGTGGTTTGCTCGGTTTAAAAATGGTGACATGTCGATTGATGACAAACCTCGTTCTGGGCGTCCATCAACTGCCTGAATTGATGAAAATATTGAAAAAATTAGAGAGCTTGTGCTCACAGACCGTCAACAGACAATTGATCAACTGTCAGAGATTAGTGGGTTATCTTGGAGCTCGGTTCAGCGAATTTTAACGGAAGATTTGGGAATGAAAAGGGTTGCTGCCAAGTTTGTTCCTCGGGTTCTGACTGATAATCAAAAGGAACATCGAGTTGAAACATGTCATGTTTTGAAACAACAGCTTGAAACTGATCCAGATTTTCTGTCAAAGGTCATTACAGGGGATGAGTCATGGTGCTATGGTTATGACCCAGAAACAAAGCAACAGTCAAGCCAATGGAAGACGTCATCGTCACCCCGTCCAAAAAAATGTCGTCAAGTCAAATCAAACATCAAAACAATGCTGATTTGCTTTTTTGATGCCAAGGGGGGAGTTCATTCAGAGTTTGTTCCCCCAGGTCAGACCGTCAATCAAACCTTTTATTTGGAAGTTTTAAGAAGATTGCGCAACAGTGTTCGTCAAAAAAGACCCGATTTGTGGCAGACAGAAGACTGGTTCTTCCACCACGACAACGCACCTGCACACACAGCCATCTCTGTTAGACAGTTTTTGGCTAAAAATGGCATGGTTCCGCTGCCCCACACACCTTACTCGCCTGACCTGGCTCCGTGCGACTTTTTCTTATTTCCACGCATGAAAAGGGGCATGAAAGGACACCGATTTGACAACATTGAAGTCGTCAATAAAAAAAGAGGGAGGAGCTGTCAGCCATTTCTAAAGATGACTACAAAAAATGTTTCGAACAGTGGAAGCACCGGTGGGACAAATGTATCAGTTGTAATGGAGAGTATTTTGAAGGGGATAAGGTTGTTTTGTAAAGAATTTGAAATAAATAGCTTTTAAAAAATAATTCCTGTTTTTTTTGGGTACCCCCTTGTACACTATATCAACCGACTCACCTTTGTCCACCTGTTTATTCACACTTTCAAAAAAACATAACAGATTAGTAAGACAAGATCTTCCTTGTCTAAAGCCATGTTGGCTGTCTCCCATTAGGCCATGACTATCTACATGCTGAGTAATTTTATTCTTTATGATGGTTTCTACCATTTTTCCCGGTACTGACGTGAGGCTCACCGGTCTGTAGTTTCCCGGATCACCCCTCGAACTCTTTTTAAAAATTGGTGTTACATTGGCGATCCTCCAGTCTTCAGTTATTAGAGATGATTTTAATGATAGTTGACAGATTACTAATAGCAGGTCTGCAATCTCATATTTCAGTTCTTTCAACACCCTTGGATGTATACCATCCGGCCCAGGTGATTTGCTACTCTTCAGTTTATCTAATAGTTGTAATACATCTTCTCGATGTATCGATATTTCCTTCAATTCTTCCGCACCTTTAAATACCACTTCAGTCATGGGTAACATCCCTACATCTTCCTCCGTAAAGACCCAACACTTCAGAGATCACTATTACCTTTGGTGGGAGGTATTTCTCAGGAATTAAATGTTGTAAAAGTTTGGTGTTCAGCGATGGAGACAAAGGTGGCGGATCAGGCGGATAAAGTGACTGGGCTAGAGGCCAAAGTGGAAGATCTACAAACTTTTGGTGCGACCTAGACCAGGGAGCATTTGATTTCTTTGAGACGTTTGGAGTTCATGGATAATCAGATTCGGAAGAACAATTTGAGGTTTTTGAACTTTCCAAGATCTCCTTTGATGGAGCCCTTGGCTTTGGTTTGTAAGTACTTTACTGATGTCCTCCTGCTACCTGCAGATAATTTACCTCCTATAGTTAGAGTTCAATATGTAGCAATTTCTTCTGAAGCTGGTGCAGAGATGGGCTCTGAGGGTGCACTCTGGCCTGCCCAGTTGGAGCTATCGGAATTTTTAGAGAGCTCCCTGGAGGTGGTGACTAGTCGAGCTACATTATTAGTCTGTTTTGCTTTTGAATCTGATCGCAATTCTGTACTTAGATTGTATTTCCGCAAAATGTCTGTTTCCTGATTTTGATATTTCCTGACCTTTCTAGAGATACCCAGAAGATGTGGAAAGAGTTCTTGGCGTTACGTCAAAGATCTGCCACTCTGGGTGCTTAATTTAGATTAAAGTATCCATGTAAACGTTTGGTTTTGTATCAGTCTAAGCAATTTCTTTTTTTTCAACCACAGCAATTGGTTCAATTTTTTCAGGGGAAGGAGGGTGAGGGGAAGGCTTGATTCCTATACTGGCTGCCATATTTGATATCTGTGCTCCTAAGATGGTAGGAGGGTCTCTCCGTATTTGAGGGGGGGACTCCCTGTTTCTTTTCTTTTTCTATTTCCTGTTTGGGACCTTATTGGGGATTTTTTTGGGGGGGGGGTCTAATTCTAACTTGTAAGATTTCCTATGTTTGAAATGTTTTTCTGTATTTGAAGTGTGTATTCTTACTCAGATGAGACTGGATTAATGTTGGAAATGTAATAAAATTTAAATTGAAAATAAAAAGATAATCCGTTAAACCTGAAGTGAATTAGACCCCTTCTTCCCCCTTAACAGGCTTAAGAGCCTATAAGACTATACCTAGGGGGAAGGGGGCTGGAAAACACCAACTGAAAGCTGTCTCGTTACACTGTGCCCTAACTGATTTTCTAAAACACAGAATTTTAAAATAGAAACAGATTTTATCAGCTTACACTCAAATAATTCCCTTTTTCCCAAGAGTTTGATAATTTCCCAGTAGGTAAATACTTACAAGTGCAGATACTTACCCAGCAGGAGCAGTTCCTTTCAATAGTCCTTTATCTTTTCTGCCACATTTTCTTGGTCACTGACTGCATTTCTTGGTACTTGAAGATCTTTTCCCTCTCAACACGTTTCACAGAATAGTCACTTGGGACTGAAACTTCTCAATGCTGTTCTGGTGTTATCCTTTACCACTATGTCCAGCTTCTTTGCATTCAACTTTTTATCAATTGGAATGGAAGTATCCCAGGTGATCATAACCTCTTCAGGTTTGTGTGTGTCTGTAATAGACATGCGGAGGACGAGGTTGAAAGGAGGAATTCCCTAATTGCTCTATTTCAGTCTATCAAAGTTTCTATGTTGCAGAAGCTGGAACTGCTTCTGATAAAAATGCATTTTTTGGGGTAGTTTTATTTCTCTGGTGCTTCAAGTCCGATCTGATTAATTTTTTAACCTGATGTTTATTTTCAACAGTTTTTTTTCCATATCGTCCTGCGAGGCCAGTCCAGACAAGAGCGTTGTGTTCCCCTACCAGCAGAGGCGTAGATAGAGAAAAATCCAGAGTCTTCTGATGACCTCATCCTGTTCTATATCTGAAACAGCTAGAAGGCATACAACTCACTATTTCTCTCTCTCCAGAAAAGTGTGGACACATCTCAGCAGCTCTGTGAAAATTTTGAGGGAAGACCGATTTAGCTCGTCATTAATGGGGCAACTTCTTCACTTCAGCTTGATGTGGGAGGCATCTGTTGGGTCACCCTTTAAACTGATGCCCTCCTGAGTTTGCCAAGGAGGGGTGTTTGTTAATTTCCCTATTTTTATCTGTAAAAGGGCCTGTAGAATAGACAAATTGTTGGATCAAGACCCCAAGCCTAGCACAGCCTTAGTGCCTCTTCTCCTTCTCCTCTAGCTCTCCTCCAAAGATTGGATGAATGTTACAAGAGGTATGTAGCTTCATGACTTGGCCTCAGGAGAGTATCATTGAGCCCAGCACTGTTGCTGCTTGGGCTCCCTGGGGGTGAGTACAAGATTTAAATTCCCATCTCTTTACCTAATCTGGGGGTATTGGACTTTGACTCCATATGTGAAGAGGATGAACTCTGGGCACCAGACAACCAAGATGATTCTCTCATCATTTGTTTTGGAAAGAGGAGTTGGTGGCCTTCAGTGATCAAGTTTCTTCTGTCCTGTGGCTCTTGGAGGCTGGGTTGGCAGAGCAGGACCCTGAGGGTGCATCCCTTCCTGCAAGAATCAGAAAACTTCCAGGGCCTTTCTCTTCCCAGAAGGTTTGAAGAGCATGATATGCAGGGAACAGGATTCACATGCTCCCGTTGAAAGGGGGCAGAATCGTGGATTTGCTCTATGCTCTTCCTCAGAAGGATCTGGCTGCCTGGATGCAATTGCCCGAAGTAGATGCGCAGGTGGTGGCTATTACTAAGTGCAACACCATTCTGGTGGAGGGTGGTGCAGCCCTGAAGGATCAAGTGGATTGCAAGATAGCCTTTCTGAAGAGCCAGTTTTCGACAGCCTTCCTTATTCTCCAGGCAATCATTTGTGGAGGTTTTACGGTTTGTGCCCTGCTCCATTGGATCGAGTTACTCCCACAAAATGACACTTTGTTGATCCTTGAGTCAGCAGCACCTTTTTGGCAGATGCCATGTATGATCTGGTCCGCTTGATGGCCAAGGATATTGCCATTTTCCATGGTAGCGCATCTCTGACTTTGGCTTTCCCATTGGGCAATGAATGCAACATCCAAGTCCTGGTTATCTGGATTTCCCTTCAAGGGGAAACTTGTTTTTGTAGAAGTTGGTCAAGGAGCTAGGAGCTTTCAAGCCTCATAGCCTTCCAAAAGATTGACCTAAGGGGCCTGGGAAGCAAGGCCCCTCCTCTTCCTCTGTTTCATGTTCTCCTTGCTCCCCCCCCCCCAACAGGAGTTTGGGGTTTGGGGTTTTAGGGACTCCCAGATGTATAGCTCAGGGAGGCCATCCTTTCCTCCCTCAGGCTTCTGGTCCCAGAATTGATTCTTTCAAGGGACTTGCAGGCCCCATGAGGCATCTTCTTCCTCCAAGTCTAGATACTCCTGGCAGATGCAATGATGGGGTTGGGGCTCATTCTGGGGGTTCCCCTGTTGGCAGCCGGCTCTGTCTTCTTCCAGGACTGGGCCCATGTGACCTTGGACCAATGGGTGCTTGACTTCATTTGGTTTGGCTATATATTAGAATGCAAGGACCCCATTCCAGATGCCTTCCTGATATCTCCATGCAGGTCTGTGGCCAAGAGGGCTGCCATTCAGTCTATTGTGGAGAAGCACCCCATTCAGGACCTGAAAGGGCCCTCCAGTTTCTGCGTTTTCACATGGAGACCCTGCAATCCGTCATGGTGGCCGTCCGGCAAGGGGAGTTCTTGACGTCCCTGGATCTTTACGAGGCATATCTGCATATTCCCATTCATTCGGAGCATCAGCATTTTTTGCATTTTGTAGTTCTGCAGGGGCATTTTCGGTTTTAGGCCCTCCCTTTCGGGCTAGCCACCGCCCTTCTAGTTTTCACCATGGTGGTGGTGGCGGCAGCAGCAGCCCTGGGGAAGCAGGGTGTTCTGGTGTGCCCTTATCTGGATGATTGGTTGATTTGAGCAAATTCCTTGCAAGAGAGTTGATTCGCCAGCTGCAGGAATTCAGTTGGGTTCTGAATTTTGCCAAGAGTCAGCTGGCCCCTGCGCAGTCCTTAGAGTACCTGGGTGCCCACTTCGACATGCAGCAGGGGGTGGTATTTCTGCCAGAGGACAGGATGATGAAGCTGCAGGGGCAGGTGCAGAGGTTGCAGGTGATTCCCCGTCCAAGGGCTTGGGACTACTTGCAAGTACTCGGCTTGATGGCGGCCTCCCTGGAGTTAGTGTTCTGGGCTCAACTCTACAAGCGACCCCTCCAGGTGGCGTTCTTGGCATGATGGTCCCTTCGGGTGCAATCGATGGAGGTTTGCTTTGCTGTACCAGGTCAAGCCCAGGAGAGTTTGAACTGGTGGCTCAACTCGACCCACCTTGCGGCTGGGATGCCCCTTGAGACCCTGGACTGGGTAGTGGTAATGACGGATGCCAGTCTCTTTGGTTGGGGAACTCATTGCCAGGGTCACATGGCCCATGGACAGTGGTTGCCAAAGGAAAGCCTCTGGCCTATCAATCGCCTGGAAACCAGAGCGATTCATTTGGCCCTGGAGTTTTTCCTTCCTGTGATTCGGAGGTCGGCCATGAGGGTGCTGACAGACAATGTCACAACTGTGACTTACATCATCCGGCAGGGGGGCACTCTGAGCTTGCTGGTGGCAGTGAAGGCACTTCTGCTCCTGCAGTGGGTGGAGGCATATCTGCTTTCACTGTCAGCGGCACATGTGGCTGGGACAGACAATGTCCAGGTGGATTACTTGTGGTCATCTCTTGGACCCGGGAGAGTGGTCTTGTCCAAGACAGCATTCCAGCTGATGGGCACTGAGGTGTTCCCATGATGGACTTGATGGTGACGTTAGCGAATGCCAAGGCCCTCGGGTTCTTCAGCAGGCACATAGATCCTCAGAAATTGTGAGATATTATTCTTACCCCTATTCCCAAGGATAAAAAAGCCAGTTTAGTTGATGTAGCGAACTTTCATCCTATTGCGAATATTCCATTGATGATTAAAGTATTAGAAGCCATAGTAGCTGAACAGCTAGACCCAGTACTTAGACAAATTTGATTGCCTGGATAATTCACAGTTTGGTTTCAGAAAGGCACATAACACTGAGTTGCTTTTAGGGACCCTTACTTCAGATATAAATACTGCTCTATCTAAAGGCTATAAAGCGGTTTTATTACAGTTTGATCTCACTGCAGCTTTTGATTTGGCTGACCATGACATTTTGTTGACCATTTTGGACCATCTTGGGTTTTTTAAAGAACAGGTCATATCAGGTCAGGATTGGAGTGGATTGCTTGGGAGGATAGAGTGTTGCACAGGGCTCCCTGCTCTCCCCGGCACTCTTTAATGTTCTCATGATAACATTAGGTTGTTTTCTTCCTCAAAATGATCTTAAGTTATATACATATGCAGATGATATTTCTATTCTTTAAAATTCACATCACTGTCAAGTGACTTTTATTCAAAAATTAGTAATACCATACAGTTACTTGAGAGGTTTGCTTAAATAATGCTAAACATTAGTTGAGGCATCAAAATGATTAAATCTATTCTTTGACCCAGTACTCCATGTTCTTGGAGTTTTACTGTATGAAAATTTATAATTTGAGGTTCATATTAGCTCTATTGTAGCACGGTCCTTTTTCAGATTGCTTCAGTTACGTAGACTCTGACCTTTTTGCTCTGTAATTCACTCTCAGCTTTTAGTTCAAAGTACCATTCTTTCTTACTTGGACTATAGGAATCTTTTACTTTTGAGCGGTTCGCAGAGGCAGATGAAACATCTGCAGCTCTGTCAAAATACTGCAGCTCGACTTATTTATGATGAATCTAGATACACCCCAGTGACCCCACTGTTTCATGAATTACATTGGCTTAGGATCTTGATTGAGCTACTTTTAAATTTTACACGATTCTTTACAAATTTTTTAATGATTATGTGCCCGAATAACTCGTCTCACTTTTGATCCCAAATTTAGCAACTAATTCTAATTGTTTAAAGTCTTTTCTAGTGTTGTTTCCTTCATGTAAAAATCCAGATTTGAACAGATAATTCCATATATGGCAGCAGAACTATGGCCACAGTTACCAAAAGAGATTAAATCTACTTTGTCTTTCTTACACTTTTGTAAGAGTCTTAAATCTTGACTGTTCAATAATTAACAAACTTTAGTAATGATATTTTTCATGCTTTTTGTTAACCACACTGAACCACTGGGTCTGGGAGTGTGGAGGTATATAAACATAGATTAGCTTAGATTAGAGAGTGCATGGTGAAGGGATTTCATGGCATTGGATTTGGCTCCAGCACTGGGCAACTGACCCAAAGCCTGGTTGGCCCATCTGGCTGTTAAGGGAAAGCTTCCTTTTGAAACCAATTTGGAGAAGCTGGTGAAGGACCTGGGTGAGATGAAATCTTACTGCCTTCTAGAAGACAGGCCCAGGGGGCCTGTGAAGTGGGCTGGTGGCACTTTCTTGTCAGCCTCTGCCCGTCCAACAAGGTCATGCTGGATGGATTCCTGTGGGTCTCGGGACTTTAATTGTTACTAATCTAGAAAATCTTTCTTCCCCTCTGCTTCTGGACCTTGGGCTCATTCTCAGTCCTTTCATGGAGCGCGTGGATCCAGGGACTCAGTCCCCTCCAGAGAAGGATCATCACGGGCTGTACAATTAAGGTTTGGGTGCCGATTCCCTGGTTCCTCCAGTTGGAGGCAGGCTTCACCTTTTCTTTCAGGAATGGGCCTGCTTTACCAAGGATTGTGCGGTGCTAGACACCATTCAGTTCGGCTATGTCCTTGAATGCAAAGAACCAATTCCGGATGCTTTCATCATCTCCCCTTGTGGGTCTGCAATCAAAAGTGCATTGTGCAGACCATCTTGGACAAGTTACTGTGCTTAAAGGCAGTAGTGCCTGTCCCCCTGGACGAGTGAGGCAGGGTAGATACTCCATCTATTTCATGGTGCCCAACAACAATAAAAAAAAAGATGGTTCCTTCCAGCCCATTCTGGACCTCAAGGGGGTCAACGAGCACTTGCACATCCTGCTCTTCCTGATGGAACCTTGTGCTCTGTGATTCCAGCAGTACACTAAAGGGCATTCTTGGCTTTTCTGGATCTGGCTGAGGCATATTTTCATATCTCGATCTGGGCAGATCAGCAAAAGAATCTGCGTTTTGACGTGCTTAGCTCTCACTATCAGTTCACTGCCCTCTTTTTGGGCTCTCCACCGCCCCAAGGATGTTTTCCAAGGCCGTGGCGGCTGTGGTGCTCTGGCACCGAGGGATCTGTGTCCATCCATATCTGGATAACTGGCTTATCTGGGCCATTCCCTTTCAGAGGCATCTCAGGTGGCATTTCGAGTGGTGTCCTTTTTGGAAAACCTTGGTTGGGTGATCAATCTGGGAAAGAGCCAGCTGGTGCCTTCCCAGTCCCTGGAGTTCCTGGGAGCACATTTCGACATGCGAGTGGGCAGTTTTATTATCAGAGGAGGTAGTCAAAAGACTGTTGGATTGCCTGGCACTGTTCTGTGTACAGCAGATTTCCAGTCTGGGATTATCTTCAACTCCTCGGACTGATGGCAGTGACCATAGAGATAGTGCTGTGGGTGTGTGCTCACAGGAGGCCTTTCCAGCAGTCCTTGTGGACTTGATGGTCCCTGACTTCTCAGGAGTCAAGTGCAGGCTCAGGCTCCTGCTCCTGATGATGGTGAAGACCAGCCTGCAGTGGTGGCAGCAGCCCTGTCATCTGAGGAAAGGTGTGCCATTGGACAATTTCTCCTGGATCCTGCTGACGACGGATGTCTGGCTGGGGGAGCCCGTTGCGAAGACCATATCGCCCAGGGCCATTGGAAACCCAGGAAAGCAGTATGGTCCATCAACAACCTCAAAGCGAGGGCCATCAGGTTGGCTGTTCTGTGTTTCTGGCCCCTCATTGAAGGCCGGGCAGTTTGAGTGTTTTTTTGACAATGCCATGGCAGTAGCCTATGTCAATCAGCAAGGCGGCAGAAGGAGTGCCGGGGTAGCTCTGGAGATGGCTCTCCTGTTTTCCTGGATGGAGAAGAACCTTCTAGCCTTGTTGGCTCAGCACATTGCCTGGGTGGACAATGTGGAAGTGGACTTCCTCAGCCATCACTCCCTGCATCCTGGAGAGTGATAGTTGAGTCAGGAAGTGTTTCAGTTGATTCTGTGCCGCTATAGTTGCCCTGACATGGATCTGATGGTGACCTGCTCTAGTGCCAAAATTTGCTGCTTCTTCAGTCGCCACACAGACGGGGTCTGAGGGCATCGTCGCCCTGACTCAGGCTTGTTCAAGTCAGCACATGCTGTATGTGTTTCATCCGTGGCCCCTGGTGGGGCATGTGATTTCACGTATAGAATGCCATCTGGGCATGATTGTTCTGGTGGTGCCAGATTGGCTGAGGAGAGTGTGGTTTGGAGACGTGATGCGGCTCCTCCAAGCACTACCTCTTTGATTGCCTCCGTCTCAGGGCTTAATTGCGGCATGGACCAATCATCCTGGGGGACTTGGTTCCCTTCTTGCTTACAGCTTGGCTCTTGAAAGGAGATGGCTAGTGCGCAAGGGCTACTATCTGGCGGAGGTCTCCACTCTGCTCGGAGCCTGGGGGAGGTCTTCCAAGCGAGCATACATGTGAATTTGGTGCCTCTTTGAGCAGTGGTGCAGCACTTGACTGGACTGGTCTAGCAGGACTCAAGGAAAGGACATTAACTGTTAAGTAAATTGTCACCATATTGTAGCTTCATTGTGTCCCCCCTAGTCTTTCTACTTTTTGAAGCAGTAAACAGCTGATTTACGTTTACCCATTCCACTCCATTCTTCTTAAGCCCGGGAGAGAAGAGCCACAGGCCTGAATTGGAGGCAGCATGGCAAGCCACCTGTCTTTAAGTTACGTTTGCTATGCTGCCTCCAAGATGTGGGCTTGGCCGGGGGGGGGGGGAGGGGGGGGGTTGCACCGGCTGCAGGGGTGGTGCTGGCCACAATAGGGGTGGGTGCCTGCCTGGGTACAGAGGGTGCTGGGAAAGCCACTGGTCCATAGTATGAGCAATAAGATTATAGATGTTGAGGCTTTAATGGGAGAGGCTGACTTGGATTTAGTGGCGGTTATGGAGACATAGTTCACGGAGAACCATAACTGGGATGTAATTATACTGAGCTATAATTTATTTAGGAAGGACAGGGTAGAAAGAAAGGGAGGAGGAGAAGCACTATATGTAAAAAATAATATTAAAGCTACAGAATTGCAGGGCTTACAAGAGAAGAGGGAGGCACTAAGGGTTAAACTGGAAAGAAGGAATGGAGCATCCATTTGCATTAGTGTTGTACACTATATGTAGACCTCCTTCACAGTAAGAAGTGGACAGAGATTTAATGGAAGATGTTCGCAGTATTGCTTTGAAAGGAGGCATGTTGCTGATAGGTGATTTCAATATGCAAGATATTTATTTATTTATTTACTAGCTTTTATATACTGCACTATTTAGTATCGGCACAGTTTACAAGAAACGGGAACAGTCAAGCAACTTTACATAGAACAGGCATAAACAGCAAATCAAGTTAACAGAGGCAGGTAACTCTTACAAGGAAATGCACCAACAAAGGGGATGGGGGAGGGAGAGAAAGGGGTAGGAGAAGGGACAGGAGGATCGAGGAGAGGAAATAGGGCGAGGGTGGAGAACAAAGTACATATTGTGTAGTCAAGGTCCAGTCTGTGTGAGTGGAGAGGTCAGCGTTGTGAGAGTCAGCATTAAGAGAGTCCTTATTATGTTATGTGGTCATAAGCCAGCTGGAAAAGGTGAGTCTTTAAAGCCTTCCTGAATGTAGATAGATCAGTGATGACTCGGATTGAGGGAGGAAGGGCATTCCAGAGAGCTGGTGTGTATAAGGAAAAGGCACAGTTCTTGACAGCTTTAGTGCAGGTCCTTATGATTGAAGGAGTGACCAGGGTGTTTACCATGTTAGCTCTTTGCATTCTGTTGTCCAGAGTTTGTTGAACCATTGCTGACAGGGAGGATGCAGATGATTTGTAAATAATCTTAAACGTGAGGAGAAGAGCTTTATAGGTCAGGTGGCTAGATATGAGGATCCGGTGTAATTGCATCAGGATGGGTGAGATATGCTCGTACCTAGAGACACCTTGGAGTGATCGGGCAGCTGTGTTCATGGCCAGTTGGAGTGGTTGGAGGATGTATTTTGGGGTGCCATGAAGAATAATATTTGCATAGTCAAAGTGCGGGAGGATGAGAGCTTGGAAGACTGATCGAAAATTTGAGGGGTCGAGGAGTGGGCGTATACGTATGATAGAGAGTCCTTATCTTCTGGTAGACTGCCTTGATAACGTTATGTGTGTGTGCAGCCATGGTCAATTGTTGGTCTAGGGTAACTTCCAGGTAGCGAACCTCCAGCTTAGACATGAGTTCTACATCTCTCACCCGCTGGTGGGGTAAACGATTGATTTCTAGCAGTGAATAGGACCTCAGTCTTCTTGCAGTTGACCTTGAGGTTATGTGTGGCAAGCCAATCAGAGACAGCATTGAAGCAATCTGAAATGACGGAAAAGTCAGGGCTGTCAAGGAGAAAGGGGTATATAGTAAGACATCATCTGCATAGATGTGATATAGTATGTTGAAAGACTTGATTATTGAACAGATTGGCAATATGTAGACATTGAAAAGCAAGGCTGAAAGTGACAAGCCTTGAGGGACTCCTTGCATTTGCTGGAAGGTGCTTGAAGACTGTGTTCTCAAGCGGACCTGTTGCTGGCGATCCGTCAAGTATGATCTAAACCAGTTGAGGGCAGAGTTCCGAATACCCTTCTGTTGTAGGCGGCCAAGGAGAAGGCTGTGGCTAATGGAATTGAAGGCAGAAGTGATGTCCAAGAAGATCAGAATGAATCCCTGCCTCTTCTTATCTATGCCAGTACAGAGTCTGTCTAAGAGAGTAACAAAAATGGTTTCCACTCCATACTGCTGGCGGAATCCATGCTGCTGTGGGTGAAGAGGGGCGTGGGAGTCAATGTGGTCTTGGACCTGTTGCTGGACAATCTTTCTATAAGAACATAAGACATGCCATACTGGGTCAGACCGAGGTCCATCAAGCCCAGTATCCTGTTTCCAACAGTGGCCAATCTAGGTTATACGTACCTAGCAATATCCCCAAAAGACACAGGTTCCACAATGCTTGTACTGGGTCAAGCATTGATATCCTGGGTCCCTTTTTAATAGTGGTTTATGGACCTTTCCTCCAGGAACTTGTCCAAACCTTTTTTAAACCCAGCTATACTAACAGCCTTTACTACATCCTCCGGTGTGTCATCCGCAAATTTGAAAACCTCACTCGTTATTCCACTTTCCAGGTCATTTATGAATATGTCAAAAAGCAGCGGACCCAGCACAGATCCCTGGGGTACACCACTATTCACCTTTCTCTGTTGGGAAAACTGGCCATTTAGCCCTACCCTCTGCTTTCTATCTTTTAACCAGTTCCTGATCCACAGTAGTACACTGCCTCCTATCCCATGACTCTTTAGTTTTGCCAAATGTCTATGATGATGGACCTTGTCAAAGTCTTTCTGAAAGTCCAGATACACTATATCAACAGACTCACCTTTGTCCACCTGTTTATTCACACCTTCAAAAAAACATAACAGATTAGTAAGCCAATATCTTCCTTGTCCAAAGCCATGTTGGCTGTCTCCCATTAGGCCATGACTATCTACATGCTGAGTAATTTTATTCTTTATGATGGTTTCTACCATTTTTCCCGGTACTGACGTGAGGCTCACCGGTCTGTAGTTTACCGGATCACCCCTGGAACCCTTTTTAAAAATTGGTGTTACATTGGCGATCCTCCAATCTTCAGGTATTAGAGATGATTTTAATGATAGTTCACAGATTACTAATAGCAGGTCTGTAATCTCATATTTCAGTTGTTTCAATACCCTTGGATGTATACCATCCGGCCCAGGTGATTTGCTACTCTTCAGTTTATCTAATAGTTGTAATACATCTTCCCGAGGTATCGATATTTCCTTCAATTCTTCCACACCTTTAAATACCACTTCAGTCATGGGTAACATCCCTACATCTTCCTCAGTAAAGACCGAAGCAAAGAATTCATTCAGTCTCTCCGCTATCACCTTGTCGCCTCTTAGTGCCCCTTTAACCCCTCTATCATCTAATGGACCAACTGACTTCTCACAGGTTTTTTGCTACGAATGTACTTGAAAAAGTCTTTATTTCGCGTTTTTGCTTCCGCAGCAAGCTTCTTCTCAAATTCTCCCTTTGCCTGCCTTATCAATGCCTTGCATTTGACTTGCCAGTGCTTGTGCTGTTTCCAGGTTTCGTCGTTTGGCTCTTTTTTCCATTTCCTGAAAGATGCTTTTTTGGCAACAACAGCCTCTGACCTCACCTTTAAACCATGCTGGCAGTTTTTTGGACTTCCTTCCACTTTTCTTAAAGCGTGGAATACAGCTGGTCTGAGCTTCTAAGATAGTATTTTTCAACAATACCCAAGCTTGATGTAAGTCTAACCTTTGCAACTGCTCCTTTTAGTTTTTTCTTAACTATTTTCCTCATTTTATCATAGTCTCCCTTTCGAAAGTTAAAAGGTAGTACTGTGGATTTCCTTACTATCCCTCCTCCACTAATTAAAACAAAGGCGATCATGCTATGATCACTATTGCCAAGTGGCCCCAACACCCTTATCTCTTGCACTAGATCTGGTGTTCCACTAAGGACTAGGTCTAATATGGCTTCCCCTCTGTTCGGTTCATTAACCAGCTGCTCCAAGAAGCAGTCATTTATGTCATCTAGGAACTTTATCTCCCTAGCATGTCCTGCCGTGACACTGACCCAGTCGATACTGGGGTAATTGAAATTACCCATTATTATTACTGCGCTGTAACGTTTGTTAGCTTCCTTGATTTCTTTGAGCATTTCATCATCCATTTGTTCGTTCTGGCCAGGCGGTTGATAGTACACCCCCACTGCCATCGCCTTCCTCTTTTTACATGGAATTTCAATCCATACAGATTCTACAGCAAATTTTGTTTCCTGCAAAACTTTAATCCTTTCTGACTAAATGCCCTCTCTAACAGAGCGCAACCCCTCCACCAATTTGATCAGCTCTATCATTACGATATAGTTTGTACCCAGGTATCAGTGTCCCACTGGTTGTCCTCCTTCCACCATGTCTGATATTCCAATCATATCTAACCTCTCATTTAGTGCTATATATTCTAACTCTCCCATCTTATTTTTTAGACTTCTAGCATTTGTATACAAGCATTTTAGAGACTGTATTTTATTCATATTAATTTGGCTATTGGTAGATATGGGTAATTTGGGATCTTTACCAGGCCCGGGCGGGAAGGGGAACCGGCGTGGAACCGAGCAAAAACATGAATCCACACAGGAAAAATCAACTTTTTACCGGTGACAACGACACACGTCCGTTGGGCTCCGCAGAAAAAAGACGACTGAGCAAGATGGCACCCTTGGGCGGGAAGAGGACTGCGCATGCGCGCTTCATTCTCAAAGGCTTTCTTTGAAAGCTGGGGAAATGCTCTGCACGAGGGCTCCGTCGGTGCAGACGTCATCCATATGTGAGGACTGACTTCTTGCTTGGTCCTGGAGAAAGAGCGGTATATAAAAGAAGTTTAAATAAATAAATCTAATTGGATAGGCTATATAGCTGTGCAATTGCATGGCATTTCTCTGGGTGAAAGCAGAGCTTGAGTGCTGCCGGTGGATGAGATACTGCAGCTTTGAAGTATGGACAGGAGTAGCTCTTCAGTTGGGTTTTTACGGTGGGATATTATGTGTTTAAGTATTGTGGGTATTAGAGTTTGATAATTATATGGTTGGGTGGATTCCATTTTGTTATGTTCAAGGTTTCTTGCGGCAGTCTTGTCCGATATGAGTTCTGTTTTGTTCTGTGTGTCTGATTTACTTCTGTTTTCCTTCACAGCATCTTCTGAATGATTTAAATATGTCCCCCTGAGCAAGTGGCTGGTGAAATGCCTGGCTAGACACAGAGTGGCTTTCGGGAGATTGAATGAGGACAGTTTGAAGTAACAGCAGAATAAAGCTAAGTAGTATAAGTGGTATATGAGGTGTGAAAAAAGAAACGAGACTGTGGCAGCCACGCCCATGACTCAATACCAATTGACTAACCGCTTATGTCACTGTGTTGTGCAACATCTCGCCACTAGTCTGCTACAATATTTTTCATCTCTCACTCTGTTTTTCTTTTTCAGGTTTCTTTGTAGCACACTGCTCCATCGCTTTGTCATGCAACTGGTGGCGGCAGAAATATGGAGCAAAGAATCAAGTTGAAATTTCTGGTTAGGTTGGAGAAGGGCCAACTGAGTGTCTGCATCTTCTCCATAAGCCTTTTGGAGAAGTTGGAATGTCAAGGCTGCGAGTCTTCGAGTAGCACAAATGCTTCAAGACTGGCCGCAAGGAGGTGGAGGATGACCCCTAAATCAGGACGGCCTTCTACAACAAAGGCGGCTGAGAACATTGAGAGAGTGAACCAGCTGGTGCAAAGTGATCGCAGATTGACAGTGCGGATGATAGCTGAGGAGCTCAGCCTTAACTGGGAGTCAGTGCAGACCATCTTGGCGCAGGAGCTGGGGGATGCAGAAGGTGTGCGCCAAGATGATGCCCAAGCTTTTATCAAACGACCAGAAGGAGTACCAGGTCAATGTTTGTTGAGACTTGCTAGAGAAGATCAGAGAAGATCCAGAGTTCGTTGGCCGAGTCATCACAGAAGATGAGACTTGGGTCTTCCAGTACGACACTGAAAGCAAGAGACAGAGTCTGCAGTGGAAGACTCAACTGTCACCCAGACCCAAGAAGGCACGCACGTCCAAATCAAGGATCAAGGTCATGCTGATCGCATTCTTCGACCAGAAGGGAGTGGTCCATCATGAGTTTGTGCCTGAGGGTCAGACCGTCAACCAGCACTTCTACCAGCAGGTCCTCAAACGCCTCCATGACCGGGTTCGGCACAGCAGGCGGGCTCTGTGGAGAGACAAGTCATGACTGCTCCACCACAATGCGCCCACACACTGTGTGAGGCAGCTCTCGACCACCCTCCTTATTCCCCAGATCTCGCACCGTGCGACTTCTGGCTCATCCCCAGGCTGAATATTGTGCTCAAAGGAACTCATTTCGCCTCTGTAGAAGAGATCAAGGCCACTGTGACAAGGGAGCTGAGGGACCTCAAGGAGGAGGACTTTACAGTGTGCTTCCGTATGTGGGAGAAGCAATTACTTTGAAGGAGACAATGTGCAATTTCTCTGTAAATTTTGTAAAAAACCATTTATCGGACAGTCATTTCTTTTTTGTCACACCTCGTATATCTGATGGTGAATAAGTTTTCAGCTTGCATGTTCTGAGGGAATTCAGGTTATTCTTGTGCTATTTAAATGAATTTGAAATGGAAATGTTTGAATTAATAAAGATAAAAGATACACAAATGGGAAGTTTTTAAGGGTCTTTGATGTGTCGAGGATGAGTGAAGGATTGAGTAATATTTACCAAATGCCTATAACTCTAACCTCAAGAGGTGCTGAGACTTTTTCTCCTTCTCTTCTCTTTTCAAATAATTATTAAAATCTTTGGAATGAGCATAAGAAGCTAAGAAGATTTTAAGTCTGCAAATCTGGTGGAGTGATTTTTGTTTATGATGATGGTTTCAATAAAGCCAGCCTTCTTGATTTTTAACTCTGAAGAGATTCTATCCACAACAAAGTATATCAGCGAGCTCATCCTGCACAGACCGTCTGAGATCCAGAGCCAGGCAAATCTCCAGGCAACAATACCTGCTGCAGAAGGTCTCTATATCATATTAAAGATATCATAAGTCATCCCCGACCATGAACTTTGAGCAGTCTTTGAAACACTATTTTTTCTTAGCAAAATGCAGCAATTTTTTCTGGAGAAAGAAACTGGAATATAGCAAGGCTACATATGTTGTCCTTCAAGAACATGCCCATGTGGACCACTAGCATGGAACTCTGAAAATCTCTCCTCCCAAACGAATCCAATGGCCAAGCCTACCTCCCTGAAGCCACCAAGAAGTGCATCTTGAAGCTTTTGAGAGTAGAGTTGACTACCAACAAGTGGTGAAGAAACTAGGACCTCTCAAATCCAGAAGGCCTTTTGAACTCTGTACATGGAGTCATGCTTTTTATTAACTGGAGGCACAGAGATGGGGTCTCCCATATTCTCTTCTGTACCCTCTTAAGAATGTGGTGCATAAGCACTGTAATCACTTCCTTAGGGGCAGAAGAGTAGTGGAGGATCTCCAATTCTCCCCTGGGCTTATCCTCAGTCTCCAAAGAAAATGGTATAGGGCCTAAGCCATATCTCACACAAATTCTTGGAGGTGGAGAGGGTCAGAGGGGAGTTCTGGGGATCTATCTTCCAACAGAATCTCAGACTCATCTGTAACCCAGCCTTCTAATTCAGACTCTGAGGAAGTTCAAGTACTTCCAAGTCTAGGCCCTATGGGGATCAGGAGTTCCTCTGTGAACGTCAGTGCACCAATGATTTTCTGCGAACCAGGGCTATATCAGACCCTGATGCACTAGAAAGTGGTATTGGCCAGATGGGTTCTGGTGTCAAGCCCTTTGATGCCCCAGTGCTGATGCAGGCTTCATTAAGGCACTGAGGTGCTGCATGGAGAACAGCATAGTAATCCTGTCCTACTGGCTGATGTTACTGAAATCTAAGAGGATTATCTATTTATAATACATTTCTATACCGCATTTTCCAGGAGATCAAATGCGGTTTACAGTAAACAAAGCTTTGAATTGTACAGAATGGTACGTATTCAATTACATCGAATAGGGAACTATTTACATTGGTCTAACAATAAGTAACAAACTAACTATATAAATAGGTAGATCTTTTTCTTCTTGTCAGCAGACTGGTCTCGGCTATCCTTAGACTATCACTGCTCCTCTGATCTAGAGGTTAAGCACGCCTTCCCTTGGGATAGCTTAGAAGGATGCTCCTGTGAAACCTCTGTGCCCGTGACAACATGCTTAGAGGTCAGTACACCAAGGCCTCTGCCTGATGTCCTTTCCCATTGGTATCTATGAAGACAAGCACAAATCATCTTCAGGTGAACATTGAGAGATGGCCAATGCTCCAGCATCCTACCGATACTTGGCTCCTTGATAAGATGCATCACCAGCATCCATCCAGTGCAGCTGTTGTAGCCAGACACTACATCGGACTTAGATGTTCCAGAAAGGATGTTGTACCGTTTTTCTCGACCCTTCAGCCCTTTTTTTGTTATCTGCAAACTCAATTTACAGTTAGAGGACTCATGATTGGATCCCAAGCACTGGAGACACCAACTAGAAGTATCTGTAATGGATATGGTCCTCGAGCAGCTAGAACACTTCTTAAATCCATTACAACAGAGATAGCGTGTTGAATATCCGGGTGGGTGCCCATGTGAACAGCAGCGATCATCACACAGTGTGGTCTGAGATAAAAGCAAAGGTGGAGTCCAATTAAATATTTAAATATGTCCCCCTGAGGAAGTGGCTGGTGAAATGCCTGGCTAGACGCTGAGAGTGGCTTTCGGGAGATTGAATGAGGCTCAAAGTCCTAGACTTCAAAAACACTGGCCAAGTATCTGAAGGAGGAGTTGGCAGGGTGAGAGGGGATAAGGGATGTGGAATTACAATGGGCTAAATAAAAGGGGCAATAGATACATATGTAAGGAAAGTAGATAAAACAAGAGGAAAAGGAAACCTATTTGTTTCTCCAAAGAAGTGGCTGCACAAATAAAGGCAAAAACCACAGCTTTCGCAAAATTCAGAAGTTCACAAACTGAGGAACACAGAAAAGAATACAGGATCAAACTAAAAGACAAGAGAAATAAGGACAGCAAAATCAAAAGCAAAAGAAAAGATGGATAAAGGTGAAGTGTGGTGACAAAACATTTTTCAGGTATATTCGGGAGAGGAGGAAAATCAGAGATGGAATTTCAGGACTCAAAAGTGCTGGGAACGGATTTGTGAAAAGTGACATTGAAAAAGCAAAAATGCTATACAAATACTTCTTTGATTCTTTGTTTTTACTAAAGAAAATCCTGGAGAAGGACCACCTGTGATCGACAAATATACAAATGAGAATAGAGTAGATGTCATACCATTCACAGAAGATGAGTTAGAACAGTTTGCAAAACTGAAAGTGGGCAAGGCCATTGGATTGGATGGGATATACCCCAGGATACTGAAAGAGCTCAGAGAGGTTCCTGCAGGGCTGGTAAAGGATGTTTTTAATAGATCCTTGGAGACAGGAGAAGTTCCACAGGACTGGAGAAGGGCTGATGTGGTACCTCTCCACAAAAGCAGAAATAGGGAAGAAGTGAAAACTACAGGCCAGTAAGCCTTACCTCAGTGGCAGGAAAAGTAATGGAGGCGCTCCTGAAAGAGCAAATAGTGGACTTTCTCGAAACCAATAGGTTGCATGATCCGAGGCAACATGGTTTTACCAAAGGATGAGTTCTTTGACTGGGTGACCAGAGAACTAGATCAAGGGCATGCATAGGATGTGATCTACCTAGATTTCAGCAAAGCCTTTGATACTGTTCCTCATAGGAGGCTTATCAATAAACTCAACAGCTTGGGGATGGGTCCCCAAAGTGGTGAACTGGATCAGACATCGGTTGACTGACAGACGACAGGTGATGGTAAATGTAACTCACTCAGATGAAAGGAAGGTGATTAGCGATGTGCCCCAGGGTTCAGTCCTGGGACTGTTCAATGTATTTGTGAGTGATATTGCTGAAGGACTGAATGGAAAAGTCTGTCTTTTTGCAGATAACATGAAATTTTGCAAGAGTGGACTCCCTTGAGGGAGTAGATAACACAAGGAAAGATTACAAAAGCTGGAAGAATGGTCTAATGCTTGGCAGTTAAAATGTAGTGTGAAGAAGTGCAGATGGACTATACTGGTCTTTATCTGCCATCCTATACTGTTACTATGTAAGTTTTTGGGACATTACCCAGAAAAATAGCCACAGTGAAAATAAAGTGACTCGATTTTGAGACTGAAAAAAACAGAAGTAAAATCACAACTGGAGTGCCAATTCCTAAAGGGCTGAGGCGCTGTGGAAAATAAAGCATACTTTAAATGACAGAAAACATTAAGCTAAAGAGGAGCCATGACAGGTAAAAAATTGTATGAAAACAAACAAATTATGAAGAAAAAAGGAGTTACTCACAGAGGACTACAGGAGGGTGTCCCAAGGGGCTCGGGGGGGGGGGGGGAAGACAGTATAAGACGGTGTGGCAACAGCAGGTTGAAGATGTAGGCATGTATGGTGCGGCTTCCAAAGGCTTCTAGAAGGAGCTGGAAATGCTCCTTTGCAGGGCTTCATCAGATGACATCTCATATACTTTTCCTGCTTGTCCATGGAGAATAGCCCAGTTTACCCTCATTCTGCATTCTGATAGCTCAATAGCAATAAAGAAAAATGGAAACACCTGTCTCATTGTTCTCAACAGGAATTATATCAATGAAATCATTAACTAGAATCAAGGCATTCAGCATGCAATAAATAGCTTTTATCTAAGCTACAAAATTATTCCCCAGGGCCTTTAACAGGATGAAAGGGCACTCCCCAGTCCACTCTAATGCTTTTTCTGCATCCAGGGTGCCGCCCAACACCCCCCCTTGCTCCTGTGCACCTCATATGTTCAACACTCTCCTAACATTTGTTCGCCCTTAATCGCACATTTGGTCTGAATGAGATTTTCTAATCTGTTTTCCAAAATCCTGGCATGACATGGCACATATCTTGAGCTCATAACTCAACAGTGCTATAGATCTGTAGCTACCAGATTGGTCCACGGGATTACTTCTTCTGTGCTAATAAGCACATTAGCATTATATAGTCTCATTCTTAAGAGTCACATACTTCCCAAAGAAGCAAAACCATATTGGGTTCTGGGCCTAGGGTGATCTCCTTGTTAAGGCCTCCTTCGTTAGATCAGATGGGTACAGAGTCAGTAAGATCACAGTGGGAGCTTACTTGGCAATCCCAGCCTTCCTAGTATACAAATCCTTAATTTTTTTCACATTTGGTACTTAATTATCTTTTGTAGTTCAGTTACTGTTTTTAACTGGCAGGGTCTGTGAAGACTAAAAGCAGAACTTTAAGGCTGTGGATCTGGAACACTCATCAGCACTGTACCACTCACATCTACACCTAAATCAGAAGTTAAGTGAGAATTTAACCATGCCTAAACTTGAAAGTTTGTTTGCAATGAAATCCCCGTCTCAGTTATATAAGGAATTTTTTTTCTAGCATCATCTTAGCTTTTTTTTGTTTTTAAATTCTGGTCCAATTTAAAATGTACATTAAGAACAAAAAAACTGCCATACTGGGTCAGACCAAGGTCCATCGAGCCCAGTATCTTGTTTCCAACAGTGACCAATTCAGGTCACAAGTACCTAGCAGTTAACCAAAAACCACACAGGTTCCATAATGCTTGTATTGGGACAAGCAGTGGATTACCTGGATCCTCTTTAATAATGTTTATGGACCTTTCCTCCAGGAACTTGTCCAAACCTTTTTAAACCCAGCTACACTAACCGCTTTTACTACATCCTCCGGTAATGAATTCCAGAATTTGATTACACGTTGAATGAAAAAATATTAGTCTTAAACAGGACACACTGTAAGCGTAGTTACTCAACTATTAACAGGTGTTCTCCAGGGACAGCAGGAATCAGCCCTCACTTATGGGTGACATTAGCATTGATGGAGCCCGCGAGGAGCAATTCTCCAGCTTTCAAAGAACGCCTTTGGGATTCCGGCCACGCATGTGTGGTCCTCTTCCCGCCCAAAGATGCCATCTTGCTCAGTTAGGTCCCCTAGCTAGAGCCCTACTAAGCAGATAGCAAGGGAAGGACAAAAAATTAGCAACTCTTCAGGGGAGGTGGGAGGGTAGTGAGGACTGATTCTTGCTGTCCATGGAGAACACCTGTTACAGGTGAGTAACTGCTTTCTCCAGGAACAAGCAGGAAGTCAGTCGTCATTTATGGAACTCCCCAGCTACAGGCTACTGAACCTGTAGTTCAAAAAACGCCTCTGCGAGGCCGTGAACAGAAGCAGATGCCCGAAGGAGCCAGAGTCCTCGGGAGCAAGTGCTCAGTAGCCGCAGAAGAAGGGTCAGAGGGCAGGAGTTACTTATACCCCGAACAGATTACAGAGTACAGCCTGACCGAAGGCGCTGTCCCGGCAAGACTCCCTCTCCAGGCAGTAATGCAAAGCAAAAGTGTTTGCTGAAGGCCAGGTCGCAGCATGACAGATGTCCGCTAGAGGCACTGAGCACAGCGAAGCCACTGAAGCTGCCTTGGCCCAGACACAGTGTGCAGTGACACGCCGATCCAGCGGGGCGCCTGCCTTCACCTGGGCGAAGGTGATGCAATCTGCCACCCAGATGGAGAGGGTGCGCTTGGTGACTGCCTGCCCCAGGCGGTTGGAATCATAGGCAACAAAAAGCCAATTGGACTTGTGATGAACCTGGGTGCGCTGCAAGGATGCGGCATGAGGTCTCGGGAAGAAGATCGGCAAGACTATCTACTGATTGAGATGGAAATCCAAGACAACCTTTGGTAGGAACCTGGGGTGGGTATGGAGGACCACCCTGTTCCCATAGAACCTTCACACTCTATGCACCTTCCTGTTGGAACGCCCTGCCACCGGCCATCCGGGCCATCAATAACCTCTCCCAGATTAGAAAGGCACTGAAACACCATCTTTTTCTCCAGTATTATACTGAACCAGATGACACCTCACAGCCACCCACATTCTGGACCCAAGCCAGCACCCCCAGCTTAGCCACCTCACACACCTTCAGCCCTGCCTTCGAGAGCCCCACCCCCTCAAAATCACCACCCTGTGCATAGCTACCCTAACCATGGATAACGATGAACTCTCCACACACCCTGCGACAGCCAGCTAGAATGTACATAATTACGTTGTTACACCTGTAAATAATGCTGAGCTGCCCATATAGCCTGTGACAGCCAAATTGTACATAGGTTCCCTGCTAGCCCTGTATAAAAAAAACCCGTTTTATTGTAGGTCCACTGCAGACCTACCTGCACTGCACAAATGTGTTACCTGTAAACTGCACTGATGTTAAATAGCGCGGTATAAAAGAAACATTAAATAAATAAATAAACCTGGTGTAGGGAGCCTCGGCCATGAGGGCCTGGAGTTCACTGACTCGCCGAGCCGAGGTCAGAGCCACCAGGAAGACCACCTTCCAGGAGAGGTGCTGAAGGGAGCATGTCACCATCGGCTTGAAGGGTGGCCGTGTGAGCTGCATGAGCACGACGTTCAAGTCCCACTCTGCAGGAGGCGGCCGGATGGGAGGCTTGGAAAGGAAGAGGCTCCGCATGAAGTGGGAGACCAAGGGATGCTCAGAGAGGGGTTTACCCTCGCTGGGGAGGTTCTTAGCTAAGATGGCGCTCAGGTGCACCCTGACCGAGTTGGACTTCAGTCCCTCCTTCAAGAGGTAGAGAAGGTACTGGAAAACATACCGGAGAGAGCAGGAGAACAGGTCGATCTGGAGCTCGGAGCACCAAGTCGAGAAAAACCACCACTTAAAGGCATAGGCTCATCTTGTCGAGTCCTTCCTCGACGTGAGGAGGACTTCCTCAACCTCTCCCTGGAGGCGCAGCAGAGCAAAGGAGATCTGTTCAGCCACCAGGCTGTAAGGGACAACGACGCCAGGTTCAGATGGAGCACCCGCCTCTCCTGAGTTAGCAGGCTTGGGGCACAACCTAGCGGGACTGGAGGCTTGGACGAGAGCCTGAGCAGAAGCGGGAACGAAGGCTGATGAGGCCACGAGGATCATTGAAGCTCGCTCCCGCTGGACCTTGTGTAGGGTCCTCGCAATGAAAGGAGTGGGAGGGGAAGGCGTAAAGAAACCTAGAGGTCCAATTCAGGAGGAACGCATCTGGGGCAACCCTGCTCGGGCGTGGAACTGGCCTGCAGAAGCGGAGGAGCTGCACGTTCACCGGGCTGGCGAACAGGTCCACAGACGGAGTCCCCCACCGCTGGATCCCAGTGCCACTTGGGTGGGCGGAGGATTCTGAGTTTGTCACGAGACATTCTCCTGGCCCGGGAGATAGACCGCCCTGAGGGACATGCCCCGGCGAATGGCAAAGGAGGACCGCCTCCTGACAGAGTGTGCGGGAACCTGTTCCCCCCTCCTTGTTGATGTAGAACATGGCTACCCTGTTGTCGGTCTGCACGAGCACAGACTTTCCCCTCAGGTGGTACTCGAAAGCCCTCAAGGCCCACCAAACCACCTGAAACTCAAGCAGATTGATCTGCTGCTGAGATTCTTCGGGCGACCACTAGACCTAGGTGCGGAGGTCTCCGCAGTAGGCGCCCCAACCCAGCAGGGAGGCATCCATCAGGACAAGCTTGGGTTGCGGGGCCTGGAAGGGCATTCCTCAAAGGCAGCTTCAGGGATCCTGACACCAATCCAGGGAGGTGCAAAGACTGCGGGAGACCTGGACAGGGTCCCAGAGGCCTGGCTCCATTGTGTCCTGAGGCACCACTGAGCCATCCGCATGCGCATGTGGAACAACGTGGACGGTGGAGGCCATGTGTCCCAGGAGGCGCAACATGGCTCACGCCGGAATCCGAGTCCTGCCCTGGACCTTAGCCGCCAGGGTGCAGAGATGATCTGCACAGTCCTGGGGCAGGAAGGCGGTTGCCTGCTCTGTGTCGAGGAGTGCACCGATGAACTCCAGGGTCTGCACTGGTTCGAGGTAGGACTTGGGGTAATTTACCAGGAAGCTGAGGTGCTAGAGGAGGAGGATTGTACGCGATGCTGCAAGATGAACTTCCCTGGCCGATGCCCCTGTGATGAGCCAGTCATCTAGGTAAGGGAAAACGTGTATGCCCTGCTGCTGGAGATAGATGGCGGCTGCGGAAAAACACTTGGTGAAGACCCGCGGGGCAGATGCGAGCCCGAAGGGGAGCACCCTGTATTGGCAGTGCTCTCCCTGCACCCTGAAGTGCAGGGGTTGGACCAGAATGTGGGCATAAGCGTCCCTGAGGTTTACAGAGCATAGCCAATCGCCCTGCTGGAGGAAGGGCAGCAGGACACCAAGCGATAGCATTTTGAACTTCTCCCGCACCAGAAACTATTTCAGGTTCCTGAGATCGAGGATGGGGCGTAGGCCCCCCCCCCATCCTCTTCAGAACGAGGAAGTATCAGGAGTAGAACCCTCAATCTCGGAGGTGCAGTGGTACTTTTTCAATTGCCCGCTGGCTGAGGAGTTTGGTTAGCTCCTGTTGCAAGCAAGCTTGGTGTGAGGGAAGCCGAGAAGGCTCTGCTGGGGAGAAGGGAAAAGGATGCCTGCCCATGTGAAGACAACTGTCCCAGACCACCCTGAGGACCCAGGTGTCCGACGTGATCGACGCTCATTGGGGGGCGAAGAGGGACAGGCATCCCCCCACAAGCGCAAGTGCTGCTGGGGGGCGAGAGGCTATGCCTTTGGCCTCAAAACCCCTGAGTGTGTTGGGGGTGGCGCCTATGGCTGGGCTTGGGGCCCTTTAAGCATGCGATGACCATGCGCTCCACCCTTACCCTGCGTGCTGGTGGGCGGTGCGGGGGTGGGCGGGTAGGGCAGATATCCCCGGTAGGGGAGCCCCTTTCTCTGGAAGAACAGTTTCTTTGTTTGCTGCTTCTTCCATGGGAGAGAAGAGATCTTACGCGAGAGATGGGTTTGAGTTACCAACTCTGTTTCAATTTTGGCAGCCTTATCCTCCATGGGCTTGCTGAATAGTTATTTGCCTAGGCAGGGGACATCCAAGAGCTTCTCCTGGACCCACTGCTCCAGGTCTGAAGACTGGAGCCATGCCTGGCACTGGGCTCCGATGCCGGCCGCCACCACTTGGGCGAAGGACTCAAACCAGTCATACGTGGCACGGGAGAGGTACTTCGAGCAGTCCGCGAACGACCTCAAGCGGGTCTGAAACCTGAGAAGGTGTTCACCCCCAAGACCAGCGGAAAACACGCCGAGCTCTTTGGCAAAGTCACACAGTTACATGCCCATGTAGAGTTGGTAGGCCTGAATGAGACATGACAGCATGGACCCCTGATAGGCCTTGCACCCAAGGTGTCAAGGGCTCTGGACTCCCTGCCCGGTGGGACCGAAGAATGAGACTTTGGATTCTTTTGCTTCTGCATTGCCGATTCTACTACCATGGAAGTATGCGGAGGCTGGGTCTTCTGGAACCCCGGGCCGTGCTGGACCCTATACATGGCATCGAGGCGTTTGCTCACAATGGGGACCGAGGCAGGCGCCTCCCACATGCGGAGGAGCAGACAGGACAGAATGGGAGGTACTGGGACTGTAAGGGATTCCCGAGGCGGGGTCTCATACTGTAAGATGTCGAGTTCCTCTGCCCTCAGCTCTTCCTCAGCCTGCGTGACCAGCTTGAGGGCCTGCGCCATGTCCCGCACGAACACCAGAAAGGCTGTGTCCTTGGGAGGCAAACGCCTCTGGGAGAGTAGGGATAGGTCTGAAGGAAAGTCCCTGTGGGCAAGGGTTTCTGGGGAGGTATCCCTGTCCGACTCCCAGCTCGAGAGGTCTGAAAAGGAGTCCGAGTCAGGCTGGTCACCCTGTCCAGAGGCCGAGGCCTACTTGGAACCAGAGGCACTGGCCTTGGAGTACCTCGCCCCCGAGGAACGGGATGGTGAGCGAGACCGGAGCCGAGGACTCTCAAGGCCCCCAGTTCTCGGGGGTTTCCAGGGCAGGTTTAGGTGTCCCTCTCTGGGGAACCTCAGTCTCTGGGCGTGGGCCAGCCATGCTGGGCATAAGCGCCTGCTGGGCAGCCAAGGAGGCAGAAACTCTATGCTCTAGTGCCAGCATTTGGGACTCCCACGCAGGCGTGGGTTCCTGCGATGCAGACACCAGGTCTAGCATGGAAGAGGAGAGGGGATCCTCACCGGTACAACCCTCAGGAGACCGGGTGCCATCGCCAGTGGTCTCCGTATCTGTACGAGGTACTTTCCGAGGCCGCTCCTTATCAGGCTCTCAGGAATGCCGGGGAGGGCTGAGCGAATGAGCGAGAGAATGTTCGTGCTTGTCCGGAGCCCCCAACAGCAACTTAGAGGTCGTCTTCTTTTTGCGTCTCTCCACCTCAGGTGAGTACCACCTTCAACACAGGGCCACTGCAGGGGATCCCAGCAGTGGAGGGACGGCAGAGGATGCCACCGGAGATGTCTTACAGAAAATGTCGTCAGACTTCTGCTTACAATTTAGCAAGCCTTGGTGGACATTTTCTTAGAGAGAGAGCAGAGCTCCAGGTTATGGTCAGCCCCCAAACACCGGAGACAGCAGTGAGTGACATATTTTTGGAGCATCTGTCACATTTTTTAAAACCAGTAGCCACTGGGGCAAAAAGGGCCCCTGCTGGGTCGAAGACCCTCAAGGCCAGCGGTTGAAAAGGCGTGAAAAGGCCCAGAGAAAAATTTTCCAAAAAAGACTTGAATAAGGATGTCCCTTTGCTCTGGAAAAAGGGAGCGAAGGGGAGGACAGGTACTACCGGAAAAGAGAGGGCCAGAGGCCAAAACAAAACACACTTTTTTCCAAAGGACGAGGATGTGTGTCCAAAGGAAAAAGGAAGGCTGAGCAAGATGCACATTAGGGCGGGAAGAGGACCACACATGCGTGGCAGCAATCCCAAAGGCTTTCTTTGAAAGCTGGGGAATTGCTCTGCACAGGCTCCGTTGGTGCAGACATCACCCATAAGAACATAAGATATGCCATACTGGGTCAGACCAAGGTGCATCAAGCCCAGTATCCCGTTTCCAACAGTGGCCAATCTAGGTCATAAGTACCTAGCAGTCTCCCCAAAAGACACAGGTTCCTCAATGCTTATATTCGGTCAAGTAGTGATATCCTGGGTCCCTTTTAATAATGGTTTATGGACCTTTCCTCCAGGAACTTGTCCAAACCTTTTTTAAACCCAGCTACACTAACAGCTTTTACTACATCCTCTGGTAACAAATTTCAGAGTTTGATGACTCGTTGAGTGAAAAAATATTTTCTCTTATTAGTCTTAAATAGGTTACCCTATAGCAGCGATGGCGAACCTATGGCACGCGTGCCAGCTGTGGCACGCGAAGGCCTTGCAGCTGGCACGCGGGAAGGTCCACAATCAAAATATGCGGCATTAAAAAAAATAAAAATAAAAAGCTGCCGCTGCCGGGGCCGCCGCGGCAGAATCGAGTGTGCCGCGGGGCCCCCCCGCCCAGCAGAGCCTGCCCTCCGTCCCCGGTATCACCTTCTCTCAGCTGCCTCTAGTCAAACGCGCCTGCTTTCAGAGCGCGAGTGGAGTTTCTTCCTCGCTGCTCTGTTAAGCCCGCGGGGGCTGATGGGAACTTCCCATCAGCCCCCGCGGGCATAACAGAGCAGCGAGGGAGAAACTTCCCTCGCGCTCTGAAAGCCGGCGCGTGTGACTGGAGGCAGCTGAGAGAGGTGATACCGGGGACGGAGGGCAGGCTCTGCTGGGCGGGAGGGCCCCGCGGCACACTCGATTCTGCCGCGGCGGCCCCGGCCCCGGCAGCGACAGCTTTGTAAAAAAAATTTCGCTGGGGGGGGGGGGGGGGTTAGGAGTGGTAATGGGGGGGGGGGGGGGTTAGGACTGGTGGTGGGGGGGGGGGGGGGGGTAGGGGGGGTAATGGCTGTGGGGGGTTGGGGGGTTAGGACTGTTGATGGGCTGGCGGGGCTAGGACAGGAAATGGGCTGATGGGGGGTTAGGAGTGGTAATGGCTGGGGGGGGTTAGGACTGGTGATGGGCTGGGGGGGTGAGGAATGCAAAAGGCTGTAGGCTGTTGGGGGGATAGTACTGGTGATGCGCTCGGGGGGGGGGTAGGACAGGAAATGGGCTGATGGGGGGTTAGGAGTGGTGATGGGCTGGGGGGTTAGGAGTGGTAATGGACTGGGGGGGGGGTTAGGAGTGGTAATGGCTGTGGGCTGTTGGGGGGTTAGGACTGGTGATGGGCTGGGGGGGTTAGGAGTGGTAATGGCTGTGGGCTGTTGGGGGGGGCTAGGACTGGTACTGGGCTATGGGGAGCTAGGACAGGAAATGGGCTGATGGGGGGTTAGGAGGGGTGATGGGCTGGGGGAGGGTAGGAGTGGTGATGGGCTATGGGGGGGCTATGGGCGAGCTAAGTCTATATGGGCTGATGGGATTAGGACTGGAAGTGGGTTGATGGGGGCTTAGGACTGGTAATGGGCTATGGGGGGCTAGGACAGGAAATGGGCTGATGGGGAGGGGTTAGGACTTGAGGTGGGCTGTTGGGTGGGGTTAGGACTGGTAATGGGCTATGGGGGCTAGGACAGGAAATGGGCTGATGGGGAGGGGTTAGGACTTGAGGTGGGCTGTTGGGTGGGGTTAGGACTGGTAATCGGCTATGGGGGGCTAGGACAGGAAATGGGCTGATGGGGAGGGGTTAGGACTTGAGGTGGGCTTTTGGGTGGGGTTAGGACTGGAAATGGGCTGATGGGGGGTTAACACTGGAGGTGGTCTGATGGGGTTAGGACTGGTAATGGGCTATGGGGGGGTTTAGGACTGATAATGGGCTATGGGGGGGCTGGGACAAGAAATGGGCTGATGGGGAGGGGTTAGGACTTGAGGTGGGCTGATGGGGTTAGGACTGGTAACGGGCTGTGGGCTGATGGAGGGGTTAGGACTGGCAATGGGCTATGGGGGGGTTAAGACTGGTAATGGGCTGTTGGCTGATGGGGGCTGTCTGGTAATGGGCTATGGGGGGTTAGGACTGATAATGGACTATGGGGGGGCTAGGACAGGAAATGGGCTGATGGGGAGGGGTTCGGACTTGTGGTGGGCTGATGGGGTTAGGACTGGTAATGGACTGTGGGCTGATGGGGGGTTAGGACTGGCAATGGGCTATGGGGGGCTGACTGGAAATGGTTTGATGGGGGTTAGGACTGGAAGTGGGCTGATGGGGGGGTTAGGACTGGAAGTGGGCTGATGGGGGTTAGGACTGGTAATGGGTTATAGGGGGGGCTTAAACTCAAAATGGGGTGATAGGGGCCTAGGACTGGAAGTGGGTTGATGGGGGGGGCTAGGACTGGTATTGGGTTGGGGGTTTCTAGGACTGGAAATGGGTTGGGGGGCTGCTAGGACTGGAAATGGGCTGATGCAGGGACTAGAAGGGAATGGATGCTGGGTGAGGCTGGAACTAGAAGGGAGCTGGTGTTGGGGGAGGATTAGAATGGGATGGGGCTGGGAGAGTAAAATGGAGAGGGGAAAAATATTGTGTGTGGGAGGGATAAAAATCTACAATTGGCCGGGTATTGGGAGAATAAGTGGGGATTGAGGATGGAGGGGTAAATTTTGAGTAGATGAAATAGGAATGAGGAAAGAGCAAAAGGAGAAAGATTAGTATGTTAAAGCAGATGTAGAGAGAGAATGGAAAAAAAAACCAAGAAGACAGAAGAAAGGACAAATGGACAGCAGATGGAGAGTTAGCAGAAGACACGAAGAAACCAGAAGAAAGTGGCTGGAACAATTGCAACTGAAAAAAAATGCACAAAAGGTAGAAAAATATCTCTTTATTTTGAATTTATTAACTGGAATATGTCAGCTCTGGGAAATGTGCATCATTAATTTTTGCGCTTTGTTTAGTACAAGAGGAAATTAATTTATAGTTTTATTTCTACAGTGTTGTTGTATATTCCAAGTTTGGCTTTTGGGGTTCCCAGTTTAATTATTGTCTTCCTGTTTCTAAATTGTGATTCCTTGTTTGGTGATGGTCTGTTCTGCATGTGTAACTGAGCTGAGGTATTCTGTTTATATAATTCCTATTTGACATTGCCACTTGTTCTTTCCCCAGTAGGTCATGTATTGTTGTTCTCTGAAATGTATTGGTTTAATATTTGCAGTGTTGCCTTTTGATAGTTAGGGTATGGTGCTTTGTGAGTCCTGGTAGTGCTGTTAGGATACGGCGGGTTTGCTATGGGTTCTAAATGGGCAGCGTTTGTAGTAGTTCCTAATGTGCCTGGCGGTTGGTACTGGATTATAGTAATGTAGAAACCTTTTAGTCTTTCTTTATCCATATACTCATTAAGAGGCATGTTTACTAAAAGTTAGTGTATGGTAACATTATGCAAATATTTATGCAAATGAGGCACCTTATGCAAATGAGGCTTTAATTGACGTGCTGGCACTTTGAGGAAATTCTTTGGTTTTGTGCGGCAGTTTGGGCACTCGGGCTCAAAAAGGTTAGCCATCACTGCCCTATAGCTTCATTGCATGTCCCCTAGTCTTTTTATATTCTGATGACGTAAACAATCGATCTACGTTTACCCGTTCCACTCCATTCATTACTTTATAAACCTCTATCATATCTTCCCCTCAGCCGTCTCTTTTCCAGGTTGAAGAGCCCCAACCTTCTTAGCCTCTCTTCATGAGTATCCTTCCACCCCCTTTACCATTTTGGTGGCTCTTCTCTGCACCTTTTCTAATGCTATGTCCTTTTTAAGATACGGCGACCAGAACTGCACACAATATTCAAGGTGCGGTCGTACCATGGAACAATACATGGAAATTACACTTACCTGGTAATTGTTGTTCCTTTAGTGACTCCAGTTTAGGCCTCCACCTCTGGGTTGTGCACCTCCTCCTGCAGCTTGGAGACTGGGCATGTCAAACTCGTGACATCACTAGATATAGCCGGCTGGTCTCTCCCATCAGCCCCAGTGAACTATTGACAAAGCAGACTCAAAACAGCAACAAACAAGTAGCTATCATATTAATGTCAATCCTATACTTAAACCGAACGTAGACCCCAGAACTTATATGACAAGTAACCTCCTCTCCAAACAGAAGGGTCTGGTTTTCCCACCTGCTCCTTTCCCCCCTGTCGAGTCAGAGACGAAGAACAGAAAGCACAGAAAAAGCAGATATAGCAATAATCAAGATGATTGCCATCTTCTTAAATCTATACTCGTCCGTAGTCTTTGATTTTTTCCAACTGAACCTCCGCTGCCATATGACCCCGGGTGGGAATGAGGACTAAACTTGAGTTACTAAAGGAACAACAATTACCAGGTAAGTGTAATTTCCATTTCCTTATCGTTCCTCCAGTTTAGTCCTCCACCTCTGGGATGTAACAGAGCAGTACTATCGGGAGGGACCTTACCAGCCGGAACACAACACCCCATCGAGGCGATAGTGTTCACTGAAGTAATGAAGAGAACCAAGTGGCCGCTCTACACCTCTCTAGTGGCAGAACTAAGCTGTGTTCACTGCCCATGAAATCGCTTGTTCTTCCAGCGGAGTGAACTCGCAAGCTCACCGGTGCCGAACAACTTCATAAGATACATGCTAACGTAATAATCTCCTTAATCCATCTGGAAAAGGATGCTTTCGCCGCCATCCCTCCTTTGCGGAGACCTCCAAACACCCCGAATAGACAGCTCAACGTGTGAAAAGATTCTGGAATCTTCAAATATCGCCGCAGCACCCCCTTTATGGCCAAATGGTGTAAACTAGGGTCGGACATGTTCCCGTCCACTGATTCTAGAACTGGCCGAGACACCGTTTGATTTAAGTGAAATGGCAAAAATATCTTCGGTGAAAAGGATGAATCTAGACGCAGGACCACCTTTTCTCTGGAAAAGCATGAAAATGGCTCCGTACATGACCGCGCCTTTAACTACGAAATTCTCCTCGCCGAACAGATGGCTATCAAGAACAGACTTTTTTTTTGTTTTTTTTAACATCAAAACCGTAACAGACACCTGGGGTAGGGCTCAAAAGGTTCCTGTACTAACGCCCTTAAAACCAAGGTGAGATCCCACGTAAGGCCTATGATTCTACGAGCAGGCCGTGTTCTGGTAACTGCTTGAAGAACACGCACGACCTTGACATCAGCACCTAGCGACCCCTCCTTATACTTTGCTCCTATAACAAGACCGGGCTGCTAATTGAACTCTCAAGTAACTGGCTGCCAGCCCCTTATCAAACTAGTCTCATAGGAAACTTAACACTAAGAATGTAGCAGCTGACGCCGTGTGGACTGGACGCCTGGAGTAGCAGTCCTCAAAAAACATGCCAGATGCGCACATAAGCCAATGACGTGGGCTTTTTTTTTTTTTTTTTTGCCTAAAGCAATGTCAGAGTGATCGATCGGGCGTAACCTGTGTTCCCTAACCGTGCCCTTTCAATCACCAAACCGTACGCAAGAAGCGATCTACCTGCAGCATTTGCAGCAGCCCCTGTATCAGACTCTCCGACATTGGAAATCTCCAAGGACCTCCGTCGAGTAACCGAATGAGGTTGGCGTACCACGGATGCCTTGGCCAGTCCGGGACCCCCAAAAGCACATGTTCCTGTTGCAGTTCGATACACTGGACCACTCGCCTGATGAGCGCCCACGGCGGGAAGACAGAGAGGAGACCTGTCAACAGCCAAAGTTGCGTCAAGGTGTTGAATCCCCCTGATATCTCCTCCTACCGCCTGCTGAAGAAACGACTCGTTTTATTGACTGGGAGGCGCTATGAGCTCCCTGCTCGGCGTCCCCCCTTGGTGAACTATCTGCGCGAATCCGTCCGGATGCAACTTCCATTCCCCGGCCTCCAGTCAGACACTGCTGAGCCTTCACTTCGGGGCCGAACGCTAGAAGCGCCAGCGCTACCACCTTCCGCTCCAAGTGGTGAAATGACCAAGGGACTCCTGTTCGCTCCAAACACCCTGTGGGCAAAACATCCTTGCAACGATCTCCCTAGCCAGCGAGGCTCGCATCTGTCAACATTGTGAGACTGTGCGGATGCTCCAGCGGCACACATGCCGCAAGATCTCCTGGGAATAGTCCCCTATGAAAGGATCGCCTGACCTGCGCTGAACATGGGAGCCGTTTGTTCATAGAATAGTTCTGTTGCAATCATCATCTTAACAAGGACCTTGGTGAGAAGCGCAAGCGTGCTGGCCTAAGGAACTACCTCCAGAGCCGCCGCCACTGACCTGAATGGTCAAAGATAGCTCCAATGTGAAGGAAGCAAATCTACCAGAAAACCTGCATACTAACTTTTGAAGGGCTTGGCCTCTCCGCTCCGACTGAAACACCGTTTCCCATTGGCAGTCGGACCCATACCTTGAAGTACCCCAACGACATTTGACTGCATTGACTATCCAGCCGAAAGCTTGAAGAAATTTTACTACTCTGCCCGTAACCTGGACACTCGTGGCCCAGGACTGTGGCGGACTCAGCCAATCGCTGAAACAAGGGAAATGAAAATTCCTTCTTTCCGTGATGCCGCCGCCGCCACCACCACCACCACCATTATAACCTTAGTGAAGATACGCGGGTCCGCCGCCCAAAAGGGCAAGGCTTGAAACTGAAAATGCCTCCACAGGAAGGCAAGACTTAGAATCTTCTAATGTGCTGCCCGTATTGAAACGTGTAAGCATGCTTTAGTCAGGCCTAGGGATGTTAAAAACTCCCCCTGCGGGACCGCTACCACTACCAATCGAAACTGCTCCATTCCAAAGTGGAACGCTCAGAACCGCAATTTATTTCCTGGAAATCCAACACCGGGCGAGCAAAGTCTAGGATATACCCGACATGAACTATCTACAACACCCAGTGCTCCACCGTAATCTGGATCCCGGCAGAAACACCTGAAGGCTTCTTCCTATCGACAGAACTGCCACCTGGCTCCGCCTTGCTTCATTGTGGTTTTTGGCAATTTGCGGAAGAGGTAGCCGAGGATCCCCTTTCCTGCACTTTGAAAACCCCGAAACCCTTGAGCTCTGGAAGCCTATGTACCCCGTGGAGGCACTCCCAAATGAGCAGTTACTTCCTGACCATAGACAGATGGGAGGATCTTATTGCTCTCTATCCCCTATCATTCTAACTAAATACCTTCCTTGTACGTAGGCGCCTCCGGTTCTCCACCGAACTGAAGGTGCTACAACCCCTTTTTCTTTGTAAACACATCTTAGAACATAAGAACATAAGATATGCCATACTGGGTCAGACCAAGGTCCATCAAGCCCAGTATTCTGTTTCCAACAGTGGCCAATCTAGGTCATATGTACCTAGCAGTTTCCCCAAGAGACACAAGTTCCACAATGCTTGTACTGGGTCAAGCAATGATATCTTCGGTCCCTTCTTAATAATGGTTTATGGACCTTTCCTCCAGGAACTTGTCCAAACCTTTTTTAAACCCAGCTACACTAACAGCCTTTACTACATCCTCCGGTAACAAATTCCAGAGTTTGATTACACGTTGAGTGAAAAAATATTTTCTTTTATTAGTCTTAAATAGTTTATCTTTATTTCTGTCTGTCCATCAGCCTGTCTCAGGAGAAAGCAACAAAGTACCATCCGTTTAGATCACCTGACCTGGTGTGCCTCACTCTGAAACCTGCACGCTAACCAGCATGGCCTATCGAATCAGGCCTTTCCTCACCTGTCTGCATCAAGCAACTGCGCCCTGAAACAGTTTTGAGCCGCATAACATCCAGAATGCTGACAGATGAGGTGGGAGATGCATCACTTGATATCATCCTAATCCAGGCACTGAGGTCTGGCTGCCATGGTGAGAAGAGCTGTGAACCCTCTCCAGCAAACTCCCTCTGGACTCGGGTATGCAATGGATCCCCAGCACCGTGCCCCTCCACAGGCTGCGTCCCCTAGCCTTTGAAGCAATTCAAATAAAATCTAAGTAATGCAAATAAAGTAACAAACTAAAAAGAAAACGGCAGATGCCTCCCTAGGCAGAAACTTCCGTCCTGCTCCACTCTCTGGTGGCCACCTCCACCAGGCACCTAGCACACAGTCTTCGTGAAACACACGCGGACCTGAGTAAGAAAAACAAAAATCAGACCTAAAAGTAGTAGGAGAGTTTCACATTCAAATACCGCCCTGTTGCCATCCGACCGGAAACTTATGAACCCCGGGCCAAGGGAAGGACAGGAACCACCATAAGGTTTGAATCTATACCGGAAGCATCAGCCAGAAAAAACAAAGGCCCCAAGCATCACAATGGATTTGTGGATGTCCCTGAGCATGGGTGCGACTATATATATATATATTTTTTTTAATTTATTTTAATCTTTTTTTTTTAATCTGGGCTTCTCCTCTCAGAGAATGGATAAGCACCCTGCCGTAGCCAAAGAGCTCCGTGCCAAAAGCACTAGCCATAACTCTAACAATGGAACTGTTTGAACTCAATCAAATTCGTAAGGCCTAAGGGGTCCGTTTTGGGAGTAGGACCCCCAGTAATCCCCACTGCAGCTGAGCTGAGGAGCCAAGCAGTGCCAAAGCTTGCCAGAATCCGGGAGGGCAGACTCCCCCGCACCGATGCTGAAGATCGCATTCCTATTCTTCCTTGCCAACACTACTTGCCAGGAAATTCAGGGGATCAAAGCAGAACTGGACCAAAACACAAAATAAAAAATACTGAAGGACCCGAGGTCCCCCCATCAGCTCCCAAATGCAATTAATCTCCCCCAGGAATGAAGGAATAATCCCTGAAATAAATCGAAAGTAAACTCTTTCAGAATAATTATAAAAGTGCAATTGAAATAAATGAATGCCCCCAATTTAAAACCCAACAAGCCCAGCCTGAGGCAATGGAAATAATTGAAGCTGCCTCGCGCACAAAAGCACGGGAATCACCGGTCCGCGTTCAGCAGGTCTGCTTAACCACCCAGAAACACAGAAAAAACAAAAATCCTCGGACTCTGGGCTGAACCCTTTCCCTGATTCGCGACCCCACATCAGAGCACCTAGCCCACTCCGGGCTGAAATTGCTGGCCCGATTTTTTTTTCAGGACCGTATAAAAATAAAGCACTTCCAAAATTGCTCTAAGTAACACCAAAATAAACTAAATAAAGTAAATTAACACCGAAAAGAAATCCAGCTCAAACAAAAAAAAAACGCTGCTGCCTCACGGCCGGGAAGAAAAGCACGGGAGAAATGGCCCGCTGCAACAAGGTCTGCAGGCCGCAATGCACCCTAACGCGGGCCCGCAGCCTCTCCGCAGCTCAACGGAGCACTCACCTCCAAATATGCCCCCGAGCCATTCTCCGTCCGACCTAGGTCCGACCGTGGTCTCTGCCGCCCTTCCATCCGTGCTGCTACCCACAGCGCAGAGAGCGCTTTCCGGCTCTAGCAGTGAAGCTCCAGTCAAAGTGCGAGCCCCGGAGGTAACCGGCAGATGTTCTGCCCCGCTGCATAGCTCCCCCCGTGCAAACTAGGAGGGGAGAGCAGCCCAAACCGGCGGAGAGAGAATTTAAATAGAGAGGGTCAGCGCTGTTCAAGTCCTGCACCTCAATCCCCCAATTTTTTGTTTATTAAAGTAACAGTACCAAAATAAAATATAATAACAATAGGTGAGAAAGAAAATTCAAACTAACTATCCTAACAACTATTCCTTATGTACTCCCCTAGTGAGCCCAGCACCTAGGCTCACTACGTCCTCCTGCTGCACGGAGACTGGACACACTGGGGCTGATGAGAGAGACCAGCCGGCTATATCCAGTGATGTCACGAGTTTGACATGCCCAGTCTCCAAGCTGCAGGAGGAGACGCACAACCCAGAGGCGGAGGACTAAACTGGAAGAACGGTAAGGAAAGAGGCATTATAATTTTGTTTGTTTTATTTCCCATTCCATAAGTGAGGACTGTGGCAAGGTCAGCTATCCAGAGCATGGGGGAGGTGAAAAGCATAAGGAATTCACCCTAATCAAGGGGCCTCTGTTAGGTGTGCAGGGTCAGAAGGCCAGAGCCACGTTTCAAAAGCAGAAAACCCCCAGCTGGAATAGGTTTCAGGAAATGCTTGATAGAGTAAGAGGGGGAGATTGCAAGCACGAGGACCAAAGCCCTTACTCTAACAAGTGCACTGATTATTCTAAATTCAGAAGGCAGGGAGATTACAAACACCTGGGAGAGAAAGAGGTGGGGTTAGATCCCAGTGAGTATAAACCCTGGTTAGATTATGGAGAGAAAAAGAGCAGCGGGAGGAGCAGCGGAGGAAGCAAGAGAAGCAGCAGATGGGGAGAGGAACAGAGTCCAGAGCAGCAAGGACGATGGAATGCTGGAGAAGCCAGAGCAGGTGCTAACTCCTGGAGGAGGACTGAACTACCCAGAGCTGACAGAGGTGTTTTCCCGGAATCAGGTTGGCAACAGGGGTGGAAGCCAGGAATTGGAGAAGCTTTCAGACCACCAGAGAGATTGTCAGCTGAGCAGTCTGATCAAGTGAGTGAGTCAGAGCCCATGCAATTGGGAGAGCCAGAGGTGGGGGAAGAAGATATGTTTATGGATTGTTCTTTATGTCAAGCTTTAGAATTGAAGTGTTGAAGAAGAGCCAGCCTTGAAAGAATTGTTCCTCTTGCAAAGGTAATCTTAAAGCATTAGCAGTAAGGAGGTAAATTCCTGTGTGTTTTGGAAGGGGAATTTACTGCCACATAAGCTTGTAAAAGAAGCTGTGTTTCATGCCTGATTATCAGCTGTGTTAGAACTCTGCAACAGCAAGAAAGCTAATTGGCTGCTTTAAGAGTTTGTGCTTTGCTCCTGTTTTATATGAAAAGCCTGCTAAGAGTTTTGAGGACATTTTGAATGCTTATTTCATATTCACCTGGAAGTGCAGCCCAGAGAACTGAGACTGAGTGAAGAAAAACTGCCATAGGAGAATTAACCTTGTTTTTTTTTGCTATGATCAACAAAGGACTATAAGAAAGGTGGCACACTTATCTGTGAGAAGGCTAAGCTTCTACATTTAAGAGGACTTTGAAAAGCCATTGTTGAGTTCTGTTTATTTTTGCCACCAGTTTGCTGAACCTTAAGCAAAAGCCTATTTATCCTGTTAATGGAACCTTGAACCTGATCTGTTCAATTGTGTTTAAAATAAACTTTTTCTGTCATAAGCCTTACCCTCGGTTTGCCTAAACTACAATCCTTTTTTACTTGAAGCATAAATATAGCTAATAGAGGAAGGATACATCAACCACCACACCCTCAACAACTAGAGACTAGTGGTTGTGCTTGTGACAGGACTGACTTCCTGTTTGTTCTTGGAGAAGCTTCATTGCAGGTCCCCTAGTCTTTCTATTTTTTGACGGCGTAAAGAATCTGTTTACCCATTGTAATCTATTCATTACATTTATAGACCTCTATCATATCTCTCTTCATATCACATCTCTTTTCCAGGTTGAAAAGCCCTAACCTTTAAGCCTCTCCTCATAGGGGTATCCTTACATCCCTTTACCATTTTGGTGGCTCTTTTCTGTAACTTTTCTAATTCCACTATATCATTTTTTTAAATTTTTTATTTATGTGTTATTAATATTACTACATCTAGAAAAAAAATATTTCAAATGAAAATAAAATACAGGGGCATATTTAGAATAAGAAATTCAAAACAAAAGAAATAATCCCCCCATTATAATTAGACCACTAATACAAAGAAAAAATAGGGAAGTACCAGGAAAAACCTTTAAAGAACAAGTCTTAACACAAGCAATTTATATTAACAAAGGCAGGTAGACTTATGCGTCAGCCGAATGAGAGAGCCCAGGAACCTTTACTACAACCTCCTCCCTAGCCTTCAGAAAATCTTGAAGTTGCCTAGGCTCAAAAAACAAATAAAATTTTTGTTTAAACATAACACTTTGCAGGAAATTTTAGCTGAAAAGTAGCCCCTAGGGTCAAAACCCTGGGGCGAAGGGCCAAAAAGCCTTTTCTTCTCAGCTGCGTAGCACGAGACACATCAGGAAATATTCTAACATTAGAACCTAGAAAAACCTCATTAATATTTCTGAAGTACATTTTAAGAACATAAAATTTATCTGACTCTAAAGCCATAGTAACAAGCCGGGTAGCCTTTCCTTTAACAACCTCTAAAGCAGGGGTCTCAAACTCAAATTGCTTTGAGGGCCAAATGAGGACTTGTAGAGTAACCCGGGGGCCGCACAAGACGCAGGCCTCATTTGCATAAGGGCATCATTTGCATAAATATTTGCATAATGTTACCATACACTAACTTTTAGTAAACATGCCTCTTAATGAGTGTATGGATAAAGAAAGACTAAAAGATTTCTACATTACTATAAACCAGTGCCAACCGCCAGGCACATTAGGAACTACTAGAAACACTGCCCATTTAGAACCCATAGCAAACCTGCCGTGTCCTAACAGCACTACCAGGACTCACAAAGCACCATACCCTAACTATCAAAAGGCAACACTGCAAATATTAAATCAACACATTTCAGAGAACAACAATACATGACCTACTCGGGAAAGAGAACAAGTGGCAATGTCAAATAGGAATTACATAAACAGAATACCTCAGCTCAGTTACACATGCAGAACATACACCATCACCAAACAAGGAATCACAATTTAGAAACAGGAAGACAATTAAACTGGGAACCCCAAAAGCCAAACTTAGAATGTACAACACTGTAGAAATAAAACTATACATTGATTTCCTCTTGTATTAAATAAAGTGCAGACGTTAAAGATGCACATTTCCAAGAGCTGACATATTTCAGTTAATAAATTCAAAATAAAGAGATATTTTTCTACCTTTTGTGCATTTTTTTTTCAGTTGCAATTGTTCCAGTCACTTTCTTCTGGTTTCTTTGTGTCTTCTGCTAACTCTCCATCGTCTGCTGTCCATTTCTCCTTTCTTCTTTCCTAGTTTTTTTCCATTCTCTCTACATCTGCTTTAACATACTAATCATTCTCCTTTTGCTCTTTCCTCATTCCTATTTCATCCACTCAAATTTTACCCCTCCATCCTCAATCCCCACTTACTCTCCCAATACCCGGCCAATTGTAGATTTTTCTTCCCTCCCACACAAAATATATTTCCCCTCTCCATTTCACTCTCCCAGCCCCATCCCATTCTAATCGTCCCCCAACATCAACTCCCTTCTAGCTCCTGCCCAACCCAGCATCCGCTCCCTTCTAGTCCCCGCATCATCAGCCCATTTCCAGTCCTAGCTCCCTCCCCTCACAGCCCATTTCCTTTCCAAGCCCCCCTCCCCATCAGCCCATTTCCATTCCAAGCCCCCTTCCACTCAGCCCATTACCATTCCAAGACCCTGTCCCCATCAGCTATTTGCAGTTCAAGCTCCCCCTTCTACTCGGCCCATTTCCAGTCATAGCACCCCCCCAGTCCATTACCAGTTCTAGCCCCCCCCCAGCCCATTATCGGTCCTAAGCCCCCCAACAGCCCACTTCCAGGCCTAACCCTTCCATCGCCCCATCTTCATTCTTAGCCCCCCCATAACCCCATTTTCAGTCTTAGGCCCCCAGTCAGACCACCTCCAGTCCTAACCCCCATCTGTCCATTACCAGTCCTAACCCCCATCACCCCATTTTCAGTACTACCCCCCCCCCAGCCCACATCAAGTCCTGCTCCCCCCCTACATCAAGTCCTGCTCCCCCCCCCACATCAAGTCCTGCTCCCCCCACATCAAGTCCTGCTCCCCCCCCCATCAAGTCCTGCTCCCCCCCCCCATCAAGTCCTGCTCCCTCCCCCCCCCCGGGAAAATTAAACTTAAAAAAAAACCCGGCTTCTGCTGCTGCTGCCGCCGCCGCTGCCGTGGCCGGCAATAGCAGCAATATTGCAAGTCCCGCGGGCTCCCCCCCACCCGGCAGATCCCTTCCTGCTTGCCTGCCAGTTCTCCGCTTCGGCTTTCAGAGCCGCGAAGGGAGAGCTTCTCCCTCGTGACTCTGTTAAGCCCGCTGGGGCAGATGGGAAATTTCCCATCTGCCCCGGCGAGCTTAACAGAGTCGCGAGGGAGAAGTTCTCCCTTCGCGGCTCTGAAAGCCGAAGCGGAGAACTGGCAGCATTGGCAGGCAAGCAGGAAGGGATCTGCCGGGTGGGGGGGAGCCCGCGGGACTTGCGATATTGCTGCTATTGCCGGCGGCGGCAGCAGCAGCAGAAGCCGGTTTTTTTTTTTTCCCCCCAATGCTTCGCGGGCCGCACAAGGGTCTCTCGCGGGCCGCATGCGGCCCGCGGGCCGCGTGTTTGAGACCCCTGCTCTAAAGAGTCTCCTAACCCAGGGGGGTGGGGGAATTACCAGGGGCTTGATCACTTACACCCACCGACAGGTATTGGGCCCTAATCATGGGCGGAAATTGTTCCAGGGGAATCTTTAAAACCTCCCCAAAATACTTTCGCACTATGTCCATAGATACAGCACAGGGGACCTAGGGAAATTCAAAAACCTCAAATTACACTACGGGCCTGATTTTCTAAATACTCCATCTTCTTAATGGACACCAATTTGTCCTTACGCTGGGCAGAAATCAAGTCCCGAAGCTGACCCACATCTCCTTCCAACCTGGATATCCGCACTGCTTGCTCTTCATGGACATTAGAGAGAGTTCCACACGTCAACTTCATCGCCACCAAATCAGTACACACAGAGACCAAAACAGTAAATGAGGTGTTCAAAGCTGCCAAACCTTCCCACAGCGATTCCAGAGTGAAGACCGCGGATCTTTCCAAAATAGGAATACCCGGAAGATTCTACTCATGAACCGGCACAGCCACAGACTCCACCACCGATGGACTCGCAACTACACTGGTCTCTTGCTGCACCTCCACACCGGGGGAGACAAACTTAGCCGGACCTCCTCTCAGGAGTGCTCGTCGGCAACGCTGCAGGCAGTGCTACCACAGCCGGGGACACACTTCCGGGTTGCGGTGGGGGGGGGGGGGGCGCTGCTCAGGAAAGAGCCAGACACCAGACGTGCTCAGGGGCAATACTCCTCCTACTGCCCCCGCCGAAGACGCTGCTCCGCTACCGACCAGGAAGCCGCAATCAATGAGAACATGTTGGCCAGAGGAAAACGGCAGGTCCAAAGGAGGTAAGGGAGCCTGCTTCCGTTTTCGCCGCCCCATCGCTCCTCGCAAGGGGAAATTCCTCGAACAATCGCAAACTCAGTAGAGAGCATCTCACAGCCAGTAAACGCCTGCCGCCATCTTGATTACTTCCCTGTCCACTATATCATTTTTAAGATATGGCGACCAGAATTGCACACAATATTCAAGGTGAAGTCGCACCATGGAACAAAATAAAGGCATTATAATATCCTTTTTTTTTATTCTCCATTATAATATCCTTTGTTTTATTTTCCATTCCTTTCCTTATGATACCTAGCATTCTATATGCTCTCTTGGCCGCCGCTGCACACTGGGTGGAGGGTTTTAATATGTTATCCACGATGACGCTTAAATCTTTTTCCTGGGTTGTGGTTCCCAATGTGGAACCCTGCATCGTGTAACCATAGTTTGGGTTGTTCTTTCCTAGGTGCATAACTTTGTACTTGTCCACATTAAATTTCATCTGCCATTTGGATGCCCAGTCTTCCAACTTAATCAAAATCCTCTTGCAATTTTCCACAATCCTCTTGTTTTAACAACTTTAAGTAGTTTTGTGTAATCTGCAAATTTGATAACCTCACTCGTTATTCCCTTTTCCAGGTCATTTATGAATATGTCAAAAAGCAGTGGAATCAGCACAGATCCGTGGTACTCCACTATTCACCTTTTTCCATTGGCAAAATTAGCCATTTAGCCCTACCCTCTGCTTTCTATCTTGTAACAAGTTCCTGATCCACTATATCACCTCCTATCTCATGACTTTTTAGTTTTGCCAAAAGTATCTAATAAGGGACCTTGTCAAAGGCTTTCTGAAAGTCCAAATACACCATATCAACTGACTCACCTTTGTCTACCTGTTTATTCATACCTTCAAAAAAACATAAGATTAGTAAGACAAGATCTTCCTTGTCTAAAGCCATGTTGGCTGTCTCCCATTAAGCCATGACTATCTACATGTTAAGTAATTTTCTTCTTTATGATGGTTTCTATCATTTCTCCTGGTACTGACGTCAGGCTCACCGGTCTGTAGTTTCCCAGATCACCCCGGGAACCCTTTTTAAAAATTGGCATTATATTGGCAATCCTCCCATCTTCAGGTATTACAGATGATTTTAATGATAGTTCACAGATTACTAATAGCAGGTCTGCAATCTCATATTTCAGTTCTTTAAACACCCTTGGATGTATACCATCCAGTCCAGGTGATTTGCTACTCTTCAGTTTATCAAATAGCTGTAATACATCTTCCGGGTATAGCAATATTTCTTTCAATTCTTCTGCAGCATCACCTTTAAATAACACTTCAGTCATGGGTAACATCCCTACATCTTCCTCAGTAAAGACCGAAGCAAAGAATTCATTCATTCTCTCCGCTATAGCCTTTTCCCCTCTTACTGCCCCTTTCACTCCTCTATCATCTAATGGTCCAACTGACACTTACAGGTTTTTTGCTACAAATGTACTTGAAAAAGTCTTTATTACGTGTTTTTGCTTCCACATCAAGCTTCTTCTCAAATTCTCTCTTTGCCTGCTTTATCAATGCCTTGCATGTAACTTGCCAGTGCTTGTGCTGTTTCCCATTTTCGTCATTTGGCTCTTTTTTCCATTTCCTGAAAGATGCTTTTTTGGCAACAGCAGCCTCTCTGATCTCACCTTTTAACCACGCTGGCAGTTTTTTGGACTTCCTTCCACTTTTCTTAAAGAGTAGTTACTCACCTGTAACAGGTGTTCTCCAGGAGCAGCAGGAATCAGTCCTCACTTATGGGTGACATCGACGTTGATGGAGCCCCCATGCGGAGCATTTCCCCAGCTTTCTAAGAAAGCCTTTGGGGATACTGCACGCGTGCGCGGTCCCCTCCCAGCCTAAAGGTGCCATCTTGCTCAGTCCAATGACATAGCTAAAAAACAGCACACAAAGATGTAAAAATGAACTATGTACAACTGCAACTCCCAGGGGAGGAGGGAGGGTTGTCAGGACTGATTCCTGCTGCTCCTGGAGAACACCTGTTACAGGTGAGTAAAGCACAGTTACTTACCTGTAACAGGTGATCTCTGGGAACAGCAGGAATAAGTCTTCACATATGGGTACGTCGGTACCGACAGAGCCTGCGCGGGAACGCTCCCCAGCTTCCCAAAAAGGAAAGCCTTTGGGAGCATCCCACAGTGCCTGCGCGCTGCCTTCCCGCCTTTCCTAACCGCCTCTCCTCAGTTCAAGTTTAAAAGCTGAGACAAAAGAGAGAGAGAGGAAAGGAAAGATAGAGAGATACAACTCCTAGGGGAGGTGGGAGGGTTGTGAAGACTTATTCCTGCTGTTCCCAGAGATCACCTGTTACAGGTAAGTAACTGTGCTATCTCCAGGAACAAGCAGGAATGAGTCTTCACATTTGTTAAGTCCCTAGCTGAGATGCCTGGGAGATCCCCAAGGATATGAGACCCTGGGAAGGGTTCTACCTCCTCCTATGGATCTCAGGCATCTATCCAGGGATGGAGGGTAGGACTTGATTAAGAATGGAACAGGTGTTTGAGAACAGCCTGACCAAACAAGGCATCCCGGCGGGAGTCCTTGTCCAAGCAGTAATGGGCTGTGAAGGTATGAACCGAGGCCCAGGTGGCTACTCGACAGATCTAGTCGATGGACACAGAATTTAGATGAGCCATAGAGGCGGCCATGGCCCTCACATTATGAGCTGTGACATGGCTCTCCAGAGAAAGGTTCTTACTCTGGTAGGCGAAAGAAATACACTGAGCGATCCAATTGGACAGTGTCCTCTTAGAGACTGGAAGTCCCAAATGAGAGGGATCAAAAGCAACAAAGAGCTGGGAAGACTTCCTATGTTGCTGTGTCCTTTGTAAGTAAAAGGCAAGAGCTCTTTTACAATCCAGAGTATGAAGATTCTTCTCTGTACTTGATGCATGAGGAGCTGGAAAAAAGACAGGTAAATATACCTCTTGATTAAGATGAAAAGGTGAGACCACTTTAGGCATAAAGTGTGGATTGGTCCTAAGGACTACCTTATCATGATGGAACCTTGTATAAGTTGGATTAGCCACTAAGGCCTGCAGCTCACTGATGCGGCGAGCTGAGGTGACTGCAATGAGGAAAATAACCTTCCAGGAAAGAAATTTCAAGGAGGTGGTGGCTAAGGGTTCAAAAGGAGGCTTTATAAGCTGACCAAGAACCAGATTTAAATCCAATGCCACCGGAGGAGGCCTAATGGGAGGTTTAGTTAAAGTTAGGCCTCTCATGAATCTTGCAATAAGAGGATGAGAGGAAATAGGTTGTCCATTGATAGGCTTAAGGGATGCTGCAATAGCACTCAAATGGACCCTTACTGAATTCGTCTTAAGGCCTGCATTGGAAAGATGCAGGAGGTATTCCAATAGAGAATTCAAAGGTAGTGCTAGAGGGTCGAGACCCCTTTCAGCACACCAAATGGAAAATCTTTTCCATTTAAAAGCATAGGAACGCCTAGTGGAAGGTTTTCTGGAAGCATGGAGGATATCCTTCACTTGTTGAGAAAGATTCCAGCCTTGAAGGTCTAGGCCTTCAGTAACCAAGCTCTGAGGTGAAGGGACTTGGTGTTTGGGTGCCACAAAGTCCCCTCCTCCTGGGACAGAAGGTCTGGAGCAGCTCCCAAGCCTCTTGAGAAACCTGGACACCAAGGGGTGAATCGACAGAGTGTCCTTTCACCAGTGAGTGGTGAGCTGCTAGAGCAGAGAGGTGGACCCGAACAGAATTGGACTTAAGGCCCTGATTGGACAAATGTAGCAGGTACTGGAGCACTACCGGCACAGTGCAGGAGAAAGGATCCTCCTGGCGTTGCTGACACCACAAGGAGAACCTTCTCCACTTCAGGGCATAGGTTTTCCTGGTGGATTGCTTTCTAGAGGCCAAGACCACCTCTTCCACTTCCTGAGGCAGGCCCCAGGAGCCAACACTATCCTTGCAGCCTCCAGGCCATCAAATTGAGAGATTTGAGATTGGGGTGCAGAAGGGAACCCTGATCCTGAGAGAGAAGATCGGGTTGTAACCCCAGAGGTAGTGGGGTTTCCACTGCCAGTTGAAGCAGAAGTGGGAACCAGGGCTGCTTCGGCCACCTGGGGGCTACCAGAAGTACTGAGGTCATGTCCCTTAGAATCTTGAACAAGGTTCGGGCCATCAGAGGCGTGGGAGGAAACGCATACAGGAGGCCCTGGGACCAAGAAATCAGGAAGGCATCCGCTGCTAACCTCAGTGGGTGCGGTTGCCTGGAACAGAATCTGGGCAGCTGCCGGTTCAGGGGACTGGCAAAGAGATCTATGGATGGAAGTCCCCATCTCAGGGAAATTTTCTGAGCCAAGGGGTGTAAGTTGCCATTCGTGTGGCTGCAGAATCCTGCTCAACCTGCCTGCCAGGAAGTTTTCCTGGCCAGGGAGATAAACAGCCTTGAGAAACATGTGTTTGACAGCAAAAGAGCAAAGGGCCTGTGCCTCTCGACACAGGAGCCTGGACCCCGTGCCTCCCTGTTTGTTCACATAGAACATGGCCACTTGATTATCCGTCTGCACCAGAACAGACTGGTGAGCCAAGGTGTGAGAGAAGGTTTTGAGGGCTAAGCGAATAGCCCGGAGTTCCAGAAGGTTGATTTGCTGTGTGGCCTCCCATGGAGACTACAGGCCCTGGGTGCATCTGTCCAAGCAGTGTGCGCCCCAGCCCAGCAAGGAGGCATCGGTCGTCAACACCACTGTGGAAACAGGCACCTGAAAAGGCACCCCCTGTAATAAGTTGGGGGTGGGTGTAGCCACCACTATAGGGAGTCCAGGAATGGTATGGACACCCGCACTGGCGGTGAGGTTTCCTGTGGCTTGTTTCCACTGAGTCCGGAGACACCACTGTGCAGGCCTCATGTGGAGGCGGGCATTAGGGGTCACATGCACTGTCGATGCCATGTGGCCCAGGAGCCTTAGAGTCTGGCGGAGACCTGTGGCCTGCTCAGAAACTGGTTTGCTAAGTCTATGAGCCTTTGAGCCCTGTGTCTGGGCAAGTAAGCCTTTGCTTGCAGGGAGTTCAACCTTGCCCCTATGAACTCTAGGTTCTGGGAGGGGAGCAAAGTGGACTTTGCGAAGTTTATGACAAAACCTAGGTGTTGAAGGAGGGAGACAGTACTTAGGGCGGCTTGCCAAGCCTCCTGGGAAGTTTGACCCCTGATGAGCCAGTCGTCCAGGTAGGGGAAGACAAAAACACCCCGATTCCTTAAGTAGGCCGCCACCACCACCAGGCACTTTGTAAAGACCCTTGGGGCGGAGGTCAGGCCAAAGGGCAGTTACTCTGTACTGGTAATGGTTTCCTCCCACAATGAACCTGAGGTACTTTCTGTGGTCTGGATGAATGAGGATGTGAGTGTACGCATCCTTTAGATCTAAGGAGCATAGCCAATCTCCCTGCTGGAGGTAGGGCAGAAGTGTTCCAAGAGTAAGCATCTTGAACCTTTCTTTCTCCAAGAACTTGTTGAGATTCCTGAGGTCGAGAATAGGCCCGAGGCCCCCGGTTCTCTTTGGTACGAGGAAGTACCTGGAATAGAACCCATGACCTTGCAGGTGGGGAGGCACCGGCTCCACCGCCTGGTCTAGAAGCAGACCTTGAAGTTCTTGAAGAAGGAGGGCTGTGTGCAGAGGAGGTCTTGGAGGCTCTCCTGGGAAGTAGGTAGGAGGCAACTGCTGGAAATGGAGCATATAGCCCTTGCGGACTATGCTTAATACCCAAGCATCTCCTGTAATGGGTGACCACCTGTGGGCGAACAGGACTAGACGACCTCCTGTGCAGAGATGGGACAGCAGAGGTGGAAAGGCTATGCTGTGGGAGTCAAAAACTCCCTCCCTGCTGAGTGGGAGCAGGAGCCGGAGGCTTGGGGGTCTTCTGCCTACGGGGCCCATGTCCCTGCCCCTTGGCCTGCTGACCCTGCTAGGGAGCTGGGGAGGCCTGGTACTGAGGGAAAGGATTGTAGGCAGCTGCCTTCCTCGGGTAAAAGGATTTCTTACACAAGCCCTTCTTCCTTTGAGAAGGGGCAGACGTTTTTCAGGACAGCCTTGTCCTAGTCAGGTGCTCGGTTTCGAGCTCAGCCACCTTCTCGGCCATGGGCTTGCCAAAAAGGTTTTCACCTCGGCAAGGGACATCGACCAACTTGTCCTGCACCCAGGGCTTGAGGTCCGATGACTGCAACCATGCCTGGCGTCGGGTCACGATGCCGGCGGCCGCTACACGGGCCAAAGCCTCTAAGCCATCGTAGGCCGCTCGGGACATGAACTTTGAGCATTCCCGGATTCCCGAGGACAAGAACTTGAACCTCTGCAAAGGTTCCCCAGAGGTCAGCAGAGAACCCGGCAAGTTCCTTCGCCAGGTCTCGTAGGTACATGCCCATGTACAGCTGGTAGGACTGGACACGGCAAGCAATCATCGAGCTGTGGAAGCACTTTCTGCTGAAAGCATCCAGGTTCCGGGCCTCCCTGCCGGGAGGCACCGTGGAGTGCATCTTCTGGCTTTTCAGGCGATGCATGGCCGATTCCACCACCATGGAATGGTGCGGCAGCTGCGCCTTCTGGAAACCATGGCTCTTACGGAGTCGATAGATGGAATCGACCCCCTTGCTCAAAACCAGCGCCGAGGCCGGTGCCTCCCACATCCGGAAGAGGAGCCGTTCCATCATCGGAGGAACAGGCACAGTAAAGGACTCCTTCGGAGGAGCGTCATACTGGAGGGCCTCTAGCTCTTCGGCTCGAGGCTCCTCCTCGGGGTCTGTGGGGATCGCCAAAGCCTTGGCCATGTCCCTGACGAACTCCGATAACCTGGTGTCCTCCGGAGGGGACCTACTTCGGGGCTCGGACTTCGATGAGTCCGAAGGGATGCACCGAGTCCGAAACGTATTGGGGAACTCCTCATCCTCCGTCTCCCACGCGGACTCATCCGAAGAGGAGTCGGGGGGCTCCGACCGCACGGGCCTCGGTGGCACCTGCCCCGACGCCGAAGGCACCGGCGTCGATGCCCTCGGTTCCGAGCGGGAGGTCGAGGGTGACCGTGACCAAGGACGACTTCGAACCTTCATGGTCTCGAGTATCGGTTCGGTCTCCGGGGTCGACTTAGACGTCGATGTCCCGGTGGTCGGAGCAGAGACACCAGTGAGGCTGGCCATCAGTACCCACTGCTGATCCATGAAGGCAGACAATCTGCACTCCAAGGCTGTCAGCCTGAGTCCAAGCTCAGGAGGACTCAGCAGCCACTAACTCGGGCCCCGGCGGTGCCAGGCCAAACGTCGGCTCCCGAGGAGGAGAGTCCACGAGGACAACAGGACTTACGTGTCTGGCGGGCTCCGGCTCCACACGAGGTATCTTGGATGGCTTTTCCTGCTCCAAGGACCCGAGGCGGCGGTCAGGGGTCCGAGACATGGCCCTCCGACGCCACCCTCACGAGCCATTTCTTCCTTTTACATTCCCGATTGGGGGACCCCCTGTCCGAGGAACCCCGGCGATGCTCGAGGTCAGACTCCCGAGATGTCGAGGCCTCGGACGAGGTCTGGGCCCGGCCGGAGGCAGAGTCAGAAAAAATCCATTCTTTCTGATGCTGGCGGCTTTGTAGTGCCTTGGTGGACATTTTGCCACACGGGACACAGACCTTAGGATCATGATCCGGTCCCAGGCAACGAAGGCAGCAGTCGTGTGTGTCGGTGAGAGACATCAGTTTCTTGCACCGATCACACTTTTTGAAACCACTGGAAGCCATCGGGGAAAAAAGGATCCCGGTGAGGTCAAAGGACCGGCTTTCCAGGGAAAGAAACAAAAAGGGCGCGAACGTCAGCCACGAAGGGCAAAAACCAAAAAATAGAAGACAGGCTCGATACCGGTGTACCGAACCCGGTGGGAAGGGGAACCGGCGTCGAACCGGAGAAAAAACACGATGAAATCACAAGAAAAAACGTCAACTTTTCTGGGTGACACGGACAGACGTCCGGTGGGCTCCAGGAAAAAGAAAGATTGAGCAAGATGGCACCTTTAGGCGGGAAGGGACCACGCATGCGTGCAGTATTCCCAAAGGCTTTCTTAGAAAGCTGGGGAAATGCTCCGCATGGGGGCTCCATCGACGTCGATGTCACCCATAAGTGAGGACTGACTTCCTGCTTGGTCCTGGAAAAAGCGTGGAATACAGCTGGTCTGGGCTTCTAAGATAGTATTTTTAAACACCCAAGCTTGATGTAAGCCTTTAACCTTTGCAACTGCTCCTTTTAGTTTTTTCTTAACTATTTTCCTCATTTTATCATAGTCTCCCTTTCGAAAGTTAAAAGGTAGTAATGTGGATTTCCTTACCATTCCTCCTCCATTAATTAAATCAAATGCGATCATGCTATGATCACTATTGCTAAGTAGGCCCAACACCCTTATCTCTTGCACCAGATCTGGTGTTCCACTAAGGACTAAGTCCAAAATGGTTTCCCCTCTGGTCGGTTCATGAACCAGCTGCTCCAAGCAGCAGTCATTTATTTCATCTAGAAACTTTATCTCCCTAGCTTGTCCTGCCGTGATACTGATCCAGTCAATACCGGGGTAATTGAAATCACCCATTATTATTACCGTTCTGTAACTTTTGTTAGCTTCCCTGATTTCTTTGAGCATATCATCCATTTGTTCATTCTGGCCAGGTGCTCGATAGTACACCCCCACTGCCATCGCCTTCCCCTTTTTAAATGGAATTTCAATCCACAGAGATTCTATAGCGAATTTTGTTTCCTGTAGTACTTTAATCCTTTGTGACTCAATGCCCTCTCTAACATAGAGCACAACTCCTCCACCAATTTGATCAGCTCTATCATTACAATATAGTTTGTACCCAGGTATCACAGTGTCCCACTGGTTGTCCTCCTTCCACCATGTCTCTGATATTCCAATCATATCTAACTTTTCATTTAGTGCTATATATTCTAACTCTCCCATCTTATTTTTTAGACTTCTAGCATTTGCATACAAGCATTTTAGACTGTATTTTATTCATATTAATCTGGTTATCGGTAGGCAGGGGCAATCTGGAATCAGCTGTTGTCTGTCTTGACTAGACTGTAAGCTGTGATGAGCAGGGAGTATGTTTTATATGTGCCTGTACAGTGCTGCATATGCTTTGTAGTTCTATACAAATGATCAGTAGTAGGAGGAGGCTGCAAACGGATTCTTCAGGAGATGCTAATTTTACAATCCAGGGAGTCTTTCAGGGCCATTTCACCTTCATTATAGGAGTGGAGGAGTGGCCTAGTGGTTGAGGCAAGGTACTTCAGGCCGGGGGTTCAAATCCCACTAGAGGACAGCAACCTTGGGCCAGAAGGACTGGGGTTTCTAGTCCCACAGGTGGTCCTTGTGGTCTTGGGAAAGCCACTTAACCCTCCATTGCCCATGTTCCCTGTATGTATTAGTGTATGTGTCTCATATCCCCGCTGTTAAATGTATCCCCCAATTGTGTTGTGACCACTTTGATTGAAGGATAAGGTGGTATACAAAACTGTCTAAATAAATAAATCATAACAGGTGTCCACTTTGTAATTCCTGTAACATCCACTCTGTTAAAACCACTCTGCGTAATCCTCCTCTGGCAGGGAATAAAGGCTCTTCACTAGCACAAATCCCGCTCTGAGTGTATCATGCGCTTGATAACCTCCAGAAGGGGAAAGGCCATCTTGGACTTCCAAATCCCCTGCAAGAGGGGGTGAATCTGAGGCCCTTGTTCAGTCACTGTAGGGTCAATCAAATGTAGAGAGGACAACACCTGAGCACTCCGAGCTGCCAATTTGTCCTTCCTGAACTGGCAAATAATACTAGACTGGTTGTGAACTTCAGAGTATGAGGACAATTTGTCCTCCAGATCAGACTCAGCAGCTGAAGCATTGGGACTGGATTTATTTATTTATTTAACAGTATTTCTAAACCGCCTTATCTTAATAATCAAGGTGGTATCACAGCAAGCAATCAGGTAAAGTGTGTGTGTTGTACATGCAGTGAGGATGAAACTTAGTTGTGTGAGGGCTGTGTTGGGTGCTTGATTTGTTTGAGCTATGTACAAGGTGGGCTATTTACAGTGGTGCTAAAAACACATTTTATATACATACAGTTGTTTAGGAGGATTGGAGTGCTGTTATCCATTCTCTTAGGTTATGTGATGTGACCATAGTGCTCTATGAACAGCATGGTTTTCAGTTGTTTTCTGAAGTCTTTGAGGTCTGGAGTTGCCCTTAGATCGTCCGGTAGATTGTTCCATATTGTTGGAGCAGCCATGGAGAGAGCTCTGTCTGTTGTGTCCTTGCGTGTGTGCTTGTATTCATTTGGGGTACTGACTCGGTTGCGTGTTTGACTTCTTCTAGGACGTGCGCTGGTTTCCGGTTGTATGAGCATGTGGAGGCTGTTGGCTGATGTGTGCTCTTTTATCTTAAATAGGTTTATGATAGTCTTGTATCTGATGCGAGCACTGATTGGGAGCCAGTGTAAGTCCTTTAATGTAGGTGTGATGTGCTCCTGCCTAGCGGCTCCGGATATGATTCGAGCTGCAGTGTTTTGTGCCAGCTGGAGTGGTTTGAGAGCTTGTTTTGGTAGTCCAAGGTATATCGGATTGCAGAAGTCCAGTATTGGGGTTATCAGTGCTTGACAGACGGTACGGAAGTGTTCTGGAGCGAGGAGTGGTTTCAGTCTCCTGATGATTCGCATCCTGTAGTAGGCTTTTTGTATTGTTTTGTCTATGTGTGGTTTGAGGTTGAGTTTACTGTCCAGAGTAACCCCAAGGTATCTCACCTCTGATCTTATCGGTATCGTGGTGCTTTGTATCTTTATGTTTGGTGGGTGTATGAAGCTTTGGTTCCGAGTGATGATTAAAGCTTCGGTCTTGTTGTAGTTTATTGCGTGGTTGTTGTTTTGGCACCATTTCGCCATTTGGGTAAGGCAGTCTGTTATCTTAGAGAAGTCCGGGTTGTCGATTGATATCGGGGAGTATACCATGATGTCGTCTGCGTATATTGTGTATTGGATGTTGTTCTCTTTCATAATGTTGCATATTGGTTGGATGTAGATGTTAAAAAGGAGTGCTGAGAGTGCGGATCCTTGCGGTACTCCTTGTTGTACGTTTATGGGTCGGGAGGTGTCATGTCCCACCTTGACCTGTAGCTGTCTTTCGGTTAGGTACGAGTGGAACCATTTCAGAGTGGTACCGTGTATACCAGTGTTCTTTAGTCTCTCCAGGAGCATATTGTGGTCAACTGTGTCGAAAGCTGAGGAGATGTCGATGAAGATCATTATAATTCCATTCCTGGTGTTGTCAATTATTCTTATGATGCTGTCGAAGAGGTAGATCAGTAGAGTTTCGACTCCATGGTTGGGACGAAATCCGTGTTGGTTGTCGTCGAGAGTTCCGTGTTCGTCAATGTGTTCCTGAAGTTGTAGTTGAACCGTCTTTTCGATTATTTTTGCGAGGAAGGGTAAGCTGGAGATTGGTCGGTATGCTGCTGGGTCCTTTTTGTCGAGAGTAGTTTTCTTTGTGATTGGTCTTACTGAGGCAAGCTTTAATTGCTGTGGCATGAGTCCTTGAGTGAGTGAGTTGTGTACCATTTTATGAATGGTTGGTATGAGGCTTGATTTGGTGGCTTTGACCCATGACACTGGGCAAGGGTCTGTAGGAGCAGTGCTTGTGTTGATTGTGGAGATGATGTGGGATATCTGTTCTTTTGAGGGTGAGTAGAATGTGCCCCAGGTTTTGGGGTGTACGTTCGTTCTGGTGGTTCCACTGGGTGTTGTGCGCTCTGTGGAGTGAAATTTGTCTTTGATGTGGTCGGCGAATTTCTGTGGATCCACTTGTATTTCTCTTTCTGCGGCTTGCTCTTTTGTCAGGGTTTTTTCTATTTCGAAAAGTTCTCTTGGTTTGTTGATGGAAGAATTTATCAGGTTTGTGTGGAATTCTCTCTTTGATTGGTTGATGTGTTCATTGTATTGATTTTGCTTTGTTAGGTAAAGATGTTGGTCGGAAGTAGTTTTGTTTTTTCTCCATCTCCGTTCAATTTTCCTGAGCTCCCTCTTTTCCTGTCGTATTTTTGCTGAGTACCATGGTTTGTTTTGTCTCTTGTTGTGGTGTTGATTCTTGGTCCTGTCAACGGATGGTTTGGCGGCGTTAGCTAGAACGCTGTTCCAGTTGGAAACTTGTTCCTCCAGGTCCTCTGAGTCAATGTTCAAGTGTTGTATTGTGTCCTGTATGAATTCGTCCTTGTCAAAGGACTTGAATCGTCTTTGTGTGTGTGGGATGTTCGCTCTTTCGCTTGTCCGGTCTTCTTGTGATTGCAGTTTCGTCTCGATTAAGTAATGGTCAGACCATGGTACTGGGGTGATGGTGGGTGTAGAGATTAGGTCTCTTGAAGTTAGGTAGTTTGATGCGAAGATGAGGTCTGGGGATGATCCAAGTCTGTGTGTTGGTGCATTGACTATCTGTGTGAATTGAAGTGAGGTCATTGCCTGAAGGAAGGCCTCTGCATCTTTTGTATTGGCGGACTTAAGGTTGAAGTCTCCGATTAGTAGTGCTGGTTTGTTGTTTGTTGTTATGGCACAGGCTTCTTCGAGTGTGAAGGCTAGTTCGTCGGGTGGAGCACGGGGTGCTCTGTAGGTTAGGCAGATTGCAATATTCTTGTTCTTGATGCTAATTGTGTTACACTGCTGTGTATCTGTGAGGTTCTGTGTCTTGAACTTGAGTTCTGTTTTTGCTATTATTAGGACTCCTCCTCCACGCTTGTGGGTGCGTGGGCAGTTGTATGCTGAGTAGTTGTTCGGTACTAGTTGGTTGAGTAGTACACTGTCGGTAGGGTTGAGCCATGTCTCTGTGATGCAGATTATGTCGGGCTGTCGCTCTTCTATGTGGTCTACCAGAGTGTGTATCTTGTTGCAGACGGATCTGGCGTTTATGAGCTCAATTGTTGTTGTCTTTGTGGTTGTTGCTACATGTGCTTCCTTTGAGCCGGTGTTGGGGTTTGATTTGTGTCTGTTTGGTCTCTTTGCTTGGGAGGTTGCGAGTGTCTCTTTGTGTGTGTGTTGTGGACCGAGCTATGGCAGTGCAGTTGGGGGGTACCATGGTGTGTTTGTTTGGGGGTAGTGGAGGTGTGTGGTCGGTGGGAGGAGTTGTGTGACTAGAAGGTATAGAGGGAGGAAGTATGTGGTGTGCATGTTGGTAGTTTGTGATGTTCTGATAGGGTGACGCCTGTCTCCTTAGGTCTTCGTCTGTTTGCTTTTGGGGAGAGCTGTACTTGTTGCGGGAGCTTGTCCCGGGGATGTGGAGCTGGATCTGTTGCGGTGCGGGAGCCTGTCCCGTGGATGTGGAGCTGGATCTGTGGCGGTGCGGGAGCCTGTCCCGTGGATGTGGAGCTGGATCTGTTGCGGTGCGGGAGCCTGTCCCGTGGAGGGAGCCTGTCCCGTGGATGTGGAGCTGGATCTGTGGCGGTGCGGGAGCCTGTCCCGTGGATGTGGAGCTGGATCTGTGGCGGTGCGGGAGCCTGTCCCGAGGATGTGGAGCTGGATCTGTGGCGGTCGCCTTGGTGCGGGAGCCTGTCCCGTGGATGTGGAGCTGGATCTGTTGTGGTGCGGGAGCCTGTCCCGTGGAGGGAGCCTGTCCCGTGGATGTGGAGTTGGATCTGTGGCGGTCGCCTTGGTGCGGGGGCCTGTCCCGTGGATGTGAAGCTGGATCTGTCGCGGTGCGGGAGCCTGTCCCATGGAGGGAGCCTGTCCCGTGGAAGTGGAGCTGGATCTGTGGCGGTGCGGGAGCCTGTCCCGTGGAAGTGGAGCTGGATCTGTGGCGGTGCGGGAGCCTGTCCCGTGGAGGGAGCCTGTCCAGAGGATGTGGAGCCGGGTCTGTGGCGGTCGCCTTGGTGCGGGGGCCTGTTCCGTGGGGGGGAGGCCGGAGCTTTTATGGAGTGTGTTGTTGAAGAGGGCGTTTGGTAGTGTGTGATGTATTATGTTCTGTGAGAGTTTTACTTGCGGTTTTGCTGTCCTCCACGGTCTGCTCCTCTGTCGGGATCCGTTGGTATGCAGTCGGTGCTGCTGAATTCCTGGGATGTTTCCTTCTTTTCGCCTCCGTGCCGCGCCTACGGGCCACGCCAAAGGGCCCTCTGGCGAGGCCCTCAGGCGCGGGCCCGCCCTGCAGGGACGCCGCTTTTATCCCCGGCGGCTGCTCTTCTTTCGGGCTCCCACCGCCCGGATTGGGCGGGAGCTGGAGAGGGGGTGGAGACTCCCGGCAGCGGCGTCTCTGCAGGCAGGGACGCCGCTTTTATCCCCGGCGGCTGCTCTTCTTTCGGGCTCCCACCGCCCGGATTGGGCGGGAGCTGGAGAGGGGGTGGAGACTCCCGGCAGCGGCGTCTCTGCAGGCAGGGACGCCGCTTTTATCCCCGGCGGCTGCTCTTCTTTCGGGCTCCCACCGCCCGGATTGGGCGGGAGCTAGAGAGGGGGTGGAGACTCCCGGCAGCGGCGTCTCTGCAGGCAGGGACGCCGCTTTTATCCCCGGCGGCTGCTCTTCTTTCGGGCTCCCACCACCCGGATTGGGCGGGAGCTGGAGAGGGGGTGGAGACTCCCGGCAGATGCCGGGTCTTGGTCAAAGGAATCTATCCAAATCGCCAGCGCTTAGAAGGCAGTGTCTGAGCTGTGCTCCAACCCCTCTGGTGTCCCTCCGCCAAGTGAGCAGAAAGAGATTGAGAGGACACGGTGGCTATAGAGTCTGCATTGCCATTCCAGAAAGACCAAGCTTGTTGCAGAAAAGAAAAGAACTCCAGAGAGGACAACCTGGAACACAGGAACTCCCCAATGGCCAGTGCTGTATCCTTATTCAGAGCAACACTTGCTGTCGACAGCAGTGAAAAATATAAGGATGGCACATTCAAATCTCCCAGTTGTGAATGGAGAGATGGGTCCTCTAAGGATGTGTCCGCAGCCTCTATGCAAGAGCAGCAGAAACCTGAATTCAGCGATGAGACCCTCCACTTTCTAAACTAGGCAGTGCTTCTTCAAAGGCAGCATGAGAACCTCTACCACCACAAACAGTCAGGCAATGCTGAAGGAGTGCTAAAATTGGCATGTTGTGCTGCGTGCCATGACTATGCGGACAAGGCCGCATGCGCTAGTACCATGCAGACCCAGAGCTGTGTACACAGAGAATACACAGAAAGAGCTGCATACAATAGGGCTATGTAATCATGTGCCACTGGCATGCACTGGGGAGGAACAGAAAGGGTGCAGTAAAGTACAGGAAGTGCAAATAATGAGCATAGGCAATTAGGCAAGGTGGGAAAACACCAGCTTCTAACCAACGGATGCCCTGATTGGCCCAAATCTGACTTAATATCACAGCAATCAATGAAGTTGGGAGCCGCCCCCTAACAAAATAGACAAGTTTAATCTTTGGTGCTCACCTCCAAGGAGCCCAAGGCAAGTAAAAACCATGCCAGGCTCAGTGCTACTCCCGTCACCAGATGTGCAATCACATACCTCTGAAGAGCCCTTTTCAAATCTTCAAGGAAGAGCAGAGGGAAAAGGAGGAGGGAGAACTGAGGTTGTGTGAGACTTGAGGAATCCTTCCAAAAGTCCTTTTCCGATCTTCAGGTTGCTCAACATGTCCTTAACAGGATAAGGGCAGGGAGCTGAACCAGTTTCCCTCCTCCTATGGCATCCAAAAAGAGCACCTGTTTTAAGGGTGACCCTAGTGGAGCCTCCCACATCATGCTCCAGTGAGAAATCCACCCTCGGATGCTTGCTCATGAGCAAAATCAATCTTTTCTTCTCAAATCTTCCTTTTATTCGCTCAGATTTTCACAGAGCTGAAAAACGCATCTACCATCTCTTGGAGACCAAGAAAATTACTGACTGCTCCCCTCTAGGGGTTTTGGCTGATATGGCATAATGTTGTCATAAGAAGCCTCTGGAAGCTGTCTCCACATCTGCTGGTAGGGGAACACAACCCACTTGTCTGGACTGTTTTTTTTTTTTTAAGTGCTGTCAAGTCAATGCCAACTCCTGGCAACACAGCAGCTCCTGGATTTTTTTTGGCAAGGTATGACCGGAAGTAGATTGCCAGGTCTTTTCTTCCGAGGCATGGGAGGGTAAAGTGATTTGCCCAAGGTCACAAGGAGTATCAGTGGGAATCAAACCCAGATCTCTTGGGCTGTAGGCTGTTGCTTTAACCACTAGGCTACTCCTCCACTGGCCTAGCAGGACGATATAGAAGTATACTTTGTTTTCACAACTTATGTAGCAATTGAAGGGAGTAATTTGGAATCTTTTTATATTTAAATGTACTTGGGCTACCTTCAGCCTTTTCAAATTCTTTAAAACAGGGTATTATATATTCTGTATTTTGCCTGTATCTCTTGAAGAGCCCTTGCTTCCAACCTGTCAGATCTAGCATAAAATGTGCTCCTAGGAGGTCTCTTTTTTTTTTTTTTTACATTAGCACCAGCAGCTCTTCCTTCCAACACACTGTTCAGATCCCAGATCATAAGCTCTTTTCTACACCATCTCAATCAAAGATTCCAGACCTTCGCCTTCCATGATAGTGCAAGTTCTGGACTTGTGTATCTGGACTTTCAGAAAGCCTTTGACAAGGTCCCTCAGCAGAGACTTTTGACAAAACTAAAGAGTCATGGGATAGGAGGCAGTGTACTATTGTGGATCAGGAACTGGTTAAAAGATAGAAAGCAGAGGGTAGGGCTAAATGGCCAATTTTCCCAGTGGAGAAAGGTGAATAGTGGTGTACCCCAGGGATCTGTGCTGGGTCCGCTGCTTTTTGACATATTCATAAATGACCTGGAAAGTGGGATAACGAGTGAGGTTATCAAATTTGCAGATGACACAAAACTATTTAAAGTTGTTAAAACCCAAGAGGATTGTGAAAAATTGCAAGAGGATCTTGATAAATTGGAAGACTGGGCATCAAAATGGCAGATGAAATTTAATGTGGACAAGTGCAAGGTTATGCACCTAGGGAAAAACCCAAACTATGGTTACACGATGCAAGGTTCCACATTAGGAACCAACACCCAGGAAAAAGATTTAGGCGTCATTGTCGATACCATGTTAAAACCCTCAGCCCAGTGTGCAGCGGCAGCCAAGAGAGCAAATAGAATGCTAGGTATGATAAGGAAAGGAAAGGAATGGAATGGAATGGAAAATAAAACAAAAGATATTATAATGCCTCTATATCGTTCCATGGTGAGACTGCACCTTGAATATTGTGTGCAGTTCTGGTCGCCGTATCTTAAAAAGGATATAGCTATTTTAGAAAAGGTTCAGAAAAGAGCCACCAAAATGGTAAAGGGGATGGAAGGATACTCCTATGAAGAAAGGCTAAAAAGGTTAGGGCTCTTTAACCTGGAAAAGAGACAGCTGAGGAGAGATATGATAGAAGTCTATAAATTAATGAACGGAGTGGAACGGGTAAACGTAGATCGATTGTTTACGTTATCAGAATATAGAAAGACTAGGGGACATGCAATGAAGCTACAGGGTAAACTATTTAAGACTAATAAAAGAAAATATTTTTTCACTCAACGTATAATCAAACTCTGGAATTTGTGACCGGAGGATGTAGTAAAGGCTGTTAGTGTAGCTGGGTTTAAAAAAGGTTTGGACAAGTTCCTGGAGGAAAGGTCCATAAACCATTATTAAGAAGTGACCGAAGATATCAATGCTTGACCCAGTACAAGCATTGCAGAACCTGTGTCTTTTGGGGAAACTGCTAGGTACATATGACCTAGATTAGCCACTGTTGGAAACAGAATACTGGGCTTGATGGACCTTGGTCTGACCCAGTATGGCATATCTTATGTTCTGGTCCAGAACACTGGTAAAGAAAGGACTCATGGAGAGATTGCCTCAAAAAATCCATAGGATTAGGTTGCAGCTCTATTCCCATGCACAGATGTTGACAAATTTTCTTGGAATCTAGGAGCCAGTCTAAATGTATGAATCCAGCCATGAAAATGGCGCATCACAGGTCCTATTTTTTTTTTAAGACTTTAGGGCCTGATTTACTAAATTTCCCATCCCCCCATTTTCTATGGCAAAAAGCTTAATCAGGCCCTTAATATGCCATTGCACAGTGCCAACAAAAGGCAGTGGCCCCACCCCTCATTCCCTACCCCCCCCACTCCTAGTAACTCTCTATATTTCTTTTTACTTCATATATCAGCATGGCCTAGTGATGTGCAAGGCAAAAAACAAAAGAACAAATCACTTCTGCCATGACCACCCCTCCCCACCCCCGGCCTTTCCCCAGCCTCTCATCTCTCCCCTCCTCCCCTGCACTTCCTGCAGTCACTCATAAGAACATAAGAAATGCCATACTGGGTCAGACCAAGGTCCATCAAGCCCAGTATCCTGTTTCCAACAGTGGCCAATCTAGGTCATACGTACCTAGCAGTTTCCCGAAAACAGGTTCCACAATGCTTGTATTGGGTCAAACATTGATATCCTGGGTCCCTTTTTAATAATGGTTCATGGACCTTTCCTCCAGGAACTTGTCCAAACCTTTTTTTAAACCCAGCTACACTAACAGCCTTGACTACATCCTCCGGCAACAAATTCCAGAGTTTGATTACACGTTGAGTGAAAAATTATTTTCTCTTGTTTGTCTTAAATAGTTTACCCAGTAGCTTCATTGCATGTCCCCTAGTCTTTCTATATTCTGATAATGTAAACAATCGATCTACATTTACCCGTTCCACTCCGTTCATTAATTTATAGGCATCTATCATATTTCCCCTCAGCCGTCTCTTTTCCAGGTTGAAGAGCCCTAACCTTTTTAGCCTTTCTTCTTAGGGGTATCCTTCCATCCCCTTTACAATTTTGGTGGCTCTTCTCTGAACCTTTTCTAATAATGCTATATCTTTTTTAAGATCCGGCAACAAGAACTGCACACAATATTCAAGATGCGGTTGCACCATAGAACGATATAGAGGCATTATAATATCCTTTGTTTTATTTTCCATTCCTTTCCTTATGATACCTAGCATTCTATTTGCTCTCTTTGCCACCGCTGAACACTCACCAATTCTTGTGTCTTACTGCAGCTCCTAAAAACATGACATTTCAGATTTCCCTCACTGCAATCAGCTCTATATATGCTTGAGCTGCACAGTGGAAGAAGTTTGGACTTATTTTGCAATTTCAAGTCTGCTCATGCATATAGTCAAGATCTAAAGCACTAGAGACTAGACAAACTATTTACTATAACAAGCTGAACATTTCTTTTAAAAGGGGACCAAAAAAGCTCTTATTTGCAAAAAAAAATAAAATTAACTTTAATTTTGAAAACAAAACTTTTAACAGAAACAGAATAAATTGTGAATAGTGGATGGTTGAGGCTATGTTTCAAGTGCATCACTGGTTAAGTCCAAAACCCTGTGTATGGGAAACACAGAACTCTTAAATTAGCAGGTAAGGTCTAATTTCACCTTGTTTCATGGAGTCCCTCTAGGCCAGTCCAGACAAGTGGGTTATGATCCTCTACCAGCAGGTGACTGAGAACACAACACAGAAGTGTGCTATAAGTAGTCTGTGCCCAATGATAACAGCCAGTATGACCATTCCCGAAGCAGAGAAAAGGAGTCCAAACCCCAGTTCTCCAGCAGCTCCGCTCCCAATTAGCACCCAGCAATAGGAGCAATATATTAACAGCCCCTGGACTATCAACCCTTCTGTTCAAGGGAATACTCCTGATCTTGTCATTGTGCACTCATATTTTTTTTGAAAAGCTGGCAAAAGCATAAGCAGAGAAAAAGAACTGCAAAGACCAAATGCAAAAATACCAAAACAGTGGGCCAAAGTCATGAACAGAAAGACAAGCTATCCCAGATGCACCCATTCCAAACCAGGTCCTTAAGAGCTAGGTGCAAGGCAGCTGCCCAGACCAGCAAAAGACCCTGGGAGGGTCCTGGACTGGAAGGACTCCAGCAAAGAAAATTAGCGGGTAAGGCCGAATTTCACCTTCCAGTATGTCTGGACTGGAGGGACAAGTGGGACATAGCAAAGCAGTACCAACGATGGGTGGGCCCTGAAACACCAACCTGCAACACCCAGGCCACAGAGATGGCCTCCTGCTGGGCTTGTACATCCAGTCAGTAATGCCACACAAAGGAATGCAGGGACAACCAAGTCACAGCTTGTCTTGAGGGGACACTAAACCAAACTCTGCCCAGGACGAAGACTGAGCCTTCATAGAATGGGCCTGCAAGCCTGATGGCACCTGACACCTTTTAGATATATGGAGAAGATAGAAGCCTTAGAAGCTGCCTTGCCTTTCCGAGGTCTGCCAAACAAAACAGAGCCCTGTCCAAGTGCTGAAAGGGCCGAGTCACCCTCAAATATTGCTTAAGAGCCTTACAGATGTCCAGAAGATGAAGGAGCCGAGCCTCCTCACAGCCACTCTACTCCGAGAAGGATGGTAAGAAAACCACCTGATTAAGGTGGTAACTGGACATTACCTTCAGCAGAAAGGCAGGCACTGGATGCAACGTAACCCCCTCAGAGAACACTACACTACACAAAAAAAGCCTATAGCTCAGAAACCTGGTGGGCTGAGCATATCGCTACCAGGAAGACCACCTTTAAAGTCAAATCCTTTTAACATAGCACCCGTAAGAGGCTCAAAAGGAAGGGCTCAATACAGAGAGCATCAAATTAAAATCCCAGAAGGGAATTGCAGCACAGTACGGAGGGCGGAGATGCTTTACCCATCACAGAAAGTGAATTACATCTGCATGGGTCGCCATGGACTGACCTTGAATTCATCCCCGGAAACACACCAAGGACACCACCTGGACTTGCAGGGAGTCAAAGGTGAGCCTTTATCCAGGTTAGCCTGCAAGAACGTGAGAATATTGAGAAGAGAAGCCCAGAGTCCACCCCCTCTCCTCAACATCAGGCTTCGAAGATGCACCAAACCCACACCTAGGCCAAACACCTGGGGGCCTTAAGCAGAGTATAACAATAACCAGAGCAGAGTAACTCCAGCACTTCAACTGAGCCCTCTCAAGAGCCAAGCCATAAGCGAAAACCAACCCACTTCGAGCATTCGCACGCCCCCCTGTGTGAGTAGGTCAATTTCCGCAGGCAGCAGAAACGGTTATACTACTAAAAGCCACATGAGACCCGTGTACCATGGCCGCCTATGCCAATCCAGTGCAATCAGCACCACTCATGCCTGGTGAGACTACTCACACTGAAGAACCTAGCCTATCAGAGGCCACAGGGGGAATCATAAAGGCGCCCCCTCCCCTTGGCCAAGGCTGTACCAGAGCATCCAGCCCCTTGGACATCCGAGTCCTGTGACGGCTGAAGAAGCAGCTGACACTAGCATTTTCTAGGGATGCCATTAAATCCATCACTGGCTGCCCCCAGCAAGTCACCACCAGCTAGAACACCACCTCCAACAGTGACCATTCTTCTGAATCCAGGGAGATGCAGCACAGGTAATCCACCTGGACATTGTCTTTCCTGGTGACATGAGCTGCCGAGATCGCCAGCAAGTCAGCCTCCGCCCACTGTAGCAGAGCAAACTCCAAGTGCCACCCTGACAATTGATGTATGCCACTGTTGTGGAATTGTCCAACAGAACTTTGCCTGCCTTGTGCCTCAACAGTGGAAGGAAGGTCTACAAAGCCTGATGCACTGCATGTGTCTCCAGGCAATTGATAGACCATTGACTCTCCTCTGGAGTCCACTGGCCTTGAGCCACCTGGGGCAGGCAATGCCCACCCCAGCCTCTTATGCTGGCATCAGTGGTGACAACCACCCAATCCGGGGGCTTGAGTGGCATCCCTGCTGCCAGGTTCCTGGTGTCTAGCTGCCACTGCAGGCTTGCCTGGGCCTCTGCCCAAAGTGGGAGCCGTGTGTCCATAGACTGCTCCTGCGGAGGCCATCTTGACAAAAGGTCTGCCTGTGAGGCCCTGATGTGCAGCCTTGCCCAAGGCATGAGCTCCAGAACGGTGCCATGGAGTCCAGCACTTGCAGGTAATCCCTCTGATGGGGGAACTTCCATAACTCCCACACTTGGGCCTGTAGCTTTTGCCATCCTGCCCCCTTGAGTGTGTCGAACTGAGCCCCCAGGTACTCCAAGGACTGGGTCGGCTCAAGCCTGCTCTTGGCAAAGTTGATTATCCAGCCCAGGTCTTGCAGATGCCAAATTACCCTGTTTGGTCACCTCGCAACCCTCCTGGAACAACTTGGCCCAGATTGGCCAATCATCCAGTTAAGGATGGACAAGGATGTCTTGCCTGTGCAAGTCCGCTGCCACGGCTACCATGACCTTGGGTAAAGGCCTGCAGTGTAGTAGAGAGACCAAAGGGCAAGGCCTGGAACTGAAAATGCCCCCAAGTACTGTGAAACACATGACTACCAGTGCTCAGGATAAATGGAGATATGTAGGTAGGCCTCGGTCAAATCCAGGGAAGTCAGCTTTACTGCCACTATCACGGACTGCAAGGTCTCCATGCAGAAACACGGAACCTTCAGAGCCCGGTTGATGCCCTTCAAACTGAGAACAGGCCTCAATGAGTCCTCCTTTTTGGAGACTACAAAGTAGACTGAATACCGATCCGAGCCCCAGTCTTCTCAGGGGACAGGGACCACTGCCTCTAAGCTGCAGCAGTCTGTCGAGAGTCTCGTCCACTGGTCAAGCCTTGCACAGAATCCTGCACGGGGACCTAAAAAAGCCTTCGGCAAACTTGAGGGCATAACAGTCCTCGAGAACCCAAGCATCTGACATAACCTGGGCCCAAGAGGGAAGAAATCGCTGCAGGTGGCTGCCCACGCCCCCAGACCTTTATTGGGGAGACTTGATGGTCCCAGAAGTGCCCCTCTGCCTCCCGGGAGCCTCTGCGAAAGGATGAGCCCCTCTGCAGAAAATGGGACCTCTGCGGATTCACCGCCCGAGCAGGTCGAAACCTGAGTGGCTCTTTACCGCAGCTCCATAGAGAAGCACCTCTGCCTGTTCCCTTTGGCTTGCCCTCTGGTAGCCTGGACAGAGAGTCCCTCAAATCTTTGACCAGTTTCTCCAAGTCCTCACCAAACAGCAACTTCCCCGTAAAGGGAAGCTTGCTGAGCCTCACCTTAGAGGCCACATCCACAGACCAGTTATGCAGCCAAAGCTGCCAGCGAGCCGAAGCTACTGTCAACATGCCTTTGGTCGAAGTGCACAAGAGATCAGAAAGGAGATCCACCAGGAAGGCTGAGCCCAATTCCAGCCAGGCTGCCTCCATACAGTCTGCTGTACCCACTGGAGATAGGCCTAAGCTACGCAGACTCTGCAAATGGCAGCCTGTAAGATTAGCATGGATATCTTGAAGGCCTGCTTCAGCAAAGCCTCCATGCGCCTGTCCTGCAGGTCCTTTAGGGCTGCACCACCTTCCACCAGGATGGTGGTCTTACGAGTCACTGCTGCCAAAATGCTGTCCACTCCAGGCAAACACAACTTGTCGTTGTCCTCCTCCAGAGGAATTGGATACAGATGGACCATACTCTGGCTCACCTGGAGGCCTGTGTCAGGGGTACTCCATTCCTCTGCGATCATGGCCTTCAGGGCCTGTGGACCGGGAAGGAACAAGGTGGCTTCTGAATCCCCTGCAATAGTGGGTCCTCTGAGGACTCTGCCGAGTCTGGACTAGGGTCTTCTGCGATGCACAACCCGACTCAAGACTCTGAGATGAGGGAAGTTCATCCTGAAGGAAAATCCTCACCACTGTGGGATTTCCACCCCCCCCCCCCCCCACCGGAAATTCCCCTTCTACAAGCTCCTCCTGAGGACACCCTTCCAGGAGATTCAACGGTCCCTCCAAAGGGTCAGTCAAATCCAGAGAGCCCACGGAGTAATGCTCCAACTCATTACTACTACTGAACATGTGTATAGCACTACAAGACATACATAGTGCTGGACAAATGTAAAAGACAGTCCCTGCTCATCAGAGCCTATAATCTAGTCAAGACAGATAACACAGTAGCTGTAGACACAGGATACATCTAGGGGGAATGGTAAGGAAACACAAGGGAGATCAAGTGAGTCAAAACCCGAAAGCGGCAGCGACGAGTGAGTTTTTGAGCCTGGATTTGAAAAGGATCAGAGAAGGGGCCTGATTCATCTTCCACTCTGTCCCACCATGGGCACTCAGCCATGATCAGGAGCCCTGGGCCCTTATCCAAAGGACCAGAGGAGGCTGGAGCCCCCACCACCTGTGCCTGCTGCCTCACAAAGGCCTAATGCAGCAACAGAATGAATATGGGGGAAAAAGAGGAGCCCCTGGGGTCAGTACTCTCGCCTGCCATAAGTATCCGGGTGAGGAATCGGCCATTAGCTGCAGCCCTGGGGATTCCAAGCTCTCCCCGACTACAGGACCCGGAACCAACAAAATGGCTGCCGTTCCTGCAAAAACTAAGGGACTGGCACCATCCCCTGGAGCACCTGGTCCCCATTCCCTGGAGCACCCTCTTGCTCTCTCAAAGCTGCCCCACATGGTTCTGCCCCCCCCCCCCCCCCAGGTGATCTACAATGCCGATGTTCTCCCACAGGCAGTCACGGAACAACCCAACCCTTGATGGACTAAGCTTTGCAGCTGCCGCAAGCAATGCAGTGGCAGCGATCCATCCCAGGCGGGGACCCCACAACCCGCAGAAACTCCATGTACCAACACGCTCAGAACAGACATGGGACTTATCCGGATGCCACGTCCCCTGCTGAGCAAGCAGCTGGTCTCTATTGCTGCTTCTGCCCGTTTTCTGTAGGTTTTTTATTTTGTAAGGCTTTAAAGGCACAGAAGCCCACTCTATCCCTTGATCCCTCCCAAGTGCCGGGGGAAGAGAACAGAGGGAGCACTCCAACGGGAGAGTAGCTGGGAGAGGGGGAGGGCCCTGGTGCCACAGGATTATGCACCCTGGGCCTAATCCACCAGCTTTGGCCAAAATCACAAGCTGCACAGGCTATGCTCCTTTACCACCTGCTGGAAACTGAGAATACTGGTTGTTGTCAATGGGCACAGACTACATATAGCACACTTCTGAGTTGTGTTCTCAGTCTCCACCTGCTGGTAGAGGAGCATAACCTACTTGTTTGGACTGGACGTACGTACTGGAAAGCAACATATAGCCTGGATAGCATTTTTACAGTATAGCACCAGAATATTCAGAAAGCAATTATATGCAGTAACAGAGCAGCCAAAGACAACCACAATTCAGAAGGAGAAATTAGGTCTTACCTGCTAATTGTCTTTCCTTGAGTTCTCTCTGGGCCAGTCCAGGGTACCTTCGGGTTGTCAATCCCCTTCAGCAGCTGAGGACTGAAAACTAAAAGTTTTGCTGACAGGCTATAGCCACTCCCCCTGGTGACAGCTCTCCAGTCATTTCTAGCAAAGCAGCTAAAAGGAATAAACCGAACAGCTAAACCGACCTGCTCTATCCGAATATCCATTCTCCGCCTACAAATAGCGCCTGTGCCTGGTCGGAAATATCCCTTCCTTTGTTTCACTTTTTTTTTTTTTATAACCCCCAACGTTTCCGAAGGGAGCCCCAAACATCACATCCACTAGCGTAAATCTTATTCTTCTGGAACTTGAGGATACGGACCAACAAATCCAAACTCCTCATGAAAAAACTTCCGATAAGACTGGGTGGGCCCTGGACTGGCCCGGAGAGAACTCAAGGAAAGACAATTAGCAGGTAAGGCCTAATTTTTCCTTCCTATTCATCTCTCCGGGCCAGTCCAGGGTACCTTCAGGCAGTACCAAAGCAGTGCCTAAACTCGGGAGGGACCCGCAAGCCCTGCCACAATGGCAGAGGCCCCCACTTTCGCATCCTCCCTAGCCTGTACGTCCAACCTATAATGTTTCGTGAACATACGCAGAGAAGACCACGTTGTGGCTCTACAAATATCCACCGGAGGAACCAAGGCCAACTCCGCCCAAGAAGCTGCTTGCCCCCGCGTAGAATGAGCTTTGAGCCCGACTGGAGGAGACCTCCCTCCAGCTTCATACGCCGCCACTATTGCATGCTTCACCCACCGGGCAATCGACAACTTAGTAGCCACCTGCCCCTTCCGTGGACCTCCGAACAGAACAAACAACCTATCCGATCTTCTAAAAGGCTGCATGGCCCTAAGGTACTTCAACACTCGTCCCAGATCCAACTTCCGCAAAGACCTATCCATCCGAGACCCGTGAAGATCAGTAAAAATGGGAAGAGCCACTGACTAATTTAGGTGAAACGAAGACACCACCTTGGGCAGGAAAGAAGGCACCGGCCGCAGAACTACTTTCTCCGCCAAAACTGAAGGTACGGTTCCTTGCAAGAAAGAGCTTGCAGATCGGAAATTCTCCGCGCCAAACACAAAGCCACCAGGAACGTGGTTTTCCACGATAACTCCCTCAAACTGCCTGAGGAATCTGACTCAAAGGGAGACCAAGTTAAAGCTTCCAGCACCACATTCAAATCCCAAGCCGATACCACGTGCCTTACCGGAGGCCTGATGAGTTTCACCGCTCGGAGAAAACGCAACACATCTACATGTGATGACAACCTCCTGCCTTGCACCGGCCCCCTATAGCAAGCTAAGGCAGTCACCTGGACTCTCAAAGTACTAAGAGCCAAACCCTTCTGCAAGCCTTCTTGAAGAAAAGACAAAATCTCGGGCAAGGCCGCCGAGAACGGTCTAACGCTACGATGCGTACACCAAGACTCAAACACTCGCCATACGCGAACATACACCAAGGACGTCGACCTTCTCTTTGACTGCAACATCGTGTCCACCACTGAGGAAGAGTATCCCTTGCATCTTAACCGTTCCCTTTCAAGAGCCAAGCCGTAAGCAAGAAGCGATCCACCTGTGGCACGGGACCCTGACTCAGTAAATTGCGTTGAGATGGTAGTCTCCAAGGGGAATCTATTAGAAGACGCCGCAGATCCACATACCAAGGCCTTCTGGGCCAATCCGGAACAATGAGAATTACCTTTCTCCCGTGACCTGCTATACGCTGAATGACCCAACCGATCATCGGCCACAGAGGAAACACATACAGTAGCTTGCCCAACGGCCAAGGCTGAACCAGACCATCCAGACCCTCTGACATGTGTTCCCTGCATCTGCTGAAAAAACACGATGCTTTCGCATTGTTGTGCGTAGCCATGAGATCCATTGCTGGATGCCCCCAGCGCATCGTAATGCTGTGAAAGATCGCTGCGTTCAACTCCCACTCTCCGGGATCGAGGACATTTCTACCAAGATAGTCGGCCTGGATATTGTCCTTTCCGGCCACATGCACCGCCGACAAAGCCGCTAGATGGGACTCCGCCCAGAACATTAACGCCTGGCTCTCTGCCAGCAACAGCACACTGCCCATACCCCCCTGGCGATTGATGTACGAAACGGTCACCGCATTGTCGGAGAAGACTCGAACCACTCTCCCCTCGATCAGATGAGCAAATTTCTGAAGCGCCAACCGAACCGCTCTGAGTTCCAACAGATTGATGGACAGCGTAGTCTCCTCCTGGAATCAAAGCCCCTGAGCCTGACAATGAGCTCTCCAACCGGACAAACTGGCGTCCGTTGTCACCAACACCCAATCCTGATGCTCCAACGGAACTCCTGCCAGAAGATGCCCCGGATCCAACCACCAACTTAGACTGTCGCGCACCACATCCGGGCAGAATAGCTTCCGCGACAAGGGATGAACCTGAGGAGACCATCTGGACAGCAACGCCTGCTGCAATGGCCGCATGTGCGCCCTGGCCCAGGGCATTAGATCCAAGGCTGCCGCCATGGACCCCAAGAGCTGCAAGTACCTCCATGCCGAGGGGGCCTGAAGACGCAAGAACGCCCGAACTTGAGACAATATCTTCAGCACTCTGCTCTCCGGCAAGAAGACTGACCCGTGCTCCATGTCAAACTCTGCCCCGAGATAAACAAGCTGGGACTGCGGCTGTAGCTGACTCTTTGGCCGGTTGATTACCCAACCGAGCTGCTCCAGGACCTGTAACCACATGAGAGGTGGCCTTGATCGACTCCTGCAGAGAACTTGCCCTGATCAACCAATCGTCCAGATAAGGGTGAACTTGAATACCTTCCATGTGCAAGGCTGCGGCGACTACCACCATCACCTTTGAAAACGTCCGAGGAGCTGTCGCCAAACCGAACGGCAACGCTCAAAACTGAAAATGTCATGCGGGTACCGCAAATCTTAAAAAACGTTGATGATCTGGTCTGATCGGGATGTGCGATAAGCTTCCATGAGGTCTATGGAAGACAGCAGCTCCTGCGGCCGCACCGATCGAATCACCGATCTTAGAGTTCCCATCCGAAAATGCGGAACTTTTAAAGACCGGTTTACGTGCTTGAGGTCCAGAATCGGACGAAATGACCCTTCCTTTTTGGGAACCACAAAATAAATTGAGTATCAACCTGACCCTAACTGGTCTGGAGGAACTGGCACAACTGCCTGCAGTTGCACCAACCGTAGCAGCGTGTCCGCTACCGCTTGCTTCTTGGCTCTGAGACCACAAGGGGACACTAAGAAAGCCTCTTTCAATGGCCGAGCTAACTCCAGCACATATCCATCTCGGATGATCTCCAGCACCCACTGGTCTGTAGTTATCGCGGCCCAGGCAGAGAGAAACCCCTGCAAATTACCTCCTACCGGAATCTCTACCTGGGCCTGCCAACTTTCATTGCGGCTTTTTTGCTGAGGTTTGCTGGGCATTGAAATAGCCTCTACCAAACCCTCTAGCCCCTCCAAAGGACTGACCCCTAGGAACAAACTGGCCTCTGGGATAGGGAGTAAAATGCGCTCCTCTGAATCTACGAAATTCCTTTCCTTGCCCTCGTTGCGCCGATGCTGGTCTGAGAGTCTTAGGCCGATCCTCCGGTAAGTGACCCCCTTTGGAATCACCCAAATCCTTCACAATCTTCTCCAAGGCCTCCCCAAAAAGCAGCTTGCCCTTATAAGGTAGTTTACTGAGCCTTGCCTTTGAAGAAGCGTCAGCCGACCAATTCCGTAGCCAAAGGAATCGTCGTGCCCCAATCAAAGATGCCATGGACTTTGCGGAAATACGAACTAAATCATAGAAGGCATCCGCCAGATAGGCTGCCGCTGACAAACTTCGCGCCCTCTGCTGAGGACTCCCCACCTGCATCAGAAGGGATCTCTCCTTGAAGCCAACAGATCGAAGCCCTAGACACATACGCTCCACAAATAGACGCCTGCAGAGCTAGCGCACAAGAATCAAAGGCCTGCTTAAGCAGTACTTCCAGTTTGTGATCCTGCAGATCCTTAAGCGCCGCTCCGCCCTCCACCGGAATTGTTGTTTTCTTCATCACCACTGAAACCAGGGCATCCACCTTAGGCATCTTCAGCAACTCCTTCTCCTCCTGTGGAACTGGATAAAGGCGACCGAGAGCGTGACCCCCCCCCCCCCCGCAGAGTAGCCTCCGGGCACTCCCACTCAGACTCTATCATCTGCTTTATCACCCGGTGAACAGGAAAACAACGTTGCTGTGTCTTAAATCCTTGCAATAAAGGATCCTCTAGCGGCTCTTGTTCTACCGCAGGTAGGAGAATATTCAAGGCAGCTAGAGACTGCCCAGTCAGCGCCCCCAATTCTTCCTTACGGAAAACCCGAAAGAGATTTGTATCCTCGCCCAACGCCAGTTCTCCTTCCTCCAGTTCCCCCAACCAAGGATCCAAACCTGCCTCCGAGAAAGAATCTGCCTCATCCCTCTTCTGAGGTGCTGACAGCTACGGCTCCATGCTCTCCAGGGTCAATCCCACTGTCCTCCGATTTTACTCCTTCCCTAAGGCAGGAAGTTAAAGAATCACTGCTAACTTGGGATACCTTCAATGTATAAGCTCTATGCAGAGCCAAAATAAAATCTGGGGAAAATAAGGCAGCAAGGTTTTCCTGAGCTTCAGGTAACCTGTGCTGCTCCTTTAACACAGACAGAGTAGTTACTCACCTGTAACAGGTGTTCTCCAGGAGCAGCAGGAATCAGTCCTCACTTATGGGTGACGTCAGCCGACAGAGCCCTCGCGGAGCAATTTTCCCCAGCTTTCGCAGAAAGCCTTTGGGAATTGCAGCACGCATGCGCGGTCCCCTTCCCGCCCAGGGATGCCATCTTGCTCAGTCTGATGACATAGCGGAAAGACAGCACAAGTTAGCAAATATGCAATAAGAATGACTGCAACTCCAGGGGAGGAGGGAGGGTAGTGAGGACTGATTCCTGCTGCTCCTGGAGAACACCTGTTACAGGTGAGTAACTACTCTTTCTCCAGGACCAAGCAGGAAGTCAGTCCTCACTTATGGGACTCCCAAGCTTAAGGCTACTGGAGACCTCAAGTCTAAAAGAGCTCCCTCAAGCTCAACAGTACAGAGGGAAAGAGTCTTCTCTGAATACGAATCCGGCCGGTAGCCCAACATTAGGGCCGGAGGGAGGAGTTGCCTAAACCTCAAAGAGATTGTGGAGAACTGCCTGGCCGAAAGCGCTGTCCCTGCGGGACTCCCTTTCAAGGCAGTAATGAGCCGCAAAGGTCTGGCCTGAAGACCAAGTAGCGGCCCGGCAGATGTCTGCCAATGGAACAGAGCGGAGATGAGCCACCGACGCGGCCTTCGCCCTGACCCGGTGAGCCGTGACACGACTCTCCAAGGAGAGACCGGCTGCCCCGTAAGACCAGGCGATACAGTCGGCTATCCAGGAGGACAGAGTACGCTTAGAGACAGGTACCCCCAACCGATTGGGGTCAAAAGATACGAAAAGCTGGACGGCTTTCCGATGCTCTCGCGTACGGTCAAGGTAGAAGGATAAGGCTCTTCTACAGTCCAGGGTGTGCAGCACAGTTTCCGCTCGGCTGGCGTGCGGCCTGGGAAAAAAGGTCGGAAGAACCACCTCCTGGTTGATGTGGAAGTGGGAGACCACCTTCGGAAGGAACTTAGGGTGGGTCCGCAGTACAACCCTATTCTTGTAGAACCTAGTGTACGGAGGCTCCGACACTAGGGCTTGTAGCTCACTCTCGCGCCTTGCGGAAGTGAGGGCCACCAAGAAGAGAGTTTTCCAGGAGAGAAAACGGGGAGGGCAATTAGCCATGGGCTCAAAAGGCGGACAGGTAAGCCTTTGCAGAACCACGTTGAGGTCCCAGTCGGGGGCTGGGGGGCGTAACGGAGGCTTAAGCAGAAGGAGGCCTCTGAGAAAGCGCGCCACCAAAGGGTGCGAGGAGAGAGGCCTGCCCTCAACCGGTGAATGATGCGCAGAGAGAGCACTGAGGTGGACTCTGACAGAGTTGGATTTGAGACCTAGGTCGGAGAGGTGAAGCAAGTATTGCAGCACCACCGATACTAAACAGGCAAAGGGGTCCTCAGACCGCTGAGAACACCAGACCGAGAAGCGACGCCATTTGAGGGCGTACGACTTCTGGGTGGAAGGACGCCGAGAAGCTAGGACGGCGGCTTCCACCTCCGAGGCTAGCCGTAGCGGAGTTAGGATTATCCTTTCAGCAGCCAGGCCGTCAGATGTAGGGCCCGGAGGTTGGGGTGCAGAAGAGTGCCCCGATCCTGGGTTAGGAGGTCGGGGTGGAACCCCAGAGGAAGAGGGGTGTCCACCTCTAGATGTAGTAGTAGGGGGACCACGGCTGTCTCGGCCACCGAGGCGCCACCAGGATCACGGAGGCCCTGTCCTGGACAACTTTGAACAATGTCCGGGCCACCAGTGGCGTAGGAGGGAATGCATACAGCAGACCCGTGGACCACGGGATGAGGAAAGCATCCGGCACCTCCCGAGAAGGATGGGGGTGCCGGGAGCAGAATCTGGGGAGCTGCCTGTTCAGGGGACTGGCAAAAAGATCCACAGTGGGAGAGCCCCACCGGCGGAAGATCTGCTGGACCACCTCGGGTTCAGTTTCCACTCGTGCGGTAGCAGCATCCGGCTCAGCTTGTCCGCCAGGCAGTTGTCCTACCCTGGCAGGTAAACCGCTTTGAGGAGGATGTCGTGATCAACAGCCCAAGAGCACAGCCTCCGGGCTTCCCGACATAGAAGGAGGGAGCCTGTGCCCCCCTGTTTGTTCACGTAGAACATTGCAACCTGATTGTCCGTCTGCACCAGTACGGACTGGCCGAACGTCAGGTGAGCGAAGGCCCGCAGAGCTAGGCGGATCGCCCGGAGCTCCAGGAAGTTTATCTGCTGGGCAGCCTCCCAAGGCGTCCAAAGGCCCTGAGTGCATGTCCCTCGACAATGCGCTCCCCATCCCAGGAGAGAGGCATCTGTCGTGAGCACCCGGGACGGTGGGTGAGACTGAAATGGCATGCCATGCACCAGGTTGGGCAGGTGAAGCCACCATTGCAGGGAGGAGACCAGGCGGTCGGAAACTTGTATCAGGTCCGACAGCCTCCCCGTGGCCTGACGCCACTGAGTGCGAAGGTTCCATTGCGCAGGCCGCATATGTAGACGGGCGTTCGGAGTGACATGGACCGTGGAGGCCATGTGTCCGAGTAGCTGCAGGAACTGTCTGGCCGAGGCCGGCGACCTGCCGCTGAACCTGCCGGCTAGAGCCGTGAGCCGGTTGGCCCTTTCTGGAGGCAAGAAGGCACGCGCCTGCCGAGTGTCCAGCCGCGCCCCTATGAACTCGAGGTCCTGAGAGGGGCGCAAAGCGGACTTTTCGAAGTTTATGATGAAGCCCAAGTGCTGAAGCAGGGCCACCGTACGTTGGGTGGCCTGGGCGACCTCCGGAGCAGACGATGCCCGGATGAGCCAGTCGTCCAGGTACGGAAAGACGAAGAGGCCTTGAAGCCTTAGGAAGACGGCCACCACTACCAGGCACTTCGTGAACACCCTGGGGGCGGAGGACAGGCCAAAGGGCAGTATTCGGTACTGATAATGCTTCCCTGCCACCACAAACCTTAGGTACTGCCGGTGGTTCGGATGAATAAGGATGTGGGTATAAGCATCCTTTAGATCCAAGGAGCATAGCCAATCTCCCCGCTGGAGGTAAGGCAGCAGGGTTCCAAGGGTAAGCATCTTGAACCTTTCCCGCTGCAGGAACTTGAGGTTGCGTAGGTCTAGAATGGGCCTGAGGCCTCCTGTTCTCTTTGGAACCAGGAAGTACCTCGAGTAAAACCCGTGACCCCAGCAGTGTTGGGGCACAGGCTCCACTGCCCGTTCTTGAAGCAGACTTCGCAGCTCCCGAAGGAGCAAGTCCCTGTGCAGAGGGGGTCTGGGAGGCTCCCCTGGGAAGTAGGGGGGAGGCACCTGGTGAAAATGGAGGAGGTAGCCTTCTTGAACCACCTGCAATAACCCAGGCCTCGGATGTTATGGCGGACCACCTGTGAGCGAAGTGGGTCAGCCGACCCCCCCGTGCCGGCCGAAAGCCCCTGAGGGGGGGGGGCTATGCTGACAGTGTCAAAAAACCCCGCCCTGTTGGGCCGGGGCCTGCATGGCGGGTTTGGGGGCTTTCTGCTTCCGGGATCCGTTACCCTGTCCCCTAGGCCACTGCCCTTGAAGGGGGGTTGTGGCCGGGTATTGTGTTTGGTGATGCGTATAAGCAAACACTTTCCTCGGGTAAAAAGGCCTTTTCCCCGAGCCCTTCTTCTTCTGTGAAGGGGCAGAGGATTTTCTAGAAAGGCGAGTCCTGGTGAGAGTCTCCGACTCGAGCTCTGCCGCCTTTTCGGCCATGGGTTTGCCGAAGAGGTTTTCCCCTCTGCAAGGGACATCGACCAACTTGTCCTGCACCCAGGGCTCGAGGTCGGATGACTGAAGCCAAGCCTGGCGGCGAGCCCCGATGCCGGCTCCAGCTACTCGGGCCGAGGCCTTGAAGCCATCATAGGCCGCTCGAGAAATGAACTTCGAACACTCTCGAATCCCGGAGGACAAGGCTTGGAACCGCTGCAAGGGTTCCTTGGAGAGACCGGCCGAGAAACCCTGAAGTTCTTTCGCCAGGTCTCGGAGGTACATACCCATGTACAGCTGATATGTCTGGACCTGACAAGCAAGCATAGAGCCTTGGAAGCACTTCCTACCGAGGGCATCCAGGCTCCGGGCCTCCTTCCCCGGGGGCACCGAGGAGTGCATCTTTTGACTCTTAAGTCGATGCATGGCCGACTCCACCACCATAGAGTGGTGCGGAAGTTGCGCCTTCTGGAACCCGGGGCTCTTGCGGACTCGATATATGGAATCGATCCGCTTGCTCAACACTGGTGTCGAGGCGGGGCTCTCCCACATGCGGAGGAGAAGCCGCTCCAGCATCGGGGGAACCGGTACAGTGAAGGCCTCCCTCGGGGGGGAGTCGTATTGAAGGGCTTCGAGCTCTTCGGCTCGGGGTTCCTCCTCTGGATCCGCGGGGAAGGCCAACGCTTTGGCCATATCCCTCACGAAATCGGAGAACCGGGTATCCTCCGGAGGGGACCGCCTCCGAGGCTCCGACTCGGGCGAATCGGAGGGGACGCACCGAGTCTGAAAAGAACCAGGTGACTCGTCCTCCTCCGTGTCCCAGCCCGACTCCTCCGAGGAGGAATCGAGAGGTTCCGCGGGGACGGGACCTGGGGACCTCCGCCCCGACACCGAGGCCGGCGTCGAGGACCTCGGTCCCGAACGGGAAGCCGAGGGAGACTAGGCCGAGGATTGAATCGAGCACGTATGGACTCGAGGATCGGCTCGGCCTCCGGGGTCGACTTGAGTGTCGACGTCCCGGTGGTCGGGGCAGATGCACTGGCGAGGCCGGTGATCCATGCCCGCTGCTGGTCCATGAAGGCAGAAATACTGCGCTCCAAGGTCGTCAATCTGAGATCAAGCTCAGAAGACCCAGCAGCCGTCGACTCGGACCCCGACGGCGTCGGGCCCGACGTCAGCTCATACGTGGGGTAGTCCAGGAGGACTATATCACTCACGTGCCTAGGCGACTCCACTTCGAGACGAGGGATCTTCGAAGGCTTCTCCTCCTTTAAGGGCTCGGGGAGCTGGACCGGGCTAAGCGACCTGGCCCTCGAAGGACCAGTTTCGCCGCCCGGATCCACCCTTGCGGGCCGCTTCTCCCGCCGGCGTTCCCGGCCGGGGGAGCCCCGTTCAGAAGAACTCCTACGATGCTCCGAACCGGAGCCGCGAGGCGTAGAGGCCTCTGACGAGATCCGCATGGAGTCAGAGAAGATCCGGTCCCTCTGCGACTGCCGACTCCTCAGCGCCTTCGAGGACATCTTGCTGCACGGGCCGCAGCTTATAGGGTCATGCTCGGCCCCAAGGCAGCGGAGGCAGCAGTCATGCGTGTCAGTAAGAGACATGAGCCTGACACAGCGATCACACTTTTTAAAACCGCTGGCAGCCATCGGGGGAAAAAGGGCCCCTGCAAGGTCGAACGACCGCGCTGCCAGGGATGAAGAGAAAAGTGGCGGGACCGCCAGTTGGAAAAAAATTAAAACTTAAACGGGCCCGATAGGGGATATCGAGACCCGGCGGGAAGAGGAACACACGAACTGAGAAAAATTTTTTATTTTTTTTTTTAACCAAAGAAATCAAAGAAATCAACTTTTCAGCAGCGTTAACAGACACGTCTGTAGGGCTCCGCGGAAAAAAGAAGACTGAGCAAGATGGCATCCCTGGGCGGGAAGGGGACCGCGCATGCGCGCTGCAATTCCCAAAGGCTTTCTGCGAAAGCTGGGGAAAATTGCTCCGCGAGGGCTCCGTCGGCTGACGTCACCCATAAGTGAGGACTGACTTCCTGCTTGGTCCTGGAGAAAAATTTTCTTTCAGTTTTCATTTTCCTTGTCCCCTGCTTGTGCTGTCTAGTGGGAGCGGCGCGCTCCTCTAAAATGGCCGCTGTTCCTGCCTGTTCTAACACGCTGTGAGGTTTCTGCGAGTCTGACACTCCCATTTTGCCTTCCATTGCCACTGGCAAAAGAACACGGTCAAATCTATAAACGACGATGCGATCCAACTGCGCTTACTAAAACAACTAAACTGTCTCTAAAAATACCGGCCGAACACACCCAGTAAAAAGACCTACTGACCTGATCGCCGCCCTGCAAAGCCCTGATCCTCTGGCCCCGCTGCTAGTGGGAAACGAAGAATCGCTACTGCCGAGATAGGTGGATGGTACCTGGGGCTCCCAGGATCATTCCCCCTTCAATCGGACTCGTTCCACCAATTAAGGCAGGCTCTTCCCTCGTGAACACCACTAAGAAACTGGCAGGAACGAACCTGCTTCCACTTTCTTTTTTCTTTTTTTTTTTCAATTAGCTTAATTGAATATCAGACAAGGCAAGAGAAATATAGAACTATTCGCAGAGAGAAGTCAGAGCCCTGCTAGAGCTAAACTTCCTGAGCAAAACCCTTAAATAAACGTTAATTGCTTTACTGTCCAGGGATCCTGTCAGACCACGTCCTGTTCAGCTGCTGAGGACTGAAGACTGGAGAGCTGTCAACAGGGGGAGTGGCTATAGCCTGTCAGCAAAACTTTTAGTTTTCAGTCCTCAGCTGCTGAAAGGGATTGACAACCCGAAGGTACCCTGGACTGGCCCAGAGAGACGAATGGGAAGTCTCATTCTTTGCAAGACTACGTCTCACCAAGTCAGTTTAATGCCGAGTGGTTTACAAGAAAAAAAGGTGTTTGATAGTCCCATCACACTCCCAAGTGAGCTAAATATCTTGACTGCTTTAACACTGGCAGTTGTTTTATAAAACTTACTACTAATTGGCCTGCCAACTGCAATCTATGCTGTGAAACATCAAAAATTACTACAAAGATAGCACAAAAATTTTAATATGTTCCATAAGTGGTGCCTGTGAAGAATCCTCTGTATCATCTATTATGACCGCATTACAAATGAGGAGATCTCAAGAAGAGACTCATGGAGGATCCAAGATATTGTAACTGAGGGAAGGATCCTGCTGGCTGGACATATTTTAAGCTGCATAATCACTAACATCCCAAAAAACACAATGCACTGGACACCAGAAAACAAAAAGAGAGCAGAAGACCAAAGATACCATGCTGCAACACAAAAATTATCTTCAGTACCTTGGTACTAATTGGGAAGGAATGAAAATTGTTACATCTGCAATTTGCAAATCCAATGTCTGATTACAACATTGTGTTTTACCACTGTTTCCCATCAAAATGACAACAGATTACAAGGCATGCCTCTTACTACATACCAAACTTAGTTATTATTAAATATAAATTTATCAATATTCTTTGTGGTACTTTTTTCAAAGCAGATGATACACCTTCAAAGTAATTATGTGACAGATTTAAAAACCAATATCAGGAAAATAAAGAAGGAATCCATATTATATTCTTAAATATGGTTTAATACTCTTCTCCATTTCTGTACATCACAACACCAAGATATAACTGCTTGGGATCTCTGTAGAGGTTACAGAGTATGCAAAGGCTGGGAATCTTAACCCCAGTATGTATATGTACACATATATGTATGTATATATGTATATGATGTGCCACTGAAGAGAACACATTGATTAAAGAAATACAAAAATTTGGCATCATTTCCAAACTTAAATAGTAAAAATAAAAACTACAAAAAGGAATTGCATACCCTAAATGTTATTGTGAAACAAGCAGTATTATTACTTGAAAATGTAAATTTACATCAATTTTTCTGGTACTGTCATATCACATTAGACCCATTTACAATGGCAAGGTCCAAACATACTGCTCTGATGAAAGTAAACTGCAAGTCCAAAAAGACATGTTTACTCAAATTATGTGATGAAATAATTTGCTGTGCACATTTTGAAAACATATAATTATTGGGTTATAAAATAGAGGGTGCAAATAGTTATGTAAATCACAAAGCAATCATTTTGGACCCCAATATTTCTGAAAAGTGTGACTACTAGAAAGGTTACAATGTTAATAAGACATACTTTATCCATTCAAGTGAAACAGGATAGTTGGAAAGATATGTAGCTATGCAACCTAGGAACATTGTCTGCAAGTAGCTGTTTCTGACCATTTTAACAGGAGTTTGAGAAACAAAAAGCAAGGAGCAAATTAATTATGTATTTTCAATGTTAAATATCCATAACCAAGCCAACAATACCAGTGATGCAAAGAAGTTTAGTTCTGTGCACTGCATCCTTGCAAACAATGTTGTGTGAGAAAAAAATTCCAAAACCCCAGCTTTGGTTCTAAATGTATATTTGGTGAACTTTAACCACTTCTACAATTTTGAAATGCATGTTACATTGCCAGCATTACAAAATATTGCATAATTAGGGTATAATTAAACTGTTCTCATAACCCAGTTCTAAGGCTACCGATTAGATATCAGCTGTACTGGTCCACTTACTCATCCAACCATTACTACCTTGGCACCGAGAGTTGAGGATTTCCCCCATGTGACTTAATACAATAAGTATTAATAATAGGAGGGGTAGAGTTCCAGACCTACCAACACCAAGGATTTCATTGCACTACCAACAGACTCGCTCATATTATAAAAATCTTTCTAGCATTTAAAGCATTATGGTTGTGCCAACAAATCAAAATGTCACATAACAGAGTCAGCACGATTGTATGCAACCCCACCATGAGAAAGAAAACTCTGCAGGGAAAAAACACAAATGAGATTTGTTTTTAAACTGGTATATTTTTTGAAAATAAAGGCCACAATTGTCCAGTTTCTACACTAACATCAGCGCCAACTCACCCCCAGCTCACTGATTAATGAAATGTGCCAAGTAGAATAAATGATCTTTGCAAAGCGGTGACGCTCCTGTTCAAGCAGAGCCCCTCACAAAATGTGTGAAATTTTAAGCTGCAGCTTCTAAAATAACCTTTGCACAAAAAGATGATTACTTCATTCATCCAACATTAACAGATGTTAGTTTGAAAAAGAATTGTTCTGATAGCTCCCCTCATGTTTGTCATCACCTGTGCAATCTAAACTGAGAATGCCAAGTAAATGGGTCACTGCCAAATGCATCAACTGAATTATTTCCAAATATAATAAACAAACCAGTATGTATGATCTTAATTCTATTAACTTCATGAAAGAAGATTTTACAGCAGATAAGGTATTTTGTTTCTGTATATGAAGGTTAAAAAATCATTTTCATAAAATACAAGAGCAACCAATTTCACTGTTAAGTAAAAGTAAAAACTGGGATTTATTGAAATTAGTCCCAAGTGGCATCTGGGAACCTAGCAGTTTGCTGTTGCACTGACACTATGACAAATCAAAGTATTTTTTTTATTATTTTTTTTAAATTGTATCCAATGCTTATAAGATCAAGTTCTGGAAATGCTCCAATTCTAAGGCAGAGTTCTTTTATTTTCCACCATCAGTTTTGCTCCTTGGGTTGGATGCTGGAGGCAGAGGCACATATTGCCAGACCCAGGTCAACTACCTAGTAGTCATCAAGGTCAAAAAATTCATCATCACCTCCCTGGTATTCCATTCCCTGGAAATCCACTCTGTACCGCAAGATGCCTGTCAAAAAATCAAAGTCTGTTAGTTCCCATTTTAGTACATCCGGCACATTAACAACTATGCATGCATGGAGACCGATTTTTCAAAACCTGAGCACACAGCTGGTATAGATAGAAATTTAGAATTTACAAACAATTTTCCTCCCTTCCATTCAACCTATTTGCAACACCACCACTATTATGTACTCTATGCCAGGGTATTAGAACAAAGTACCTTCCCCGTTTTCACTTTTTTTTTTTTTTTTTTTTTAAAACCAGGCTTGAAAACTCCAGCTGCACGGGAACTGTTTGAATGCCAACACTGGAAATTCAGTGGCAAAACAGGTAAGGCAGGCAGTGGCTGATACTACAGACTTATACGCACAACACCTCACTATAGAACAGAAACAGAAACAGCATGGACAGTGGCAGCCAAGCGTGTACCTCCCCATCATAAGTCTGCACTGGAGATGGAGCTATGTAGGACTGAGAGAGGTCAGTCCCTATAGCATCAATCTTCAGCTTGCACCGAGACAGTCATCTAGGGGGCAACTAATATGCTGGTTACAAATGGATTTGTCTAATGTAGTAGTGCCCAACTCATTTGAATGCTGGGCCTCAAGGGGAAAGCGTAGTTACTCACCTGTAACAGGTGTTCTCCAGGAGCAGCAGGAATCAGTCCTCACAGGGAGCCCTCGTGCGGAGCATTTCCCCAGCTTTCAAAGAAAGCCTTTGGGAATGCAGCGCACATGCGCGGTCCACTTCCCGCCCAAGGGTGCCATCTTGCTCAGTCTGATGACATAGCTAAAAGAAAGCAAAAAAAAAAAAAAAGAAATATATAACTGCAAGGGGAGGAAGGAGGGTCGTAAGGACTGATTCCTGCTGCTCCTGAAGAACACCTGTTACACGTGAGTAACTACGCTTTCTCCAGGACCAAGCAGGAAGTCAGTCCTCACATATGGGACTCCCCAGCTCTAGGCTACAGAGAACCCCCAAAGCTGAAAAATAAGCTCCCTCTAGAGCCTCAGCATGCGTGATAAGAATCTTCGCTGAGAACACCCCCGAACGGAAGCCCAACACACGGGCCGGAAGGTAGGAGTTGCCTAAACCTCAAAGAGATTAAGGAGCCTGCCCGAAAGCACTGTCCCTATGGGACTCCCTCTCGAGACAGTAATGGGCCACAAAAGTCTGGCTTGAAGACCAAGTAGCGACCCGGCAGATGTCTGCCAATGGAACAGAGCGGAGATGAGCTACTGACGCAGCCTTCGCCCTGACACGGTGGGCCGTGACTCGATCCTGCAAGGAGAGGCCGGCTGCGCTGTACGCCCAGGCGATACAGTCTGCTACCCAAATGGATAGGGTATGGTTGGAGACAAGTGAACCCAGCTTATTAGGGTCAAATATACGAAGAGCTGAACATCCCTTCGATGCCCCTGCGTACGGTCAATGTAGAAAGACAAAGCCCTCCTACAGTCCAGGGTATGCAAGACCATTTCAGCCCAGCTGGCATGTGGCCTGAGAAAGAAGGTCGGAAGAATCACCTCCTGACTGAGGTGGAAAGAGGAGACAACCTTTGGAAGGAACTTAGGATGAGTCCGTAAGACCACCCTGTTCCTATAGAACCATGTGTACGGTCTATCAGAAACCAAAGCCTGTAGTTCACTCACATGCCTAGCCGAGGTAAGAGCCACCAAGAACAACGTCTTCCAGGAAAGGAAGTGTAAATGACACGTAGCCATAGGCTCAACGAGTGGGCGAGTAAGTTATTGCAAGACCACATTCAAATCCCACTCAGGGGCTGGTGGAGGCTTGAGCAAAAGCAGGCCACTAAGGGGTGGACCGACAGGGATTGGCCCTCCACCGGCGAGTGGTGAGCGGAGAGAGCACTGAGGTGGACCCGAACAGAGTTGGATTTAAGGCCTAGGTCCGACAGGTGAAGCAGATACTGCAGCACCACTGGTACCAGGCACGAAAACGGATCCTCTTGGCGCTGAGCACACCAGGTGGAGAACCTACACCACTTGAGGGCATAAGATTTCCAGGTGGATTGTCTCCTAGAGGCCAAAACCACCTCCTCTACTTCCCTAGGTAGACGTAAGGGGGCTAGAACTACCCTTTCAGCAGCCAGGCCATCAAATGGAGGGAATGGAGGTTGGGGTGCAGTAGAGATCCGGGATCCTGAGATAGGAGATCTGGTTGCACCCCCAGAGGAAGTGGAGTGTCCACCGCCAATTGCAGAAGGAGTGGAAACCACGGTTGCCTCGGCCATCTGGGGGCTACCAGGATCAGCGAGGCCCTGTCCCGAAGAACCTTGAACAGGGTTCGGGCTACTAGACGCGTTGGAGGAAACGCGTACAGAGGACCGCAGACCAAGAGATTAGGAAGGCATCTGCTGCTATCTGCAGAGGATGCGGTTGTCTGGAACAGAAGCTGCTTATTCTATGAAAATCACTCCAATGTAACACTATATAGCAGGATATATAGGAGGGTGATACCATTAACCGTTATACTAGATATTTCAGTGAAACCAATGAACCGTCTCAGACCAGTTGGCAGCCGTAATGCTGGGAAAGAAGAATTCACATTCACCAGCGGCGCCTATAGCATCAATGACTTGGTTCGTGGTATTTTTCTTTAGTTATTGACACCCTCTCTCTAGTGTTTGAAAATTATGCTGTTAAACACATACAAACAGTCTCTTGTGAAAACATGTACTTAACTTCTCAATTTTTGTACTTCAGTAAAACCTTGAACTTGATAGTTTTCAGAAACCTTTAACTTGATAATTTCCAATTCTTCTTTAAAGCCTCTCCTTTGATTGTAAACCATGTGTCTTATTCACCCAACGCCTCACACATAACGTTACTTCCGCGTTTCTCTCTGTGTTTCGAGGTTCTTCAGGGGATAAATCACTGTCGGTAGGCTCTTAACCAGATTTGACCGGAGCTGCGTATAGTTTGGATGGTGATAATTCTGTACACTCGTCGCGGAAAACTCTTATCTCATAGACCAGCTCTTCCAAAAAACGCCGCTATCCTGCTATATAGTGTTACATTGGAGTGATTTTCATAGAATAAGCATAGTATATTGCTCCACAAGAAAGACCCTATATTTCTTTGTATGGAACAGAAGCTGGGCAGCTGACGGTTCAGTGGACTGGCAAAGAGATTGATGGTTGGAAGACCCCATTTTAGGAAGATCTGCTGGACCACTAGGGGATTCAAATGCCATTCGTGAGGCTGCAGAATCCTGCTCAACCTGTCTGCCAGGCAATTTTCTTGGCCAGGTAGATAAACTGCCTTGAGAAACATGCCGTGCTTGACTACAAAGGCGCACAGGGCCTGTGCTTCCTGACACAGAAGCCTGGATCCTGTGCCTCCTTGCTTGTTCACATAGCACATTGCTACTTGGTTGTCTGTCTGAATCAAGATAGACTGGTGAGAGAGGACATGAGAGAAAGTTTGTAGAGCTAATCGAATAATTTGCAACTCCAACAGATCAATCTGCTGTGTGGCCTCCCAAGGGGACCAGAGGCCCTGAGTACATGCCCCCTGGCAATGTGCACCCCAACCGTGAAGAGAAGCATCGGTCGTCAGCACCTGTGTGTGTGGTGGTGCCTGGAAAGGCACCCCTTTGATCAGGTTTGGGAGATGCAGCCACCACTGCAGGGAGGCTGCTAGTAGTTTGGACACTCTTACTCTGTCTCTTAAGTCTCCTGTATCCACTGAGCTCAGAGGCACCATTGAGCAGGCTGCATATGCAGATGAGCATTTGTAGTTACATGGACCGTGGATGCCATGTGGCCCAAAAGCCTCAGGAAATGTCTGGCAGAGACCAGAGATCCACTGCGAAACTGCTGGGCCAGAGCCATCAGTCTGTGAGCCCTGTTCCCGGGCAAATAAGCCATTGCTTGTAAGGTATCCAACCTGGCCCCTATGAACTATGTCCTGTGAGGGGAGCAAAGTGGACTTTGTGAAGTTTATGACGAAGCCCAGGTGCTGGAGAAGAGAGACAGTGCGAAGAGTGGCTTGTCTGGTCTCCTGTGGAGACTGACCCCTGATGAGCCAGTTGTCCAGGTATGGAAAGACAAAGATGCCCTGGTTTCTGAGATAGGCCGCCACCACCGCCAGGCATTTGGTGAAAACCCTGGGGGCGGAGGTCAGGCTAAATGGAAGTACTCTGTACTGAAAATGATTTCCAAAACAAATCTGAGATATTATCTGTGGTCTGGATGAATGAGGATGTGAGTATAAGCATCCTTTAGGTCTAAGGAGCATAGCCAATCTCCCTGCTGGAGGTAGGGCAGCAGTATTCCAAGGGTAAGCATCTTGAACTTTTCCCTCTCCAGAATTGTTGAGATTTCGCAAGTCTAGGATGGGCCTGAGGCCTCCTGTCCTTTTTGGTACTAGAAAGTACCTGGAATAGAAGCCTCGCCCTATCAGGTGGTGAGGCACTGGTTCCACCGCCTGCTCCTGTAGAAGACTTGCCAACTCCTGAAGAAGGAGGTTCCTGTGCAGAGGGAGTCTTGGAGGCTCCCCTGGAAAATAGGAGGGGAGTAACTGGTTGAAGTGGAGCAAATAGCCCTTTTGGACTATGCTCAGTACCCAGGTATCCTCTGCTATGGCTGACCACCTGTGCGCGTACAGTGTCAGCTGGCCTCCTGTGCTGAGAGGAGCCAGCTGTGGAGAGACTATGCGGTGGGAGTCAAAATCCCGCTCCCTGCTGTGCAGGAGCTGGAGCTGGCGGCTTGGGGGGTTTCTGCCTACGGGGCCCATGTCCCTGCCCCTTGGCCTGCTGACCCTGTTGGGGAGCTGCTGAGGCCTGGAATTGAGGGTAGGATTTGTAGGCAGAGGCCTTCCTTGGGTAAAAAGGCTTTTTTTCCCCGAGCCCTTCTTCTGAGAAGGGGCAGAAGTCTTCCTGGACAGCCTTGTCCTGGTGAGAGTCTCGGTCTCGATTTCTGCAGTCTTTTCAGCCATGGGTTTGCCAAAGAGGTTCTCGCCTTGGCAAGGGACATCGACCAACTTGTCCTGTACCCATGGCTCGAGGTCCGATGACTGTAGCCAGGCTTGACGGCGTGCACCGATGCCGGCCGCTGCTACTCGGGCCGAAGCCTCGAAGCCATCATAGGCTGCTTGAGATATAAACTTCGAACACTCTCGAATCCCCGATGACAAAGCCTTGAACCTCTGCAAAGGTCCCTCGGAGAGTCCAGCAGAGAACCCGGCAATCTCCTTTGCCAGGTCTCGGAGGTACATGCCCATGTACAGCTGGTAAGTCTGGACACGGCAAGCCAGCATAGAGCCCTGGAAGCACAGAGGAGTGCATCTTCTGACTCTTCAGACGATGCATGGCCGATTCCACAACCAAGGAATGGTGTGGTAGCTGTGCCTTCTGGAACCCAGGGCTCTTACAGACTCGATAAATGGAATCGACCCGTTTGCTGAGAACCGGTGCCGAGGCCGGTGCCTCCCACATGCGGAAGAGCAGCCGTTCCAGTATCAGAGGAACCGGTACAGTAAAGGCCTCTTTCGGGGGAGAGTCATACTGGAGGGCCTCGAGCTCTTTGGCTCTAGGCTCCTCCTCGGGATCCGCGGGGGAAGGCCAAGGCCTTGGCCATATCCCTCACGAAGTCCGAGAACTGGGTATCCTCCGGGGGGGGGGGGGGACCTTCTCCGAGGTTCGGACTCCGGTGAGTCCGATGGAAAGCACCGGGTCCGAAAAGTGTCTGGGGACTCCTCGTCCTCTGTCTCCCACCCCGACCCCTCCGAGGAGGAATCGAGCGGCTCCGGTCGGGCGGGCAGGCAGGCACCGATGCCATCCGCCCCGACGTCGAGGGTACCGGCGTCGACATCGGCCCCGTACGGGAGGCTGAGGGAGACCTTGGCCGAGGATCGACTCGACCTCCAGGGTCGACTTGGATGTCGAGGTCCTGGTGGTCGGGGCAGATGCACCGGTCAGACTGGCGATCAGCACCTGCTGCTGTTCCATGAAAGCAGCCAAGCTGCTCTCCAAGGCCGTCAACCTGAGTCCGAGCTCAGGAGATTCAGCAGCCCCCGACTCGGCCCCTGACGGTGTCGGGGCCGACATCGGCTACGCCGGAGGTGAGTCCACAAGGAGTACAGTACTTACGTGACTCGGGGACTCCGGCTCCACATGAGGCAATTTGGCAGGCCACTCCGGCTCCGAAGTCCCGGGACGGCGGTCAGGGCTATGCAACCTGGCCCTCAAGGGACCAAGAGCGTCTGATGCCGCCCTCGCGGGTTTCTTCTTCCTTTTGTGTTCCCGTGAGGGAGACCCCAGCTCAGAGGAGCCCCAACGATGCTCGGGGTCGGACTCCTGAGATGTCGAGGCCTCTGACGAAGTCCGGGCCCGGCTGGACGCGGAATCAGAGAAGATCCTTTCCCGCTGATGCTGACGGCTCCTCAACGCCTTTGAAGACATTTTGCCACACGGGCCACAGATCATCGGATCATGATCGGGCCCGAGGCCCCGGACGCAGCAGTCATGTGTCGGTGAGAGACTTCAGTTTCTTACACCGATCACACTTCTTGAACCCGCTGGCAGCCATCGGGGGAAAAAGGGCCCCTGCAAGGTCAAAAGACCGGGCTGCCAGTGAAAAAGAAAAAGAGCACGAACGCTAGTCTCGAAGGACAAAAACAAAAAAAACAGCTCCGGGATTGATACCAGTGTACCGTGCCCAGGCGGGAAGGGGGACCGGCACCGAACCGGCAAAAACCACGAATCGTCGAAGGAAAAATCAACTTTTAACTGGGTGACTAGGACACACGTCCGTCGGGTTCCGTGGAAAAAGAAGACTGAGCAAGATGGCACCCTTGGGCGGGAAGGGGACCATGCATACGCGCTGCATTCCCAAAAGCTCTCTTTGAAAGCTGGGAAAATGCTCCGCATGAGGGCTCCGTCAACGCCGACGTCACCCATATGTGAGGACTGACTTCCTGCTTGGTCCTGGAGAAACGCACATACTTCAAAGCATTCCATATATAAAACAGTGCACGAAATATAACATTAAACAAATATCATAAAACAAATTCAAAAGCACATCATACCAATCCATCATAAAACAAAGCATAATAAAAGTAAACTGATGCATGAATTAATATTTGTGCAGCAAATTACAAGTTTTATTTTCCTTTATTAAAACAGAGACCAATATTTGTGTTTCCACTTACTTTGATTTTTTTTTGGGGGGGGGAGGGGGGAATCTAAGTTATATGCCGGGGAAGGGATTTGGGGTATGAAGACAGATATCAGAAGAGCGAAATGGTCAGGGGAACTCAAGGAGAAGGCACAGAGGGAGGAGAGAATATAGGAAATGGGCATGATGGGGAAAAAGAAGTGATACAGGATGGGGACATTAACTATGGTATCCAGGGCAAAGCATAGTTACTCACCTGTAACAGGTGATCTCCAGGAACAGCAGGAATTTAGTCCTCACATATGGGTATCGTCGGTATCGACGGAGCCCGCGTGGGAACGCTCCCCAGCGTCCAATCAGAACGCTTTTGGAAGCATCCCACAGCGCCTGCGTGCTGCCTTCCCGCCTTTCCCAACTGCCTCTCTCCAGTTGAGTTTTAAAGCTGAGACAAAGAGAGAGAGAGGGAGGGAAAGGAAAGACAGAGAGATACAACTCCTAGGGGAGGTGGGTGGGTTGTGAGGACTAAATTCCTGCTGTTCCCGGAGATCACCTGTTACAGGTGAGTAATTATGCTATCTCCAGGAACAAGCAGGAATGTAGTCATCACATATGGGGACTCCCTAGCTTTAGGTGCCAGGGAGAGACCCCAAAAGTTGTGTGTCCCTGAAAAGGGCTCCACTTCCCCCCATGGATCTCTGGCATCCTACCAGGGATGGTGGGCAGGAGTTGATTAGGTATGAACAGGTGTTTGAGAACAGCCTGACCAAACAAGGCATCCCGGCGGGAGTCCTTGTCCAAGCAGTAATGGGCTGTGAAGGTATGAACCAAGGCCCAAGTGGCTGCTCGACAGATGTCGTCAATAGACACAGAGTGCAGATGAACCATTGAGGCTGCCATGGTTCTCACATTGTGAGCTGTGACATGGCCCTCCAGAGAAAGGATCTTACTCTGATAGGCGAAGGAAATACACTGAGCAATCCAGTTAGATAGTGTTCTCTTGGAGACTGGAAGTCCCAAATGAGAAGGATCAAAAGCAACAAAGAGTTGAGAGGACTTTCTATGTTGCTGTGTTCTTTGTAAGTAAAAAGCTAGAGCTCTTTTACAGTCCAGGGTATGAAGATTCCTTTCTGCATTTGATGCATGAAGTCCTGGAAAAAAGACAGCTAAGTAGACCCCTTGGGTTTAGATGAAAAGGCGAGACCACCTTAGGCATAAAGTGTGGATGAGTCCTAAGGACTACCTTGTCATGATGGAACCTTGTAAAAGGTGGATTAGCTACTAGCGCTTGCAACTCACTAATGCAGCGTGCTGATGTGATTGCAATGAGAAAGATAACCTTCCAAGAAAGGAATTCTAAGGAGGTGGTACTAAAGGTTTGGAAGGTGGCTTCATGAGCTGCCCAAGAACCAGGTTTAAGTCCCATGCCACCGGAGGTAGTCTAATGGGAGGCTTAGTTAGAAGGAGGACTCTCATAAATCATGCTATGAGAGGAAATAGGCTGTCCATTTAGAGGTTTAAGAGAAGCTGCAATAGCACTCAAATGGACTCTTACTGAATTTGTCTTAAGGCCTGCATTAGATAAATGGAGGAGATACTCCAGCAAAGATTGCAGAGGTATCGCAAGGGGGTTAAGGACCCTTTTCCGAACGCCAAATAGTAAACCTTTTCCACTTGAAAGCATAAGAGCGTCTAGTGGAAGGTTTTCTGGAAGCATAAAGAACATCTTTCACTTGCTGAGAAAGCAGTTACTTACCTGTAACAGGTGATCTCTGGGAACAGCAGGAATAAGTCTTCACACATATGGGTACTTCGGTACCGACGGAGCCTGCGCGGGAACGCTCCCCAGCTTCCCAAAAAGGAAAGCTTTTGGGAGCATCCCACAGCACCTGTGCGCTGCCTTCCCGCCTTTCCTAACCAGCTCTCCTCAGTTCGAGTTTAAAGCTGAGACAATAGAGAAAGAGAGAGGAAAGGAAAGATAGAAAAGAGGTACAACTCCTAGGGGAGGTGGGAGGGTTGTGAAGACTTATTTCTGCTGTTCCCAGAGATCACCTGTTACAGGTAAGTAACTGTGCTATCTCCAGGAACAAGCAGGAATGAGTCTTCACATATGGGGACTCCCTAGCTAAGATGCCTGGGAGATCCCCAAGGATATGAGACCCTGGGAAGGGTTCTACGTCCTCCTATGGATCTCAGGCAACCATCCAGGGAAGGAGGGTAGGAGTTGTTTAAGAATGGAACAGGTGTTTGAGGACAGCCTGACCAAACAAGGCATCCCGGCGGGAGTCCTTGTCCAAACAGTAATGGGCTGTGAAGGTATGAACCGAGGCACAGGTGGCTGCTCGACATATCTGGTCGATGGACACAGAATTTAGATGAGCCATAGAGGTGGCCATGGCCCTCACATTCTGAGCTGTGACATGGCTCTCCAGAGAAAGGTTCTTACTCTGGTAGGCGAAAGAAATACACTGAGCAATCCAATTGGACAGTGTTCTCTTAGAGACTGGAAGTCCCAAATGAGAAGGATCAAAAGCAACAAAAAGCTGGGAAGACTTTCTATGTTGCTGTGTCCTTTGTAAGTAAAAAGCAAGAGCTCTTTTACAATCCAGAGTATGAAGATTCTTCTCTGCACTGGATGCATGAGGAGCTGGAAAAAAGACAGGTAAATATACCTCTTGATTAAGATGAAAAGGTGAGACCACTTTAGGCATAAAGTGTGGATTGGTCCTAAGGACTACCTTATCATGATGGAACCTTGTATAAGGTGGATTAGCCACTAAGGCCTGCAGTTCACTGATGCGGCAAGCAGAAGTGACTGCAATGAGGAAAATAACCTTCCAGGAAAGAAATTTCAAGGAGGTAGTGGCTAAGGATTCAAAAGGTGGCTTCATAAGCTGACCAAGAAGCAAATTTAAGTCCCATGCCACCGGAGGAGGCCTAATGGGAGGTTTAGTTAAAGTTAGGCCTCTCATGAATCTTGCAATGAGAGGATGAGAGGAGATAGGTTGTCCATTGATGGGCTTAAGGGACGCTGCAATAGTACTCAAATGGACTCTTACTGAATTTGTCTTAAGTCCTGCATTGGAAAGATGCAGAAGATAGTCTAACAGAGAATTTAAAGGTAGTGCTAGAGGGTCAAGACCCTTTTCAGCACACCAAATGGAAAATCTTTTCCACTTAAAAGCATAGGAACGCCTGGTGGAAGGTTTTCTGGAAGCATGGAGGATATCCTTCACTTGCTGAGAAAGATTCAAGCCTTGAAGGTCTAGGCCTTCAGTAACCAAGCTCTGAGGTGAAGGGACTTGGGGTTTGGGTGCCACAAAGTCCCTTCCTCCTGGGACAGAAGGTCTGGAGCAGCTCCCAAGTCCAGAGAGGGGGCTTGGGAGAGATGCAGAAGCAGAAGGTACCACACTTGGTGTGGCCAGCGTGGAGCTATGAGGATCATAGATCCTTGATCCCTCTGGAGTTTGAATAGAGTCTTGGGAATCAAAGGAATGGGTGGAAAGGCATACAGGAAGCCCTGACCCCAATGAAGGAGGAAGGCATCCTTGGCCTGAACTCCCTGACACGGAATTCTGGAACAGAACCGGGGAAGTTTGGCATTCCACGGACTTGCAAAGAGGTCTACGTCTGGGGTTCCCCATTCTTGGAAGATTCTGAGTACCTGATCCATATGCAGGGACCATTCGTGTGGAAGCAGAAATTGACAGTCTGTCTGCCCAAGAATTTTGGATTCCTGGGAGGTATACTGCCAGGAGATGGATTTGATGCTCTCTGGCGAAGGCCCATAATCTTAAAGCTTCGTTGCAAAGCGACAGAGAGCCAGTTCCTCCTTGCTTGTTTATGTAAAACATGGCTACTTGATTGTCCGTATGAATGAGGACTGTCTTGTAGCTGAGGAGGGTATGAAAGACCTTGAGAGCTAGAAAAACTGCTCGAAGTTCCAACTGGTTGATATGAAGACAGGTCTCCTGTGGGGACCAAGTGCCTTGAGTGGAGAGGTCTTGTAGATGAGCTCCCCAACCTGTTTGGGAGGCATCTGCTGTGAGGGTTGCTTGGGGCAACAACTGTTGGAAGGGGGACCCCAGCAATAGATTTTGAGTGGACATCCACCATTGGAGAGACCAAAAGAGACGTTTGGAGGTTGCTATTTGGTCTGAGAGAGCTCCTGAAGCTTGAGTCCACTGGGTGGACAAAGTCCATTGAGCTGCTCTCATGTGTAGGCGAGCATAGGGTACCACATGTACTGTGGAAGCCATGTGGCCTAGCAGTTGTAGCATCTCCCGTGCAGTTAAGTGGTTCTTTGACTGAATCTGGGAGGCTAACTGCACTAGACGTTGGCAATGGGCCTGAGGAAGGTAGGCCCTTGCAGTGGTGGTATTCAACCAGGCCCCTATGAATTCCAGGGACTGAGTAGGGGTGAGCTGGGACTTTGGGAGGTTTACCACAAGTCCCAGATACTGCAGAATGCGCCTTGTGCGGTCCAGGGAAATCTGGGCCTCTGACCGAGATGGAGCTCAGATGAGCCAGTCGTCCAGGTATGGGAAGACAAATATTCCCAGAGTGCGTAGAAATGCAGCAACTATTGCCATGCATTTGGTGAACACTCTCGGAGCAGAGGCCAGACCAAAAGGAAGCACTCTGTATTGGTAATGTTTTTCTTGGAAAAGAAAACGTAGGAATCTTCTGTGAGATGGATGGATGAGGACATGTGTGTACGCATCCTTGAGATCTAGAGAACAAAGCCAATCCTGACTTTGAAGGTATGGAAAGAGAGTGCCCAGAGAAAGCATCTTGAACTTCTCCTTGCATAGAAATTTGTTCAATTCTCTGAGATCTAAGATGGGTCTGTATCCCCCTGTCTTCTTCGGAATGAGAAAATAGGGGGAGTAGAACCCTGACCCTTGTTGAAGAAGAGGAACTTCTTCTATTGCCCCTTGGGCAAGAAGGGTAGTCACCTCCTGACCTAGAAGGTCGAGAAGAGATGTGGGAGAATTGAAGTGTCTCACCATGGTGTGGGAAGGAAGGTCTGAGAAATGAAGTTTGTAGCCCTCTCTTATGATGGAGAGGGTCCACTGCTCTGATGTGATTTGCTCCCATCTGGGAGCAAAATGAGCTAACCTTCCTGGAATGGTGAGAGGTTCTGGCTGTTGTAGAGCCAGAAAGGCTAAGTTCTCTAGCATCAAGTCAAAAACCCTGAGGAGGTTGGGGCTGCTGAGTAGCAGCAGCCCCTGTAGACTTAGGCCTGGCCTGCTTAGGTTGCTGCCGCTTAGTGGCAAAGCGACCTGTAGAAGATTGTTGGCCAGAAGTAGAAGGAAATCTGCCCTTTTTGAAAAAAGACTTTTTAACAGTTTTTTTCTTGGCAGGAATGGAGGTTGACTTTGAAAGTCTATCCAGAGCACAGTTCTCTACATCCATTTGAGTGGCTTTTATTTGCCACTCTTTGCCAAATAGATTTTCACCTGTACAGGGCAGATTTCCTAAGCCATCTTGAACCCAGGGTTCTAAATCAGAAGTCTAGAGCAAAGCAATTCTGCGAGCAGCAATGGCAATGCCTGAGGCTCTGCTGGCTCCTTCAAAGGAATTCAAAAGCTGCCCTGTTGGAAAACTTTGAAATGTCTTGAGTATGCTTAAGCCAAATGAGTAATTCGTCCCTTTTATCTTCTGGAAGAAAAGGGAGGAAGTTGTGCAGTTTTTGTGCAACTTCTTTTAGAAACATACCCATGTAAAGGCTATATGAGTTGATTCTGGCAATAAGCATACTGGCTTGGAAGATTTTCCTACCAAAAGCATCCAAGGTCCTGCGTTCTCTTCCTGGAGGAACAGAAGAGTGTCTTTGTACTCTTTATCCTCTTCATAGCTGACTGCACCACAATGGAATGGTGAGGAAGCTGAGTTTTCTGAAATCCAGGTCAAGGAGGGACACGATACATAATGTCCAATCTGCGAGAATGAGGAGAGGGAGTGAGAGGAGTTTCCCATAAATCAATCATGTGTTCATGAAGAATCTCATGAATTGGTAAGGTGACTACCTCTCTAGGAGCCTTAGAGTATCCTAAAATATCTAATTTTTTTGCTCTAGGCTCTGATTCAGAGGTTACTGAAATAGAAAGTCCTTTAGCTACTTCTTTTATGAAGTCTTGAAAGGACAAGTCCTCTGGAGGAGACATTCTTCTTTTTGGAGAAGGCGGCTCTTCAGGAAGGGCTATGGATACTTCAGGAGACTCATCTGATGAATCAGAATCACCAGAGGAATCGAAGTATCGCCTGTCAGGGTGCTCTTCTAACGCTCGATACGCATATCGAGCGGTATCGACATCGGGCGTCCTCGGTACCGGATCGGTACCGAGAAGTAGCCCTGGACAAGGAACCGCTGCAGCTGGTATCCTGGTCGATGTCGATGCAGTCGGTACCGGTATCGGCGCTGGTGCCGGTACCGGAGCCGATACCGACAACGGAGATTGTTGTGGTACCATCGGCGTCGCAGCTTGAATGAAGGCCGTGATAGCCCGCTGCATGGACAGAACATTCTGATCCATTAACGCCATGAATGCCTGGAAATCGGTACCGGGAGATTGTGCCGGTACCCCAGAGCATTCTAACAGGTGATCGGTCGAGGCCGTGCCATAGATGTCAACCTGTAACCCCATAGGAGGAGCTTTGGAAGCCGGAGCTTCCCACCGGGGTTGTTTTGCTGGTGCAGGATCCTCGAGGGCAAGCCCGGAGGCATCTCGATGCTTAGAGGGAGATCTACCCTTCGAGGACCTGCTAGGTTTATGTTTGGTTACCTGAGATCCATCAGGAGAAGACGACCTGGAAGATGTCGATGCTACCGACGCTGCATCAGCGGGAAACAGCACATGGAGCTAAGCTGCTCGGTTCTGTAAACCCCATTTAGACATTAGAGAGCAGGACGGACAATCCGGAATGGAGTATTCAGGACCCAAACATTTAAGACACCATTCATGGGTATCTGTAACAGAAATAGTACCGCTACACTTAGTACATTTTTTGAACCCGGAGGCTGGTTTTTCCATGAGGGAAATTTTCTTGTGGGCCCTGAGGCCCAAGAAGGAAAATACACTAAGTGAGGAAAAATATAGATTTTTTTTTTTTTTTTTTTTAAAAGAAAGAAAAAGACCGGCGGTACCGGTCCGGAGTCGGGGAAGGCAGACACGCGACCAAAGAAAGAAAATAAAATAAAGAACTTCTTCAACGGTGACAGGGCTCGACCTGCTGGCTCCGCGGCAAAGAAGAACTGAGGAGAGCTGGTTAGGAAAGGCGGGAAGGTAGCGCGCAGGCACTGTGGGATGCTCCCAAAAGCTTTCCTTTTTGGGAAGCTGGGGAGCGTTCCCGCGCAGGCTCCGTCGATACCGACGTACCCATATGTGAAGAATCATTCCTGCTTGTTCCTGGAGATAGATTAAGATCTTGGAGATCTAGGCCTTCAGCAACCAAGCCCTGAAATGCAGAGACTGGGGATTGGGATGCCATAACATTCCGTTCTCCTGAGACAGGAGATCTGGAGCAGACCCTAACTCCAGGGAGGGAGCTTGAGAGAGATGTAGAAGCAGAGGGTACCACACTTGCCGTGGCCAATGTGGTGCTATGAGAATCATGTGGCCTCTGTCTCTCTGAAGCTTGAAGAGGATTTTGGGAATTAGGGGAATGGGTGGAAAGGCATACAGGAAGTCTTGACCCCAGTAAAGGAGGAAAGCATCCCTGGCCAGAGCCCCCTGAGCTGGAATTCTGGAACAGAACCGGGGAAGTTTGGTATTCCACAGACTTGCAAAGAGGTCTATGTCCGGGGTTCCCCAAAGTTGAAATATCCTGGTCACCTGGTCCGCATGCAGAGACCACTCGTGTGGAAGCAGAACACGACTGAGTCTGTCCGCCCAAGAGTTTTGAATGCCTGGAAGATATACTGCCAGCAGATGAATCTGATGCTCTCTGGCGAAGGCCCATAGTCGCAAAGCTTCGTTGCAAAGCAACAGAGAGCCCGCTCCCCCCTGCTTGTTCATATAGAACATGGCTACTTGATTGTCCGTATGAAGGAGGACTGTCTTGTAGCTGAGCAGGGAGTGGAACACTCGCAGAGCCAGGAAAATTGCTCTGAGTTCCAAGAGATTGATATGTAGACAACTCTCATGTGGAGACCAGGTGCCCTGGGTGAAGAAGACTTGCAGATGAGCTCCCCAACCCTTTGGAGAAACATCTGTCGTGAGAGTTGCTTGGGGTAAGGGATGTTGAAAGGGGCACCCCAGAAACAGGTTTTGAGTGGACTTCCACCATTGGAGAGACAAAATGAGGCGACTTTTGTTTGATATCTTGTCTGACAGGCACCCTGATGCCTGGGTCCATTGGGTGGATAAAGTCCACTGAGCTGCCCTCATGTGGAGGCGAGCATATGGAACCACATGCACGGTGGACGCCATGTGGCCTAGTAATTGCAACATTTCTCGAGCAGTTAGATGGGGCTTTAGCACTGCTTGAGAGGCTAACTGCACTAAGCGAAGGCAACGGGCCTGGGGAAGATAGGCCCTTGCCCTTGTGGTATCCAGAAAAGCTCCCATGAACTCTAAAGATTGAGTGGGAGTTAGACTGGATTTTGGGATGTTTATTACCAACCCTAAATACTGCAGGATACGCATTGTGCAGGATAGAGAAGTCTTGGCCTCTGACTGTGTTGGAGCTCGAATGAGCCAGTCATCCAAGTAAGGGAAGACGAATATTCCTAGAGTGCGGAGAAATGCTGCTACCAGCGCCATGCATTTCGTGAACACCCTTGGTGCTGAGGCCAGACCAAAAGGAAGTATCCTGTATTGGTAGTGCTTTCCTTAAAAAGGGAACCAAAGGAACCTTCTGTGGGTTGGATGGATGAGGACATGGCTGTACGCATCCTTGAGATCTAGAGAACAAAGCCAATCCTGACTCTGAAGGTATGGTAGCAGAGCTCCGAGAGAAATCATCTTGAATTTCTTGACAAGGAATTTGTTCAATTCTCTGAGATCTAAGATAGGTCTGTAATCTCCTGTTTTCTTTGGAATAAGAAAATAAGGGGAATAGAACCCTATGCCCTGTTGATGAAGAGGTACTTCTTCTATTGCCCCTTGGGCAAGAAGAATGGCAACCTACTGACCTAACAGGTCGATGAGAGAGGTCGGAGAATTGAACGGCTTTACTATTGTGGGAGGGGGGGCATGCTTGAAAAATGAAGTTTGTACCCCTCCTTTATGATGGAGAGTGTCCAATGCTCTGCTGTTATTTGCCCCCATCTGGGGGCAAAATGACATAACCTTCCTGGAATGGTGGACGGTTCTGGCCCTTCCAGAACCAGAAAGGCTAAGTTCTCTAGCTGAAAGTCAAAGGCCCTGAGGAGGCTGAGGCTGCTGGGCTGGTGGAGGCCTAGCAGCCTTTGCTTTCTTCTGTTTGGGTGGTTGCTGACGTTTGCTTGAAAACTGACCTGCAGAAGATGCCTGCTGACCATAAGCAGGATAAAATCTTTTCTTTTTAGAAAAAGATGTTTTCTTGAACAACTTCTTTCTAACAGGATCAGCAGTGGACTTGGATAATCTATCCAAGGTGGAATTTTCAGCATCCATTTCATTGGCTTTTTCCTGCCAATCTTTACCAAACAGGTTCTCACCAGTACAAGGGATATTTCCCAATTTATCTTGTACCCAGAGCTCTAAATCAGATGCCTAGAGCCAAGCAATTCTACGTGCACCTATGGCAATAGCCGAGGTTCTGCTTATACACTCAAAGCAGTCAAAGGCTGCACGGTTGGAGAATTTAGAGACATCTTGGGCATGTTTGACCCAAGTGAGAAAGTCCTGTCTTTTATCCTCAGAAATGAAAGGACTTAAAGTCTGTAAATTATCTGTGACCTCCTTTAGGAACATTCCCATGTAGAGACTATAGGAACTGATTCTTGCAGCAAGCATAGAAGCTTGGAAGACTCTACATCCAAAAGCATCCAGGGTTCTGCACTCACGTCCTGGAGGATTAGAGGCATGTCTTTTTGCACGTCTAATCTTTCTCATAGCTGACTCCACCACAGTAGAGTTGTGAGGAAGTTGAGTCTTATGGAACCCAAGAGAAGGAGGGACTCGATACATAGTGTCCAATCTGAGAGAATGAGGAGAGGTGGTAAGAGGTGTTTCCCACATCCTCAACATGAGATCATAAAGAATCTCATGAATGGGTAAGGTAGCTGCCTCCTTAGGAGTTTTGGGATATTGTAAAATTTCCAACTCCTTGGCCCTTGGCTCTGTTTCAGGGGCCACAGTAATGGACAGGCCCCTAGCCACCTCCCTGATGAAGTCCTGGAAGGACATGTCCTCTGGAGGAGACATCCTGCGTTTAGGGGAGGACGACTCCTCTGGAAAAAGCATCGCTGCATCGACAGAACTTTCAGAATCCTCAGATTCTTCTGAGGACTCGAAGTATCGTCTGTGCGGATGCTCCTGTAGAGCCCGATACCCGTACCGACCAAGATTGGTACCGGGAATAACCGGTACCGGAGGGCATCGGAGGACAGGGTACCGGCAGAGCAGACACTGATGCCGATGTCGATGCTATTGGTACCGGTACCGATACCGATGCTGGTGCCGGTACCGGTGGAGTTGTTTGTTGAGGTACCAAGGGCGTCGATGCCGCAAGGAAAGTCGCCAGACTGCGTTCCATAGTCAGAATTCTCTGGTCCATGGACGCCGCCAATGCCTGGATGTCGTTACCGGTGGAGACCATCGGTCCCCCAGAGGATGGCACCAGGAGATCTGTCAAGGCCGAGGCATCGAGAACATCCTGGAACCCCGATAATGCTTTGGAAGCCGAAGCCTCCCGCCGGGGTAATTTTGCCGGTGCAGAATCCTCGAGGGCAACGCCAGAGGCATCTCGATGCTTAGAAGGAGATCTACCTTTCGAGGACCGGCTGGATTTATATTTAGTTACCTGAGATCCACGGGAGGAAGAAGCAGCCCTGGAAGACGTCGATGCCACCGAAGCCACATCAGAGGGAAACAAACAGGGTACTGAGCTTAGCAGCTCGGTTCTGCTGACCTCTTTTAGATATCATGGCACAGGACACACAATCCGTGACGGAGTGGTCAGGACCTAAACATTTTAAACACCATTCATGGGTGTCGGTGACGGAAATGGTACCGCCACACTTGATGCACTTTTTAAAACCTGAGGCAGGTTTTTCCATGTTAAGGAAAGGTTTTTGGGCCTAAGGCCCAAAAAAGGCGGGTGCACCTGGAAAAAAATAATTTTTTTTTTTTTTACAGAAATAAGAAAGAAAAGACCGGTTGTACCGGTAGAGCGTCAAAGAAGGCAGACGCGACCACAAAAAGAAAGAAAGAAAAAAGAAATTCTTCTGCGGTGACAGGAACACGACCTGCTGGCTCCGCAGAAAAAGAAGAACTGAAGAGAGGCAGTTGGGAAAGGCAGGAAGGCAGCACACAGGCGCTGTGGGTTGCTCCCAAAAGCGTTCTGATTGGACGCTGGGGAGCGTTCCCGCGCGGGCTCCGTCGGTACCGACGATACCCATATGTGATGACTACATTCCTGCTTGTTCCTGGAAATAGGCTTTTATTTGGGGGTTTTTTTTAAATCATTTGCTCTATATATTTTCTTTCCTTCCTCTATATTCCCTCTCCTCTATATCTCTCTCGATATAGCTTCATTCACTTTCTACCACCCTCCCCTTTTTCCTTTTCAGAAGCAGGGGACCAGCCCAAGCCATAGCCAAACCACTCAGTATTTGTGCCTGTGCCATTTACTGATGAGGGGGTAGCAATTTGCCTGCTACCTTATCCCCATTTATCTGTTGCTGACTTTTCTCCCTCAAAAACTTTGAAGCCTCACTCTTTTTTTTCTTTTTTACCTCCGGGTCTTAGTTATTTTATCTGCTCTTTTGTTTCATCCTACGCCCTTCTAAGTTGCAGCACACCTGCTTTGTTCACCATGCCCTGTCACTTCTGCATCAACTGCTTACCAACTTGGCATAGCCATTAATGTCGGGCAGCAACAGGACCCAGCACTAATGCTCCCTGTCCTCCCCTCCTTCAGCCAGCCTCCCTCCCCTCAGTGACACTTCTCGATTTGGGACCTGGATTGCTGCCAATTACTGTAGCCACTGTTGCCTCCCTGCTGGGTCCTTCTCTTCATTGCAGAAACCAGGAAACCTTTCCTTCTGACTCTTGACATGCAGCCATGGAGGGCTGTCAAGCATGTCCACTGATCAACAATGCACGATTTATAATGTAAAAGAAATAAAATAATTACTCACCTGTAGCAGATGTTCTCCATGGAGAGCAAGATAAATCCTCACGTCACCAACAGAGCTCCTTCTAGAAACATAGTAACATAGTATATGACGGCATATAAAGACCAGTGTGATCCATCTAGTCTGCCCAGTAAGGTGGCTAGAGTAGGTATACCTGCTGCTCCATACATGTCACCCCCATGCCTTTTGTTTAGGGTTGTACCCGCCACTCCATGCAGGTGACCCCCTCTATTTTTTGAAGTATAAAAGATAGCTAAGTTTATTTTGATTTTATCCTCTTGCTATAAAAAGGATCCACTGTATTTGTCTCATACCATTTTGAATTCAGTCACTGTTATGCCCCCACCACCTCCATAGGAAGGGCATTCCAAGCATCCACCAACCTTCCAGTGAAAACGCAATTCCTGATGCTGCTTTTAAGTTCACCTCCTTGCAGCTTCATTCATTGCAGCCCTCTAGGTTTTACAGCTTCCCCTTCTTTGAGGGAGGGTTGTTCGTTCGTTTAAGTATTTAAACGCCTGTATCATATTTTCCCTGTCCCTCCTCTCTTCCTCTAGGGAATACATATTTAGGTCTTCAAGTTTCTTCTCATATATCTTCTGGCGCAGGTTCCAAATCATTTTGGTCATCTTCTTCTGAACAATTTCAAGTCTTTTTCTATCCTTTGTGAGATATGGTCTCCAAAACTGAACACAATACTCCATCAATGGCACTTACAGGGGCATTAATACCTCCTCTTTTCTGCTGGTTATTCCTCTCTGTATGCAACCCAGCATCCTTCTGGCTTTGGCTACCACCTCGTCACATTGTTCCGCCACCTTGAGATCCTCAGACACTATCACTCCAAGGTCCTTCTCCTGGTCCATGTATATCAACCTCTCGCCCCCTAAAGCATACAATTCTTTTGGATTTCTATATCCCAAGTGCATGACTCTGCACTTCTTCGCATTAAATCTTAACTGCCAAGCATTAGACCATTCTTCCAGTTGTTGTAGATCTTTCATGATGTCCACTCCCTCAGAGGAGTACACTCTTGCAAATTTTTGTCTCAGCAGCAAACAGGCAGACTTTTCCCTTCAATTCTTCCGCGATATCACTCAAATACACTGAACAGTACCAGTCCCCAGACCGATCCCTGGGGCACACCACTATATACCTTTTCTTCCGTATGAGTTCCATTTACCACCACCTTCTGACATCTATTAGTCAACCAATTTCTGATTCAGTTCACCACCTTGGGACCCATTCTTACCTTGGAAAGGCTTCACTGTGCATATGCATATCTTCCCGCCTGCCATTGTTGAACCATTTTGCCTCCATCAGATGTGTAACTGTATAGAATACAACTCCAAGAGTGGTTGAAGGATTGTGAGGACTTATCCTGCTGTCCACAGAGAAAGCACAGTTACTTACCTGTAACAGGTGATCTCTGGGAACAGCAGGAATAAGTCTTCACATATGGGTACATCGGTACCGAAGGAGCCTGTGCGGGAACGCTCCCCAGCGTCCAATCAGAAAGCTTTTGGGAGCATCCCACAGCGCCTGCGTGCTGCCTTCCCGCCTTTCCAACTGTCTCTCCTCAGTTGAGTTTTATAGCTGAGACAAAGAGGGAGAGAGAAGGAAAGGAAAATAGATAGAGAGAGAGAGAGAGAACTCCTAGGGGAGGTGGGTGGGTTGTGAAGACTTATTCCTGCTGTTCCCAGAGATCACCTGTTAGAGGTAAGTAGCTGCGCTATCTCCAGGAACAAGCAGGAATGAGTCTTCACATATGGGGACTCCCTAGCTTTTGATGCCAGGGAGAGAGCCCATAAGTTGTGTGTCCCTGGGATAGGGCTGCACTTCCCCACCTGGATCTCTGGCATCCCATGAGGGATGGTGGGTAGGAGTTAAGTATGGAACAGGTGTTTGAGAACAGCCTGACCAAACAAGGCATCCCGGCGGGAGTCCTTGTCCAAGCAGTAATGGGCTGTGAAGGTATGAACCGAGGCTCAAGTGGCTGCTCGATAGATGTCGTCGATAGACACAGAGTTCAGATGAGCCATTGAGGCTGCCATGGCTATCACATTGTGAGCTGTGACATGGCCCTCCAGAGAAATGTTCTTGCTCTGATAGGCAAAAGAAATATATTGGGCAATCCAGTTAGAAAGTGTTCTCTTGGAGACTGGTTGTCCCAAATGAGAAGGATCAAAAGCAACAAAGAGTTGGGAAGACTTTCTATGTTGCTGTGTCCTCTGTAAGTAAAAAGCTAGAGCTCTTTTACAGTCCAGGGTATGAAGATTCCTCTCTGCACTTGATGCATGAGGTCCTGGAAAAAAGACAGGTAGGTAAGACCTCTTGGTTGAGGTGAAAAGGCGAGACCACCTTAGGCATAAAGTGTGGATTAGTCCTAAGGACCACCTTGTCATGATGGAATCTTGTATAAGGTGGATTAGCTACTAGTGCTTGCAATTCACTGATGCGGCGTGCTGATGTGATTGCAATGAGAAAGATAACCTTCCAAGAAAGGTATTTCAAGGACGTAGTAGCTAAAGGTTCAAAAGGCGGCTTCATAAGCTGACCAAGAACCAAATTTAAGTCCTATGCCACTGGTGGTGGTCTAATGGGAGGCTTTGTTAAAAGGAGGCCTCTCATGAACCTTGCTACAAGGGGATGAGAGGAAACAGGTTGTCCATTTAGAGGCTTGAGGGAAGCTGCAATAGCACTAAGATGGACTCTTACTGAATTTGTCTTAAGGCCTGCATTAGACAGATTTATTTATTGTTTATGTATTGAATGGTTTTATATACCGCCTTTCAGAAAAATCAAAGCAGTATGATGGAGATACTCCAACAACGATTCCAGAGGTATGGCACGGGGGTTAAGACCCTTCTCAGAACACCAGATGGTAAACCTTTTCCACTTGAAGGCGTAAGAACATCTAGTGGAAGGTTTTCTGGAAGCATAAAGAACATCTTTCACTTGTTGAGAAAGATGAATATCCTGGAGATCTAGGCCTTCAGCAACCAAGCCCTGAGATGCAGAGACTGGGGATTGGGATGCCACAACTTTCCATCCTCCTGAGAGAGGAGGTCTGGAGCAGACCCTAACTCTAGGGAAGGAGCTTGAGAGAGATGTAGAAGCAGAGGGTACCACACTTGCCGTGGCCAATGTGGAGCTATGAGAATCATTTGGCCTCTGTCTCTCTGAAGTTTGAACAGGGTTTTGGGAATTAGGGGAATGGGTGGAAAGGCATACAGGAAGTCTTGACCCCAAAGGAGGAGGAAAGCATCCCTTGCCTGAGCCGGAGTTCTGGAACAGAACCGGGGAAGTTTGGCATTCCATGGACTTGCAAAGAGGTCTATGTCCGGAGTTCCCCAAATTTGAAAAATCTTGGATACCTGGTCCATATGTAGGGACCACTCGTGTGGAAGCAGAACTCGACTGAGTCTGTCTGCCCAAGAGTTTTGAATACATGGAAGATAGACTGCCAGAAGATGAATGTGATGCTCTCTGGCGAGGGCCCACAGTCGAAGAGCTTCGTTGCAAAGCGACAGAGAGCCAGTTCCTCCCTGCTTGTTTATACAGAACATGGCTACCTGATTGTCCGTGTGGATAAGGACTGTCTTGTGGCTGAGCAGGGTGTGGAAAACTCGCAGAGCAAGGAAGATTGCTCTGAGTTCCAAGAGATTGATATGTAGACAAGTCTCTTGTGGGGACCAGATGCCCTGGGTGGAGAGGTCCTGAAGATGAGCTCCCCAGCCCATTGGAGAAGCATCTGTTTTAAGAGTTGCCTGGGGTAGAGGCTGTTGAAAGGGAGACCCAGCAACAGGTTTTGAGGGGACTTCCACCACTGGAGGGACAAAATGAGGCGACTTGTGTTTGCTATTTTGTCTGACAGGCAGCCTAATGCCTGGGTCCATTGGGTGGATAAAGTCCACTGAGCTGCTCGCATGTGAAGGCGAGCATATGGTACCACATGAACGGTGGATGCCATGTGGCCTAGCAACTGTAACATTTCTCGAGCAGTTTGTAGGGGTTTTAACTCTGCTTGAGAAGCTAACTGCATCAAGCGAAGGCAACGGGCCTGAGGAAGATAGGCCCTTGCCCTTGTGGTATCCAGCAACGCCCCTATAAACTCCAGGGACTGAGTAGGGATCAAATTGGATTTTGGGATGTTTATTACCAGCCATAAATATTGAAGGATACGCATTGTGCAGGTTAGAGCAGTCTTGGCCTCTGATTGAGTGGGAGCTCGAATGAGCCCGTCGTCCAGGTAAGGGAAGACAAATATTCCCAGGATGCGCAGAAAAGCAGCAACCACTGCCATGCATTTCGTGAACACCCTTGGTGCAGAGGCCAGGCCAAAGGGGAGCACTCTGTATTGATAGTGCTTCTCCTGGAAAAGGAACCGAAGGAACCTTCTGTGAGTTGGATGGATGAGAACATGAGTGTACGTATCCTTGAGATCTAGAGAACAAAGCCAATCCTGACTATGAAGGTATGGCAGCAGAGTTCCTAGAGAAACCATCTTGAATTTTTCTTTGACTAGGAATCTGTTCAACTCTCAGATCTAAAATGGGTCTGAAGCCCCCTGTTTTCTTTGGGATAAGAAAATAGGGGGAGTAGAACCCTGTGCCTTGTTGTTGAGAAGGCACTTCCTCTATTGCCCCCTGGGCTAGAAGAGAGGCAACCTCCTGCTCTAACAGAATGAGGAGGGAGGTTGGAGAATTGAATTGGTGCACTCTTGTGAGAGGGGGCAAGCTGGAAAAATGAAGTTTGTACCCCTCTCTTATGATGGAGAGTGTCCAATGCTCTGCTGTGATTTGCCCCCATCTGGGAGCAAAGTGATATAACCTTCCTGGAATGGTGGAGGGCTCTGGTCCTTCTAGAGCCAAGAAGGCTAATTTCTCTAGCAGAAAGTCAGCCCTGAGGGGGCTGAGATTGCTGGGCTGGAGCAGGCCTCGCAGCCTTTGCCTTGGTCTGTTTGGAGGATTGCTGACGTTTGGAAGGGAACTGAGCTGCAGAAAATGCCCTCTGACTATAAGCAGGATAGGATCTTCCCTTTTTAGAAAAAGGTGTTTTCTTGAACAACCTTTTCTTAGCAGGAGCAGCTGTAGATTTGGATAGTCTATCCAAAGCAGAATTTTCAGCATCCATTTGATTGGCTTTTGCTTGCCAATCCTTACCAAACAGATTCTCACCTGTACAAGGGATATTTCCCAATTCATCTTGGACCCAGATCTCCAAATCAGATGCTTGAAGCCAAGCAATCCTACGTGCACCTATAGCTATAGCTGAGGCTCTGCTTACGCATTCAAAGGAGTCGAAAGCTGCACGGTTGGAGAATTTGGAGATATCCTGGGCATGTTTGAGCCCAGTGAGAAATTCTTGCCTTTTATCTTCAAATATAAAAGGACTACAAGTCTGCAAATGGTCAGTGACTTCTTTTAAGAACATTCCCATGTAGAGACTATAAGAATTAATTCTCGCAGCAAGCATGGAAGCTTGGAAGACTCTTCTACCAAAAGCATCCAGGGTTCTACATTCACGTCCTGGAGGATTAGAGGCATGTCTCTTGGCACTTCTAATCTTTCTCATTGCAGACTCAACCACAATAGAGTGGTGAGGAAGCTGAGTTTTATGGAAACCAGGACAAGGAGGGACACAATACATGGTGTCCAACCTGCGAGAATGAGGAGAGGTGGTTAGAGGTGCTTCCCACATCCTTAACATGAGATCATACAGAATCTCATGAATAGGTAAGGTAGCTGCCTCCTTAGGAGTTTTAGGATATTGTAAAATATCTAACTCCTTGGCTCTAGGCTCTGACTCTGGGGCCACTGTAATAGAGAGGCCCCGAGCCACCTCTCTGATAAAGTCTTGAAAAGACAAGTCCTCTGGAGGAGACATCCTTGTTTAGAAGAGGACTCCTCCTGTGGAAGAAGCATCACTGCATCGACAGACTCTTCAGAATCCTCAGATTCCTCAGAGTAAATCGAAGTATCGTCTGTCCGGATGCTCTTGCAAAGCCCGATACCCGTACCGACTGGGATCGGTATCGGGAATCACCGGTACCGGGGTATCGGTACCAGAGGGCTGCAGAGTACTGGCATAGCGGACACCGATGCAGACGCCACTGGTACCAGGATCGGTGCCGATGGCGATGCCAGAGCCGGTACCGGCTGAGTAATCTGTTGTGGTACCACGGGCGTCGATGCCACAAGGAAAGCCGCCAGACTGCGTTTGATGGACAGAATCCTCTGATCCATCGACGCTGCCAATGCCTGGAAGTAGGTACCGGTGGAAGCCACCGGTACCCCAGAGCATGGCACCAGGAGATCTATCGAGGCCACGCCATCGAGATCATCCTGGAACCCCAATGATGATGCTTTCGAGGCCGAAGCCGGGGTAATTTTGCCGGTGCAGAATCCTCGAGGGCAAGGCCAGAGGCATCTCGATGCTTAGAAGGAGATCTACCCTTCGAGGACCGGCTGGATTTATGTTTATTTACCTGAGATCCATGTGAGGAAGAAGCAGCCCTGGAAGACGTCGATGCCACCGAAGCTGCATCAGAGGGAAACAGGGTACTGGGCTTGGCAGCTCGGTTCTGTCGACCTCTCTTAGACATCATAGAACAGGACACACAATCTGTAATGGAATGGTCAGGGCCTAAACATTTTAGACACCAGTCATGGGTGTCGGTGACAGAGATAGTACCGCCACATTTTGTGCACTTCTTAAATCCTGAGGCAGGCTTTTCCATATTTAAGGAAAAAGGTTTTGGGCCTAAGGCCCAAAACTGAAGTGCACCTGAAGAAAAATAAATGGAAAAAAGGGTTGGGTTTTTTTTTGTTTTTTTTTAAAAGAAAAGAACGACCGGCAGTACCGGTACGGCGTCGAAGAAGGCAGACGCGACAGAAAAGAAATAAAGAAAAAATAAGGCAATTCTTCTGCGGTGACAGGAACACGACCTGCTGGCTCCGCGGAAAAAGAAGAACTGAGGAGAGACAGTTGGAAAGGCGGGAAGGCAGCATGCAGGCGCTGTGGGATGCTCCCAAAAGCTTTCTGATTGGACACTGGGGAGCGTTCCCGCGCAGGCTCCGTCGGTACCGATGTACCCATTATGTGAAGACTCATTCCTGCTTGTTCCTGGAGATTACCTGTTACAGGTGAGTAACTCTGCTTTCTCAGTGGACAAGCAGGATAAAGTCCTCACATGGGCATCTCTAGCTACAGGCTGCCTCTGAACAAAAAGGAGAATCAACACTGTGCCTAAACAGTGGGCATAGAGGTTTTGGTGGCCAGAGGCTTTTTAAAACCTTTAAAAAACAATTTTGTTTTTGAAACAGCTTGACCAGAAAGAAATGGGGGGGGGGGGGGGGGTAGATGGAGTTGGATTCTATTCCCCAAAAAGATTCTGAAGAAAAGGCTGGGCGAATCTGTCATCGTATCAGGAATTCCCATCCAGACAATAATGTGAATGTGTGGATAAAAATCAACTTTGCAACCTTGCAAATTTTCTCCATGGAGATTGAGTGCAAGTGGGCCACTGACGTAACCATGACTTGGACATTATAAGCTGTGACATAATCCTCAGGGCTCAAGCCTCCCTGGGCATAAGATGCAGTCTGTGAGCCAAATTCTCTCAGACTGCAGAACTTAACTTACTTGGGAGAATGTTCTATGGACTTTAGTCTGCTCCAGTAGAAAATCAAGGCTTACAGTCCCTACATATGCCTTTCACTTTTACCTTTGAGAGCCTGGTGTTTTGACGAAAAAAGATGGCAAGACAACAGACTGATTAAAGTGGAAGTCCAATACCACCTTTGGAAGGAATTTAGGATGTGGACGCAAAACCACTTTACTATTGAAGAATTTCATGAAGGGTGAATCAGCTACTAGAGTCTGCAGTTCAGTAACTCTGCATGCTGAAGTGACTGCCACTAAAAATAGGACCTTCCACATCAAACGTCAGTGCACAGGAACTAAGCAGCTTGAAGGGAGCTTCTAGCTGCACGAGGACCACATTGAGATCTCACGATACCACAGAGAGGCTTCAGAAGAAACAAGTCCCACATAAATTGAACTAAGGTCTGTAGAGAGATGGGTTTACCTTCTATATAACAGTGATAAGCTCCAATTGCACCAAGGAGAAAGCACAGTTACTTACCTGTAACAGGTGATCTCTGGGAACAGCAGGAATAAGTCTTCACATATGGGTACGTCGGTACCGACGGAGGCTGCGCGGGAACGCTCCCCAGCGTCCAATCAGAAAGCTTTTGGGAGCATCCCTCAGCGCCTGCGTGCTGCCTTCCCGCCTTTCCAACTGTCTCCTCAGTTGAGTTTTATAGCTGAGACAAAAAGAGAGAAAGAGGAAAGGAAGAGAGAGAGAGATACAACTCCTAGGGGAGGTGGGTGGGTTGTGAAGACTTATTCCTGCTGTTCCCAGAGATCACCTGTTACAGGTAAGTAACTGTGCTATCTCCAGGAACAAGCAGGAATGAGTCTTCACATATGGGGACTCCCAAGCTAAGATGCCTGGAGCCCTAGCATGTTGGTGATTGAAACATGCTCTACCTCAGGGGTCTCAAACACGCGGCCCGCGGGCCGCATGGAGAGGAAACAAAACCCCCCCCCCAAAGCCCTGGCTTCTGCCGCTGCCGCCGTGGCAGCGCCAGAATCAGCTGTCCCGCGGCCCCTTACCGTGTGTCCGGCAGAGCCCTCAGCTTCAGCAACATCAGCGGCAGCTTTCAGGGCCGCGAAGAGAGTAGTATTTCCCTCTCGCGGCTCTGTTAAGCCTGCCGGGGCTGATGGGAATTCCCATCAGCCCCGGCGGGCTTAACAGGCCGCGAGAGGGAAATTACTCTTCTCTTCGCAGCTTGAAAAGCCCGCCGCTGATGTTGCTGAAGCTGAGGGCTCTGCCGGGCACACGGTAAGGGGCCGCGGGACAGCTGATTCTGCCGCTGCCACGGCGGTTTGGGGGGGCTGTGTCGGATATGCCATGCTTTCTCTTGCACCGAGCGGGCGGGGGCGGGGGGCTAGGACTGGAAATGGGCAGATGGGGGTTAGGACTGGAGGTGGTCTGATTGGGGGGGGGGCTAAGACTGAAAATGGGGTTATGGGGGGGGGCTAATAATGAAAATGGGGTGATGGAAGGATTAGGACTGGAAGTGGGCTGTTGGGGGGCTTAGGACTGGTAATGGGCTATGGGGGGCTAGAACTGGTAATGGACTGGGGGGGGGTTGCTAGGACTGGAAATGGGCTGAGTAGAGGGGGGGCTTGAACTTCAAATAACTGATGGGGACGGGGTTTTGGAATGGAAATGGGCTGAGTGGAAGGGGGCTTGGAATAGAAATGGGCTGATGGGGAGGGGGGCTTGGAATGGAAATGGGCTGATGGGGAGGGGGCTTGGAAAGGAGGGGGCTTGGAAAGGAAATGGGCTGTGAGGGGAGGGAGCTAGGACTGGAAATGGGCTTAGTTGGGGGGAGCAAGAACAGGAAATGGGCTGATGGTGGGGCTAGGATAGGACTGGAATGGGCTGATGATGCGGGGACTAGAAGGGAGCGGATGCTGGGTGGGGCTGAAACTACAAGGGAGCTGATGTTGGGGGAGGATTAGAATGGGATAGGGCTGGGAGAGTAAAATGGAGAGGGGAAAAATATTTTGTGTGGGAGGGAAGAAAAATCTACAATTGGCCAGGTATTGGGTGAGTAAGTGTGGATTGAGGATGGAGGGGTAAAATTTGAGTGGATGAAATAGGAATGAGGAAAGAGCAAAAGGAAAAAGATTAGTATGTTAAAACAGATGTAGAGAGAGAAAGGAAAAAAAACTAGAAGAGAGAAGAAAGGACAAATGGACAGCAGACCATGGAGAGTTAGCAGAAGACACCAAGAAACCAGAAGAAAGTGGCTGGCACAATTGCAACTGAAAAAAAATGCACAAAAGGTAGAAAAATATCTCTTTATTTTGAATTTATTAACTGGAATATGTCAGCTCTGGGAAATGTGCATCATTAACGTCTGTGCTTTATTTAATACAAGAGGAAATTGATTTATAGTTTTATTTCTACAGTGTTGTTGTACATTCCAAGTTTGGCTTTTGGGGTTCCCAGTTTAATTATTGTCTTCCTGTTTCTAAATTGTGATTCCTTGTTTGGTGATGGTGTATGTTCTGCATGTGTAACTGAGCTGAGGTATTCTGTTTATGTAATTCCTATTTGACATTGCCACTTGTTCTCTTTCCCCAGTAGGTCATGTATTGTTATTCTCTGAAATGTATTGGTTTAATATTTGCAGTGTTGCCTTTTGATAGGGTATGGTGCTTTGTGAGTCCTGGTAGTGCTGTTACGATACGGTGGGTTTGCTATGGGTTCTAAATGGGTAGTGTTTGTAGTAGTTCCTAATGTGTCTGGCGGTTGGCACTGGATTATAGTAATGTAGAAATCTTTTAGTCTTTCTTTATCCATACACTCATTAAGAGGCATGTTTACTAAAAGTTAGTTTATGGTAACATTATGCAAATATTTATGCAAATGAGGTCCCTTATGCAAATTAGGCCCGCCTCTTGTGCGGCCCCCGGGTTACTTTACAAGTCCTCATTTGGCCCTCAAAGCAATTTGAGTTTGAGACCCCTGCTCTACCTCATATGCCCAGGCATCCCGAGGATGGAGGGTAGGAGTTGAAGAAGAGAGGAGCTGTAGGAGACGCTGACCTAAGATAGGACTACAGACAAGGAGTCCCTGTATATATGATAAGCATCATGAAATATATTGAAATGAACAATCGCCATATGGACCTCACCTACTGGATTGCAGGAAGTAGAGAGGCTGATGGAATCTATTGGGGATCCAGTAGAGGGATCTTCAAGATGACCTCACTGAAGTGAGTTGAAGGTCAAAATCTGGAACTGACAGGTGACCCCAGGATTCAACTGGGGAAGTACAAAAACGGTAGGTCTTTAGTAGAAAGCTTTATGGAAAAAGCTGAAAACTCTTTTGGCTACAGAGTTAATTATAGTTAGGAGCAAAAGAGGAAGACTGACCGAGTTGGACAAAACTGGCTTAGTCCTTGAGGGAAGAAGGGGTATGGAGAAAACCCTGTAATCCCAAGGAAGGACAGATGTCTGAGGAGTTGGAAACCTCAGATCTACTGAAGATCCCCCATGTCTCTCCTAACTGACGAGAGGTAGGAAGATAAAGGAATAGGGAGCTTCAGGGATACCTGAACCTAAGGTTATGGTAAGAGCTGTCAGTACCACAGCAGTGGTTGTGTGCATAAAACCGAACATACTGAGAAATAGTATGAACATGTGAAAACCCACTGTCTGGAACAGATAGGAAGGAAAAAACACCTTTATGAGCACAGAGAGATAAGTATGTGAATATATATCTACCTAAAGGAAGTATCTCGACAGATACACATACACATACATATACATACACATATATATATATATATACATACACATACATATACATACATACATACACACACATACACATACATACACATACACATACATACACATATACACATACATACATACATGCATATACATACATGCATATACATACACATACATACACATATATACATGCATATACATACACATACATACATACACATACATACATACACATACATACATACACATACATACATACATGCACATATATACATGCATATACATACACATATATACATACACATACATACACATACATACATGCATATACATACACATATATACATGCATATACATACACATACATACACATACATACATACACATACATACATACATACACATACATATACATACATATACATACACATACATATAGATAGATATAGATATGTTTATGGCGAGATCCAGGGGATATAGCATATGCACACATGGCTGACAGACATATGCATCTAAAGAAAGCATATAGACATATGTACATATATGAATATATATATAGGTCTAAAGAGAAATGTCTGCAATTAAGCAGAAAGAGATATGTCTACAGGAATCTTCACATGGAAGATGTGAAGAGGAATGATTCATCTCATAACAAGAAGGTGGAACCTACTTGAGAAGATATAGAGAATCTATTCCCTCTGGTTGAGATGGAGTAGAATGCTACCCAGTAAAATAGCCAGGATGGTTGCGAGAAAACAGAGGATAATATTAGTCTGTAAACAGAAAGTCCTGAGTCCAGTAGAACTCTAACATGGTGAAGGGACATAATACGCATAGGAAGAGACACCAGGTAGACCCACTTGAGGGACAAGGGGTGGGGTATCATGCGTTATTTAGTTAAATATGTGCTGTCCATGAAGGATTAGGATACCATGAGGACAAGCTGCAAGGAAAAAGAGCATATTTCCTGTAGGAATTTGGTAACTCTTTAAACTGTCACGTAGGAAAGGCTTATGTCCTTTATTAAAAGGAAATAGAAGGGTGTAAAGAACCCTCACAGTCATGGGAGGTGACTGAGGAAGCCTTTTTCAACCATATAGGATAGTCAGAGAAAAAACCCTCATGCTCTCTAGCAAGGGCCCATAGTGGAAAGCTTCTCTGTAGGATTGCAGAGCGTATTATGCAGGAGAGTTGGGAAATAAAACTGGCTGTTGGAGACAACCAGCTGCCAGCTCAACTATGCTGTCAACTCCAAGGATTTGGAGATGGCAGAAAAGAAGTTATAAGGATTATCCAAGATAGATGAGCACTATCTTGGAAGCACTACTAAGGTTAGACAAAAAGTAGTGGAAGACAATACTGGAACTTATAGAAAAGTACCAGTAGTCCAATCACTGAAGCTCCTGCATGGGCAGCTGCTGAATGGCACAGCAGAGAGATCTTTCTGTTTTTAACAGAGAGAACAGACAGAACAAGAGGAGAATATCCTGTCCCTGTCTGACGAGCTGCCCAGATGAGGAAAAGGGGGTTTACTCAAGAGAAAAAAAACTCTACACTGGAATGGAAAGGAAGACTGGAAAGGCTAAGAAAGCCTTCTATTGGTATGGTACCACTCTTACAGGGGAACCCTGGAAAAGGTGGTAAAGAAAAAATAGGAGCTGAGGGGAGACTTGCTATATGGTAAGTCTGTAGAAGGAAAAATTCATGGTGGTACAGAAAAACTATCATGAGATAGTTGGCAAACCTCTCTTCATTGTAGGAAGAGGAGGAAAACCCTGTGACCCATAGACATGAATATCCTGACAGCTCAGCATACCTAAGAGCAAGTGGATGTCCTGGAAACAGGAATCCAAGTGTAGAGGTTTAAATGAAAAAACAGTGAAAAAACTTCTAATGAGAAGAAGTGAACTGTAGGTTATAACATTAATTGGAACCCTATTGAGGGTTAATTTTCCTGGCTTGAGTTTGGATTCTTCAGACCAGGGCGAGGTTTCCCATGTTTGGGAACATCGGCATGATGGGCAGGAGAAGAATAAAACCTTCTTTTAGGAAAAGGAGGTTTGGTAGGGCATTTCTTACCTGCTGGGGAAGGAGGAGGTTTAGGATGGCCCTCAGAAACAGGGAAGTCAGTGGAGCAATGAGCAACCTGACGCAAAGACTCCTTACTGAAGAGATTTTCTCCAGTAAAAGGAGTGTTACCCAGTCTTTGTTGTGCCCATCTGCTCAAGTCTGAAGCTTGGAGCCAGGCTCTACGTCTTGCTCCTATGGCTATAGCAGAGGTTCTGCTAACAGACTCAAAGGAGTCTAGGGAAGCACGAGAAAGAAACCTAGAGATATTCTGGCTATGACTAAGAAGCAACGAATAGTCTGCAGCCTTGGGCTCTGAAAGAAAAGGAGTCAAAAGAGATAAGGAGAAATTAGACCTTACCTGCTAATTGTCTTTCCTTGAGTTATGTCCGGGCCAGTCCAGACAATCGGGTAGTCAAATCTCCCTCCTCTAGCAGCTGAGGACTGAATACAGAATCTTGTTGCAAGGTTACCTAGCCCCCCCTGCGGAGGCAGCAAGGCAGTCAATGTATCAAGCAAGCAGAAAAATAAACATGGCGAAGAATCTCCGAAAACTATGGAAGAGGTACACAGAAGGCAATTGTCCGTACACCGCACCCGGTAACGAGCACGGGAGCAGAAGAGAGAGCAAGTACTGGCTGCCTCTAGACAAATGTAAGAACAGATACTTGAAGGAGCCGCCGTGCTCCATAGAGCGCAGCAATAATTACGTTGTCAATTGATCCGCTCGTTTCGCTCTTTTTTTTTTTTTTTTTTGTTTTATACACTTTGCTGTACAGCATCTCTTATAATTAGATATTGATGGAGTTTTCTGTCATTTCATGCAAACGAACCGTCAGACAGCGAAGAACGCGCCAGGGACATCACTGAGTAATCTACCACGGAACCTGACGGCGGGGTCTGGACTGGCCCGGAGATAACTCAAGGAAAGACAATTAGCAGGAAAGGTCTAATTTCTCCTTCCTTATCGTATCTCCGGGCCAGTCCAGACAATCGGGTAGTACCAAAGCAGTAACTAACCCTGGGAGGGACCTGTGAGCCCCGCGATGACGGCAGAAGCCCCCACAGACGCATCTTGATGCGCAAGCACATCCAAACGATAATGACGCGAAAAAGCATGCAGAGAAGACCAGGCCGCCGCACGACAAATGTCCACCGGAGGAACCAACGCCGACTCCGCCCACAAAGTCGCTTGACCCCGCGTAGAATGCGCTCGAAGACCGACAGGAACGGCTCTCCCGGCGGTCTCATACGCTACCTGAATGGCCTGCTTGACCCAACGCGCAATGGAAGCTTTGGAGGCCGCTTTCCCCTTGGATGGCCCCCCATATAGCACGAAGAGCCGATCGGACTGACGAAACGAGGCCGTCTCCTTAAGATACCGACGGAGCACACGCCCCAAATCCAACCTCCGTAGAGAACGATCCAAAGAAGCTTCGGCACCCGTCGCTACAAAGGTGGGTAGAGTAACCGTCTGGTTGACGTGGAAGGCAGACACCACCTTCGGCAGAAAAGGAGGAACCGGACGGAGAACCACTTTCTCCACCGAAAACTGCAGAAAGGGCGGATGACACGAAAGTGCCTGCAAATCGGAAATGCGACGAGCCGAACACAAGGCTACCAAAAAAACCGTCTTCCAGGTCAATTCTCGGATAGAACTGGAGGAACGCGGCTCAAACAGAGAGCCGGTGAGAGCCTCGAGGACGAGATTCAAATCCCAAGGAGGAATCACGTGCTGAACAGGAGGACGAAGAAGCCGAGCCGCCCTAAGAAAGCGAAGAATATCCGGATGAGAAGAGACGCGATCCGCGAGTCGGACCCCGAAAAACCGTTAACGCCGCCAACTGCACCTTAAGAGTGCCCAGCGCCAGACCCTTCTCCAGACCGCTCTGCAGAAAGGCGAGAATATCCGGAACTGAAGACCCACGAGCCCGCAGGGTGCGCTCAGCACACCAGGCCTCAAACACGCGCCAAACGCGAATATAAGCCAACGACGTGGATTGCTTACGCGACTGCAATAAGGTAGCGATCACAGCGGCCGAATAACCTTTGTGGCGCAATCTCTCCCGCTCAAGAGCCATGCCGTAAGCGAAAATTGATCCGCCTGCGGCATCGGTATGGGACCCTGATGCAGTAAGTCCGTCCGAGCAGGTAATTTCCATGGCGGTTCCACCAGAAGCCGCATCAGATCCGCATACCAAGGACGTCAAGGCCAATCCAGAGCAATCAGGATCACTCGCCCGTCGTGAGAGGCTGCCCTGTGAATCACCGGACAGACCAACGGCCACGGCGGAAACACATAGAGAAGCTGTCCCGACGGCCAGGGTTGAACGAGTCCGTCGAGCCCCTCCGACATATGCTCTCTGCGACGGCTGTAAAAACGGCCTGTCTTTGCATGTTGAAGAGTCGCCATCAAGTCCATGACGGGATGACCCCAACGCAAGGTGAGCTCGTGAAAAACCTCCGCATGGAGCTCCCACTCTCCCGGATCCAACATATGCCGACTGAGATAGTCGGCTTGAACATTGCTCTTTCCGGCCACATGCGACGCGGACAGTGCCTGGAGGTGCAACTCCGCCCACTGAAACAACCGCTGACTCTCCTCCAGGAGAGGGAGACTTCCTGTGCCGCCCTGCCGAATGATGTAGGAGACCGTCACTAGATTGTCGGAGAAGACGCGTACCGGCTTCCCCTCCAGAAGCTCGGCAAAAGCTAACAGCGCCAGATAGACCGTTCGGAGCTCCAAACGATTGATGGACCACAGCGTCTCCTCCGGCGACCAGACTCCTTGCGCTATGTGAGTCAAACAATGAGCCCCCCAACCGGTCAGACTGGCATCGGTAGTGACCAAAGTCCACTCCGGAAGAGACAGCGGAACCCCCGCCAGAAGATGGACCGGATCCGACCACCACTGAAGACTGGGGCAGGCCAAGCGCCGGGAGAGGGGATGACGCTGTGGCGACCACCGAGACAGCAGCACATGCTGCAGCGGGCGCATGTGCGCTCGTGCCCAAGGCACCAAATCCAAGGCGGCCGCCATCAGACCTAGCAACTGCAAGTACCTCCAAGCAGTTGGCGTGAGAAGACGTAAAAAGCCCGAAACGTGAGCAAGAAGTTTCCGCACTCGCTCCGGAGGCAAGCAGACGATCCCTGTGTCGGTGGCGAAGAACGCTCCCAGATAAGGAAGCCGCTGAACTGGCTGCAGGCGGCTTTTGGCCTGGTTTATAATCCAGCCGAGACTCTCGAGACAAGAAACCACTCGAGCGGTTGCCGAGAGCGACTCCGCTCTCGACGACGCTCGAATTAACCAGTCGTCTAAGTAAGGATGAACCTGGACTCCGTCCCTGCGAAGAGCCGCCACCACGACCACCATCACCTTGGTGAAGGTTCGGGGAGCCGTTGCTAGACCGAAAGGCAAAGCCCAAAACTGGAAATGCCCCATGGGAACCGCAAACCGGAGAAAGCGCTGATGCTCCGGTTTGATCGGAATGTGAAGGTAGGCCTCTGTCAAATCGATGGAAGAGAGAAACTCCCCCGGCTGCACGGAGCGAATCACCGACCTCAAGGTTTCCATCCGGAAATGAGAGACTCGCAGACATCGATTGACATGCTTCAGATCCAAAATGGGACGAAATAAGCCTTCCTTTTTGGGAACCACGAAATAAATCGAGTATCGACCGAAGCCGCACTGGTCCGGAGGAACGGACACCACTGCCTGAAACTGCAGCAAGCGCTGCAACGTGTCGTGCACCGCTTTCCTCTTGCTCAGCGGACAGCAAGGAGAGAAAACGAAAGCGTCCGGTAGGGGAGCAGCGAACTCTAGAGAATACCCCTCTCGAACAATCTGAAGCACCCACCTGTCGGTGGTGATGGCGGCCCAAGCGGAGAAAAACGCCTGCAATCGACCTCCTACGGGAACCTCCGCTTGGACCAGCCTCGCTTCATTGGGGTTTCTTAAGAGCAGGGGAAGCGGTTCCGAAGTAACCCCTTCCGGAACCTCGAGCTCCCCGAAAGGAGTGACCCGAGACTGAAACCGACCTCGCTGATAAGGAGTAAAGCGAGCCCCTCTAAAACGGCGAAAGTCCCGACCTTGCCCTCGCGAAAAAGAGGACTGCTTGACTGCCCGAGGACGGTCTTCGGGAAGGCGTCCACCCTTGGAATCACCTAAATCCTTAACAATCTTTTCCAACGCCTTTCCAAAGAGAAGCTTCCCCTTGTACGGCAGCTTACTGAGACGGGCTTTGGAAGAAGCATCCGCCGCCCAATTACGCAACCAAAGAAAACGACGAGCAGCAACCACGGAAGCCATAGCTTTTGCGGAGATACAAATCAAATCATAAAAGGCATCCGCGAGATAAGCCGCCGCCTACTCTAGCTGAGCACCTTGCATAGGAGGAGAAGAGTCCCCCTCGAGAGCCGAAGTCTGCTGACTCCACCTAATAGAAGCCCTAGAGACGTAGGCTCCACACACTGATGCTTGCAGCGCCAAGGCACTGGCCTCAAAGGTTTGCTTCAACAGCGCCTCTAGCTGCCGATCCTGCATATCTTTAAGAGCCGCAGCACCTTCCACGGGAATGGTGGTCTTTTTGGTGACCGCGGACACCAGGGCATCTACCTTAGGCATCCACAGAAGCTCCCGCTCCTCCGGAGGCACAGGATACAACCGAGCCATCGCGCGAGCCCCCCGCAAGGAAGCCTCCGGAAACTCCCATTCAGAGTCTATCATCTGCTTTATAACTCTGTGGAAGGGAAAACATTTTTGCTCAGACCGGAACCCCTGCAAGAGGGGATCCTCCAAAGGCTCCTGTTGTGGCACTGGAGGAAGGAGACTGAGAGCAGAAAGAGACTGTGCGATCAAAGCTGACAATTCATCTCTTCTGAAAACCCTAAAAACATTAGGGTCCTCCCCTGGCCCCAACTCTCCGTCTTCCAATTCCACGGGCCAGGCCTCAGAATCCGGGTCCGCTAAGAGCTCTCCCTCCTCTGGCCCCAGGACGTCTGCAGCCAGGGAGAAGCCATCCAACTTAGAATCACCAAGTGACAAAGCAGAGACCCCTTCTCTAGGCTCTGTCCTGCAAGACACCTCAGCTTGAGGCGCTAGGAGAGAATCTGCCACTACCGGCACCGGAGACTGAGCTTTCTGAAGGAGATAAGCTTTGTGAAAGGCAATAATAAATTCCGGAGAGAGAAAGGGCTCCGGAATCGGAGGCCACCACCGGCGCAGCCGATTCTACCGCGATATGCTTCGATTTTGATTTGCGCTTTACCGGCTTAGCCTGAGGGGCAGAAGAAACGGTAGACACACTCAAGATGGCCGCCGTTCCCGCGCATTTTTCCAATGGCGGTATTGAAGTAATGCTGCCCATTTGATCCCCTACCTGCTCCTGCATTGCCAGCGAACCGAAGAAGGAAAAGAGCAAAAAACCCCAAGCTAAACCGCGACGCAGAGCCCCCGACGAAAACCGCGCAGGAAGAAGACAGAAGCAAAATAAAAGAATAAACGGCGCCAGCGATCAGCCGAAATACCTGCAACTGTCGCTGAGGGAAACAGCTCCGGAGACACTAAACAACCGCCATTAGCGAAGACAGGCAGGAGGGTCAGCGGAGAAGGATACCAGCGTCTGGGACCCCCAGGTCTGGTTCCCCCAAACGCCTCTAACAGCGCAGAGGAGACAGGTTCTGCCTCGTACACTGAAAAGAGCACCCTGGTAAGTAACGCCAGAGAAATACCGCCAGTGAGAAGGACAGAGCAATGCTAACAACCCAGCTAGGGTCAGCACGCAGCCTAATGTGAAGCTCTTCCCCAGAAAAGAACAAAAACTGCAGAAAAAGGAATAGCCACAGGTCTGTTGTGGGGAGCCAAATCTCCATACATCCAGCTCAGCTGCTGAGGACACTGCCTTGCTGCCTCCGCAGGGGGGCTAGGTAACCTTGGCAACAAGATTCTGTATTCAGTCCTCAGCTGCTAGAGGAGGGAGATTTGACTACCCGATTGTCTGGACTGGCCCGGAGATACGATAAGGAATTTCTCTGTGACCTCCTGAAGGGATAGACTCATATAAAAAATATATGAGAGAATCCTTGTTGCCAGCATAGATGTTTGGAAGGTTTGACGTCCAAAGGCATCCAGTGTTCTTCTTGCTTTTTACCTTCCTCATTGCTGATTCCACCACAATGGAATGATGGGGAAGTTGAGTCTTTTGAAACCCTGGAGAGGGGGGCACCTGATACAGAAGAGCAGTTGCTGTAGAAGGTGAGGAAGCCCTTAAAGGTGTTTCCCATATTTTCAGAAGAAGATCCTGTAAAGAATGATGTAAAGGAAGCATTATATTTTCCTTTTCCCCAGAAGAGCCTTGTGTGGGATCATAGCCAGGGATAGGAATAGCCAGGAATGTTACCATGTCAAGGAGAAATTTCTGAAAAGAAGGATCTCCAATGGGAACAATCCCTGGACAGGCTAAACTCGAAGAACTAGCCTGGGCACCAGAGGATGTACTTGTCCGGTGCAAAACAGGATCTCTAATGGATGGATACTGGGACTGGCGGTTATGACCTGAGACAGTCAGTACTGTATCGTCCATGCTAGGTATCGACTCCAAACTAGGTATAGAAAGGAGCGATCCTGGTGAAAAAAGCATGGTTGGAGCTGGTCCCGATGTTACTGCAGGTACCAGCATCGACACCGATACCGGTAGCTGAGCCGGAATCGAAGGCGATACCGACATCGAAACAGCCATCGGAGGCTGCTCAAACGTTACCGAGGTAACTCGAAAGTCTCGGTGATTATCCTCGGTACCGCGCATCCGGAATCGGTGAATGTCGGTTCTGAGACGCGTCGGTACCCAGTCTTCCAGACTAGATATCGATTCTAGACTCGGCATCAAAGGAAGCGAATCTATCGATGCATGTCTAGAGGGTACCGACGTCAGGGGTCGTATCGACGGAGCTGCCGATACTGGAAAGTCAATCTGGGTATCGATCGGTCCCGAAGGTACCGAGTACGCCAGATGACGATCCCTGGTGAGGAGTGGATCGCTCAACACCAGTGCCGATGCCGGGGTATCGGTACCGCTCGAAGCGGATGCCACCACCTGTCATGGCTCAGGTATGTTCTCTGTGAGGGGTGAGCCCCAGGAACAACCTGAAACCCCTGAGAGGCTTTGGAGACCGAAGACTCCCGCCGGGGTTTTGAAGCCAATGAGGTCTTGAGGGCAAGGCCGGAGCCGTCATCATGCTTGGCATGAGACCTACCACCCAAGGATTGGCTAGTCTTAACAGACTGTTTGTGGGTTACCTGATCCTGTAGAGAAGAAATGGTCGGTGCCCTTACACTGGAAGGGAAAACTGTATCGAGGGAAACTCGAAATGGAGAATCTCTTCTCATAAAATTGTAGCCTGATGGCTCTGGAGGAAAGGGGTCAGGACCCAAACAGGTTAGACACCAGTTATTGAAGTCTAAAAAGAAAACTGTATTTCCACAGTTAAGGCACTTCTTAGGAGAAGGCGGCTCCATAATGGAGAGGCCTTACAGGCCCAAAAATTCAAGACAAACTGAGGGAAAAAAACTCCCTGAGTTTTAGGAAAAAGAAAAGAAAAAAACCACCGGCGGTACCGGTGGAGTCGGGGAAACAGCCACGACCACAAGAAAACAAAAAGTAAAAGATTTAAAGAAAACATTTTCTGCGGTGACAGGAAGACGTCCTGCCGGCTCCGTGGAAAAACGAAAACTGAGGAGAGACAGTTGGAAAGGCGGGAAGGCAGCACGCAGGCGCTGAGGGATGCTCCCAAAAGCTTTCTGATTGGACGCTGGGGAGCGTTCCCACGCAGGCTCCGTCGGTACCGACATACCCAAATGTGAAGACTCATTCCTGCTTGTTCCTGGAGATCCCTTACAGAGTTGGGCTTCAAGCCAGACTCAGACAACTGTAGAAAGTATTAAGTTTGCATGTGGAGCATGAAAAAGGATCTAAGGCCTTTCCCTCACACAAGACAGCAAACCTCTTCCACTTGAAGGCATAAGTGGAATCCCTTCTGGAAGCCAAGGGGACTTCAGTAACACCAACTATGAGATTATGAAAGGACGAAGTCTTTCTCTCAACATCCAAGCTGTGAGGGCTAAGGGCTTTATGTTGGGATGAAGCACTGTCCACTGATCCCGCAAAACAAGAGATGGTTTGTGGCTCAGGCAAACAGACTCATGGATGGAGAGTTCCAGTAGAGAGGGAGTCATGATGGTCAGGGCCAAGGAGCAATGAAAATCATCATGCCTCCATTGCTCTTGAGTTTAAAGAGGGTCTTTGCGATGAGAAGGATTGAAGAATATGTGCACAAAAGACCTCCCCCCCATTGGAGGAGGAAGGCATCTGAGGCCAGTTTGCCATGTGTCCCCACCCTGGAGCAGAATTGAGGCACCTGAAAATTCTGAGGAATGGCAAAAAGATCTATTAAGGGGGTGCCACACTCTTGAAAGATGGAGGAGGCACCCTCTGATCCAGGGTCCATTTGTGAGGTTAAAGGACTCAACTGCCCACCAGAACATTTTCCTCACCAGGCAAGTGGGGTTCTTGGTTCCATCTCATGAGAGATGACAAAGTTCCATATTCTGACTGTCTCCCAATACAAGAGGTATGATCCCCTTCCTCCCTGTTTGTTACTTGGTTGCTTGTTTGAATCATGACAATTTGACTTACTAACTGATCAAATCCCTTAAAACATTCGCTATTGCTCTCAGTTCCCAGAAATTGATGTGATGGAGCCTTTCTTGGGCAGACCATGTCCTCCAAGTGTGGAACACATCGAGATGAGCTCTCCAGCCCAGCTTCGAAGCATCTGTCATGAGCAACTTTGACATGGCAAAATTTGGAAAGATAAACTCTTCAACAGGATAGGGAGTCCCAGAGGGGAAGAGTGACAGATAGAATGTCACCGAGTCATCCAGGTGCCTGGATCCACTGGTTACTCCAGGTTCACCGAGATTGTCTCATGTGGAGATATGCCAAGGGAGCAATGTGAACCACTGATGTTATATGGCCCAACATGTTCAAAATGGTGTGTGCCATTTGCAGACTTGTTTGTATATCCTGCACATTTTCCATTAAACAGGCAAGTCTGTGAATTCCAATTTTTGTGATGGGTTTAAATTGGATTTGGTATAATTAATAAACCCTAGCAGCTCCAACACCCAGGCGGTGATGCAAATGGATTCTTGAATCCCTATCTGAGTGGAGCTCTTGAGCAGCCAATCATCTAAATAGGGAAATGTATTCCCAGTCCGCGTAGAAATGCTGTTATAACCCGGAGGCATTTTGTGAATATCCAAGGGGTATATACCAGGCTAGAAGACAGTACAAGGTACTAGAAGTGTAGTTTCCTTATGACTAACTGCAAGAGACCTCCTGTATCTGGGATGTATTTGAATATTTATGCAAACAGCCTTAGATCTAGAGAACATAGCCAATCCCCTTTAAGAAGAAAGGGCATCAAGGTACCTAAAACCATCCTGAACTTGTGAAACTAGAAACTTATTCAGGTCTATGATTGGGCAGAAAGCATAGCTACTCACCTGTAACGGGTGTTCTCCAGGGACAGCAGGAATCAGTCCTCACATATGGGTGATGTCGGCACCGACAGAGCCCTTGTGCGGAGCAATTCCCCAGATTTCAAAGAAAGCCTTTGGGACTGCATCACGCATGCGTGGTTCCCTTTCCGCCCAAGGATGCCACATCTTGCTCAGTCAAATGACATAGCTAAAGAGATGGCAAAATGAACCAAAATTAATAATAGGACTGCAACTCCAGGGGAGGGAAGGTCGTGAGGACCGATTCCTGCTGTCCCTGGAGAACACCTGTTACAGGTGAATAACTACGCTTTCTCCAGGAACAAGCAGGAAGTCAGTCCTCACATATGGGACTCCCTAGCTATAGGCTACCGAGAACCCATAGCTGAAAAATGGCTCCCTCTAGAAGAGCTGCAGCAGCTGTGATAGGAATTCAGCAGAGAACTCAACACCTCGGGTAGCCTGACACCAAAGGGCCGGAAGGTAGGAGTTGCCTATACCTCAAATAGGTTAGGGAGTACCGCCTGGCAGAAAGCACTGTCTCGTTGGGACTCCCTATCGAAGCAGTAATGGGCTGCAAACATCTGCCAGGCTGCCACCTGGTCTTCCGGCCAGACGTCTGCCAGCGGAACAGAGCGGAAGTGAGCCACTGATGCGGCCTTAGCCCTGACACGGTGGGCCGTGATTCGACCCTGCAAGGGGAGTTCGGCCGCTCTGTACGTCCAGGCAATGCAGTCTGCTACCCAGATGGACAACGTGCGCTTGGAGACAGGTAGTCCCATCTACTGGGGTTGTAAGAGACGAAGAGCTGAGTAGCCCTTCAATGTCCCCGCGAACGCTCCAGGTAGAAGGCTAACGCCCTCTTACAATCAAGGGTATGCACGACCGCCTCTACCCGGCTGGCATGAGGTCTGGGAAAGAAGGTTGGACGAACCACCTCTTGGTTGAGGTGGAAAGAAGAGACCACTTTCAGAAGGAACTTGGGGTGGGTGCGAAGGACCACTCTGTTCCTATAAAACCTTGTGTACGGTCTATCCGAAACAAGGGCTTGCAGCTCACCCACTCGTCTGGCAGATGTGAGTGCCACCAGGAAGAGCACCTTCCAGGAGAGAAGCGCAGATGGCAAGTAGACATCGGCTCAAAAGGTGGGCGAGTAAGCTGTTCCAAGACCACATTCAAATCCCACTCAGTTGTCAGGGAACGAACCGGGGGTTTTAGTAGAAATAGACCTCTAAGGAATCTGGACACCAAGGGGCGAGCCGAGAGAGGTTGTCCTTCTACTGGAGAGTGGTGTGCTGACAAAGCACTCAGGTGGACCCTGACAGAGTTAGACTTAAGACCTAATTCTGAGAGGTGAAGCAGGTACTGCAGCACCATTGGAACAAGGCAAGCAAAAGTGTTCTCACTGTGCTGGGTACACCACACCTCAAACCTGCGCCACTTGAAGGCATAGGTTTTCCTAGTGGACTGTCTCCTTGAGGCCAGTAACACTTCAACATTCTTAGGTAGGAGGAGAGGCGCCAGCACCACCCTTTCAGCAGCCATGCCATCAGGTTGAGGGACCTGAGGTTGGGATGTAAGAGCGAGCCCTGCTCCTGGGACAGGAGGTCGGACTGTGTTCCCAGAGGGAGTGGAGTCTCCACTACCAGCTGGAGGAGAAGCGGAAACCTAGGCTGTCTTGGCCATCTGTGGGCTACCAGAATGACAGAGGCCTTGTCCCGAAGGATTTTGAACAGAGTCCGGGCCACCAGAGGTGTGGGATGAAACGCATACATGAGGCCCCCTGACCAGGAGATCAGAAAAGCATCTGGAGCCATCTTCTGAGGGTGTGGCTGTCTGGAGCAAAAGCTGGGCAACTGGTGACTTTGCGGACAGGCAAAGAGATCTATGGACAGATGCCCCCAGCAGTGGAAGATCTGCTGGGCCACTTCCGGATTCAGTTGCCATTCGTGAGGCTGAAGAATCCTGCTTAGCTTGTCTGCTAGGAAGTTCTCCTGACTTGGCAAGTAAACTGCTTTGAGAGACATACCCTGCCAGATTGCAAAGGAGCAGAGGTCGAGTGTTTCCTGACATAGGAGACGGGACCCTGTACCTCCATGCTTGTTCACGTAGAACATCGCTACCTGATTGTTGGTCTGCACCAAGACAGACTGATGTAAAGGAACATGAGAGAAGGTTTGAAGAGCTAGGCAAATCGCCCGAAGCTTTAAGAGGTTGATCTGGTGTGTACTCTCCTGAGGAGACCACAACCCCTGAGTGCATGATCCCTGGCAATGTGCTCCCCAGCCCAGAAGGGAGGCATCTGTTGTCACCATTCTTGTGTGCGAGAGAGACTGAAAAGGCACTCCCTCGAGCAAGTTGGGTGGCTGAAGCCACCACGCCAATGACTTCATCAGTCGTTTGGACACTCTGATCCTGTCTCGAAGCCGTCCGGTGGCTTGTGTCCACTGATCTCTGAGGCACCACTGAGCTGTCCTCATGTGGAGACGGGCGTTTGGGGTCACATGTACCATGGAGGCCATGTGGCCCAGGAGGCGTAGAAAGTGTCCCGCTGAAATCTGAGACTTGTGGCTGACTTGGTGCACCAGCGCCAGAAGCTTCTGTGCCTGTCCTCTGGCAGGTAAGCCCTTGCCTGAAGGGTGTCTAGTCTTGCTCCTATTAACTCTAAGTTTTGAGTGGGGAGCAAAGTGGACTTTGCTTGATTTATGACAAAGCCTAAATGCTGTAGCATGTTGATAGTGCGAGCTGTGGCCTGTTGGGCGACTAGGCTCTGAAGAGCCAGTTGTCCAGGTAAGGGAAGACAAAAATCCCTTGGTTCCTGAGGTAGGCATTTGGTAAATACTCAGAGCAGGGACTAGGCCAAATGGTAGTACTCTGTACTGAAAATGATTTCCTCCCACTACAAATCTGAGATATTGTTTGTGGTCTGGATGTATGAGGATATGCGTGTAGGCATCCTTCAGGTTTAAGGAGCATAGCCAATCTACGTGGTGGAGGTAAGGCAGCAATATTCCAAGGGAAAGCATCTTGAACTTTTCCCTCACCAGGAACTTGTCGAGGATGGGTCTGAGGCCCCCTGTTCTCTTTGGTATCAGAAAATACCTAGAGCAGAAGTCTTGTCCCTGCAGGTGGTGGGGCACCGGTTCCACCGCCTGATCCTCTAGAAGACCGGCCAACTCCTGCAAGAGGAGGTCCCTGTGTAGAGGGGGTCTGAGAGGCTCTCCTGGAAAGAAGGAGGGCGGTACCTGGTTGAAGTGGAACAAATAGCCCATTTGGACTATTGGAAGGACCCAGGTATCTGTGGTGATTGATGGCCACCTGTGGGCATACAGGCTCAGCCTTCCTCTTGTGCAGGACCTCACTCATGGTTGGAGAGAGACTATGCTTTGGCAGTCAAAAAAACCCTCCCGGCTGGGTTAGAGTCAGGGCCGGAGGCTTGGGGGTCTTCTGCTTACGCGGGCCGTGCCCCTGTCCCTTGGCCTGCTGTCCCTGTGGGCGAGCTGGGGAGGCCTGCTGAGTGGGGTAGTTGCGGTAAGCAGCACCCTTCCTCGGGAAAAAGGGCTTTTTACCAAAGCCCTTCTTTTTAGAAGGGGCAGAAGTCTTCTTGGATAGTCTTGTCCGGGTCAAGTACTCGGACTCGATTTCAGCAGCCTTCTCAGTCATGGGTTTGCCAAAGAGGTTGTAACCCGGCAAGAGACATCGACCAACCTGTCCTGAAACCATGGCTCCAGATCCGACATTAGCCACGTCTGGCGGCAGGCACCAATGCCAGCTGTGGCTACTCGGGCCAAGGCCTCGAAGCCATCATAGGTTGCTCGAGACAAACTTCAAGCACTCCCGAATCCCAGTGGACAGGTTCTTGAAGCACTACAAGGGTTCCTTGGAGAGGCCAGCTGAGAACCCGGCAATCTCCTTTGCCAGGTCCCGCAGTACATGCCCATGTACAGTTGATAAAGAAAACCCCATGATCTGGCCACAATACCACGGTTCTTTTTGGTCTCTGGTCCCTCAAACAGGGAGAAACAGGCAGAGAGTAATACAGAACACAATCACACACAAAAAGTGCTACTTTCTTTGAGCTCAGAGGGAAAACCACAGACGTCTATGGACATGCAAAGTTCCACGCCTGCAGAATTCAAGAAAAAAGGGAAGTAACCGTCATTTATTATAACCGTGAAAAAACACAAGGTGTCGCCAAAGTTCTTTATACAGAGTAAGATCTGATTACAGTGTATTAGATGAAATTCACTTGATTATGACAAAATTATTTATAATTGCAAAGTTGCAAAAATTATGTTGTGTCAGCAGGACCTATAGTTGACTGTACAATGAACTATGGTTGTGCAGTTCATAGCCTATGTTTACTCTTTATGCTTGCGCTAACAATGTTCCAGACTATTTTAAAGATGGTTACACAGAACTCATGATCATGACATCCTATTCTATTTAAGAGTAAGTAGGTGAAAAGCCAGACTTCTAAACACATTCTGAAATTCATCCATCTTCAATTACATATTGGGGATTCTGGTATCCCTTTATCTGTCCATTTCTACAGCTGATATGTTTGGACTCCGCATGACAGCATCGAGCCCTGGATGCACCGAGGAGTGCGTTTTTTGGCTCTTGAGCCTGTGCATGGCCGATTCCACAACTATGGAGTTGTGCGGCAGCTGTGCTTTCTGGAACCCAGGGCCCTTGCGGACTCGATAGATGGAATCGACCTGCTTGCTGAGAACCGGCATCGAGGCCGGTGACTCCCACATGCGGAGCATCAGCCGTTCCAACATCGGAGAAACTGGTACCATAAGGGCTTCCCGAGGGGAGGAAGTCATACTGGAGAGCTTCGAGCTCCTCGGCTCGAGGCTCCTCCTCCGAGTCCGCCAGGAATGCCAATGCCTTGGCCATGTCCCTGACGAAGTCCGAGAACCGGGTATCCTCCGGGGGGGGGGGGGGGGGGGGGGGACCTTCGCCGGGGGTCGGAACCCGGTGAGTCCAATGGGATATACCAGGTCCGGTAGGTGTCCGGGGACTCCTCATCTTCCGTTTCCCATGCTGAGTCCTCCGAGGAGGAATCGAAGGGCTCCGGCCGTGAGGGCTTCGGTCTTGACCACCCTGACGCTGAGGGCACTGGCGTCGACAACCTCGGTCCCAAACGGGAGGTTGAGTGAGACCTCGGCCGAGGATCGACCAGAGTCCGAAGAGTCTCAAGGATCGGATCGGCTCAGCCTCCAGGGTCGACTTGGATGTCGAGGTCCCAGTGGTCGGGGCGGATGGACCGGTGAGACCGGCCATCAGCGCCTGCTGCTGCTCCATGAAGGCAGACATGCTGCGCTCCAGGGCCGCCAACCTGAGACCGAGCTCAGAAGGCTCCGCAGCCTCCGGGAGGAGAGTCAACAAGGACAACAGCAGTTACCTTCCTCGGCGTCTCTGGCTCTGTGCAAGGCACCTTTGCAGGCTGCTCCGACTTCGAGGACCTGGGGTGGCGGTCAGGACTCCGCGACCTGGCCCGAGAGGATCCAGGCCAATCAGAGGCATCCAACAACGCCGCCTTCTTCCTCCGGTGTTCCCATGAGGGAGACCCCTGCTCAGAAGACCCCCGACAATGCTGGAGTCAGATAGCTCCCAAGACGTCGAGGCTTCTGAAGAGGTCCGGACCCGAGTGGATGCGGACTCTGAGAAAATCCTCACACTGCTGCTGCCTACTTCTAAGTGCCTTGGAAGACATCTTACCACACAGGCCACAGATCTTCGGGTCATGGTCGGGCCCGAGGCAGCGGATAAAGCAGTCGTGTGTGTCGGTGAGAGAATCTTTTACATCGATCACACTTTTTAAACCCGCTGGCAGCCAACGGGGGAAAAAAGGCCCATGCGAGGTCAAATGACCAGGCTGCCAGTGAAAAAGAAAAGAAAAGAAAAAAAAAAAAAAAAAAAAAGAGCGTGAACGCTAGCCACTAAGGGCAAAAACTGAAAAATAGTGACCGGACTCGATACCGGTGTACTGAACCGAGGCGGGAAGGGGAACCGGCATCAAACTGGGCCAAAGAAGAGAATCTTCAGTAGTTTTGATGCACTTTTTCCGCGAGGGAAGTTGGACTACGTCCGTTGGGCTCCACGGAAAAAGGGAGACTGAGCAAGATGGCACCCTTGGGCGGGAAGGGGACCACACATGTGTGATGCAATCCCAAAGTCTTTCTTTGAAAGCTGGGCAATTGCTCCGCACGAGGGCTCCATCGGCACCGACGTCACCCATATGGGAGGACTGACTTCCTGCTTGTTCCTGGAGAATCTCCCTTCCTGTCTTTGCAGAATGGGCTCAACTGAATTTTCAGATCAAAGGGAACAGGATTTCCTGAAGAACTGCTGATGCTGAGGGGTAATGAAATGGCCCCTAAGTGGACAATTTGGAGGGAATTCAAATAATTGAAGTCTGTACCCTTCTCAGCCAAAGCGTAGTTGCTCACCTGTAACAGGTGATCTCCGGGAACAGCAGGAATAAGTCTTCACATATGGGTATCGTCGGTACCGATGGAGCCTGCGTGGGAACACTCCCCAGCATCCAATAGGAAAGCTTTTGGGAGCATCCCACAACGCATGCGTGCTGCCTTCCCGCCTTTCCAACTCTCCCTCTTCAGTTGAGTTTATAGCTGAGACCAAAGGAGAGAAGTAGACAAAGAGAGAGATATAGATAGAGATAACTCCTAGGGGAGGTGGGTGGGTTGTGAAGACTTATTCCTGCTGTTCCCGGAGATCACCTGTTACAGGTGAGTAACTACATTATCTCCAGGAACAAGCAGGAATGTAGGCTTCACATATGGGGACTTCCCAGCTGAGAGATGCCAGCGGGATGATCCCAGCAAGCTGCGAACCCAAGGTGAGATGGGTCATTCTTCCTCCCATGGATCTCTGGCATCGAAACCCATAAGTCTGAAAAAGATGCTGGAGCACAGCCGGGCCAAAAAAGGCATCCCGACGGAGTCCCTGTCAAAGCAATAGTGGGCTGTAAAGGTGTGTACTGAAGCCCAAGTGGCTGCTCTACAGATGTCATCAACAGACACAGCCATTGAGGCTGCCATTGCTCTCACATTGTGAGCTGTAACATGGCCTTCGAGAGAAAGTCCCTTACTCTCATTTGCAAAGGATATGCAATTTGCAATCCACCTAGAGAGAGTTCTTTTGGAAACTGGAAGTCCCAAATGACTAGAATCAAAAGCAACAAAAAGCTGAGAAGATTTTGTATATTGCTTAATTCTTTGAAGGTAAAAAGCTAAAGCTCCAATCTAAGGCATGAAGATTCCTTTCTGCATTAGAGGCACGAGGCCTAAGGAAGAATACAGAAAGGTAAACCGCTTGGTTTAAATGAAAAAGTGAAACCACCTTTGGCATAAAGTGAGGATGAGTCCTAAGAACTACCTTATCATGGTGAAATCTTGTATAAGGAGGATCCGCCACTAAAGCCTGTAACTCACCGATGCATCTTGCAGAAGTGAGGGCAACTAGGAAGATGACCTTCCAAGAAAGGAACTTTAGAGCTGTAGTGGCTAAAGGCTCAAAGGGCAGTTTCATGAGCTGCCCGAGAACAAGATTCAGATCCCATGCCACCGGTGGTGGCTTAATGGGAGGTTGTGTTAAAAGTAAACGTCTCATAAATCTCGCTACGAGTGGATGAGAGGAAATAGGTTGTCCATACAGAGGTTTGCGAGAAGCAGCAATGGCACTAAGATGGACCCTTAAGACCAGAATCTGATAGATGGAGTAGATACTCCAGAAGCAATCCGACAGGCACTGTATGGGGGTTAAATCCCCTTTGAGAACACCATACAGAGAATCTCTTCCACTTAAAGGCGTAGGATCGCCTTGTGGAAGGCTTCCTGGAAGCCACAAGGATATCCTTTACCTGCTGAGAAAGGTTGAAATCCGTGAATCCTAGGCTTTCAGTAACCAGGCCCTGAGATGTAGGGACTGGGGATTCGGGTGCAATAGCATCCCATTTTCCTGGGAAAGAAGATCTGGAGCACATCCCAACTCCAGAGGTGTGGCTTGAGAGAGACGCATAAGAACATAAGATATGCCATACTAGGTCAGACCAAGGTCCATCAAGCCCAGTATCCTGTTTCCAACAGTGGCCAATCTAGGTCATAAGTACCTAGCAGTTTCCCCAAAAGACACAGGTTCTGCAATGCTTGTACTAGGTCAAGCATTGATATCCTGGGTCCCTTCTTAATAATGGTTTATGGACCTTTCCTCCAGGAACTTGTCCAAACCTTTTTTAAACCCAGCTACACTAACAGCCTTTACTACATCCTCCGGTAACAAATTCCAGAGTTTGATTACACGTTGAGTGAAAAAATATTTTCTTTTATTAGTCTTAAATAGTTTACCATGTAGCTTCATTGCATGTCCCCTAGTCTTTCTATATTCTGATAACGTAAACAGTCGATCTACGTTTACCCGTTCCACTCCGTTCATTAATTTATAGACTTCTATCATATCTCCCCTCAGCCGTCTCTTTTCCAGGTTAAAGAGCCCTAACCTTTTTAGCCTTTCTTCATAGGAGTATCCTTCCATCCCCTTTACCATTTTGGTGGCTCTTTTCCGAACCTTTTCTAATAACGCTATATCCTTTTTAAGATACGGCGACCAGAATTGCACACAATATTCAAGGTGCGGTCTCACCATGGAACGGTATAGAGGCATTATAATATCTTTTGTTTTATTTTCCATTCCTTTCCTTATGATACCTAGCATTCTATTTGCTCTCTTGGCTGCCGCTGCACACTGGGCCGAGGGCTTTAACATGTTATCCACAATGACGCCTAAATCTTTTTCCTGGGTGGTGGTTCCTAATGTGGAACCTTGCATCGTGTAACCATAGTTTGGGTTCTTCTTCCCTAGGTGCATAACTTTGCACTTGTCCACATTAAATTTCATCTGCCATTTTGATGCCCAGTCTTCCAATTTATCAAGATCCTCTTGTAATTTTCCACAATCCTCTTGGGTTTTAACAACTTTAAATAGTTTTGTGTCATCTGCAAATTTGATAACCTCACTCGTTATCCCACTTTCCAGGTCATTTATGAATATGTCAAAAAGCAGCGGACCCAGCACAGATCCCTGGGGTACACCACTATTCACCTTTCTCCATTGGGAAAATTGGCCTTTTAGCCCAACCCTCTGCTTTCTATCTTTTAACCAGTTCCTGACCCACAGTAGTACACTGCCTCCTATCCCATGACTCTTTAGTTTTGCCAAAAGTCTCTGATGAGGGACCTTGTCAAAGGCTTTCTGAAAGTACATATACACTATATCAACCGACTCACCTTTGTCCACCTCTTTATTCACAATTTCAAAAAAACATAACAGATTAGTAAGACAAGATCTTCCTTGTCTAAAGCCATGTTGGTTGTCTCCCATTAGGCCATGACTATCTACATGCTGAGTAATTTTATTCTTTATGATGGTTTCTACCATTTTTCCCAATACTGACGTGAGGCTCACCGGTCTGTAGTTTCCCGGATCACCCCTGGAACCCTTTTTAAAAATTGGTGTTACATTGGCGATCTGCCAATCTTCAGGTATTAGAGATGATTTTAATGATAGTTCACAGATGACTAATAGCAGGTCTGCAATCTCATATTTCAGTTCTTTCAACACCCTTGGATGTATACCATCCGGCCCAGGTGATTTGCTACTCTTCAGTTTATCTAATAGTTGTAATACATCTTCCCGATGTATCGATATTTCCTTCAATTCTAACGCACCTTTAAATACCACTTCAGTCATGGATAATATCCCTACATCTTCCTCAGTAAAGACCAAAGCAAAGAATTCATTCATTCTCTCCGCTATAGCCTTTTCCCCTCTTACTGCCCCTTTCACTCCTCTATCATCTAATGGTCCAACTGACACTCACAGGTTTTTTTGCTACAAATGTACTTGAAAAAGTCTTTATTACGTGTTTTTGCTTCCACATCAAGCTTCTTCTCAAATTCTCTCTTTACCTGCTTTATCAATGCCTTGCATGTAACTTGCCAGTGCTTGTGCTGTTTCCCATTTTCGTCATTTGGCTCTTTTTTCCATTTCCTGAAAGATGCTTTCTTGGCAACAGCCTCTCTGACCTCACCTTTAAACCATGCTGGCAGTTTTTTGGATTTCCTTCCATTTTTCTTAAAGCGTGGAATACAGCTGGCCTGGGCTTCCAAGATAGTATTTTTCAACAACACCCAAGCTTGATGTAAGTCTTTAACTTTTGCAACTGCTCCTTTTAGTTTTTTCTTAACTATTTTCCTCATTTTATCATAGTCTCCCTTTCGAAAGTTAAAAGGTAGTACTGTGGATTTCCTTACTATCCCTCCTCCACTAATTAAATCAAAGCTGATCAAAGGCAGAAGCAGAGGATACCACATCTGCCGTGGCCAACGTGGAGCTATGAGTATCATATGACCTCTGTCTCTCTGAAGCTTGAACAAAGTTTTGGGAATGAGGGGAATGGGTGGGAAGGCATAAAGGAAGTCCCGACCCCAATGGAGGAGGAAAGCATCCCTTGCCTGACAGTTTTGAGCAGAAATTTTGGAACAGAATCAGGGAAGTTTGGCATTCTGTGGACTTGCAAAGAGGTCCGTATCTGGCGTTCCCCAGATTTGAAACACTCGAGCAAGCTGGTCTGAGTGCAGAGACCATTCATGTGGCAGCAGTATTCGACTGAGTTTGTCTGCCCAAAGATTTTGAATGCCCGAAAGATATACCACTAGAAGGTAGATTTGAAGCTCTCTGGCAAGGGCCCATAGTCGCAAAGCTTCGTTGCAAAACGACAGAGAGCCTGTTCCGCCCTCCTTGTTCACATAGAACATGGCTACCTGATTGTCAGTCTGGACCCAGACTGTCTTGTAGCTGAGCTGGGCATGGAATACTTGAAGGGCATGGAATATGGTTCTGAGCTCTAGGAGGTTTATGTGAAAACAAGCCTCCTGTGGGGTCCAGAGACCCTGAGTTGATAGATCGTGCAAGTGAGCCCCCCAACCCAACTTGGACGCATCTGTTGTTAGGGCGGCTTGGCATAGAGGTTGCTGGAAAGAAGAACCCATGAGGTGGTTTTCCAGTGACTGCCACCATTGCAGGGACAAAATGAGACTTGTGGAGTTTCTGATTTTGTCTGTTAGCCGACCCGAGGCCTGTGTCCACTGAGAGGCTAGAGTCCACTGGGCTGCTCGCATATGAAGGTGAGCATAGGGAACCACATGGACCGTGGATGCCATATGCCCCAGAAGCTGAAGCATCTCCCGAGCAGTCAGGAAGACCTTCATAGCTGCTTGGGAGGCCAGCTATACTATACGAAAACAACGTGGCTGTGGCAGGAAAGCCCTTGATTGCCTTGTGTCTAGACGAGCTCCTATGAATTCTAGAGACTGAGAAGGGGCGAGATGAGACTTTGGGAGGTTTATGACCAGTCCCAAGTATCGAAGGATTCACATGGTGTGAGAAAGAGCGAAGCTGGCTTCTGGAGCTGTTGATGCTTGAATGAGCCAGTTGGCTAAGTAGGGGAAGACGAATATTCCTAGAGTTCTCAGGAATGCTGCTATTACTGCCATGCATTTTGTGAAGACTCTTGGGGCAGAAGCCAGACCGAAGGGAAGAACCCTGTATTGGAAGTGTCTTCCCTGGAAAAGGAATCAAAGGAATTTCCTGTGATCTGCATGGATGAGAATATGCTTTATGCATCCTTTAGATCTAGAGAACACAGCCAGTCCTGACTCTGAAGGTATGGCAGGAGTGTTCCGAGGGAGATCATCTTGAATTTTTCCTTGAACAAATACTTGTTTAATTCTCTGAGGTCCAGAATAGGCCTGTGTCCCCCTGCTTTCTTTGGCATGAGAAAGTAGGGGGGAGTAGAATCCCATACCCTGTTGGGATATGGGTACCTCTTCTATTGCTCCTTGAGCAAGAAGTGATGCAACCTCCTGACCCAAGAGATTGGTGGCAGGAACCTGAGAATTGAACTGTCTTATGATTGTAGGAGGGGGCATGCTGTGAAAATGAAGTCTGTACCCCTCTCATACAATGGACAGGGTCCAGTTTTCTGATGTTATTTGTTGCCATCTTCTGGCAAATCCAATAATTTACACCCACTGAAATCAACTCCCGAAACACCAAAAGAAATCTTGATTTTACTCCTTCAATCTTTGGAACTAAACACTAACACTTCATCAATTAATTTAGAAAGAGTGCTTCAAAAAGATCCCCAAACTCAAATCACATTTTTTTGTCGGATCGCTCACCGTGAAAAGGAATGATCCTGTTCTCGGAGTGAGCCCTCCATTTTAATCATTTTAGAACAGCCTTTCATTGGCCATTAAAACCTGACTAAGCAACACATGTCGCCGTCAGTGAAACGAGAATTCATATGCACTGAATGAAGAATGTAAATACTCAGTCCAAGTCTCTATAACGAATGAAGCAACTAAGAGATCAAGTACTTAACTTCTCCGATGAAATGAAACAGGAGGAGAAATTCCTTCGGCTGGAACTGGGCAATCGCTCTGCTTCTAACCCATAAAAAATATGGCTCTAATTCCACCGCCGAAACCAGCATTCCCCCTTAATGCCAAACAAAAAGAGCCATATTTTTTATGGGTTAGAAGCAGAGCGATTGCCCAGTTCCAGCCGAAGGAATTTCTCCTTCTGTTTCATTTCATCGGAGAAGTTAAGTACTTGATCTCTTAGTTGCTTCATTCGTTATAGAGACTTGGACTGAGTATTTACATTCTTCATTCAGTGCATATGAATTCTCGTTTCACTGACGGCGACATGTGTTGTTTAGTCAGGTTTTAATGGCCAATGAAAGGCTGTTCTAAAATGATTAAAATGGGGGGCTCACTCCGAGAACAGGATCATTCCTTTTCACGGTGAGCGATCCGACAAAAAAATGTGATTTGAGTTTGGGGATCTTTTTGAAGCACTCTTTCTAAATTAATTGATGAAGTGTTAGTGTTTAGTTCCAAAGATTGAAGGAGTGAAATCAAGATTTCTTTTGGTGTTGGGGGATCTTCTGGCAAATGGCATAATCTGCCCAGGATGGTAAGGGGTTCTGGACCTTTCAGGGGCAGAAAAACTAAGTTCTCTAGGAAGGAGTCAAAGCCCCTGAGGAGGCCGACTCTGCTGAGCTGGTTGAGCTCTAGGAACTTGAGGCTTCCTCTGCTGTCTGTTCTGTTGTTGCCCCCTCTGGGGAACATTCTATGTATAATTTTTTAATTTTTAAACCGCTCTGACACTATGTAATGGGCGTTATATAAAGTTTTAAATAAACAAACATGAACTGGGCAGTGTCCCTGATGGGTGTAAGATGGGTAAAATTTCTTTTTCTTGTTGAAAAAGGGTTTCTTGACTGACTTTTTCTTTGCTGGGTTGGCTGTAGACTTTGATAGTCTGTTCAAGGTAGTATTTTCAGATTCAATCTGATTGGCCTCGTCTTGCCAATCCTTGCCAAAGAGATTTTCTCCTGTGCAAGGAATATTTCCCAGTTTATCTTGCACACATTGTTCTAAGTCTGATGCCTGAAGCCAGGCAATACGACGTGCACCGAAGGAAATAGCAGAGGTTCTGCTAATGCATTCAAAGCAATCAAAGGTTGCACGGTTTACAAACTTAGAGACATCCTGGGCGTGTTTGACCAGAGTAAGGAATTCCCCCCTTTTTTCCTCAGGGAGAAGAGGGTTCATAAGCTCCAAGTCACCTGCAACTTCTTTGAGGAACATTCCCATATAGAGAATGTAGGAGCTGATCCTGGCTACCAACATGGAGGATTGGAAACATCGACGCCCAAAGGCATCGAGTGTCCTCGATTCACGGCCCGGAAGATTGGAAGAATGTGTTTTAGCACTCAATCCTAGGCATTGAATGGCATGGTAACCGAGTCCTTTGAAAGCCAGGACAGCTTGGAACTCAGTACATGGTATCAAGTCGTCGAGAATGTGGCGACACCGTTAAAGGAGTTTCCCACATTCTTAGCATAAGATCTTGCAAGATTCTGTGAATGAGCAGGGTAGCAGCCTCTTTAGGAGCCTTAGCGTACTGAAGAATTTCTAATTCTTCTGCTCTGGGTTCCTTCTCTGGAGTTACCGTGATTCCAAGACCCCGAGCTAAATCACGTATAAAATCTTGGAAGGACATGTCTTCTGGAGGAGACATTCTGTTTTATTTATTTATTTATTTCAATTTCTTATATACCACACTATTCAGAATCAGCGCGGTTTACAGAGAACATAAAAAACCAGAACAGGCTGTTCGGTATTACATATAACAGGAGTATCAACTTGGAAAACATGGGAGAACTATATACATAGAATATATAATCTGTTAAATCGATAACATGGTAGAACTATTTACACAAGTTTGTGGTGTGACTATTATATTGCATTTCATACAGGGTAGTACTTGATAAATAGGTTGAATTTAAGGGCCTTTCTGAACTGGGCTAGGTCGGTTATGGCACGGATGTCAGGTGGTAGGGAGTTCCAGCATTTTGGGGCGCAGAACATGAAAGTTCTGTTCGCTGTCGATCGGCTGCATGTTGTTATGGCTTTTGGCATTATTAGAGTGTTTAGCGCTATTTGTCTTCTAGATCTGGTTGGTGGTACAGTTTTTATGAGCTCAGTAAGTGAGTTGGCTGATAGACCATGGATGGCCTTGTATGTGAGAATCAAAGTTTTGAACATAAGCCTGCCTTGTATCGGGAGCCAATGGAGCTGCTTGAGGATAGGTGTAACATGATCACTCCTGGACGCTCCTTGTAGAACCCTTGCAGCAGAATTCATAGCAAGCTGTAAAGAACTCAGGGTGGATTGTGGGAGTCCTTGTAGAATAGAATTGGCGAAATCGAAATGCGGTAAGATGAGTGCTTGGTAGATGGTTCTGAAGTCCTCTGGGTCCAGTAAGGAACGTAAGTGCCTGAGTGTGCGTATCTTGAAGTATACAGCTTTTACAATATTATTTATGTGTGATTTCATATCGAGACGGTGGTCCAGCGTGACTCCGAGGTATCTTGTTTCTTTAGTGCATAGATCAGCTCCCTTAACACGTATATGTGATGGTGGAATGAAGTTGGGGTCTCTTGTGATAGAGAGAACCTCAGTTTTCTTGTGCTGGATGCGGAGGTTCTGTGAGAGGAGCCACTCTGAGACTGCATCGAAGCAATTTATTATAGGCAATAAATCTGTTTGCATTGTGGAAAATGGCATGTAAAGTAGGATATCATCTACATATATCATACATTTCACATTGAATGATCTGATGATATTGCAGATAGGCTGCACATATATGTTAAACATGAGAGATGAAAGAGAGGACCCTTGCGGAACGCCTTATTTTTGATGGAAGAGATTAGATTCTCCTGTTGCAGATTTTACATATTGCATTCTAGTATCCAGGTAAGATTTACTCCATTCAAGTGCTGAGCTACCGATGCCTTTTTCCTTCAGTCGTGCAAGGAGTATCTCATGATTTACCGAATCAAACGCTGCTGCTATATCCAAGAAGATTAGCACAACACCTTGTCGGATGTTATCTATGCTAGTGAGTATATTATTGAAGAGGGTGGTGATAAGTGTTTCAACGCCATGATATTCTCTGAAGCCATGTTGAAAATGGTCTAGCGGGGCTGCGGAATCTATGTGGTCTTGAATTTGACGTTGCACCTCTTTCTCAAAAATCTTTGCTAGGAGGGGGATACTAGCAATAGGCCTGCATGAGTTGGCCCTTTTTGGGTCTAATTTGGGTTTTTTTTAGCAGTGGTCTGATGGATGTGATCTTTAGAGCAGAGGGGAAGGAGCCGGTTGTAAATGAAAGGTTCATGATTCTTGCAATGAAAGGGCTAAATGCACTTCGAAGATCCTTTATCCAAAAGGCTGGGCAAGGATCGATTTGAGCGGTGGTAGTGTTGAGTGAGGTGATTGTGTCTTCAATGTGTTTAGCCGAGGGTGTGGTAAATGCAGACAAGGAAGTTTGGCAGGTTGTTTCTTGTATGTTAGTTTTTGATAGCTCATCCGTCTGTAGAAGTTTTGATTGCAGGTAATCAGCAAATTCTTGCGGGTGAATATCCTCCTTTTGTTCGGATAGTGGTTCCTTGGATAGTGGTTTTACTAAGTTGAAAAGATCACGAGGTTTGTTCAATGATCTTTTGAGCGTATCAGTGTGATATTGCTACTTTCTGGTTGTGATTGCTTCGCGGTGAGTTGCTAAGTGGAGATTGTAGGCTGTTTGATCATCGATGGACTGTGATCGGCGCCAGCGTTTTTCAAGTCTTCTTAGGTGCGTAAGAGAAGACCGCAGGTCAGGAGAGAACCATGGAGCAGAGGTTCTTTTCCTTGATATGTTCTTTTTGTATGGTAGATGAGCAACAGCGTTGAGGCTGTTGTTCCAGGCTTCAATTGACTCATCAAGGTTGAGTGTTGTGTTGTTGAGGAGTGGTTGGGTACTTGTTAGTATAACTTCCTTGTTGAAAGGCCGAAAGCCTCTTGTTGGGGCTCTAGGTGTGTTGTCTAGTTTTCTGTTGTTTAAAGGATGAATGTTGCTCAAGGGAATTTGTAGGTTTATAAGTTTGTGGTCTGACCAGGGTACATCAGTGATAGACTTTACAATGTTGCTATTTTGTGCAGAAATAAATTGTGGAGAGAAGACCATGTCAAGAATGTTTCCTTTGATATGTGTGGGCTCCATGATTAGTTGTTGATATCCAAGATTTTCAATGGCGTTGAGGAGAAGGAGATGGATCCTCCGGAAGGATAGCTCTGGTACCGGCAGACTCATCAAAATCGGATGATTGGAAGTATCTCTGCGCCGGGAGTTCCTGCAATGCACGGTACCGGTACCGCTCGAAGTCGGTATCGGGGTATCTCGGTACCGATCCATCGATACCTGAGATAGACTTAAGGCTCGGCATGGGTGGGAAGCATACCCACCGAGGCACTCGGTACCGGTACTGGAGTCGGTACAGATACCTGTGGAACCATCTGCAGCAGTCTTAGCGGTACTGAAGCTGCTAAGAGGGCCGCTAGACTGCGTTCCATAGCTAGGATTCTGTGATCCATTGCTCCTGGGTGTTGGTACCGGTGGAAGTGGCCATGACCCCAGAACATGGCACCAGTAGTTTTGCAGAGGTGGAAGCCTCTGGAACATTCTGGAGCCCTGTTAATGCTTTGGAGAGCAAAGCCTCCCGCCGGGGCTGTTTTGCCGGTGAACTTTCCTCGAGGGCAACGCCAGTGGCATCTCGATACTTGGAAGGAGATCTACCCTTTGAGGACCAGCCAGTATTAGAAGACTTAGGTTTAGTTACCTGAGATCCATGGGAGGAAGATGAAGCCCTGGAAGACGTTGATGCAACTGACATCGTATCTGTGGCAAAAAGGGTACCGAGTTTTGCAGCTCTATTCTGCTTGAAAAAGAAGAAAAGAGAACTGGCGGTACCGGTAGGCGTCGAATGAAGGCAGATGCGACCACAAAAAAACAAAAGAATAAAGAATTTTTCTGCGGTGACAGGGTATGCATCCTGTCGGCTCCGTGGAAAACGAAGAACTAAAGAGGGAGAGTTGGAAAGGCGGGGTGGCAGCATGCAGGTGCTGTGGGATGCTCCCAAAAGCTTTCCTATTGGACGCTGGGGAGCGTTCACGCGCAGGCTCTGTTGGTACCGACGATACCTAATGTGAAGGCTACATTTCTGCTTGTTCCTGGAGATTCTTTAATACCCAAGAGTCAAAGGCTACAAGGGGCCACCTCTGAGCAAAGAGCAAGCATCCTTCCAAATAGTAGGCTGCCCAAATGTGATACAGGAATAGAGGCTATGTTCTCAATAAGCTAGTCAAAACCCCACCTCTGCTTCAGGCTGGGATGTTGGCTGGGCCTTTTGAGATTTCTCCTGCCGAGGTTAGGCATGAGGTAGCTGCTTGGACCGAATGTAGCGGGAGGTAAGGAAATACTTACGCTTGTGCGATTAGTAGGATTTTCTCTGGTCCACACTGTGAAATCTCTTTGCTGAGGTGGCTGGGTCAGGTGTGTGCCTGGAGAATATCAAAGTCCTGCTTGATAAAGGTACTTGTACTTTATCTCCGAAGAGATAGCACATCAGCGAATTGCTCCTGAATACGAGGGTTGTAAGTCCAAAGCCTGGAGCCATGAGAATCTCTGAGCATCAATACTCGAGGAGGCTCTCGATGTCCGTGCAACACATTTTTGATACAACAATGTATTTTCTGCACTCTTCCTTGGTGCACGAGGGAACAATACTGTTTTGAGTTTCTCTGGAGGGAGAAAAGCAGACTTATCAAGACTGTGCATAATGTTCCATGAGTGCATGCTCACGAAGAGCTGAAAGGATGCCATATGGAACTGATCATGGTGTTCTGAAAGAATTTCTTCCCAAAAGAGTCTAAAGTCCTAGAATCTCTTTCCAGGGGCATTGAGAAGTGCAACTAGGAACTTTTTGGCTCTTTTGAGAATGAATTTGACTATCACGGAGTGGTGTAGAAGCTGAAGCTTTTCAAAGAGAAGCTTTCTGAACTCTATGCATAAAGTTTACTGTCTTACTCACTGGAGGTACAGAGAAGGGGGGTGGGTATGTCTCAGATTCTCATTGTTATCCTCTGAAGGATGCAATGCACAGGCATGGTCACCACTTCCTTGGGAGCAATGGAGTACTGGAGAACATCTAATTCTTCGTTCCTGGGCTGCCCCTCTATTTCTAACAAAAATGATATGGCCTTAGCTATATCCATGACAAAACTGTGGAATACCTCAGGAGGAAACTTTAGTCTCTCATGAGGAGAGACAGTCAAGGGGAGTTTGGGAGATTCATCTTCCAACAGAGTTATACTTGGAATCCCAGCTGTCTGACTGACTCAGAGGGGTACTCAAATGACATTTCAGTCTCTGCCTGGATGGCTCCCCTTACCTTAGAGATCTACAACTCCCCTGGGAGCACAAATGCAACACGACTTCCAATGTTTTGAGGAGTGATCACCTTCCAATGCAATGGAAAGTGATATCAGTCGGAAGGTATCTCTGTTGAAACCCTTTGATGTCCAATTGTATTTATTTTGTTTTATTTATTAGTATTGAGCTCACGCCTTTCCAATGGCAGTTCAAGGTGAGTTACATTTAAGTATGTAGGTATTTCCCTGTCCCCAGAAGGCTTACAATCTAAGTTTGCATCTGAGGCAATGAAGGGTTAAGTGACTTGCCCAAGGTCACAAGGAGCACCAGTGGAATCAAACTCAGATCTCTTGGGTACTAGGCTGTTGCTGTAACCACTACTGCAGGAAGGTGAAGATTGTCAACGATATGATCAACTTTTCAATGTACCATATTTTATGCTAACGGAGCTTTAAGCCCACTCATGGTGAAGATCAATAGCCTCCTCAATACTCTTCCATAAGCCGCTTCTCCATGACTGCCATCTCTGAAGGCATGGAACCACAACAGTTTCAGCATATGTTCCCAGAATCCAGCAGGTTCTATCATAGAAGAAACATGACGGCAAAAGATCATAGGGCCTATCCAGTCAACTACTACAGCTTTTGTTTTCCATTAGAGATCTTGTGAGTTTGCCCCAATCTTTCTTGAATTCAGATACTATCCTTTATTTATTTACATTCTCTTATATACCGCGCTATTATGCATCAGTGCGGTTTACATTGAACAAACTGAAATTACATTGAACAGGTCATTATAACTTGGAGATAACTATTTTACAGGGAACATGGGCTATGGAGGGTTAAGTGGCTTGCCCAAGACCACAAGGAGCACCTGTGGGACTAGAAACCCCAGTCCTTCAGGCCCAAGGTTGCTGTCCTCTAGTGGGATTTGAATCCTCGACCTTCCGGCCTGAAGTACCTTGCCCCAACCACTAGGCCACTCCTCCACTCCTTGTCTCTACTATCTCCAATGGGAGACTATCCATGCATTTACCACTCTTTCCATAAAGCGTTGCTATTCACCTGTAACAGGTGATCTCCTGGAACAGCAGGAATTTAGTCTTCACATATGGGTGATACTGGGTATCGACGGAGCCCGCACAGGAAGCTCCCCAGCTACCAATAAGAAAGCCTGGGATACCATCGAAGTCAATAGCAAAGATGATGTATTGGATTTCTTGGTGCCAAAAATAGATTCACATTTCATTTCATGACCTTGAAGCCCTTTTTGGCCATCTGTTAATATGAATCACAAGGCGGTGACTTATGGTCAGGCCCCAAACACTGCGGGGACTATTTGTGGGTTTCCATAAGCATCTGGAGCACCTGGGATACTTTTTAAATCTGCTGGCAAGTTTTTGGGACATGCTGTCCAGATAAATAGCTGCAGAATCAAACAATGTGACTGAACCGCCCGAGACCTAAACAGTCAATGATAGTGGCGCAAAAGGAATTTTAAGACAGTTTTTTTTTATCACAAGGACATTAGAAAGAGAAAAGCGCACAATGCATGCATGCAAGGAGTTGGAAAAGTCTCCTGCTTGAGGGCTCTGTCAGTAACAACACTCATATGTGACAGTTCATCCTGCCTGTCCCATTGAGAAAAACAATTTTCAAACCTTTTCACGACACTCAAGTCGGCAGCAGACAATATGGCCAAGGTTCTGCACTTCATGTTGTCCTAAAAAGCTGAAAGTGTGCCAAGTAGGAAATTGATGGATAGGGGGGAAAATACAAGGTCCACCAATGCTTCCACTGCCTCCATTTGACAGCTGCGATTTAGCACTAAAAAAAGAAGGGCCATACATTTGGGCTGCCAAAATTCAAGGGAGCAGTACAGTATAAGGGGTGAAGTACTTCTGTCCATAAAGCATAGTTACTCACCTCTAACAGGTGATCTCCGGGAACAGCAGGAATTTAGTATTCACACATATGGGTATCGTCGGTACCAACGGAGCCTGCGCAGGAACGCTCCCCAGCGTCCAATTAGAAAGCTTTTGGGAGCATCCCACAGTGCCTGCGTGCTGCCTTCCTGCCTTTCCCAACTGCCTCTCTCCAGTTGAGTTTAAAGCTGAGACAAAGAGAGAGAGAGGGAAAGAGAAAGAGATAGAGAGATACAACTCCTAGGGGAGGTGGGTGGGTTGTGAAGACTAAATTCCTGCTGTTCCCGGAGATCACCTGTTACAGGTGAGTAACTATGCAATCTCCAGGAACAAGCAGGAATATAGTCTTCACATATGGGGACTCCCTATTTATTTATTTAACAGTTCTTCTATACCGCTCTATTTTAGATCAGAGCGGTTTACATTTAACATCAACTATACAACACAAGGAACTTTGAGTTGTATTTACAATAAACAGGGAGATCAACTTGGAAGTAACTGGGGGAAACTATGTACATTCTTAATTCTATACATTGCTTTAGATGCCAGGGAGAGACCCCAGAAGTTGTGTGTCCCTGTGAAAGGGCTCCACTTCCCCCCATGGATCTCTGGCATCCAACCAAGGATGGCGGGTAGGCGTTGATTAGGTATGGAACAGGTGTTGAAAAACCGCCTGACCAAACAAGGCATCCCGGCGGGAGTCCTTCTCCAAGCAGTAATGGGCTGTGAAGGTATGAACCGAGGCCCAAGTGGCTGCTCGACAGATGTCGTCGATAGACACAGAGTGCAGATGAGCCATTGAAGCTGCCCTGGCTCTCACATTGTGAGCTGTGACATGGCCCTCCAGAGGAAGATTCTTACTCTGATAGGCAAAGGAAATACACTGAGCAATCCAGCTGGACAATGTTCTCTTGGAGACTGGAAGTCCCAAATGAGAAGGATCAAAAGCAACAAAGAGTTGAGAGGACTTTCTATGTTGCTGTGTTCTTTGTAAGTAAAAGGCTAAAGCTCTTATACAGTCCAAAGTATGAAGATTCCTTTCTGCATTTGATGCATGAGGCCTTGGAAAGAACACAGGTAGGTAGACCGCTTGGTTAAGATGAAAAGGCGAGACCACCTTTGGCATAAAGTGTGGATGAGTCCTAAGGATTACCTTGTATAAGGTGGATCAGCCACTAGTGCCTGCAACTCACTGATGCGACATGCTGATGTGATTGCAATGAGAAAGATAACTTTCCAAGAAAGGAATTTCAATGAGGTAGTAACTAAGGGTTCGAAAGGTGACTTCATGAGCTGACCAAGAACCAGGTTTAAGTCCCATGCCACCGGTGGTGGCTTAATGGGAGGCTTGATATGTAGATGAGTCTCCTGTGGAGTCCAAGTACCTTGGGTGGAGAAGTCTTGCAGATGAGCTCCCCAACCCATTGGTGAAGCATCTGTTGTGAGAGTTGCCTGGGGTAAAGGTTGTTGAAATGGGGACACCAGCAACAGGTTCTGAGTGGACTGCCACCATTGGAGAGACAAAATAAGGCGATTTGTGTTTGCTATTTTGTCTGACAGGCACCCTGATGCCTGGGTCCATTGAGTGGATAAAGTCCACTGGGCTGCTCTCATATGGAAGCGAGCATAAAGAACCACATGCACTGTAGATGCCATGTGGCCTAGTAGTTGTAACATTTCTCGGGCAGTGAGAAGAGGTTTTAGCACAGCTTGAGAAGCTAACTGCACCATGCAAAGGCAACGGGCCTGGGGAAGATAGGCCCTTGCTTTTCTGGTATCCAGCAAAGTTCTTATGAACTCTAGAGACTGAGTGGGAGTTAGACTGGATTTTGGGATGTTTATGACCAGACCCAAATACTGAAGGATATGCATTGTGCAAGATAGGGAAGTCCTGGCCTCTGACTCTGATGGGGCTTGAATGAGCCAGTCGTCTAAGTAGGGGAAGACAATATCCCTAGAGTGCGGAGAAATGCTGCTACCACAGCCATGCATTTTGTGAACACTCTTGGTGCTGAGGCCAGGCCAAAAGGAAGCACCCTGTATTGGTAGTGCTTTCCTTGAAAAAGGAACTAAAGGAACTTTCTGTGAGTTAGGTGGATGAGAACATGAGTGTACGCATCCTTGAGATCTAAAGAACAAAGCCAATCCTGACTGTGAAGGTATGGCAGCAGAGTTCCCAGAGAAATCATCTTGAATTTCTCTTTGAACAGGAATTTGTTCAATTCTCTGAGGTCTAAAATTGGTCTGGATTCCCCTGTTTTCTTTGGGATAAGGAAAAAGGGGGAGTAAAACCCTGTACCCTGTTGATGAATGGGTACTTCTTCTATTGCCCCTTGGGCAAGAAGCATAGTGACCTCTTCATCTAACAGGTTGATGAGAAGGGTCTGAGAATTGAACTGTCTTACCATTGTGTGAGGGGGCATGCACAGAAAGTGCAGTTTGTACCCCTCTTTTACAATGGAGTGTCCAATGCTCTGCTGTTATCTGCTCCCACCTGGGGGCAAAGTGACAACCTTCCTGGAATGGTGGAAGGCTCTGGTCCATTGAGGGCCAGGAAGGCTAAGTTCTCTAGATGAAAGTCAAAGGCCTTGTGGCGGCTGAGACTGCTGAGATGTTTGAGGCTTAGCAGTCTTCGCTTTCCTTTGTTTAGATGGTTGCTGACCTTTTCGGGCAGGCTGACCTGCAGAACATCCCCGATGGGAATAAGAGGGATAAAACCTCTTCTTTTTTGAGAAGAAAGGCTTTTTAAAATATTTTTTTCTCGCAGGATCAGCTGTGGCTTTGGATAACCTATCCAAAGTGGTGTTGTCAGCATCTAATTCATTGGCTTTTTCTTGCCAATTTTTTCCAAATAGATTCTCACCTGTACAAGGAATATTGCCCAGTTTGTCCTGCACCCAGAGCTCCAAATCAGATGCCTGGAGCCAGGCAATTCTACGTGCACCTATGGCAATGGCAGAGGTTCTGCTTATGCACTCAAAACAGTCAAAAGCTGCACGGTTGACAAACTTAGACACATCCTGGGCATGTTTGACCAGTGTGAGAAAATCCTGCCTTCTATCCTCAGGAAGAAGAGGGCTCAAAACCTCTAGATCTCCTGTGACTTCCTTAAGGAACATTCCCATATATAAAATATAGGAACTGATCCTGGCAGAAAGCATGGAAGCCTGGAAAGTACAACGTCCAAAGGCATCCAAAGTTCTACACTCCCGTCCTGGAGGATTAGAGGCATGTCTCTTTGCACTCCTGATTCCACTACAATAGAGTGGTGAGGAAGCTGAGTTTTCTGGAACACAGGACAAGGAGGGACTCGATACATGGTATCCAGTCTGCAAGAGTGAGGAGAGGTGGTGAGAGGTGTCTCCCACATTCTCAACATGAGATCATGTAAGATCTCATGGATAGACAAGGTAGCTGCCTCCTTAGGAGCTTTGGGATATTGTAAAATCTCCAACTCCTTAGCCCTGGGCTCCGTCTCAGGAGCCACAGTAATGGACAATCCATGAGCCACCTTCCTGATGAAATCTTGAAAGGAGATATCTTCTGGAGGAGACATCCTTCGTTTAGGAGAGGAAGGTTCCTCCGGGAGAAGTATCCCAGTACCGGCAGAGCTATCAGAATCCGCGGAGTCCTCCGAGGATTCGAAGTATCGTCTGTTCGGATGCTCTTGAAGAGTCCGATAACCGTACCGACCAAAGTCGGTACCAGGGGTAATCGGTACCTGTGTATCGGCACCAGAAGGCATTACATGACTAGGTGCCGGCAAAGCCAATACCGATGTCGATGCTATCGGTACCGGTTGAACCGTCTGACGCGGTTCAGAGGGTGTCGATGCGGCAAGGAGAGCCGCCAGACTGCGTTCAATAACCAGGAACCTCTGGTCTATCGATGCTGCCGATGCCTAGTTGTCGGTACCAGAGACAGCCGGTATCCCAGAGCATGACACCAGTAGTTCTGCCAAGGTCGAAGCCTCGAGAACATCCTAGATCCCCGATAGTGCTTTGGAAGCCGAAGCCTCCTGCCGGGGCAATTTTGACGGTATGGAACCCTCAAGGGCAACGCCAGAGGCATCTCGATGCTTGGCATCTCGATCTACCCTTTGAGGACCGGCTGGACTTATGTTTAGTTACCTGAGATCCATGGGAGGAAGACAAAGCCCTGGAAGACGTCGATGCCACCGAAGCTCCATCGGAGGGAAAAAGGGCACTGAGCTTGGCAGCTCGGTTCTGTCGACCCCTTTTGGACATCATGGCACAAGCCATGCACTCAGAGTTGGAGTGGTCAGAACCTAAACATTTAAGACACCACTCGTAGGTGTCGGTGACGGAGATGGTACCGCCACACTTGGTGCATTTTTTAAAAGCCGAGGCGGGTTTCTCCATAGTGGAGGAAATTTTGGGCCTAAGGCCCAAAATGGCGCGTGCACCTGGAAAAGTTTGGAAAAAAGGATAGTATTTTTTTTTTTTTTAAAGATAAAAAGAAAGATCCACCGGCAGTACCAGTATAGCTTCGAGGAAGGCAGACGTGACCACAAAAAAGAAGGAGGAAAAAAAAATTTCTGAGGTGACAGGAACATGACCTGCTGGCTCCACGGAAAACAAAGAACTGGAGAGAGGCAGTTGGAAAAGGCGGGAAGGCAGCACGCAGGCGCTGTGGGATGCTCCCAAAAGCTTTCCTTTTTGGGAAGCTGGGGAGCGTTCCCGCGCAGGCTCCGTCGGTACCGACGATACCCATCTGTGAAGACATTCCTGCTTGTTCCTGGATATTGCGACGGCTAATGGTTCAAAGGGCGGTTTCATGAGCTGCCCAAGAACCAGATTTAAGTCCCATGCCACCAGTGGTGGCTTAATGGGAAGCTTAGTTAAATGAAGGCTTCTCATAAATCTTGCTATGAGAGGATGAAAGGAAACAGGTTGTCCATTTAGAGGCTTGAAAGACGCTGCAATAGCACTCAAATGAACTCACTGAATTGTTCTTAAGCCCTGCATTTCATAAATGAAGGAGATACTCTAGTAATGATTCCAGAGGTATTGCAAGAGAGTTAAGACCCTTCTACGAGCACCATATGATAAACCGTTTCCACTTAAATGCATAAGAGCGTCTTGTGGAAGGCTTCCTAGAAGCATAAAGGATATCCTTTACATGCTGGGAAAGGTTAAGACCGTGATGTTCTAGGCCAGCGATGGCGAACCTATGGCACGCGTGCCAGCTGTGGCACGCGAAGGCCTTGCAGTTGGCACGCGTGAAGGTCCGCAGAAAAAGAAAAAGCGGGCTCTGGCTGCTGCCGCGGACGCGGCAGCATGCAGTGTCCCGCGGGGCCCCCTCCGCCCGCTAAGCCCCTCTGCAAGGGCTTTCAGATTCGCGAGGGAGACAGCGTCTCCCTCGCGTCTCTGTTAAGCCCGCAGGGGCTAATGGGAAATTTCCCATCAGCCCCTTTAGACGCGAGGGACTGATGGGAAATTTCCCATTAGCCCCTGCGGGCTTAACAGAGACGCGAGGGAGACGCTCTCCCTCGCGAATCTGAAAGCCCTTGCAGAGGGGCTTAGCGGGCGGAGGGGGCCCCACGGGACATTGCATTCTGCCGCTGCCGCGGCAGAAGCCAGAGCCAGCTGCTTTTTTTTTTTTTTAAATTTGCCATGGGGGGTGGGTTAGGACTGCTAATGGGCTAGGGGGGGGTTAGGACTGCTAATGGGCTAGGGGGGGGTTAGGACTGCTAATGGGCGGGGGGGGTAGGACTGCTAATGGGCTGGGGGCTGATGGGGGCTGTCTGGAAATGGGGTGATGGGGGGTTAGGACTGGTAATGGGCTATGGGGGGGGTTAGGACTGCTAATGGGCTAGAGAGGGGGGGGGTAGGACTGCTAATGGGCTAGGGGGGGTTAGGACTGCTGATGGGGAGGGGTTAGGACTTGAGGTGGGCTGTTGGGTGGGGTTAGGACTGGAAATGGGCTGATGGGCGGTTAACACTGGAGGTGGTCTGATGGGGTTAGGACTGGTAATGGGCTATGGGGGGGATTAGGACTGATATTGGGCTATGGGGGCTGGGACAAGAAATGGGCTGATGGGGAGGGGTTAGGACTTGAGGTGGGCTGATGGGGTTAGGACTGGTAATGGACTGTGGGCTGATGGGGGGGTTAGGACTGGCAATGGGCTATGGGGGGCTGACTGGAAGTGGGCTGATGGGGGGTTAGGACTGGAAGTGGGCTGATGGGGGGTTAGGACTGGTAATGGGTTATAGGGGGGGCTTAAACTGAAAATGGGGTGATGGGGGGTTAGGACTGGAAGTGGGTTGATGAGGGGGGGATAGGACTGGTATTGGGTTGGGGGGTTGCTAGGACTGGAAATGGGTTGGGGGGCTGCTAGGACTGGAAATGGGCTGATGCAGGGACTAGAAGGGAATGGAGGCTGGAACTAGAAGGGAGCTGGTGTTGGGGGAGGATTAGAATGGGATGGGGCTGGGAGAGTAAAATGGAGAGGGGAAAAATATTTTGTGTGGGAGGGATAAAAAATCTACAATTGGCCGGGTATTGGGAGAGTAAGTGGGGATTGAGGATGGAGAGGTAAATTTTGAGTAGATGAAATAGGAATGAGGAAAGAGCAAAAGGAGAAAGATTAGTATGTTAAAGCAGATGTAGAGAGAGAATGGAAAAAAAACCCAAGAAGACAGAAGAAAGGACAAATGGACAGCAGATGGAGAGTTAGCAGAAGACACGAAGAAACCAGAAGAAAGTGGCTAGAACAATTGCAACTGAAAAAAAATGCACAAAAGGTAGAAAAATATCTCTTTATTTTGAATTTATTAATTGGAATATGTCAGCTCTGGGAAATGTGCATCATTAATTTTTGCGCTTTGTTTAGTACAAGAGGAAATTAATATATAGTTTTATTTCTACAGTGTTGTTGTATATTCCAAGTTTGGCTTTTGGGGTTCCCAGTTTAATTATTGTCTTCCTGTTTCTAAATTGTGATTCCTTGTTTGGTAATGGTCTGTTCTGCATGTGTAACTGAGCTGAGGTATTCTGTTTATATAATTCCTATTTGACATTGCCACTTGTTCTTTCCCCAGTAGGTCATGTATTGTTGTTCTCTGAGATGTATTGGTTTAATATTTGCAGTGTTGCCTTTTGATAGGTAGAGTATGGTGCTTTGTGAGTCCTGGTAGTGCTGTTAGGATACGGCGGGTTTGCTATGGGTTCTAAATGGGCAGCGTTTGTAGTAGTTTCTAATGTGCCTGGCGGTTGGTACTGGATTATAGTAATGTAGAAACCTTTTAGTCTTTCTTTATCCATATACTCATTAAGAGGCATGTTTACTAAAAGTTAGTGTATGGTAACATTATGCAAATATTTATGCAAATGAAGCACCTTATGCAAATGGAGCTTTAATTGACGTGCTGGCACTTTGAGGAAATTCTTTGGTTTTGTGCGGCAGTTTGGGCACTCGGGCTCAAAAAGGTTAGCCATCACTGTTCTAGGCTTTCAGCAACCAGGCCCTGAGATGCAGAGACTGGGGATTGGGATGCTACAGCATGCCATCCTCTTGAGAAAGGAGATCTGGAGCAGATCCTAACGCCAAAGGCAGAGCTTGAGAGAGATGTAGGAGCAGGGGGTACCACATTTGCTGTGGCCAACGTGGAGCTATGAGGATCATATGACCTCTCTCTCTCTGAAGCTTGAACAGGGTTTTGGGAATTAGGGGAATGGGTGGAAAGGCATACAGGAAGTCCTGACCCCAACAGAGGAGGAAGGCATCCCTGGCCTGACAGCCCTGAGCCGAAATTCTGGAACAGAACCGGGGAAGTTTGGCATTCATTGGACATTCAGAGGTCTATGTCCGGGGTTCCCCAAATTTGATAAATTTTGGCCACCTGGTCTGCATGGAGAGACCATTCGTGTGGAAGCAGAACTCGACTGAGTCTGTCTGCCCAAGAGTTTTGAATGCCTGGAAGATACACCGCAAGGAGATGAATCTTGATGCTCTCTGGCGAGGGCCCATAGTCGCAAAGGGCCCTCGCCAAGCTTCGTTGCAGAGCGACAGAGAGAGAGTAGTTACTCACCTGTAACAGGTGTTCTCCAGGAGCAGCAGGAATCAGTCCTCAGATATGCGTGACGTCGGTGCCGACGGAGCCCTCGTGTGGAGTATTTCCCCAGCTTTCAAAGAAAGCCTTTGGGAATGCAGCACGCATGCGTGGTCCCCTTCCCGCCCCCAAGGGTGCCATCTTGCTCAGTCTGATGACATAGCTAAAAGACAGCAAAAACACAAAATGAATCATATAACTGCAACTCCAAGGGGAGGAGGGAGGGTCGTTGAGGACCGATTCCTGCTGCTCCTGGAGAACACCTGTTACAGGTGAGTAGCTACTCTTTCTCCAGGACCAAGCAGGAAGTCAGTCCTCACATATGGGACTCCCCAGCTTCAGGCTACCGGGAACCCAAGCTGAAAAATAAGCTCCCTCTAGAGCGTCAGCATCTGTGAAAGAATCATTTCTGAGAACGCCCCCGTACGGTAGCCCAACACAAGGGCTGGAGGGTAGAAGTTGCCTAAACCTCAAAGTGATTATGTAGTACCACCTGTCCGAAAGCACTGTCCCTACGGGACTCCCTCTTGAGGCAGTAGTGGGCCGCAAAAGTCTAGCTTGAAGACCAAGTAGAGGCCTGGCAGATGTCCGCCAATGGAACAGAGCGGAGATGAGCTACTGACGCGGCCTGGGCCGTGACTCAACCCTGCAAGGAGAGGCCGGCTGCCCTGTATGCCCAGGCGATACAATCCGCTACCCAAAGGGACAACGTACACTTGGAGACAGGCAATCCCATTTTATTAGGGTCAAAAGATATGAAGAGCTGAGGAGCCCTTCGATGCTCCTGCGCACGGTCTATGTAAAAGGACAACGCCCTTCTACAATCCAGGGTATGCAGGACTGTTACAGCCCGGCTGGCATGCGGCCTGGGGAAGAATGTTGGAAGAACCACCTCCTGATTGAGGTGGAAGGAGGAGATAACCTTCGGAAGGAACTTAGGGTGAGTCCGCAAGACCACCCTGTTCTTACAGAACCGTGTATACGGTCTATCAGAAACCAGAGCCTGTAGAGTTCACTCACACGGCTGGCCGAGGTAAGAGCCACTAAGAACGCCGCCTTCCAGGAAAGGAAGCGTAAGTGACAGGTAGCCATCAGCTCAAACGGTGGGCAAGTAAATTGGTGCAAAACCACATTTAAATCCCACTCAGTGGCTGCTGGACGGATCGGAGGCTTGAGCAAAAACAGGCCTCTGAGGAAGTGGGACACCAAGGGGTGACCCGACAGAGATTGGCCCTCTATCTGTGAGTGGTGTGCCGATAGAGCACTGAGGTGGTCCCGAACAGAGTTGGACTTAAGGCCTAGGTCCGACAGGTGAAGCAGATAGTGCAGCATATCTGCACCACTGGCACCAGGCACGAAAAAGGATCCTCCTGGCGCTGAGCACACCAGGAGGAGAACCTACGCCACTTGAGGGCATAAGATATTCGGGTGGATTGCCTCCTGGAGGCCAGAACCACCTCTTCCACTTCCTTAGGTAGAACTAAGGGGGCTAGAACTACCCTTTCAGCAGCCAGGCCATCAGATTGAGGGACCTGAGGTTGGGGTGCAAGAGAGATCTCTGATCCTGAGAAAGGAGATCGGGCTGCACCACCAGAGGGAGTGGAGTGTCCACCGCCAACTGCAGGAGGAGTGGAAACCATGGTTGCCTCGGCCATCTGGGGGCTACCAGAATCACCGAGGCCTTGTCCTGAAGAACCTTGAACAAGGTGCGGGCTACTAGAGGCATGAAAGGAAACGCATACAGTAGGCCCGTGGACCAAGAAATTAGAAATGCATCTGCTGCTATTCGGAGAGGATGCGGTTGCCTGGAACAGAACCTGGGTAGCTGACGGTTCAGTGGACTTGTAAAGAGATCGATGGTTGGAAGACCCCATCTTAGAAAGATCCCTTGGACCACCAAGGGATTCAAATGCCATAAGTGAGGCTGTAGAATCCTGCTCAATCTGTCTGCCAGGGAATTTTCCCGGTCAGGCAGATAAACTGCCTTGAGAAACATGTTGTGTTTGATTGCCAAAGAGCACAGGGCCTGCACATCCTGACACAGAAGTTTGGAGCCTGTGCCCCCTTGCTTGTTCACATAGAACAGTGATGGCTAACCTTTTTGAGCCCGAGTGCCCAAACTGCCGCACAAAACCAAAGAATTTCCTCAAAGTGCCAGCACGTCAATTAAACCTTAACAACAATATTTTAGAGCCTTATAATGATGTTCCAGATCACCATAAGAACATAAGAACATAAGAACATAAGATATGCCATACTGGGTCAGACCAAGGTCCATCAAGCCCATTTTGGGCAAGGATACTGGGGCGTTACAAATTACACAACACTTGTCTTTCACCATGATGAAGAAGTAGTCCATTTCCCATTCATCATGAAAGTGGTAGGTTTTGCTCTTCTTTGGAACCCAGCTCCCGCGCGGGTCCTATAATCTCGCGAGAGGACGGCGCACGAGCCCTAGCGTGCAGCTTCTCGGCGAGAGGCGCGCAGAAGCTCCGACCGGAAGGGGAAGCGCGGGGCCGGGCTGGGGCCTTTCTCCTAGCACAGGGGTCTGCAACCTTTAAGACATAAAGAGCCACTTGGACCCGTTTCCGAAGGGAAAAAAAAAAAACTGGGAGCCGCAAAACCATTGCGACATTTAAAACAAATCTAACACTGCATATATTGTTTCTTACAGTGTACCATCATAATCACAATCACAATCATAGCCTGAGGTAAATATGAGGGCCCAAATGTAATCCACATTATAAATATATTATTATATTATTGTCACTTTTCTTTTAATATTTTTTTGACCCCCCTCAGAACTACTTTTCATAGAAAACGTTAAATTTACTTACCGTATTTTCCGGCGTATAAGACGACTGGGCGTATAAGACGACCCCCTACTTTTCCTGTTAAAATATAGGTGTTTGGCCTATACTCGCCGTATAAGACTACCCCTCTTCCAGCGCACACCAAAAAAAATACGCCGGAAAATACGGTTAATTAATCACAACAAGTAACAATATTTGATTTCAAAATTATGATGATTTTGTAGTCAAATCACTAATATGAAATAAAATTATTTTTTCTACCTTTGTTGTCTGACCAATTTATTCTCTGATCATGCTGGTCCCGATCTGAGGCTTCTGCTTTCCTGTCTTCTCTTAGCTCTGTTTCTGTGGTCTATGGTCCATCTGCCATTTCTTCTCTCTTCTTTCGTTTTCTTCACTTCTTTCCATCAGCCTATTTCCAGTCCCAGTAACCCTCCCCAGTATCAGCCCCTTTCCAGTCCTCACTCCCAGTACCTTCCAATGTCAACTTGCATTCCCATGATTGCCACTGGTGTCCATTCCCTTCCAGTCCCCCTCCTTCCCCACTGACCAGTCCCTTCTAGTACAAATACCATGGCAGCCCCTCTCAGATCCACTCCCTTCCAGTTCCATTCTCCCATCCCCTCGCATCAGCCCATTTGTAGCCTTAGCCCCCAGTTTTCTTCCAGGGCCAGCAGCTCTATCCTCCCCTTCCCACAATCAGCCCATTCTCAGTCAAAGCCCCCCAATCAGCTCACTTCCAGTGCTAATCCCCCTCAACCCCATTACCAGTGCTAGCCTCCCCTAATCAGCCCAATACCACCAGTCCTACCCCCCCCCCATCACCAGTCCTATCCCCCCATCAGCCCATTTCCAGTCCTAACCTCACCGATCAGCTCATTTCCAATGCTAGCCCCCCATCAGTCCATTATCAGTCATACCCCCCTATCAGCCCATTACCAGTCCCAACCCCCCCCTTGATCAGTCCATTCCCAGTCCTAGCCTTCAACCCATTACCAGTCCTAGTCCCCTCCCATCTGCCCATTACCAGTGCTAGCTCCCCCATCAGCCCATTATAATCCTAAGCCGCAATGTCTCTCGCCTCTCTCCAGCATTTATCCCGTCTGTCCAGTATGTCCCTGTCTCTCCCCTTTGTGCATGCCAGCCCCCCTCCCTCCATGTCAGCCCCCGTCCTTCCATCTGTCCATGTCAGCTCCCTCCCTCCCTCCCTGTCAGCCCCACTGTCCATGTCAGCCTCCCTCCATGTCAGTCCCCCCTCTGTCCATGTCAGCCCCCTCCCTCCCTCTATCCCTCCTTCCATGTAAGCCCCCCTCCTTCCATCCATCCATATCAGCTCCCTCCCTCCATCCATCCATATCAGCTCCCTCCCTCCATGTAAGCCCCCCTCCTTCCATCCATCCATCCATATCAGCTCCCTCCCTCCATGTAAGCCCCCTCCTTCCATCCATCCATATCAGCTCCCTCCCTCCATGTAAGCCCCCCTCCCCCCCTGTCGATGGTAGCCCCCCTATCCCCTTGTCTATGGTTGCCCCCCCCCTCTCCCCTTGTCGATGGTAGCCCCCCCCCTCTCCCCATGTCGATGGTAGCCCCCCCCCACTCCCCATGTCGATGGTAGCCCCCCCCCCTCTCCCCATGTCGATGGTAGCCCCCCCCCCTCTCCCCATGTCGATGGTAGCCCCCCCCCCTCTCCCCATGTCTTCCTCCCTTCGTCTGCAGCCGCGGCTCCCTGCCTCTTAGGGAACCGCGGCTGTGCTTGTAAAATCGTTGCGGAGCCCTTCCTGTCTTGACGGGCTCCGTGCAGCATTGTCCCGCCTCTAAAGGAAATTGAGATTTCGCAAATCTAGGATGGGCCTGAGGCCTCCAGTCCTTTTTGGTACTAGAAAGTACCTGGAATAGAAGCCTCGCCCTATCAGATGGTGGGGCACCGGTTCCACCGCCTGCTCCTGTAAAAGACTTGCCAACTCTCGAAGGAGGAGGTTCCTGTGCAGAGGGAGTCTTGGAGGCTCCCCTGGAAAATAGGAGGGGGGTAACTGGTTGAAGTGGAGCAAATAGCCCTTTTGGACTATGCTCAGTACCCAGGTATCCCCTGTTATGGCTGACCACCTGTGGGCGTACAGTGTCAGCCGGCCTCCTGTGCTGAGAGGACCCAGCTGAGGAGGAGAGGCTATGCAGTGGGAGTCAAAACCCTGGAGCTGATGGCGTGGGGTTTTTCTGCCTACAGGGCCAATGTCCCTGCCCCTTGGCCTGCTGACCCTGATGGGGAGCTGTAGAGGCCTGAAACTGAGGGTAGGATTTGTAGGCAGTAGCCTTCCTCGGGTAAAAGGGCTTTTCCCCGAGCCCTTTTTCTTCCGAGAAGGGGCAGAGGTTTTCCTGGACAGCCTTGTCCTGGTGAGGGTCTCAGACTCGAGTTCTGCAGCCTATTCAGCCATGGGTTTGCCAAAAAGGTTCTCACCTTGGCAAGGGACATCGACCAACTTGTCCTGTACCCATGGCTCGAGGTCCGATGACTGTAGCCAGGCCTGACAGCATGCACCGATGCTGGCCGCGGCTACTCGGGCTGAAGCCTCGAAGCCATCATAGGCTGCTCAAGAGAAACTTTGAGCACTCTCGAATCCCCGATGACAAAGCCTTAAAACCTCTGCAAAGGTTCCTCGGAGAAGCCAGCTGAGAACCGGGCAATCTCCTTTGCGAGGTCTCGGAGGTACATGCCCATGTACAGCTGGTAATTCTGGACACGGCAAGCCAGCATAGAGCCCTGGAAGCACTTTCTACCGAGGGCATCCAGGTTCCGGGCCTCCCGGCTGGGGGGCACCAAGGAGTGCATCTTCTGACTCTTCAGACGATGCATGGCCGATTCCACAACCATGGAGTGGTGTGGTAGCTGTGCCTTCTGGAACCCAGGGCTCTTACGGACTTGATAAATGGAATCGACCCGTTTGCTGAGAACTGGCGCCGAGGCCAGTGCCTCCCACATGCGGAACAGCAGCCGTTCCAGCATCGGAGGAACCGGTATAGTAAAGGCCTCCTTAGGCGGAGAGTCATACTGGAGGGCCTCGAGCTCCTTGGCTCCTCCTCGAGATCTGCAGGGAAGGCCAAGGCTTTGGCCATGTCCCTCACGAAGTCCGTGAACCGGGTATCCTCCGGTGGGGATCGTCTCTGAGGCTCGGACTCCGATGAGTCCGATGGGACGCACCGGGTCTGGAAAGTGTCCAGGGACTCGTCGTCCTCCGTCTCCCACTCGGACCCCTCCGAGGAGGACTCGAGCAGCTCTGGCTGGGCGGGCATCAATGCCATCCGCCCTGACGCCGAGGGCACCGGCGTCGACAACCTTGGCCCCGAGCGGGAGAACAAGGGGGACCTTGGCCGAGGATCGACTCGAGACTGCATTGACTCGAGGATCGGCTTGGCCTCCGGGTCGATTTGGACGTCGAGGTCCCGGTGGTCGGGGCAGATGCACTGGTGAAACCGGCGATCAGTACCCGCTGCTGCTCCATGAAGGCAGCCAAGCTGCTCTCCAAGGCCGTCAACCTGAGACTCAGCTCAGGAGACTCAGCAGCCCCCGACTTGGGCCCCGACGGCGGCTCCCCCGGAGGGGAGTCTACAAGGACAACAGCACTCACGTGACTCGGGGGACGCCGGCTCCACTCGAGGCAACTTGGCAGGCCTCTCCAACTCGGAGGCCCTGGGATGGCAGTCAGGGCTATGCAACCTGGCCCTCGAGGGACCAAGAGCGTCCACCGACGCTGCCCTTGCGGGTTTCAAATTCCTTCTGTGTTCCCTCGAAGGAGACTCTCTTTCAGAAGAGCCTCGACGGTGCTCGGGGTCGGACTCCTGAGACGTCGAGGCCTCTGACGAGGTCCGGGCCCGGCCGGACGCGGAGTCAGAAAAAAGTCTTTCACGCTGATGCTGACGGCTCCTCAGTGCCTTAGAGGACATTTTGCCACACGGGACACAGACCACCGGGTCATGGTTAGGCCCGAGGCACCGGAGGCAGCAGTCATGTGTGTCGGTGAGAGACATTAGCTTCTTACACCGATCACACTTCTTGATCCCGCTGGCAGCCATCGGGGGAAAAAGGACCCCTGCAAGGTCGAAAGACCGGGCTGCCAGTGAAAGAGGAAAAAAGCGGGAACGCTAGTCACGAAGAACAAAAACCGAAAAACCAACGTCGAACCGGGCAAAAACCACGAATCCAACGCAGGAAAAAAATCAACTTTTACCGGGTAACGACACTCGTCCGTCGGGCTCCGTGGAAAAAAGAAGACTGAGCAAGATGGCACCCTTGGGCGGGAAGGGGACCACGCATGCGCGCTGCATTCCCAAAGGCTTTCTTTGAAAGCTGGGGAAATGCTCTGCACGAGGGCTCTGTCGGTGCCGACGTCACCCATATGTGAGGACTGACTTCCTGCTTGGTCCTGGAGAACCTGTTCCGCCCTGCTTGTTCACATAGAACATGGCTACCTGATTGTCTGTTTGAACTAGGACTGTCTTGTAGCTGAGCTGGGTGTGAAATACTTGAAAAGCAAGGAAGATTGCTCTGAGATCCAGGATGTTGATATGAAGATAGGCCTCCTGTGGAGTCCAGGTACCCTGGGTAGAGAGGCCTTGCAGATGGGCTCCCCAACCCACCTGTGAAGCATCTGTTGTTAGAGTGGCTTGGGGTGGGGGTTGCTGAGAGACCCCACTAAAAGATTTCGGGGTGACTGCCACCATTGGAGGAACAAAATAAGGCGATCTGAGTTTGCTATTTTGTGTGACAGGCAACCTGACGCCCGAGTCCACTGAGCTGCCCTCATATGGAGGCGAGCATAAGGAACCACATGCATGGTGGAAGCCATGTGGCCTAGCAACTAACATTTCCTGAGCAGTGAGGTGAGGTTTTAGCACTGCTTGGGAAGCTAACTGCACAATGTGAAGGCAGCGGGGCTGTGGAAGGAAAGCCCTTGTCTGTCTGGTATCCAGCAGAGCTCCTATAAACTCTAGGGATTGAGTGGGAGCAATGTGGGACTTTGGGAAGTTTATGACAAGTCCTAAATACTGAAGGATGCGCATTGTGCGACAGAGAGCAACCCTGGCCTCTGGCTCTGAAGGAGTTTGAATGAGCCAGTCTAAGTAAGGGAAGACGAATATTTCCAGGGTGCGGAGAAATGCTGCCACCACAACCATGCATTTTGTGAACACCCTTGGTGCAGAGGCCAGGCCAAAAGAAAGAACCCTGTATTGGTAGTGCTTCCCTTGAAACAGAAAGCGAAGGAACTTTCGGTGAGTTGGATGGATGAGAACATGTGTACGCCTCCTTGAAATCTAGAGAACAAAGCCAATCCTGACTCTGCAGGTATGGCAGCAGAGTTCCCAGACAAATCATTTTGAACTTCTCTTTGAACAGGAATTTGTTCAATCCTCCGAGGTTTAAAATGGGTCAGTGTTCTCCTGTTTTCTTTGGAATAAGGAAATAGGGGGAGTAAACCCTGTACCCCGTTGTGGAATGGGTACCTCTTCTACTGCCCCTAGAGCAAGGAGCACAGTGACCTCTTGACCTAACTGGTCATTGAGAGAGGTCTGAGAATTGAAGTGTCTTACCATTGTAGGAGGGGGCATGCTGAGGAAAGGAAGCTTGTACCCCTCTCTTACAATAGACAGAGTCCAATTTTCTGCTATTATCTGACCCCATCTAGGGGCAAAATGACATTACCTTCCTGGAATGATGGAGGGTTCTGGGCCGTTCAGGGCCAGGAAGGCAAAGTTCTCTAGACAGGAGTCAAAGCCACTGTGGAGGCCGAGTCTGCTGAACCGGTTGAGGCTTAACTGCTTTTGGCTTCCTTTGCCTAGGTTGTTGCTGCTGTCCCTTTTGGGCAGACTGACCTAAACGATGTCCCTGCTAGGTATAGGAGGGATAAAACTTTTTCTTCTTGCTGAAGAATGTTTTCTTAGAGGATCTTTTCCTCGCAGGATCAGCTGTAGATTTAGACAATCTATCCAAAGTGATATTGTCAGCATCTATCTCATTAGCTTTTTCCTGCCAAAGAGATTCTCTCCTGTGCAAGGAATATTCTCTAGTTTGTCCTGTACCCAGATTTCCAAGTCAGATGCCTGGAGCCAGGCAATCCTATGTGCACCTATGGCAATGGCAGAGGTTCTGCTTATGCATTCAAAGCAGTCAAAGGCTGCACGATTCACAAACTTGGAAACAACCTGAGCATGTTTGACAAGGGCGAGATAATCCTGCCTTTTATCATCAGGAAGGAGGGGGCTCATATGCTCTAACTCTCCTGTGACCTCTTTAAGGAACATTCCCATATACAAGCTATAGAAACTGATCCTAGCAGAAAGCAAGGAAGCCTGGAAAGATCGACGTCCAAAGGCGTCAAGAGTCCTACACTCACGTCCTGGAGGATTAGATGCATGCCTTTTTGCACTCTTTATCCATCTCATGGCTGATTCCACCACCATAGAAGGGTGTGGTAATTAAGTCTTCTGAAACCCAGGACAAGGAGGAACTCAATACATGGTGTCGAGTCTTCGAGAGTGAGGAGATGTGGTTAGAGGTGTTTCCCACATTCTTAACATAAGATCATGCAAGATCTCATGAATAGGTAATGTAGCTGCCTCCTTGGGAGCTTTAGGGTATTGCAGGATTTCCAATTCCTTTGCCCTAGGCTCTTCTTCAGGAGCCAATGTGATGGAAAGACCTCGGGCCACATCTCGGATAAAATCCTGAAAGGACATATCCTCTGGTGGAGACATCCTACGCTGAGGAGAAGAATCATCCTCAGGGTCATTCCATGTCAAGTGGTCTAGGGCTCCCCGCATGACCATCACGGATTTTGACTAAATTTTATATTTAGAGCCCCCCCCCCCCCATGTCTCAAATGAACTTTGGTAGAGTTTTAGGTTCTCTGGTGTTAAACCTGTTGAGATATAGCCGTTTGTTTGACCCCATAGCCTGAACATGTACAGTACACCATTCAAAATTTCAGCAACTTTGGAGACCTAATATTGTTCTTATTACTTGTTTATAAGAAATGAAACTTAACTACCCTGCACATCTTTTTGCGCTCTTTTTAATGAGACAAATAATAATCTTTTTTGACTGTGTCAGAAATAGACACATTGCACCAAAGTCGGGCAAAGAAATTGGCGGCCTAAAAAAATTAAAAGTTTAACATTGCAGAGCTCCTGAAATAAGCAAACCAACATGAAATTTGAGGCATAGTATCTCGTGGTACTGTTTTTGTGTTTATAATTTCAAGCTCCTAGCCCTTTTCATTAATTTGCAAATTAAGTGTAAAGTTGATAATTTTTGCAAAAAGGCTAAAAATAGGGCATTTTTAACTCCCTTTTACACAAAAGTATCTTCTAGAAACGTTTTCAAACTACTACCATTAGAAAGAGCATGTTTTAAACTCCCTAAAAAAGTTAATTTGATTGACTAACGCTGGCATACAGTGCTCTAAAGAGAGGACCAAAGTCAGTGGACATTGCCATGGCAACAGCGTATATTTCATCATATTATTATTGTTAATTTTTTGGATCATACTTGTTTTAACATTTTTATATTGAAAAATTATCAATATTGTATTGCGTTGGTCCATGATGACATTGTCACTACCAGTTCAGGAACATGAACTGGCAACCCCATCGCCATAGAGGTCACGCCCGATAGCTGTGCAATACCAGCCACGGGTGGGTTTCTTAATCTAGGTTCCCAAGCCTTTAATTTGGTTTCTTATTTGAGGTTCCAAAGCCTTCAGTGGGTGTCTGTTTCCCAAGCCAATGATTGGGCATCTTATCCTAGGTTCCCAAGCCTAAATTGTGTATCTTATATGGTTCCCAAGACAAAGTACTCACCTCAATTTTAATACTAGCAATTTTTTTACATTCTGTTATGTTTGCAAGCCACTTCCTTCAAAATGGATTCTGGGAATTGATAATGTCGGCCAGATGATGTAACTGAAGGTGCAGGGAGCATGCTCATGAGGTGCTGCTCTGGAATCTAGCAAACATCTTGCCTTTCTGGCCAATAAAACGAATGAGCAGGACCTTGAGGATGCATAAATGTTATCAATGCATCATTTTCCTCAGCTGAAACTTCAACATTGCCAATCCACCATTTGTTGTCATAGATGCAAGTTACGTAGCAACCAAGGGACAACTCCAGATAATTTCAAATTCAAAACAGCAGTTTTGGAAATTTTGGCTAAAAAACTTATTGTATCATTTGAAACTCTGCTGACACAAGCCAAGTTTGAGTCAACTGGTACAAATTGGTGATGCTCTCTAGTGCCAGCTATTGTGCTGCTTTCTTTCCACCTTTCTTCTTGAAACTTCCTGCTTTTTTCAAATTTCATCTTTTGCGACATAAATATATTTAATTCCGTGTATATTTTGGTCACAAAAGTTATACAGATCTTTTGGTGTCAATATTTGGTCAGAAGAAGGCCTTTGTAGACTTGCTCGGGCTGCCAAATATTTAGTTGTGCCACCAACCCCATCACAAGGTGATTTTCCATGGCTTGTGCCGAAAAAGTTCCATTCAGCCTCAATATTGAAATTGTTTTTGTGGTTGCATAAATTGACAAAGTTTTTGTAGTTTTTATATTGCGCTGCTGAGCCATCACTGAAGTAGTATATTTTCGTAACATCTGCTTGGGTCAACAAAAATTCGATAAGCTTCTGAATAAACACGTGTACTGACACGGTATCATGTTGCATATGATCGGAAATTATGCAACAATTAACAATTTGCAAGGTGCCCACTTGGCATAATAAGCAACAAATGGATGTACTGTGGCCTGTGAATTTTCCCAGTGAAAGCCCTGGGCAGCATCTTGGACAACAAATGAGTAATTTTCGGCAAAGTCCATCAAAACAATGAACTCTGTTTCTTTTAAGTCAGCTTTCAGTGACTTCAGATATTCACTTTGGTGTTTTGAAACAAAATGATAGCCTGTCAGCTTCCAAATTTTGCTTGAAAGTTTTTCAACAAAGTTGTCCACTGTTAATATGCTTGGTTCCAGTATTTCTCGGTCAGTGTGAATCCATTGTTTGAATTCAATTGATTCCTCTGCATCATAATCCTGGAATATTTTAACCAAATACGCTACAAGTGATTCTTCGCCAGGGCAGCTTTGGCATCTTTGTAGCATACATTCCTTGGAATTCAGGTCACACACTGTCTTTTCCATTAGCAGCTTGTAGTCCTCTTTAATATTTGCACCTTGCACCATGAGCTTTACATTCTGATGTATACTGCAGATGCAAACAGAATGCATGCCTGAAGCACCAACAGTCACACACCACTTTGGCCTGAGATCACAGAATTTTGAAAAAACAATTTCTGCTCCAAATTTATTATGATATGCTACATACAACTCTTTAAGATTATACAACAGCAACCGTTTTTGTTTTTGAACTTTGACACCATCGAGTCGCACTGAAATGCAGTCTTTTTTGCCAGGACACATTCTGCTAAATTCATCATCTTCATAGAAATCCTTGACTCTTTTAGCGACTTCCTCTGATAATGGTTTGCCAATTTTTGCATCAGGTAAAGCACAAATGCCTTTGTCTTTCTTGACTTTTCAGGCCATTTTGACCATACGTTCAGAAACGCCAAACTTCATTGCTGTTTCCTTTATTGACCAACTTTTGGGGCCAAAGTCAACAATTGAACTTTTGTTGACCTATTGGATATATCAATCTTTGCTTTAATTTCTTTAATAAGCTCAGTGTAATCGCTACATAGACTGCATTCTGCAGATGGACTAGATTGTTCAACTTTGTCAGCCACTCCAGCAGCAGACATTATTTTTTTTTTGTTACCACGTTCTGTGTGCGCTCAATCTTTTGTTTCAAATAGCCAGCTTTGTCTCTACTGCTTATTCTTCGTATTTTTAATGGAGAAGTGCCTAAAGCAGTCAAGCTTTGATCAAGGGTGTCCAAGGCATCTGGATCAAAATCATCCGAAGATGAAGATGCTGTGGCTTCAACCATAGAAGCATATTTTGCTTTGCACCTGATGCAAATTTTCTGGCCTGGCTTTACATTCATTTTGGTCACTCTTTTCAAGCCCTCAGACATGGCTAAACTTACTTTTGATAATCCACTTTTAGTGACGTGATTCTGCTTTTCAAACGGATTGCAACACGACTTTTGGTTCATTTCATATTTGCTGAGATACTGTGCTTGGTGATGCAAGCAGATACTGTCATTGTCTGTAAGGTCAACTTCTGATCGTCGAGTAAAGCACAGTTACTTACCTGTAACAGGTGATCTCTGGGAACAGCAGGAATTAGTCCTCACATATGGGTACGTCGGTACCGACGGAGCCTGCACGGGAATGCTCCCCAGCTTCCCAGAATGAAAGCTTTTGGGACATCCCACAGCGCATGCGCGCTGCCTTCCCGCCTTTCCTACCAACTCTCCTCAGTTCAAGTTTAAAGCTGAGACAATAAAGAGAGAGAGAGAGTAAAGGAAAGACAAAGAGAAAGATACAACTCCTAGGTGAGGGGGGTGGGTTGTGAGGACTAATTCCTGCTGTTCCCAGAGATCACCTGTTACAGGTAAGTAACTGTGCTATCTCCAGGAACAAGCAGGAATAAGTCCTCACATATGGGGACTCCCTAGCTAAGATGCCTGGGAGATCCCCAAGGGTATGAGACCCAGAAGGGTTCCTCGTCTTCCTATGGATCTCAGGCATCCATTCAGGGAAGGAGGGCAGGAGTTGTTCAAGAATGGAACAGGTGTCTGAGGACAGCCTGAACAAACAAGGCATCCCGGCGGGAGTCCTTGTCCAAACAGTAATGGGCTGTGAAGGTATGAACCGAGGCCCAGGTGGCTGCTCGACAGATCTGATCGATGGACACAGAATGAAGATGAGCCATAGAGGTGGCCATGGCCCTCACATTGTGAGCAGTGACATGGCCCTCCAGAGAAAGGTTCTTACTCTGGTAAGCAAAAGAAATACACTGAGCAATCCAATTGGACAGTGTTCTTTTGGAGACTGGAAGTCCTAAATGAGAAGGATCAAAAGCAACAAAAAGCTGGGAAGACTTTCTATGTTGCTGTGTCCTGTGTAAGTAAAAAGCTAGAGCTCTTTTACAATCTAGAGTATGAAGGTTTCTCTCTGCAGCTGATGCATGAGGAGCTGGAAAAAAGACAGGTAAATATACCTCTTGATTAAGATGAAAAGGTGAAACCACTTTAGGCATAAAGTGAGGATTTGTCTTAAGGACTACCTTATCATGATGGAACCTTGTATAAGGTGGATTAGCCACTAAGGCCTGCAGTTCACTGATGCGGCGAGCAGAAGTGATTGCAATAAGGAAAATAACCTTCCAGGAAAGAAATTTCAAGGAGGTAGTGGCTAATGGTTCAAAAGGTGGCTTCATAAGCTGACCAAGAACCAAATTTAAATCCCATGCCACCGGAGGAGGTCGAATGGGAGGTTTAGTTAAAGTTAGGCCTCTCATAAATCTTGCAATAAGAGGATGAGAGGAAATAGGTTGTCCATTGATAGGTTTAAGGGATGCTGCAATAGCACTTAAATGGACCCTTACTGAATTTGTCTTAAGGCCTGCATTGGAAAGATGCAGGAGATATTCCAATAGAGAATTCAGAGGAAGTGCCAGAGGGTCAAGACCCTTTTGAGCACACCAAATGGAAAATCTTTTCCATTTAAAGGCACAGGAACGCCTAGTGGAAGGTTTCCTGGAAGCATGAAGGATATCCTTCACTTGCTGCGAAAGATTGAAGTCTTGAAGGTCTAGGCCTTCAGTAACCAAGCTCTGAGGTGAAGGGACTTGGGGTTTGGATGCCACAAAGTCCCCTCCTCCTGAGACAGAAGGTCTGGAGCAACTCCTAAGTCCAGGGAGGGGGCTTGGGAGAGATGTAGAAGCAGAGGGTACCACACTTGGCGTGGCCAGCGTGGAGCTATGAGGATCATAGATCCTTGATCCCTCTGAAGTTTGAACAGAGTCTTGGGAATCAAAGGAATGGGTGGAAAGGCATACAGGAAGTCCTAAACCCAGTGAAGGAGGAAGGCATCCTTGGCCTGAACTCCCTGACACGGAATTCTGTAACAGAACCGGGGAAGTTTGGCATTCCACGGACTTGCAAATAGGTCTATGTCCGGGGTACCCCATTCCTGGAAGATTCTGAGTACCTGATCCATGTGCAGGGACCATTCGTGCGGAAGCAGAACTCGACTGAGCCTGTCTGCCCAAGAGTTTTGAATTCCTGGGAGGTATACTGCCAGGAGATGGATATGATGCTCTCTGGCGAAGGCCCATAATCTTAGAGCTTCGTTGCAAAGCGACAGAGAGCCAGTTCCTCCTTGCTTGTTTATGTAAAACATAGCCTGATTGTCTGTTTGAATGAGGACTGTCTGGTAGCTGAGGAGGGTATGAAAGACCTTGAGAGCTAGGTACACTGCTCGAAGTTCCAAGAGGCTGATATGAAGGGAGGCCTCCTGTGGGGACCAAGTGCCTTGGGTGGATAGGTCCTGTAGATGAGCTTCCCAACCTGTTAGGGAGGCATCTGTTGTGAGGATTGCTTGGGGCAACAAAGGTTGGAAGGGGGTCCCCAGCAACAGATTTTGAGTGGACATCCACCATTGGAGAGACCAAAAGAGACGTGTGGAGTTTGCTATTTGGTCTGAGAGAGCTTCTGAAGCTTGAGTCCATTGGGTGGACAAAGTCCACTGAGCTGCTCTCATGTGTAGGCGAGCATAGGGCACCACATGTACTGTGGAAGCCATGTGGCCTAGTAGTTGTAGCATCTCCCGGGCAGTTAAGTGGTCCTTTGACTGAATCTGGGAGGCTAATTGCACTAGACGTTGGCAACGAGCCTGGGGAAGATAGGCTCTTGCAGTAGTGGTGTCTAACCAGGCCCCTATGAATTCTAGGGACTGAGTAGGGGTGAGCTGAGACTTTGGGAGGTTTACCACAAGTCCCAGATACTGCAGAATGCTCCTGGTGCTGTCCAGGGAAATTTGGGCTTCTGACTGGGATGGAGCTCGGATGAGCCAGTCGTCCAGATATGGGAAGACAAAGATTCCCAGAGTGCGCAGAAATGCAGCAACTATTGCCATGCATTTGGTGAACACTCTTGGAGCAGAGGCCAGACCGAAAGGAAGGACTCTGTATTGGTAATGTTTGCCCTGGAACAGAAAACGTAGGAATTTTCTGTGGGATGGATGGATGAGTATATGAGTGTACGCATCCTTGAGATCTAGAGAACAAAGCCAATCCTGACTCTGTAGGTATAGAAGGAGAGTGCCTAAAGAGAGCATCTTGAACTTCTCCTTGTATAGAAATTTGTTCAATTCTCGGAGATCTAGAATGGGTCTGTATCCCCCTGTTTTCTTTGGAATGAGAAAGTAGGGGGAGTAAAACCCTGACCCCTGTTGAAGAAGAGGAACTTCTTCTATGGCCCTCTGGGCCAGAAGGGAGGTTACCTCCTGACCCAGAAGGTCGAGGAGAGATGTGGGAGAATTGAAATGTCTCACCATGGTGTAGGGAGGAAGGTCTGAGAAATGAAGTTTGTAGCCCTCTCTGATGATGGAGAGGGTCCACTGCTCTGATGTGATTTGCTCCCATCCGGCAGCAAAATGAGCTAACCTTCCTGGAATGGTGAGAGGTTCTGGCTGTTGTAGAGCCAGAAAGATTAAGTTCTCTAGTACCAAGTCAAAACCCCTGAGGGGCTTGGGACTGCTGGGTTGCAGCAGCCCCTGCAGGTTTAGGCCTGGCCTGTTTAGGTTGCTGACGCTTAGTAGCAAAGCGACCTGTAGAAGACTGTTGAGCAGAAGTGGAAGGAAATCTGCACTTCTTGTAAAAAGACTTTTTAAAAGATTTTTTTTGGCCGGAGTGGAGGTAGACTTAGAAAGTCTATCCAGAGCAGCATTTTCTGCATCCATGTGAGTGGCTTTAATTTGCCACTCCTTGCCAAACAAGTTTTCACCTGTACAGGGCAGATTTCCTAAACCATCTTGAACCCAGGGTTCTAGATCAGAAGCCTGGAGCCAAGCAATTCTACGAGCAGCTATAGCAATGCCTGAGGCTCTGCTGGCACCTTCAAAAGAATCAAAGGCTGCCCTGTTGGAAAACTTTGAAATGTCTTGAGTATGCTTAAGCCAAAGAAAGAATTCATCCCTTTTATCTTCTGGAATAAAAGGGAGAAAGTTGTGCAGTTTTTCTGCAACTTCCTTCAGAAACATACCCATATAAAGGCTGTATGAATTGATTCTGGCAATAAGCATGCTAGCTTGGAAGATCTTCCTACTAAAAGCATCCAAGGTCCTGCATTCTCTTCCTGGAGGAGTAGAAGAGTGTCTTTTGGAACTCTTTATCCTCTTCATAGCTGACTGCACCACAATGGAGTGGTGAGGAAGCTGAGCTTTTTGAAATCCAGGAGGAAGGAGGGACACGGTACATAGTGTCCAATCTACGAGAATGAGGAGAAAGGGTGAGAGGAGTCTCCCACAAGTCAATCAAATGTTCTTGAAGAATTTCATGAATTGGCAAGGTGACTGCCTCTCTGGGAACCTTAGAGTATCCCAAAATATCTAATTTTTTTGCTCTAGGTTCTTTTTCAGAGGTTACTGAAATAGAGAGTCCTTTAGCTACTTCTATTATGAAGTCTTGAAAGGACAAATCCTCTGGAGGAGACATTCTCCTTTTTGGAGAAGAAGGCTCCTCAGGAAGGGTGACAGATACTGCAGGAGACTCATCCGAGGACTCAATCATCAGAAGAATCGAAGTATCGCCTGCCCGATTCCAAAGATCGATAGGTGTATCGATCGGTACCGACATCAGGTGTCCCCGGTACCGGGTCGGTACCGAGAAAGAGCCCAGGACAGGGCGCCGGAATCGGCATCCTGGCCGATGTCGATGCAGCCGGTACCGGTATCGAGGTTGGTGCTGGTACCGACAACATGGCTTGTTGCGGTACCGACGACGTCGCAGCCTTGATGAAAGCCAGTATGGCCTGCTGCATGGATTGCACAGTGTGATCCATGGACGCCACGACTGCCTGGATGTCGGTACCGGGAGATTGTGCCGGTACCCCAGAGCAGTCTAACAGGTGATCGGTCGAGGCCGTGCCATCGATGTCAACCTGTAACCCCATAGGAGGAGCTTTGGAAGCTGGAGCTTCCCGCCGGGGTTGTTTGGCTGGGGAAGGATCCTCAAGGGCAAGCCCGGAGGCATCTCGATACTTAGAGGGAGATTTGCTCTTTGAGGACCTGCTAAAAGTATGTTTGGTTACCTGAGATCCATCAGGAGAGGAAGACCTGGAAGATGTCGATGCCACCGCCGGTGCATCCATGGGAAACAGCACATGGAGCTTGGCTGCTCGGTTCTGTAACCCTCGTTTAGACATTAGTGAACAGGACTGGCAATCCGGGACGGAGTGTTCAGGCCCCAAACATTTAAGACACCATTCATGGGTGTCTGTCACAGAAATTGTACCGCTACACTTAGTGCATTTTTTGAAGCCAGAGGCTGGTTTTTCCATGAGGGAAAGTTTCTTGTGGGCCTGAAGGCCTAAGAAGAAAAATACACCAAGTGAGGGAAAAATTATATATATATATTTTTTTTTTTTTTTAGAAGAAAAGAAAAGAAAAGAACGGCGGTACCGGTCCGGCGTCGGGGAAGGCAGACACGCGACCAAAGAAATAGATTAAAATAAAGAACTTCTTCAGCGGTGACAGGAACACGACCTGCTGGCTCTGCGGAAAAGAAGAACTGAGGAGAGTTGGTAGGAAAGGCGGGAAGGCAGCGCGCATGCGCTGTGGGATGCCCCAAAAGCTTTCATTCTGGGAAGCTGGGGAGCATTCCCACGCAGGCTCCGTCGGTACCGACGTATCCATATGTGAGGACTTATTCCTGCTTGTTCCTGGAGATTAAGCAATTTCTCGCTTGCTGACAAGCAGCTCACAGAATGGAGCCCAGTTTTATTGGAATAAAATGAGCCATGGTGACATTTTGATGACAAGTTTTGTCCAACGGTACATTCAGGCATAGGAGGATTGTTATCAAGTGATTCGATGTCCATTTTGAAGTAAATTAATTAGTAAATGTGTACCAACTAATGCTAATCTGAAAATCTATACGTTAAGCTCACGACATATATGCATTTAACAGTTATTGAGCAACTCCTATGGAAATAAATGTTTTAAATATAACATTTGGATAACGTTAGAACTGCAGGTTGAATTACATGCCTTTGTCAAGCATGGTAATGTCCGCTATGTTTAGCCCTCTTTTCAGGGTATTGTATGCCAGGGTTAGTAAATTAAATCCGCTCTTCTAGAAAGCTTAAAACATGCTTTCTAATGAAATTGGTTTCAAAACGATTTTAGAAGATACTTTTGTGTAAAAGGAGGTTAAAAATACCCTATTTTTACATTTTTGCAAAAAATCAACTTTACACTTAATTTGTAAACTAACGGAGAATGCTAAGAGCATGAAATTATAAATTCAAGAACTTCAGCACATAGAGGTATTATGTGCAAAATTTCATACTTTTTACTTGGATTATATAGGAAGCTGCATGCCTAATTTTTAATTTTTTTAGAACGTCAATTTTTTTGGCTAGCTTTGCTGCAATATATCTACTTCCGACATATTCAAAAAATATTATTATTAGTATCATTAAATAGAGCGCAAAACGTTGTACAGGATAGTCAAGTTTCATTTTTTATAATAAAATAGCAAAGAAAATATAGGGTCTCAAAGTTGCTGAAATCTCAGACTCGTACTGTACAAAGTCAAGGTATGTGATCAGCCAAACGACCATATCTCAAAGTATTCCACGAGAGAATCTAAAACTTTACCAAAGTTAGTTTGAGACACATGGTAGTGTACATACAAAATTTCAGCAAAATCCAAGATGGTCGAGCGGGGCACTTTATATACTAGACCACTTGACATGGAATGACCCCTCAGGAAGAAGTACTCTGGTATCGGCAGAGCTTTCAGAGTCTTCAGACTCCTCAGAGGATTCAAAGTATCTCCGATCCGGGTGATCGTGCAAGGCACGGTACTGGTACCGATTACAGTCGGTATCGGAGTGGTCCGGTACCGACTTGTCAATGCCAGATAGATGCGCATGACTCGGTCCCGGTAGAATACCTGCAGATGTCGATGCCGTCGGTGCCAGTACCGATTGAATTGTCTGAAGCGGTTCCAGGGGCATTGAAGTTGTGAGAAGAGCCGCCAGACTGCGTTCAATAGCCAAGAATCTCTGGTCTATCGACACTGCCAATGCTTGGGTATCGGTGCCGGATGAAGCAGCCGGGACCCCAGAGCATGGCACCAGTAGTTCTGCCGAGGTTGAAGCCTCAAGAACATCCTGGAGCCCCGTTAGTGCTTTGGAAGCCGAAGCCTCCCGCCGGGAGCAATTTTGCCGGTGAAAGTCCCTCAAGGGCAACACCAGAGGCTTCTCGATGTTTAGAAGGAGATGTACCCTTTGAGGACCGGCTAAATTTATGTTTAGTTACCTGAGATCCATGGGAGGAAGATGAAGCCCTGGAAGACGTTGATGCCACGGAGGCTGCATTGGAAGGAAAAAGGGTGCTAAGTTTAGCAGCTCGGTTTTGCCGGCCCCTTTTCGACATCGTCCCACAGGCAACACACTCCGAAATAGAGTGGTCAGGACCTAAACATTTGAGGCACCACTCATGGGTGTCTGTGACGGAGATGGTACTGCCACACTTAGAACACTTTTTAAAACCCGAAGCGGGTTTTTCCATTCTGAAGGAAAAGTTGGGCCTCGTGCCCAAAATGGCACGTGGCACCTGAGGAGAAAATTACGGGAAAAGACTCCAGAAAGGTTTTTTTTTGTTTTTTTTTTAGCAAAAAAGAAAGAAGAACCAGCGGTACCAGTGTAGCTTCGACAAAAAAGAAGAATAAGGGGGGAATTTTTTCTGCGGTGACAGGATGTGCGACCTGTCGGCTCCGCAGAAAACGAAGAACTGGAGAGGGACAGTTGGGAAAGGCGGGAAGGCAGCACGCAGGCGCTGTGGGATGTTTCCAAAAGCTTTCCTATTGGACGCTGGGGAGCGTTCCCGCGCAGGCTCCGTCGGTACTGACGATACCCATATGTGAAGACTACATTTCCTGCTTGTTCCTGGAGATCAGGTGTTCTAACAAGCAGACACTGAATAACTGTTTTTTATGGCAACAGGCCATTATGGAGTTTGAGGGTTTTTTTTTTTTATTTTAATATAAAAAGAGGCAGACTGGAACAGAAAATATCAGGGCCTAGGGGTGGAATGAAGTAAAACATCCACATGCAATGGATGTGGTCTACTTTGATACTGCTCCTCCTAGGTGGTTTGTGAATAAGCTGAGCAGCCTTGGGATAGGGCCCACAGTAGTAAACTAGATCAGGAATTGTTTGGCTAACAGACAAAAGAAGGTTGTGGTCAAAGAGTAATTAGACCTGACCTGCCAATTAGTGTACCTGGAGGAACTCCAGTCCAGTCCTGCACCTCTGGGTAGTGCACCTCTTCCAGCAGCTTGGAGACTGAGCATGCCATCTTTCTGATGACAAGGGAGTAAGCGTAGTTACTCACCTGTAACAGGTGTTCTCCAGGAGCAGCAGGAATCAGTCCTCACTTATGGGTGACGTCGGCGCCGACGGAGCCCTCGCGGAGCAATTTTCCCCAGCTTTCAAAGAAAGCCTTTGGGAATTGCAGCGCGCATGCGCGGTCCTCTTCCCGCCCAAGGGTGCCATCTTAGCCAGTCAGATGACATAGCTAAAAAAAAGACAGCACAAAAAAATTTGCAAACAAACATAAGCAGACGATTGCAACTCCAAGGGGAGGAGGGAGGGTAGTGAGGACTGATTCCTGCTGCTCCTGGAGAACACCTGTTACAGGTGAGTAACTACGCTTTCTCCAGGACCAAGCAGGAAGTCAGTCCTCACTTATGGGACTCCCAAGCTCAAGGCTACCGGAGACCCTAAGCACAAAAATGAGCTCCCTCTAGCTCAGCAGCACAGAAGGAAAGAATCTTCGCTGAATTATCACCCACCGGTAGCCCACATCCGGGATGGAGGGTAGGAGTTGCTCAGACCTCAAAGAGATTACGGAGGACTGCCTGTCCGAAAGCACTGTCCCTGTGGGACTCCCTCTCGAGACAGTAATGGACCGCAAAAGTCTGGCTCGAAGACCAAGTAGCGGCCCGGCAGATGTCTGCCAGCGGAACAGAGCGGAGGTAAGCCACTGACGTAGCCTTTGCCCGAACGCAATGAGCCGTGACTCGACTTTCTAAAGAGAGTCCGGCTGCCCCATAAGCCCAAGAGATACAGTCCGCAACCCAGATGGACAGAGTACGCTTGGAGACCGGGAGCCCCAATTTATTGGGGTCAAAAGACACAAAAAGCTGAGCAGCTTTACGGTGCTCCCGCGTACGGTCAAGGTAGAAGTTCAATGCCCTTCTACAGTCCAGGGTATGGAGGACCGTTTCAGCTCGGCTGGAGTGTGGTCTGGGAAAGAAGGTTGGAAGTACCACCTCCTGATTGATGTGAAAAGGGGAGACCACTTTTGGAAGATATTTTGGGTGAGTCCGTAGGACTACCCTATTTTTGTAGAACCGAGTGTAAGGGGGATCAGACACGAGGGCCTGCAATTCACTTACGCGTCTAGCGGAAGTGAGGGCTATCAAGAACAGTGTTTTCCAAGACAGAAAACGGAGAGAACAGGTAGCCATAGGTTCAAAAGGCGGACAGGTGATCCGCTGCAAAACCACATTCAGGTCCCAGTCAGGTGCTGGCGGGCGCAGAGGTGGTTTAAGTAGAAGGAGACCTCGGAGGAACCTCGCTACGAGAGGGTCGCTGGAGAGAGGTCTACCGTCCACTGGCACATGATGGGCCGAAAGAGCACTGAGGTGAACTTTGACGGAGTTGGACTTAAGTCCCAGATTAGAGAGGTGTAGCAAGTACTGCAAGATCACCGACACCGGGCAGGAGAAGGGATCCTGAGACTGTTGGGTACACCAGACGGCGAAGCGACGCCATTTAAGGGTGTAGCATTTGCGGGTAGAAGGCCGTCGCGAAGCCAAGACGACCTCCTCCACCTCTGCCGGCAGGAGAAGGGGAGCAAGGACTACCCTCTCAGCAGCCAGGCCATGAGGTTGAGAGACCTGAGGTTGGGGTGTAGTAGAGACCCCTGATCCTGAGTGAGGAGATCCGGTTGTACCCCAGAGGGAATGGATCCTCCACCGCTAATTGCAGCAGGAGCGGAAACCACGGCTGTCTGGGCCAACGAGGGGCCACCAGGACCATGAAGGCTTTGTCTCGGAGAACCTTGAAAAGAGTCCGAGAGACTAGCGGGATGGGAGGGAAAGCGTACAGAAGGCTCCCCGACCATGAAATTAGAAACGCGTCCGCCGCAACCCGAAGGGGGTGTGGCTGACGAGAGCAGAAGCGAGGAAGCTGCCGGTTGTGAGGACTGGCAAAGAGATCCACCGTGGGGAGGCCCCACTTTAGGAAGAGCTTCTGAACTACCAAGGGATCCAGCCGCCACTCGTGCGGCTGGAGGATCCTGCTGAGTTTGTCCGCCAGGCAATTCTCTTGGCCCGGGAGATAAACTGCCTTGAGGAGAATGCCGTGACTGATGGCCCAAGAGCAGAGCTTCTGTGCCTCCCGGCAGAGGAGGAAGGAGCCCGTGCCCCCCTGCTAGTTCACGTAGAACATGGCAACTTGATTGTCCGTCTGGACAAAGACGGACTGGTGGGAAGTCAGGTGGGAGAAGGCCTTGAGAGCCAGGCGGATCGCCCTGAGCTCCAGGAAGTTGATCTGCTGAGCAGACTCCCACGTGGTCCAGAGGCCCTGAGTACGTGCCCCTTGGCAATGTGCTCCCCAGCCCAGGAGGGATGCATCCGTGGTCAGCACCCGGGTCAGCTGGGGTGACTGGAAAGGCATTCCGAATATCAGGTTCGGCTGCTGAAGCCACCACCGGAGAGACGAGAACAGCGGCTCGGAGACGCGCACTAGGTCTGCTAGGCCGCCTGTGGCTTGTCGCCACTGCTGGCGGAGACACCATTGAGCAGGCCGCATATTCAGGCGGGCATTGGGGGTCACATGGACGGTGGAAGCCATATGGCCGAGTAGTCTCAGGAAGCGCCTGGCAGAGACCAGGGGCTGGCTGCGAAAACGGTCGGCTAGTTCCATGAGCCGTTGAGCCCTGCCGAGCGGTAGGTACGCTCGTGCCTGAGGAGTGTGCAGCCTTGCGCCGATGAACTCGAGATCCTGTGAGAGGAGCAAAGTGGACTTTGCGAAATTTATAACAAAGCCCAAGTATTGCAGAAGAGTCACCGTGCGGTGTGTGGCGCTGGTGACCTCCGGAGCGGACGCCGCTCTGATGAGCCAGTCGTCGAGGTACAGAAAGACATAGAGGCCGTGAAGCCGGAGATGGGCCGCCACCACCGCGAGACATTTTGTGAAGACTCGCGGAGCAGAGGACAGGCCAAAGGGCAGTACTCTGTACTGGTAATGATTTCCTGCCACCACAAACCTTAGGTATTGGCGGTGGCTTGGGTGGATGAGGATGTGCGTGTAGACATCCTTTAGATCCAAGGAGCATAGCCAATCTCCCTGCTGGAGGTAGGGCAGAAGGATTCCAAGGGTAAGCATCTTGAACTGCTCCCGCACGAGGAACTTGTTGAGGTTGCGCAAGTCCAGGATGGGTCTGAGGCCTCCTGTTCTCTTTGGTATCAGAAAATACCGGGAATAAAAACCTTGACCTCTCAGGTGGTGTGGCACCGGTTCCACCGCCTGATCCTGCAGAAGACCTGCTAACTCCTGAAGGAGTAATTCCCTGTGCAGAGGGGGTCGTGGAGGTTCTCCCGGAAAATAGGAGGGAGGGACCTGGTGTAAGTGGAGAAGATAGCCTTCTCGCACGACTTGAAGCACCCAGGCATCTGCGGTGATGCTGGACCACCTGTGGGCGAAGTGAACCAGCCGGCCTCCGGTGCTGGGAGGAACCAGCGGGGGGGGAGAGGCTATGCTTAGTGAGTCAAAAACCCCGACCCTGCGGAGCAGGGGCTGGTGGTGCAGGCTTGGGGGCTTGCTGCCTACGGGACCCGTTACCCCGTCCCTTGGCCTGCTGGCCCTGTTGGGGAGCTGCAGGGGCCTGATAATGGGGGTATTGTTTGTAGGCAGTCGCCTTCCTCGGGTAAAAGGACTTTTTTCCCGAGCCCTTCTTTTTCTGGGAAGGGGCAGAGGTCTTCCTAGAAAGCCTGGTCCTGGTGAGAGTCTCAGTCTCAATTTGTGCAGCCTTCTCAGCTATGGGCTTGCCAAAGAGGTTTTCGCCTCGGCAGGGGACATCGACCAACTTGTCCTGCACCCAGGGCTCAAGGTCTGACGACTGAAGCCAAGCCTGTCGGCGGGCACCGATGCCGGCTGCGGCCACTCGAGCCGATGCTTCAAAGCCATCATAGGCTGCTCGGGACATGAACTTTGAGCATTCCCGAATGCCAGTGGACAAGGCCAGGAACCTCCGCAAGGGTTCCTCGGACAAACCAGCGGAGAATCCGGCTAGTTCTTTAGCCAGATCTCGGAGATACATGCCCATGTATAGCTGGTAGGTCTGGACACGACATGCGAGCATAGAGCCCTGGAAACACTTCTTACCAAGGCCATCCAGGTTACGGGCCTCCCTGCCAGGAGGCACCGAGGAGTGCATCTTCTGGCTCTTAAGACGATGCATGGCCGATTCCACTACCATGGAATGGTGTGGTAGCTGTGCCTTTTGAAAGCCAGGGCTCTTGCGGACTCGATAGATAGAATCGACCCGCTTGCTCAGGACCGGCGAGGAGGCCGGACTCTCCCACATGCGGAAGAGTAGTCGTTCCAGCATAGGAGGAACCGGTACAGTAAAGTGTTCCCTTGCGGGAGAGTCATACTGGAGGGCGTCGAGCTCTTCGGCTCGAGGCTCCTCCTCGGGGTCCGCAGGGAAGGCCAAAGCCTTGGCCATATCCCTGACGAAGTCCGAGAACCGGGCATCCTCCGGGGGGGACTGCTTCCGAGGCTCGGACTCCGGTGAGTCCGAGGGGACACACCGAGTCCGGAAAGAATCAGGCGACTCTTCCTCTTCAGACTCCCAGACCGACTCCGACGAGGACTCGGTGGGGTCGGCCCGGGCAGGGCGCGGCGCCTGCCGCCCCGACGCCGAGGGAGTCGGCGTCGGCGACCTCGGTCCCGAACGGGAGGCCGAGGGTGACCTCGACCGAGGATCGACTCGAGTTCGCATCGACTCGAGGATCGGCTCGGTCTCCGGGGTCGACTTGGACGTCGACGTCCCGGCGGTCGGGGCAGCGGCGCCAGCGAGGCCAGCGAGCAGTGCCCGCTGCTGGTCCATGAAGGCAGACAGTCTGCTCTCCAAGGCCGTCAACCTGAGTCCGAGCTCAGGTGACCCAGCAGCCCCCGACTCGGGCCCCGACGGCGTCGGGCCCGACGTCGGCTGTCGCGGAGGCGAGTCCAGAAGGACCACAGGACTTACCCGAGCAGGCATCTCCGACTCCAGGCGAGGTCGCTTCGTGAGGTGCTCCTTCTCCAAGGACCCGGGGCGGCTGTCGGGGCTATGCGACCTGGCCCTCGCGGAACCAGGAGCGTCCACCGACGCCGCCCTCGCGGGTTTCACCTTCCGACGATGGTCCCCGGAGGGAGAACCCCTGTCGGAGGAACTCCGGCGACGGTCCGAGCTGGAGCCTTTGGACGCGGAGGCCTCCGACGAGGTCCGGGTACGGCTGGGGTCAGCGAAGATCCTATCACGCTGATGCCGCCGACTTCTCAACGCTTTGGAGGACATTTTGCCGCAGGGCCCACAGATCAATTCCTCATGATCCGGGCCCAGGCAGCGGAGGCAAAAGTCGTGTGTGTCAGTTAGTGACATATTTCGGTCACACTGACCACACCGCTTAAAACCACTGGCAGCCATCGGGGGAAAAAGGGCCCCTGCGAGGTCAAAGGACCGGGCTGCCAGGGAAAAATCGAAAACGAAAGCTGACTAAGTCAGAAAAAACCGAAAAAAGGAAGAGGACTCGTGACCGGCGTCGCGAGTCCGGGCAGGAAAAAGACCGGCGTCGAACCGAAGGAAAAAGAATAAAATAATGAAGAATATATCGACTTTTTCGCGGGGACAAGACGGGGACGTCTGTAGGGCTCCGCGGAAAAAAGAAGACTGGCTAAGATGGCACCCTTGGGCGGGAAGAGGACCGCGCATGCGCGCTGCAATTCCCAAAGGCTTTCTTTGAAAGCTGGGGAAAATTGCTCCGCGAGGGCTCCGTCGGCGCCGACGTCACCCATAAGTGAGGACTGACTTCCTGCTTGGTCCTGGAGAACATATACCACTGGCACCTCCCACCAGTTCCAATAACCTATTGGCAAAGCAGACTCACAGGAGTAACAAAATAAGCAGGCAAACTTTGAATTCTATATAACCAAACAATCTACACTTCTCTCCCCCCCCTCCCGGAATACAGAAGGAATTCTTCCATGACCCTAAACGAGAAGGAGATCTACCTGTGATCCGCAGAAACGATGCCATCGCTTCGACAGCCAGAGACAGAGATCCTCCCAGATTGCACCTACCGCCTCTGCCTCAAAGGCATTCTTTTCTTGTTCCTGACTCCTGTCACCCCCTTCCAAGGGTACCTCCGCAAGGCCAGATTCACGAGCATTCAAATCGAGTGGGATCCAGGACCGGACTGGACTGGAGTTCCTCCAATAATTAGCAGGTAAGGCCTAATTACTCTTTCCTATACCGTTCCTCCAGTCCAGTCCCGCACCTCTGGGATGTAACAGAGCAGTTTGATCAATGGGAGGGACCCGTGAGGCCGGCTCGAAGGACCACCCTACGGAAATAGGCATCTCCCTCCACTTGAATGTCCAGCTGGTAATGTTTTGCAAAGGTGTGTAGGAGGACCACATCACCGCCTTGCAAATCTCCATTGGCGGGACTAGGCTATACTCCACCCAGGAGGCCGCTTGGACATGAGTGGCGTGTGCCTGCAGCTCAACCGGCACAGTCCTACCCTTAAACAAGTAAAAGCAATGGCTTCTCTGATCCATCTGGAGATGGAGGCCTTGGACGCTGCCTCTCCTTTCCATGGTCCCCCAAACAAAATAGACAACCCGATCTGTGGAATGCTCCTGTCCTCTTCAGATACTGCCACAGCATCCTCTGAACATCCAGCAGGCGCAAGAGTGCATCTGTGGCTTCCTCTCCTGCGCTTACCAGCACCAGCAGGGAGATTGACTGGTTCACATGGAAGGCTGAAACCACCTTGGGTAATTAGGAGGGAACGGGTTGGATGACCATCTTCTCCTTCGAAAAAGAAAGAAATGGCTCCTGACACGAGAGGGCTTGAAGCTCTGAAATCCTTCTCGCCAAGCCAATCGCCACCAAGAACACCAGGGTCAAATCCTTTAGAGAAGACCGATTCAATGGCTCAAACGGCTCCCGCATAAGGGCTGCCAGAACCAACATTCCAGGGTGGGACCAGTGCCCTCCAGTGCAGCCTGAGGCACCCCACTGTCCTCAGAAATCTTACCACATCCGGGTGAGCACCCAACGCCCCCTGGTCTCCACCTCGATAGTAGGAGATGGCTGCCAGCTGAACCCGCAGGAAGCTGGTGGCCAACCCTTTCTCAAAGCCCACCAGCAATAAGGCCAAAATGTCTGAGATGGTTGATACGAGAGGCTGGCACCCTCAATCTCCACACCTTCTCAACAATGCACCAGATCGGGACAAAGACAAGTAGACCATTTACATGCTCTAAGGTTTAGATTACTGGAGCAGAGTAACCCTGCTTCCTCTGTTGGAGACATCCTACGCTGAGAAGAGGAATCCTCAGGAAGAAGTACTCTGGTATCGGCAGAGCTTTCAGAGTCTTCAGACACATCCGAGGATTCAAAGTATCTCCAATCCGGGTGATCGTGCAAGGCACGGTACCGGTACCGATTGAAGTCGGCATCGGAGTGGTCCAGTACCGACTTGTCGATGCCGGATAGACACGCATGGCTCGGTCCCGGTAAAATACCTGCCGATGTCGATGCAGTCAGTGCCGGTTGAATTGTCGAAAGCGTGTTCAATAGCCAAGACTTTCTGGTCTATTGACGCTGCCGATGCTTGGGTATTGGTACCAGACGAAGCGGCCGGTACCCCAGAGTTCTGACGAGGTTGAAGCCTCGAGAACATCCTGGAGCCCCGTTAGTGCTTTGGAAGCCGAAGCCTCCAGCCGGGGCAATTTTGCCGGTGAAAGTCCCTCAAGGGCAACGCCAGAGGCATCTCGCTGTCTAGAAGGAGATCTACCCTTTGAGGACCGGCTAGATTTATGTTTAGTTACCTGAGATCCATGGGAGGAAGACTAAGCCCTGGAAGACGTCGATGCCACGGAGGCTGCATCGGAGGGAAAAAGGGTGCTAAGTTTAGCAGCTCGGTTCTGCCGGCCCCTTTTCGACATCATCCCACAGGCAACACACTCTGAAATAGAGTGGTCAGGACCTAAACATTTGAGGCACCACTCATGGTTGTCGGTGACGGAGATGGTACCGCCACACTTAGAGCACTTTTTAAAACCTGAAGCGGGTTTTTCTATTCTGAAGGAAAGGTTGGGCCTAGTGCCCAAAATGGCACGTGGCACCTGAAGAGAAAAATTACTGGAAAGACTCCAGAAGAAAGTTTTTTTGTTTTTTTTTTAAAGAAGAAAAGAAAGAAGAACCGGCGCTACCAGTGTAGCGTCGAGGGAAGGCAGACGCGATCACAAAAAAGAAGAATAGAAGGGATTTTTTTCTGCGGTGACAGGATGTGCGACCTGTCAGCTCTGCGGGAAACGAAGAACTGGAGAGGGACAGTTGAGAAAGGCGGGAAGGCAGCACGCAGGCGCTGTGGGATGCTCCCAAAAACTTTCCTATTTGACGGTGGGGAGCGTTCCCACGCAGGCTACTTCAGTGCCAACGATACCCATATGTGAAGACTACATTCCTGCTTGTTCCTGGAGATGGCAAAGAACAGTCATCTGTTCAAAGCCTCTCATGAGGTATTCCTTGGGGCCTGCCATCAGCAAACGTGTGGTGATCCCATCAGGATCAGCTGATGCCTGCAGAATCTTCTGTGTGTAACCGCAAGTTGGCCCCAGCCTCAGTGAGCAGCACAGTCTCCTGTGGTACAGAGAAGGATAAGCGGTCTTCAAGTTTGGGCAGCTTCGAGGCATAGGGCTGATTCAGAACCTTGATGCTCCGGACACTATGCTCCAATGAACTATAACATAGATACATCCACAGCCTCCTTTTGATGCTCAGCACACTTAGTCCCCAGTGTCTGGATAAATCCTTCCTCTTTGAGGGAGAATCTCTGTATAACTGCTCCCTGGACACCCTATGAATGCTCAACTCAAAGTGAACTCAATGACTGCTCGATGTCGATGCACTGCCAGTATTTGGTATAGCCAGGCACAGAAAGAGCAACAGCTCTTGCAGAACTAAGCAGGAAACACACAGAGCGAGAGTATTGATGACACAGGTGCTTTTATTGGGATCCCCAACGTGTTTCAGCAGGTTGCCTTCCTCAGGGGGTTATAAAAACTTGCAAACATAAAATAAACACAGTATATTAAAAACAATCATACAAAATTTATCAAAGAAACATAAAAATGGTAATGACATTGATAATAATTACAATATTGATAAAAATAACCACCACCAAATTAGAGCTAACCGGGCATAGTAAGAACAGAGATGATAATAATAATAATAATGACGTATCTAAATCTTATAATGCTCAAGATGAATAAATAAATAAATACTTAAAAGATAGTAAAATGATAAATAGTTAAAAGATATATGTTAAAATAATAAATAATTAGAAACATATATACAAATTTGTTAATAATCAATTATAATAGCATGATGATATAATCACTAACAAATATAGACATAAGATAATTAAAACATACTGATAAGAACATGTATAACATGTGTATGGAATAATAAATGTTGTACACAAACATCTTAAAACAGTATTGTAAACATCGCAGGGCAAAAGCAGAAAATAAAACCTGTAGTTGATTAGGTAAATCATAGACTTTAATCTATGTAAAAACATTTAAAAGAAAGTTGGGTTAAGTGAATCAAAAATCGTAGTTGTACTCACTCAACGCGCACACAACAGCAAGTCTTCAACTGGTGAAATTGAGAGGGGCAGATGGCCAGAGCCTCAACTGTGGAATTCCCAGATGAAAATACAATAGATTAAACTATAGATGAGGAGAAAATCAATCCCAATACAGATTTGGGAAACCGTAAAAACTAAACTAAATGGCAGGATCACACTAGGTGTAGAAAGTAATTAAAACTAACTACTGCCATGATATTGAAGTCCCGATGGGATTAAAATCAATGTGTGTACTATAAAATATACAAATAGTGTGCTGACACCATGAATGATACACTAAAACGAACAGGGTTAAGGAATGAGAGAGACTGGATCTTGAAATGCTTGCTACTTAACTGAAAAACCAACCTCTCAGATTGATTACTCATAATAATTAATTAAGACGCTACTCACAGCCCTGAGTTGAATCTTGTGTATAATAGTCACGATCCTACATACAGGATTGCAGCGATGATATAGTAAAAATCCAATGTAGCTAGCAAGGGAGAATGACGATGGTAAAAAACGGTGAAAAACGGTGAACTCTCTTAGTTTATATGAATGTACTATAGAGAAAGATATATCGAGCCCTTCAGTGCAAGAGACCTGTAGAGAACGGGTCACCATCCCCGATGTTAAAAAACCGTACGGATGAAGTGAAAGCATAGACCCTATTGTGGTAAACAAAATAATCTTGCAAATCCCCATCCGAAAAAATGAGGATATGTGATTAAGATATTTATAAACGTTGAATCCCCACATTTCCATGCGAACGTGGTAGCTCAGAGGGTCAAGGAAAAAAGTATTGTAAGACACATGCCGCTATTTCAAAGACATGGTGGGTGTATACCATTTCTTAAGGCAATTGTGCAATGTGAAAAACCAAAGTGATAGTGAGACAAATAAAAAGGAATGTTTTACCGAGGTGTACTTAATCAAGTACTTACAAAAGGATTGAATGAATCAGAGAAATTAGATACTTACCAAAGAGAGTGAGTATAAGAACAGCACTAACTCCGAGAAAATTGCAAATGCTCAGCTAAGATTGAAACTGAGTATTTCAAGACGCTGAAACTCGTGCCAAAAAAAGGGGGCGTGGCAAGAATCAAATTACAGGGCAGAGCTGCCTTCACAGAGGCAATATGTGTGGATATTGGAAACAATGTATAGACCATGTTACAGAGAAATCTAACCTAGGAGTTAAATATAAAGTCAAACCAGTGGTATGAAATGGTTGCCAAGCCAACTATTTAGTAAGCAATAACTGAAAATGAAAAATTGAATAATAAGCACATGTTGTGTGGAACCAACTAGTTAGGTGGTCTTAAAGGGGAAATGTATGAGACAACCATAATTACAAAAAATATAATTGCAAAAAACATAATTACAAAAAAACGGAGAGATCGAATTCCTGATTTAACCCCTTAGGCTCCAAACTGTCTAATTCAAAAATGTACCGTTGTTCCAATTTCAGTAATGCCCTATCAATATCTCCTCCTCTCCAATTTGGCGTTAACTACTCTCAGCACTGAATATTTTAGATCACTGATAGTATGGTTCTTTTCTTTCCAATGAGCTACCAAGGGCTTATCAGGTATGCCTCTATGAATACAACTCCTGTGTTCCACTATCCTAGTACGCACCTGTCTTTTGGTCTTCCCTACATAAAGTAGATTACAGGGACATATTATTATGTAGATAACATGCTCCGTTTTACAGTTAGAGAAGGACTGTAAATATATTTTATGATGTGAAACAGGATGAGTATATACCTCTTTGGTTGTGAAAACATGAGTGCAGACTGAACACCCGCCACACTTAAAATGACCCTTTAATGTCGGAGTTGGTTTATGCAGCGGAAGGGCAGATGATACTAACAAATCAGACAGATTTGGGTTTCGTTTGTGTGCTACTATGATACTCTTATTTACGAAAGGTAATAGAGGTGAAAGTAGATCCCACTGTTGTCTTAAGATGTTGGTTATATCTCTTGTATAATTGGTGAAGGTCAAAGAACACACAATTCTATCTTGTTTTGCACGTTCTTTTTTATGTAACAATAATGCCCTATCTGTGGTGCTCGCCCTATGGTAGGCCTCCCTAATATAACGTTTGGGATAGCCGCGCTGTTGAAATCTATGTTGCATATCTATTGCATGTTTCTTGAAATCCTCTTCCATGGTACAGAGTCTCCTGACTCTGAGGAATTGACTTATTGGCAAGTTGTTTTTCAGGGACGCATTGTGGAAGCTATTGTACTGTAACAATGTGTTTCTGTCCGTAGGTTTCCGATAAAGTTCAGTGAGGAATCCCGTTTCTCCTTTTTTTATTTTAATATCCAAATATGATATTTGATTATTACTAAATGTACCATCAAATTGAAGGTTAGAGTCTAATGAGTTGAGCCACTCAAAAAATTCCAAAAGCGTTTGTTCAGTGCCCTCCCATATTACCAAGATATCATCAATATATCTCCTCCAGAGACGGATGTTGGATTGAAATGGATGTGTTTTTAGATACTTTCTTTCAAAATCTGCCACGTATAAATTGGCGACATCTGGGGCCATGGAAGACCCCATGGCCACCCCCTTAATCTGTTTATAGAAAATGCCCTTGAAAGCGAAATAGTTCTCAGTCATTGCTATGGTTGCCAGTTGTGTCAAAAAAAATGTGGGTGTACGGATGGGTTTTGGTCTCTGAATGAGAGTATCTGCTAGAACATCCAAAGCCTCTTTTTGAGGGATATTGGTATACAGGGAGTTGATGTCTAAGGTTACTAACAATAATTGATTGTGATAATGTGGGAAATCATGTAGGATATTGATATGCGTGGAATCTTGAACATACGAGTCAATTTTAGTGACAAAGGGTCTCAGATAAACATCGAGGAATTTAGAAATAGGTTCGAGAAGTGACCCAAGAGCGGAGACTATCGGACGTCCTGGTGAATTATGTAGAGACTTGTGGATCATATATATTGTGGGAATGATAGGATGCAAAACTGTTAAGAAAGCTTTCTCTTTAGGTGTTAAATAACCTGCTTCCTGACCTATATAGAGAAGTGTGTCTATCCGTTGTTGTATGATGTGCGTGGGATCGTCATAGATTTTTTGATAAAATTGAGTATCATTAAGTTGACGTAAGACCTCAGTAACAAATGATGCGCGGTTCTGTACAACTAACGCTCCGCCCTTGTCTGCTGGCTTGATTATGATGGAATTATTACCACGAAGGTCCTGAATAGCGGATTTCTCCTCCTTTGTAAAATTGTAATAAACTCTGCTCTTCTTTTGGTATAACTGATCAACTTTAGATAATACCACCTTTTATTTATTTATATTTTATTTATTTAAAGTCTCTTATATACCGCACTATTCGGCATCAGCGCGGTTTACATGGAACAGAAATGCTCAGTACAGTTAACACTATGCTATGAGCAGTGGATTAACATTGGATGGAGGTATCCAGGAGGAGGGTCTCTTGATAACTGAGGGATCAGGTATATTATCCTGTGCATTATGAAAATGATCCATAATTCTGAGTTTCCGAAAGAATTTAAATAATTCCACTCAGGTAGTGAACCTGTCATGTTTTTTAGTCGGGACGAAGGACAAACCTTTTTCCAAAACACGCAACTCTGTATTAGTAAGGGAGTGATCCGAGAGATTAATGATGCCGCTTATAGGTCCCAATCCAGGTGTCTCTTTGTCATTAACCCGCGTCCTCTCCCCCTCCCTCATTGTGGGTAGGGCTGGAGATCTCTGTGTTCGGCTCATGATTTGTATTGTTGTTGAAATTGGTCCCGTCCCCCTCCCTTTCATAAGTTGTCCATCTGAAAACCCCGACGGGGGCTGGGGGGCTGCCGAAGGGCAGGCTGGGGGGCTTCTGAAAAAAGTGAGCCTGAGGGATCAATTGTAACATCACCCGAGTGACGCCTGCTCCTCTTATGGCTTCTCTCTTGTCCGGGTGAAATGGAGGGAGACCTTCCTCTAGATCTATCTTGATTCCTAGAACGATTCCTAGGCTGGGACCTTGGAGAAAGGGGAGGCCTCCTATACGAGGTATTCCTTTGTCTATTCTTAAAATCAGAGCCATCGTGGGTCCAGTAATAAACAGTTTTCAATTTGTAATCTTCCTCATATCGTATGAATTTATTGATTTTCATATCTTTAATCTCCTTCCTGTATTCCATGGTATTTTTGTCAAACTTCTTTTTTTCGGACTCAAATTGAGAATCCTCTTTTTTCAATTTGTCTACAGAAGAATCAATTAAAGATTTTAAAACTTCTGCCCTACGCCTAGATGTGTTAATAATTAAAATCATTAAATCTAAAGAACATTTATTAAGAATCTTAATCCAATCTGTCATAAAATTTTTATCATCTCTGAACATGCCCGGAGCTTTTTGTACTCTGAGTCCTCTAGGAATAATTTTCTAGCGACAATATTCTAACAAGGATGCAGCGTGTAACTCCTCTCTAATATAGCGCTGTGTCATACGTATAAGATTCCCCCACTCTTCTTCCAAATCTGGAGTCGCTTCATCTTCAGTAAAGAATGGGTCTTTAGGTAATAGGGATTTGAGTTTGTCTTCTTTGAAGCTGAGGACGTCCCTCCAGGGGGAAAACATGGCTCAACACCAGGGTCAGGCACAGAAAGAGCAACAGCTCTTGCAGAACTAAGCAGGAAACACACGGAGCAAGAGTATTGATGACACAGGCGCTTTTATTGGGATCCCCAACGCGTTTCGGCAGGTTGCCTTCGTCAGGGGGTTATAAAAACTTGCAAACATAATATCCCTCAAAAAGCAGCTTTGGATGTTCTAGCAGATACTCTCATTCAGAGACCAAAACCCATCCGTACACCCACATTTTTTTTTGACACAACTGGCAACCATAGCAATGACTGAGAACTATTTCGCTTTCAAGGGCATTTTCTATAAACAGATTAAGGGGGTGGCCATGGGGTCTTCCATGGCCCCAGATGTCGCCAATTTATACGTGGCAGATTTTGAAAGAAAGTATCTAAAAACACATCCATTTCAATCCAACATCCGTCTCTGGAGGAGATATATTGATGATATCTTGGTAATATGGGAGGGCACTGAACAAACGCTTTTGGAATTTTTTGAGTGGCTCAACTCAGACTCTAACCTTCAATTTGATGGTACATTTAGTAATAATCAAATATCATATTTGGATATTAAAATAAAAAAAGGAGAAACAGGATTCCTCACGGAACTTTATCGGAAACCTACGGACAGAAACACATTGTTACAGTACAATAGCTTCCACAATGCGTCCCTGAAAAACAACTTGCCAATAAGTCAATTCCTCAGAGTCAGGAGGCTCTGTACCATGAAAGAGGATTTCAAGAAACATGCAATAGATATGCAACATAGATTTCAACAGCGCGGCTATCCCAAACGTTATATTAGGGAGGTCTACCATAGGGCGAGCACCACAGATAGGGCATTATTGTTACATAAAAAAGAACGTGCAAAACAACTCTCTCAACTAACTGGGCTTTGTGTGGTAGCCATTTTGAATTAAATCTCTCTCCCCAGAACCTGCTGTTTGTTAAGCTTTTTTCCTGTCCTTGCCTGCCTGAGTGAATCCTCCCCCTCCCCCCCCCCTCCCCTGAGGTATTGTGTAGCCTTCTTCCTGTTTTCTCCACGTGTGCATAGTCTGTTTTAGTTTGCTTTTCTCTGATCAGAGAAGGGCTGTACTTTTACAGAGCTCTGCTAGTGAGTGGATATTTGCCTCCTGGGACATCTTACTGTGAGTTTTAGCTGTTTATTTAATTATTTACTGTTTGTCTAACTGTTTGTTTAATTATTTATTGTTTGTCTTAGTGGTGTGCTAGTTCAGCCTTCTCAGCTGTACTTACCTTGCCTCTCTCAACTAACTGGGCTTTGTGTGGTACCCCCATCCCCCTGCTGAGGGTTCAGGACAGGGTACCTTGTAACTGCCCTCTTTAATAGGACTTATCTCCCTCCCTCCCTCCCTCCCCAACACCCACCCACCCCTGGGGTAATTGTAGTTTTATAGGTACTTGCACATCTTAGAGGAAAGGGGCTGCTCTCAGGTGCAGCTCTTAATCCAAATCAGTCATACACAGAGGACCTGAGATTAATTGAGCTTCAGGTACACAGGGTGTATTAGGGGTATTAGATACACTTTTATTAGTATAAGCATCTACACCAATCCTTATTATATACCGAATTTAAAAGACCTAAACACAAGCTTTAAACTAAGATGCAGACAGAGGTCCAGCAACGAGATGGGGGTTCTCCGGTCTTTTGCATTAAGTGTCACATGTATGATTTTCTCCCAGTTGGTGAGAGGTCCTACATATGCACTAAGTGCAGGGAGCTCTTTGCTCTCAGGGAACGAGTCCGTTCTCTAGAGGCTAGAGTAGCAGACCTGGAAGACATAAGAAAGACAGAGAAGTACATGGACGAGACCTACAGGGATATAGTCCTGAAGTCCCACCTCCAGTCTGGCAGCATCCCTGTTGCCATGGAGGAGAGAGGTCACGTGACAGGAGAGCATCACCCTGGTGTGGCAGGAAGTGATCCTGTAACTAGGACCTGTCCTCCAAGTGATGTAAAACCCTCTCGCACCGAGGACGTTTCTCCAGGGCCATGTCCCCATGAGGGGAGGGTCAGGACAGCTGTTATAGTTGGTGATTCAATCATTAGGAATGTAGATAGCTGGATGGCTGGTGGACGTGAGGATCGCCTGGTAACATGCCTGCCTGGTGCGAAGGTAGCAGATCTCACGCACCGCCTAGATAGGATCATAGATAGTGCTGGGGGGGAGTCTGCTGTCTTGGTACATGTTGGTACCAATGACATAGGAAAATGTGGTAGGGAAGTTCTGGAGGCTAAATTTAAGCTTTTAGGTAGGAAGTTGAAATCCAGAACTTCCAGGATAGCGTTCTCCGAAATGCTTCCTGTTCCACGTGCAGGACCCAAAAGACAGGCAGAGCTCCGGAGTCTCAATGCGTGGATGAGACAATGGTGCAAGGATGAGGGTTTTGGATTTGTTAGGAACTGGGGAACATTCTGGGGAAAGGGGGGGCTCTTCCGAAGGGATGGGCTTCACCTTAATCAGGATGGGACCAGACTGCTGGCATTAACCTTTAAAAAAGAGATAGAGAAGCTTTTAAACTAGAAAATAGGGGAAAGCCGACAGTCACCCAGGAGCGCATGGTTCGGACAAAGGTATCCTTGAAGGATACTACCAAAAGCAGTGAGGTTCCAAAAGGGAGTATAGTAGCCCAAATGCCCTTGAGTAAGGAGCAGACAGAGCATAAAGATTCCCAATTACCCATGCCTACCAATAGCCAGATTAATATTAATAAAATACAGTCTCTAAAATGCTTGCATGCCAATGCTAGAAGTCTAAACAATAAGATGGGAGAATTAGAATATATAGCACTAAATGAGAGGTTAGATATGATTGCACTCTGAGACATGGTGGAAGGAGGATAACCAGTGGGACACTGATACCTGGAAACAAACTATATCGTAATGATAGAGCTGAACAAATTGGTGGAGGGGTTGCGCTCTATGTTAGAGAGGGCATTGAGTCAGAAAGGATTAAAGTTTTGCAGGGAACAAAATTTGCTGTAGAATCTCTATGGATTGAAATTCCATTTATGAAGGGGAAGGTGATGGCAGTGGGAGTATACTATCGACCACCTGGCCAGAATGAACAAATGGATGATGAAATGCTCAAAGAAATCAAGGAAGCTAACAAAAGCCACAACAGAGTAGTAATAATGGGTGATTTCAATTACCCCGGTATCGACTGGGACAGTGTCACAGCAGGACAAGCTAAAGAGATAAAGTTTCTAGATGAAATAAATGACTGCTTCTTGGAGCAGCTGATTCATGAACCGACCAGAGGGGAAGCCATACTGGACCTAGTCCTTAGTGGAACGCCAGATCTGGTGCAAGAAATAAGGGTGTTGGAACCACTTGGCAATAGTGATCATAGTATGATCATGTTTAATTTAATCAGTGGAGGACAGATAGTAAAGGAATCCACAGTACTACCTTTTAACTTTCAAAAGGGAGACTATGATAGAATGAGGAATATAGTTCGGAAAAAACTAAAAGGAGCGGTTCCAAAGGTTAAAGACTTACAGCAAGCTTGGGTGTTATTTAAAAATACTATCCTCGAAGCCCAGACCAGCTGTATTCCACGCATTAAGAAAAGTGGAAGAAAGTCCAAAAAAACTGCCAGCATGGTTTAAAGGTGAGGTCAGAGAGGCTGTTGCTGCCAAAAGAGCAACCTTCAGGAAATGGAAAAAAGAGCCAAATGATGAAAACTGGAAACAGCACAAGCAATGGCAAGTTAAATGCAAAGCATTGATAAGGCAGGCAAAGCGGGAATTTGAGAAGAAACTTGCTACAGAAGCAAAAACACGAAATAAAGACTTTTTCAAGTACATTCGTAGCAAAAGGCCTGTGAGAGAGTCAATTGGACCGTTAGATGATAGAGGGGTAAAAGGGGCAGTAAGAGGAGACAAGGCTATAGCGGAGAGACTGAATGAATTCTTTGCTTCGGTCTTTACTGAGGAAGATGTAGGGATGTTACCCAAGACTGAAGTGGTATTTAAAGGTGATACTGCAGAGGAATTGAGAGAAATATCGCTACACCGGGAAGATATATTACAACTATTTGATAAACTGAATAGTAGCAAATCACCTGGACCGGATGGTATACATCCCAGAGTGTTGAAAGAACTGAAATATGAGATTGCAGACCTGCTATTGGTAATCTGTGAACTTTCATTAAAATCATCTGTAATACCTGAAGATTGGAGGGTCGCCAACGTAACACCAATTTTTAAAAAGGGTTCCAGGGGTGACCCGGGAAATTACAGACCGGTGAGCCTGACGTCAGTACCAGGGAAAATGGTAGAAACCATCATAAAGAACAAAATTACACAGCATGTAGATAGTCATGGCCTAATGGGAGACAGCCAACATGGCCTTAGACAAGGAAGATCTTGTCTTACTAATCTGATCTGTTTTTTTGAAGGTGTGCATAAACAGGTAGACAAAGGTGAGTCGGTTGATATAGTGTATCTGGACTTTCAGAAAGCTTTTGACAAGGTCCCCCATCAGAGACTTTTGGCAAAGCTAAAAAGTCATGGGATAGGAGGCAGTGTACTATTGTGGATCGGGAACTGGTTAAAAGATAGAAAGCAGAGGGTAGGGCTAAATGGCCAATATTCCCAATGGAAAAAGGTGAATAGTGGAGTACCCCAGGGATCTGTACTGGGTCCGCTACTTTTTGACATATTCATAAATGACCTGGAAAAGGGAATAACTAGTGAGGTTATCAAATTTGCAGATGACACAAAACTGTTTAAAGTTGTTAAAACCCAAGAGGATTGTGGAAAACTGCAGGAGGATCTGGATAAATTGGAAGACTGGGCATCCAAATGGCAGATGAAATTTAATGTGGACAAGTGCAAAGTTATGCACCTAGGAAAGAACAACCCACACTATAGTTACACGATGCAAGGTTCCACATTAGAAACCACCACCCAGGAAAAAGATTTAGGAGTCATCGTGGATAACATGTTAAAACCCTCCGCCCAGTGTGCAGCGGCGGCCAAGAAAGCAAATAGAATGCTAGGTATCATAAGGAAAGGGATGGAGAATAAAACAAAGGATATTATAATGCCTCTGTATCGCTCCATGGTACGACCGCACCTTGAATAGTGTGTGCAATTCTGGTCACCGTATCTTAAAAAGGACACAGAGTTATTAGAAAAAGTACAGAGAAGAGCCACCAAATTGGTGAAGGGGATGGAAGGCTACTCCTATGAAGAGAGGCTAAAAAGGTTAGGGCTCTTTAACCTGGAAAAGAGACGGCTGAGGGGAGATATGATAGAGGTGTATAAATTAATGAATGGAGTGGAACGGATAAACGTGGATCAATTGTTTACGCTATCAGAATATAGAAGGACTAGGGGACATGTAATGAAGCTACAGGGTAAACTATTTAAGACAAATAAGAGAAAATATTTCTTCACTCAACGTGTAATCAAACTCTGGAATCTGTTACCGGAGGATGTAGTAAGGGCTGTTAGTATAGCTGGGTTTAAAAAAGGTTTGGACAAGTTCCTGGAGGAAAGGTCCATAAACCACTATTAAAAAGGGACCCAGGATATCAATGCTTGACCTAGTACAAGCACTGCAGAACCTGTGTCTTTTGGGGAAACTGCTAGGTACGTATGACCTAGATTGGCCAATGTTGGAAACAGGATACTGGGCTTGATGGACCTCGGTCTGACCCAGTATGGCATTTCTTATGTTCTTATGTTCTTAAGATAGAATTGTGTGTTCTTTGACCTTCACCAATTATACAAGAGATATAACCAACATCTTAAGACAACAGTGGGATCTACTTTCACCTCTATTACCTTTCGTAAATAAGAGTGTCATGGTAGCACACAAACGAAACCCAAATCTGTCTGATTTGTTAGTATCATCTGCCCTTCCGCTGCGTAAACCAACTCCGACATTAAAGGGTCATTTTAAGTGTGGCGGGTGTTCAGTCTGCACTCATGTTTTCACAACCAAAGAGGTATTTTTACTCATCCTGTTTCACATCATAAAATATATTTACAGTCCTTCTCTAACTGTAAAACGGAGCATGTTATCTACGTAATATGTCCCTGTAATCTACTTTATGTAGGGAAGACCAAAAGACAGGTGCGTACTACGATAGTGGAACACAGGAGTTGTATTCATAGAGGCATACCTGATAAGCCCTTGGTAGCTCATTGGAAAGAAAAGAACCATACTATCAGTGATCTAAAATATTCAGTGCTGAGAGTAGTTACGCCAAATTGGAGAGGAGGAGATATTGATAGGGCATTACTGAAATTGGAACAACGGTACATCTTTGAATTAGACAGTTTGGAGCCTAAGGGGTTAAATCAGGAATTCGATCTCTCCGTTTTTTTGTAATTATGTTTTTTGCAATTATATTTTTTGTAATTATGGTTGTCTCATACATTTCCCCTTTAAGACAACCTAACTAGTTGGTTCCATACAACATGTGCTTATTATACAGAAATTAGACCTTACCTGCTAATTATCTTTCCTTGAGCTCTCTCCGGGCCCGTCCAGGAACAAGTGGGTGATCAACCTTCTCCAGCAACTGAGGACTGAAATCTCAAACTTTGAAGAGCTGGCATCTGGCTCCCTCTGCTGGCCACTGTCAGTCTAACCTTAACAAAGCAGATGAAGAGTAGTGCCCAGCAACCAAAAGAAAATAGGGAATATAACAAAAAACAGTAGCTTTTCGTGAGGCTGACAGAAAGAACGAACCCACAGCAGCACCGCTGCTATATGACTTAAGTGGCAAAACCGTCAAGTTCGCTCTTTTTTTTTTTTTTTTTTCCTAGTACAGAACAACCAACGAGTTAAAAGGCAACCCCTGAACGAGAAGAGAAACTACACTCTAGAAACTATGGCACGGACTCCATCTCCATAAACAGAGTATTCGTAAGTTTCCGTGCCACACTGAAATTGGACAAAAAACCTGGGTGGGTCCTGGACGGGCCCGGAGAGAGCTCAAGGAAAGATAATTAGCAGGTAAGGTCTAATTTCTGTTTCCTTATCGTCTCTCCGGGCCCGTCCAGGAACAAGTGGGAAGTACCAGAGCAGTACCAAACCACGGGAGGGACCAAACAGGCCCGCTATGACGGCCAACGCCTCCACATAGGCATGACCCCTGGCCAAAACCTCTAGCCTGCAATGTTCCGCAAACGTGAGACGCGACGACCACGGAGCCGCCTGAGAAAAAGCACCGGCGTTACCCATGGAGACGCCGCCCAAGACGTCGCGTGACCGCGCGTAGAAGAAGTACGAAAACCCCCCCGGAGGGACCGTCTCTGCGTTCTAAAAAGGACACCACCATTGCTTGCTTCTCAGAACAAGTCAGGGACGACGGAGAAGCGGCTGCGTCCGTCTTAGGCCCGGCAAAGAAAACAACCGGCCCGACTTCCGGAAAGACGCAGTCTTCCGGAGGTTCGTCCGGAGCAAGCGGAGAACGGCGGCCCTGGAAGGATCGCCCGCTATCCAAAAAGAGGGGAGAGACAGACTGAGCGACATAGAATACAGAGAAGAGTTGCGGAATAAGGAGGGAACCGTCCGCAACAGTACCCTGTCGACCGACCAATGCAGACAGGGAGCCCTACCCAATAGGGCTAGGGACACAAGACCCCCTAGAATGGCATTTCCCAAGAAGTCCCCCGAGTGAGATATCGCTATTTGGGCGGAAAAAGAGGTCGCGCAACGCCTCAAGCCGCAATTCCAAGGCACGGCGTAACCACACCGTGAAGAGGGGAACGAATTACTGAACTGGTAGAAAGACTGAACGGAAGATTTGTAATGTCGTAATTGTGGCGATATGTGGAATAATTTTTCGTATGGAAAAAACAGCTCAGCGGAGAGGGGTTTGAAAATCGAACTCCGGCTTTCGAAGCTATCTATGCTCCCCGTGCATTTATCCACAGGTCTCCAGTACGGATAGGCTCTGCTAGTGTTCAGCGAATGCCTTAATGGGAGCCAGAATACGCAGTCAGGCTAGTTCACTAGCAGCAATGGCAGCGGCTCAAACTCCAGTACGCATACTTCATATGCTGGGCTTCCAAGATGACTTCCGCGCTGAACGGCATCAGCCAAGGGGACTGCCAGTGTAGACCGTGCCTGTGGAATCAGCCTGGATGAGGAGCCTTGCGTTCTCTGGAAAATGCCCTGCCGACAGTAAAGCACTGCAAATTCGATCAGCTGCTGGCAGGACACAAGGCACGCTTGCCTTTTTTTTTTTTTTTTCTGCTTAAGTGGCCTAAAAATGGAGCCTGTACCAGGTGGTATAATGGGAACTTGTCTGCAGTGTGTCAGCTTCGTTATTGCTGACTCAATTGCCATTTGCGGAAGGAGAGCTGTATTTCATATCACCAGGTGCTAGTTGAACGCAAAATATAAAAAGCCATCTTTGTGCAGTCAGACGGGGTGCGGACTCACTGTATGGAACAGAGCCCTAGCAATCTTCTTTATCGCAAGATGGGAAAATAGATGGTGGTGCAGCTCTTCCTGCAAAGACCCCTCTAAACCAAAAATGCCTTCCGGATAATTTAAGAAACTCTCCGACCGTGCCAACAATATGAAGTAGAAAGAACTCTCAAGCACAGGCATACTAAGCTACGGCCAACTCCGAGAAACAATACTCCCGCTTTGACTGGTATCAGGGGAAGAAAATGCTGCAGCGTCAGAACACTGCCCGGAATCCTACCAGAGGTAAGGAAGACTACAGAGCCCGGACTGCCAAGATCCCTGAGCTAAGGCAGCCAGCCAAGGAGCTCTAAAGTAATTTTAAACAAGTTCACAACGAGCGCCAGTGGGAATTGAACCCTTGATCTTTCGGGAATGAGGCAGTTGTTGTAACCTCTAGGGTACTCCTTCACTTCCCCCGCAACGAACGAGACTGGCATCAGCCATAACCATCCCCTAGTCGGGCTGACGTAAGGGAAAGTCACACTTAGAGGAACCGGAGCCAGGCACCCCTGGAGACTGCCGGCAACGGCGTTCAACCGGGGCAACCGGCATGCCAGGGGAAGGCTTGAGGATTCCAGCGCGAGAACAACGCTCGCTGTAACACCCGTAGGTGGATCCTAGCCCATAGCACGCGGACGAAGTGCGTCGCCATGGAATCGAGGAGCCGCGGATAGTGCCACGCAGTCGACGCACGAAGAAGCAAGAGGAGCCGCATCGATGACCAGAGCTAAACTCGTTGATTAGCCGGCCGGAAAAGTATCCCGACATGGAACTCGAATACCGTCGGTAAGGACGAACAAACGCACTAGAGCGTAGAAGTGATCAGCCACCTACGCCGCCGCTGACTCAAGTGAAGCCCTAGCCGCCGGCCCAGAGCGGGGACGTGAAGCCCCACGAACCCACTGAAGAGAGCCTTTGGAAACAGAAGCCGCATAGACCGCCGCCACCACGACAGAACCCAAGACTCAAACGCCTGTTTCAAGCAAGACTGCAATCTACTATCCCGCAGGACCTGTAGAGTGGCACCCCCTGCTACCTAGCGATTTACTTAGGTACGGCCGCTACGAATACATCCACCGTAGGGAAGCGCAAAAGAGTCGAGCTCCCCTTGCGGCAGTGGAAAGAAGCGACCTATAATCCGTGTCCCACGCAAGGAAGCCTCCGGGCATTCCGATCCCGACATGACCAGCTGTCGCTTCATCCTGTGCATAGGAAGCACCTGCGATCCGACCGGAAGCCTTGAAGAAGCGAATCCTCTAAAGACCCATTTGGGGACACCAGGAAGGCCAGAAACGAGATAAACTAGTCCAGCAGTTTCGTGCCAAAACATTGCAATTAAGTAAAAGGTTCTCTGACCAGATGAATGTCTGGCAGATATGAATTTTCACTGCCGTATGAATAAAAAGGACTTGGACTCCCCGTTACCCTAGCGTCTACTGACGGTAGCTTTGGTGCGGGAAGCACTGGTCCAACAAAAACAAAGTATTGAGAAACCTGCCTTGTGGTTTAAGTTCACCTATTGGCATCTATGTATATGGCTTTTGGGCCCGGTGAACCCTCAGGTCCATGGGGTTCGGACTAGACTCCTGTATCTAGTAAGGGCCATTAATAGTCAACCCCAGCAGGGAACAACACAATTGACCCCCCCCCCCCGATACATAACTGGACCAGAGAAAGGTCAATATTAAAAGTACACAAAACCGTGGAAATATGCCCAGAAAGGGAATGAAAGCAATAAACCACCTAGACCAAGCAATGATGTAATGAACCAAGGCCAAAAAGTGTATTGGAATCTAAACAATAGTCACACCTCCTGATAAGAACACACACCTAAAGAAATAGGTAGGCGAATATACGCATGAAGAACACACAAAGTAAAAATTCAAACGAAAAAAATGCAATATCCCGTGCACAGAAGCTAGCTGAGAGTAAAAGACTCCGGGTTGACCTAGGCAACTGTGAATGCCTAACGGAGACAGCAAACGTGGCCAAGAGAAGTGCCACTGAATGCAACACAAAATACCATAATGGAAGTGAGAACTTGCATATAAAAACTAAAAACTATGAAATGTAGTATTTGATCCCACGGAAACACTGAAAGCGTCAGGTTCATTTGAAATAATGTTATGTCCAAGGCGAGAGCCATTTAGAGAGTCATTTAAAGAACCATTTCCCACCAACAAGGGAGGAGGGAAGTAAGCATAGAAATCCCATTGGAAAACAAGCCAGAGGCAGAAACCAAAGAAGTTAAAGGCAGATACAGTGGTTAACACCTATAAATAATAAACCGAGCGCATGGGATAAATGACCCTGAGTTATACATGAGGGGAAATAGCAGGCCGCTGGGACTCCCAGGGATGAGCCTTCTGCTCCGGAGACTAAATCTCTTGTGAGGCAGGCTCTGCCTACAGAAAGTAAAAGGAGCAAAACGGTTACCGCGCCGGAGGTGTACAGCAATAACGCTGCCCTTTAAGCGCCAACGGTAGCCTTATGATAAGGGTAATCCGTGCCCTGTTTTCATTTATTTATTTACTTATGTAGTGTTTCAACTGCCATGCTAGGACAGATAAACGGGCTCTAGAGGTAAAGATTTCCTCCCTTTACCCAGGAACATGAGAGCCTTCGCCCCGTTCCTCATGTCCGCTGTTATCTAACCTGAAGAGACCAGGCTATTGGCGCCGCAGCAGCCCGGGCTGCCGTTCCCGCCAAAAACGAACCGCTGCGACGGCCTGCTGCGAAGGTCGGCGCTATGCCCGAGAGGCCCTTATGCCAAGTGAAGCAACGCAATCCTACTTTAATACCCAGCAAAATCGGAGGATGAACAACCACCATCATAAAACCGGCCTCTCAGACGCACCGCGGGAAAAACCAAAGACAACTGAGAAGAAAGAAAATGGCCGCCGACACACCAAAACTACTAACAAGCTGAAAAAAACAAAAACAAAGGACCAACCTTAAGAAAACAGGAATCCCCTCCTTCAGCTCTGGGCACCCACTGCTAGTGGGGAAGGAAGCTGAGCACCGGAGGCAGCAGGCAGGTATCTGGGGCCCCCAGCACCGCTCTGCTCTCTGCTCTACGATACGGAGATGAAAACTGAGACAGGCTCTGCCTCTTCAGCTCCGTGCCTCTGAGCGCCGCGAAACAGCTGTCAGCAGCAATCGCTACTGGAAGGAACCCTGCTAGGATCCCCGGTGCTGCAAACACCAAAAAGAAAACCAAAGAAATAACATTTGCGAAGTCTTAAACCTCTGAAGGGGGGAGCCAGCCAGGAACACGTCCTTCAGCTGCTGAGGACTGAAAAGACTGACAGTGGCCAGCAGAGGGAGCCAGATGCCAGCTCTTCAAAGTTTGAGATTTCAGTCCTCAGTTGCTGGAGAAGGTTGATCACCCACTTGTTCCTGGACGGGCCCGGAGAGACGATAAGGAATCAATTTTTCATTTTCAGTTATTGCTTACTAAATAGTCGGCTTGGCAACCATTCCATACCACTGGTTTGACTTTATATTTAACTCCTAGGTTAGATTTCTCTGTAACATGGTCTACACATTGTTTCCAATATCCACACATATTGCCTCTGTGAAGGCAGCTCTGCCCTGTAATTTGATTCTTGCCACGCCCCCTTTTTTGGCGCGAGTTTCAGCGTCTTGAAATACTCAGTTTCAATCTTAGCTGAGCATTTGCAATTTTCTCGGAGTTAGTGCTGTTCTTATACTCACTCTCTTTGGTAAGTATCTAATTTCTCTGGTTCATTCAATCCTTTTGTAAGTACTTGATTAAGTACACCTCGGTAAAACATTCCTTTTTATTTGTCTCACTATCACTTTGGTTTTTCACATTGCACAATTGCCTTAAGAAATGGTATACACCCACCATGTCTTTGAAATAGCGGCATGTGTCTTACAATACTTTTTTCCTTGACCCTCTGAGCTACCATGTTCGCATGGAAATGTGGCGATTCAACGTTTATAAATATCTTAATCACATATCCTCATTTTTTCGGATGGGGATTTGCAAGATTATTTTGTTTACCACAATAGGGTCTATGCTTTCACTTCATCCGCACGGTTTTTTAACATCGGGGATGGTGACCCGTTCTCTACAGGTCTCTTGCACTGAAGGGCTCGATATATCTTTCTCTATAGTACATTCATATAAACTAAGAGAGTTCACCGTTTTTCACCGTTTTTTACCATCGTCATTCTCCCTTGCTAGCTACATTGGATTTTTACTATATCATCGCTGCAATCCTGTATGTAGGATCGTGACTATTATACACAAGATTCAACTCGGGGCTGTGAGTAGCGTCTTAATTAATTATTATGAGTAATCAATCTGAGAGGTTGGTTTTTCAGTTAAGCAGCAAGCATTTCAAGATCCAGTCTCTCTCATTCCTTAACCCTGTTCGTTTTAGTGTATCATTCATGGTGTCAGCACACTATTTGTATATTTTATAGTACACACATTGATTTTAATCCCATCGGGACTTCAATATCATGGCAGTAGTTAGTTTTAATTACTTTCTACACCTAGTGTGATCCTGCCATTTAGTTTAGTTTTTACGGTTTCCCAAGTCTGTATTGGGATTGATTTTCTCCTCATCTATAGTTTAATCTATTGTATTTTCATCTGGGAATTCCACAGTTGAGGCTCTGGCCATCTGCCCCTCTCAATTTCACCAGTTGAAGACTTGCTGTTGTGTGCGCGTTGAGTGAGTACAACTACGATTTTTGATTCACTTAACCCAACTTTCTTTTAAATGTTTTTACATAGATTAAAGTCTATGATTTACCTAATCAACTACAGGTTTTATTTTCTGCTTTTGCCCTGCGATGTTTACAATACTGTTTTAAGATGTTCGTGTACAACATTATTCCATACACATGTTATACATGTTCTTATCAATATGTTTTAATTATCTTATGTCTATATTTGTTTGTTAGTGATTATATCATAATGCTATTATAACTGATTATTAACAAATTTGTATATATGTTTCTAATTATTTATTATGCTAACATATATCTTTTAACTATTTATCATTTTACTATCTTTTAAGTATTTATTTATTTATTTATTCATCTTGAGCATTATAAGATTTAGATACGTCATTATTATTATTATTATCATCTCTGTTCTTACCATGCCCGGTTAGCTCTAATTTGGTGGTTATTATTTTTATCAATATTATAATTATCAATGTCATTACCATTTTTATGTTTCTTTGATAAATTTTGTATAATTGTTTTTAATATACTGTGTTTATTTTATGTTTGCAAGTTTTTATAACCCCCTGAGGAAGGCAACCTGCTGAAACGCGTTGGGGATCCCAATAAAATCGCCTGTGTCATCAATACTCTTGCTCCGTGTGTTTCCAGTATTTGGTATAGCTCCTGAGACCATGTGGATCAATGCTGCCATTGCAGGTGGATCAGACTATTTGCACCAAAAATACTTTTGCTCTTTTCTTTGAGACCCTCGAGCCCTCTTTTTGTCATCCATAAACATAAGCGACAAGGTGGTTCATGGTCAGGCTTCAAGCACTGCAAGCACCAATTATGGGTTTTTGTTACAGACATGGTCTTGCTGCACTGGGTGCACTTCTTAAGCCCACTAGGGAGCCTACCCTAAGAAATATGAACCAGAAAAACAGCCACAACAAAAACAAACAAATCTATTTTGATAAAAATGTAACCCAGCTAGGGTCCCCGATGTCTAACACAGTCTATAGTAGAAACACTGTAAAAATAAAGGAAACTTGAAAATGGTAAAAGAAACCCTGACTAAAGGGATAGGAAACGTGTAGCGATGGCAGCAATAGGTAAAACAGTGAGAAAAACTCACAAATTGCAGAAAAAAAGGGTATTAAAATGGAACATTGCTGACCTCAGGACTGCACATCTTCAGGACTCCACAGATGAAAAGTCTGAGGAGATGAGGCAGAGCAGCAGCTAATGGGAATGGGCACGCAAGCACAAGAAGAAATTAGACCTTACCTGCTAATTATCTTTCCTTGAGATCTCTCTGGGCCAGTCCAGGAACATTAGGGTTGTCAACCTTCTCCAGCAGCTGAGGACTGAATTCTGAAGTTTTGCTGACATGCTATCCAGCTCCCCCTGCTGGCCGAACCTCAGTCTAACACTTTCCAAGCAATTTAACAAACTATAACTTGAAAAACCAAACTATTATAAACCACTCTAGTCCCTCTAATGAATATTCCGAGCCCACCTAAAAAGTGAACAGCTCTTCATCTGTTTCCTTTTTTTTTTTTTTTTTTTAATTCACTGTATAGCGATCCCCGCCATAAAACGAGGAAGCCCCATAGACCACATCGACCAAGGCTCCCTGAGCGTAAGCCCAACAATAACACCTTCTTAATCTTCTGCTCAGCAACTCATATGCTCTGAAGACCAGCAAAACATGGCCTACGGCCGTACCAGAGTCCTTCACCAAACACCGACCATCTGCAAATGTAATGGGTGGGTCCTGGACTGGCCCTGAGAGATCTCAAGGAAAGACAAGTAGCAGGTAAAGTCTAATTTCTTCTTCCTCTTCGTCTCTCCGGGCCAGTCCAGGAACATTAGGGAAGTACCAAAGCAGTACCTAACCCCGGGAGGGACCCGCTAGGCCCGCTATGATGGCCGAAGCCCCCACATTTGCATCTCCCCTGGCTTGAACATCCAATCTATAATGTCTTGCAAATGTGTGAAGAGATGACCAAGTAGCCGCCCGGCATATATCCACAGGCGGAACCAAAGCAAACTCTGCCCAGGACGCCGCCTGGCTACGAGTCAAATGCGCGCATAGCCCCTCCAGAGGAGGCTTTTCAGATGCCTGATACGCCGCTGCTACAGCATGCTTTACCCATCTAGCAATCGAGGCCTTGGAAGCCGCCTCCCCCTTCCGAGGCCTGCCCAACAGCACAAAGAGCCTGTCTGTTCTTCGAAAAGGTTCCGTCCTCCTGAGGTACCTTTTGAGCACTTTACCTAAATCCAACGTCTCCAGAACCCAATCTATGGGCATTCCCCCCCTGGTCCCAAAAGGTTGGCAGCGAAACAGTCTGATTCACATGAAACTTAGACACCACCTTCGGGAGAAAAGAGGGAACCGGTCTCAACAGTATCTTCTCCTCGGAAAACTGAAAATACGGCTCTCTAAACGAAAGCGCTTGGAGATCCGAAATCCTCCTTGCTGAACACAAAGCCACTAAGAAAGCGGTTTTCCATGATAGCTCCTTTAGCAATACCCCCCTTGCTGGCTCAAAGAGAGGTCTCGCCAAAGCCTCGAGAACTAAATTAAGATTCCAGGCCGGAACCACCGCCTGAACCGGAGGACGCATGTTCTTCACCACTCTCAAGAACCTGAGAATATTGGGATGACCAGATAGGAGAACTCCCTGTATCTTACCCCGAAAACATGCCAGAGCCGCCAATTGCACCTTGAGAGTACTGAGGGCTAACCCTTTATCCAGCCCTTCCTGCAGAAACGACAACACTTCTGGTACTAGAGTGCTACCCGGACGTAGACACTGCTCGCCGCACCAGTGCTCAAAGATACGCCAAATGCGAACATAAGCTAGGGAAGTAGACTGTCTCCTGGCTTTCAACAGAATGGCTATGACTGACGACAAATAACCTCTACGCCTTAACTTTTCCCTTTCAAGAGCCAAGCCGTAAGTGAGAAGTGATCCACATTCGGCATGAGCAGCGGACCCTGGTACAACAGGTCTGTCTGCGCGGGTAGCTTCCAGGGCTTGTCTATTAAGGAGCATACCACGCTCTCCTGGGCCAGTCTGGGGCAATGAGAATCATCTGACCGTTGTGACGCTCTATCCGCCGAATGACTCGCCCTATCATTGGCCATGGAGAAAAAGCATACAGGAGCACCCTCGACGGCCACGGCTGCGCTAACCCGTCGAGACCTTCCGACATACGCTCTCTGCGCCCGCTGAAAAACCGACTTGCCTTGGCATTGTTGAAGGTGGCCATCCGGTCCATCACCAGCTGTCCCCATGGTCAGGTCAGGTCGGGTCAGGTCGTGAAACACCGCCGCGTTTAACTCCCATTCTCCCGGATCTATCACATGCCGGCTGAGATAATCGGCCTGCACATTGTCTCGTCCTGCCACATGCACCGCTGAAAGAGCTGAGATGAGACTCCACCCAGCTCATTAACCGCTGGACTCTCCTCCAAACAAGGCTGCACTGCCTGTCCCCCTTTCCGATTGATATAGAACACCGTCACAGCATTGTCGGAGAAGACGCGCACCGCCTTTCCCTGCACGAGATGGACAAACTCGTGAAGTGTCAAATGCACCGCTCTGAGTTTCAAAAGATTGATGGAGAACCCCGTCACCTCTGGCGGCCACCATCCTTGAGCCATGTGCGATTGGCAATGCGCCCCTCAGCCCAAGAGACGCATCTGTAGTGATGAGCACCCAGTCCGACTGCAGCAAGGGAACTCCCGCTCGAAGATGGGCAGGATCCAACCACCACTGCAGGCTGTCGCTCACTTCCTGTGACTTTGGCAACTTCCGATGCAGGGGATGATCTTGAGGCGACCATCTAGACAGCAATGCCTGCTGCAACGGACGCATATGCGCCCTTGCCCAGGGTACCAGATTCAAGGCCGCCGCCATGGAACCTAGGAGTTGCAGGTAACGCCACGCTGTGGGAGTTTTCAGCCGCAAAAACGCCCCTACTTGCTTCAAAATCTTTTGTACCCTGTTCTCTGGCAGAAAAACTGCTCCTATCTCCGTGTTGAACACCGCTCCCAAGTAAAGGAGCTACTGCACCGGCTGTAAGTGACTCTTGGCCTGGTTTATTACCCAACCAAGCTGTTCCAGCAGACTCACCACTCACGCTGTTGCCGCCACCAACTCCGACGGCGCTCGAATCAGCCAATTGTCGAGGTATGGGTGCATCAGAACGCCCTCTCACCTCAACGCTGCCGCCGCCGCCGCCACCACCACCATCACCTTCATGAAGGTCCGTGGCGCCGTAGCCAAACCAAACAATAAGGCTTGGAACTGAAAATGACCCATGGGCACCGCAAAATGTAAAAACCTTTGATGCTCTGGTCTGACGGGAATGTGAAGATAGGCCTCTGTCAGATCTATGGAAGTAAGCACCTCTGCCGGTTGCATCGAGCGAATAACTGACCGTAATGTCTCCATTTGGAAGTGCGGAACTCTCAAGCAGCGGTTCACGTTCTTGAGATCCAAAATAGGCCGAAAAGACCCTTCTGTTTTGTGAACCACAAAATAAATCGAGTACTGACCTAATCCTAACTGGTAGCGCGGGACCGCAACCACCGCCTGAAGATGCAGCAACCGCTGAAGTGTTTCGGATATTGCTGTCTTCTTTTCTGCAGACCCACATGGAGACACCACGAAAGCCTCCGCTAACGGCCGAGCAAATTCGAGTACGTAGCCGTCGCAAATAATCTCTAGTACCCATTGGTCGGTTGTTATGGTGGCCCAGACGGAAAGGAAGCCTTGTAGACGTCCTCCCACCGGGATTTCCATCTGGACCAGCTTCGCTTCATTATGGCTTTTTACTGGAGTTCTGCTGGGTTCCGAAATAACCCCTGCCAAACCCCCGAGCTCCATGAAAGGACTGCCCCCTGGCCACAAAGTGTCGCCTCTGATACGGAGCAAAGTGAGATCCTCTGAATCTGCGAAACTCTCGAGATGGATCCCTTTGCAAATTGTTGGATTTCTGACTTTTCGGGCAGTCCTCTGGAAGGCGACCCCCTTTGGAGTCTCCGAGGTCCTTAACAATCTTCTCCAAGGTTGCCCCAAAGAGCAGCGTGCCCTTGTATGAAAGCTTACTCAGCCGCGCTTTGGACGATGCTTCCGCCGCCCAACTTCTCAGCCATAGAAACCTCCTGGTTGCAATAACCGCTGCCATGGACTTCTCTGAAATCCTCACCAGATCATAGAACGTATCTGCTAGGTAAGCTGCAGCTGACTCCAGCTTTGCCCCTTCCTCCTCATCTCCTTTGGAGTGAGTACTGCCTTGAATCCATTGAATGGATGCCCTGGAAACGTACGCCCCACAGATAGCCACTCTCAGCGACAGTGCGCAAGTCTCAAAAGTCTGTTTCAGCAGGGTTTCTAATTTCCTATCCTGTAAATCCTTAAGGGCCGTCCCGCCCTCCACAGGAATTGTTGTCGTCTTAGTCACCGCTGACACCAAGGCATCCACTTTAGGCATCTTTAGTAAGTCCTGTTCCTCTTGTGGTAACGGGTACAACCGTCCGATAGTCCGTGCTCCCCGTAGGGTAGTTTCTGGACATTCCCATTCAGATTCGACCATCTGCTTCATGACCCTGTGAACAGGAAAACACCTTTGCTCCGCTTTAAAACCGTGGAGCAGGGGATCCTCCAAGGGCTCTTCTTGAGCCGCTGGCAGAGCGATATTTAAGGCCGCCAGCGTTTGGGCAATAAGCACCCCCAATTCCTCCTTCCTATAAACTCTAAACAGATTAGGATGCTCGCTGGGCCCCATCTCACCCTCTTCCAGATCCGTAGCCCACTGATCCAAACCTGATTCCGAAAGGAGCTCTCCTTCAGCCCCTTGGAGCCCTGAGATGTGCTGACCGATGCCCTTGGTGCCCACCTCAGTTCCCTGGACCGATTTGGAAGGCCCTTCCCCCGGGTCCAACAGGGAGATTTCTTTATCTGGGTTCTGAGAGGGCTGGGAGACAGGGCCCTTTCCCTGACCTTGTTGCCACTTCAAACAGTAAACCTGATGTAAAGCCAAAATAAAGTCTGCTGAAAACACAGACTCCAAGCCCCCCTGCGCTGTAGGCAACGACTGTGGAGGAGCTTCCTCCACCTGGACAGGCTTCTTTGACTTAGACTTTCTCTTTGCGGGCTTTTCCTGACCAGACCCCAGCACGGAAGTCTTTTCTAAAATGGCCACCGTTCCCACCATTTCCGTGCCGCTCTGAAGGCCCCCTAACAGATCGCCGGATTCTGGCCTGCTCTCCATACTGCCACGATCTTAACCACGTCAAATTCCACCCACGCCGACAAAAACTCCGGTATCAAGAGCCCCCGTCGACAGCTATAGAATCTCATCGGGCCCATGCAGCAGGCGCGTCCTTAGTAACGGTAGTGAAGAGTGCCGCAGAAATCACCCCGCGATCTGACTGACCTGAACAGTCCGGTTTAGACGTACCTGACACACTGCCCGCTAAAGCGCTGAATAGTCCTTCTCAAGTCACTCACTCCTGCTGCTGGCGGTAGAGTGTACTCGGCTCCAGAGGCGGTCTGATGGTCTCTGGGGCTCCCAGTACCTCTCTCCGCCCTCACCCGGGAACAGGAGCTGTTGATTGAGACAGGCTCTGCCTCCACCGCTCCGTGCCACAACTGGCCGTTTTAACTTTAAAGTCAAGTGATCTCTGTGTCTGTGTAAAAGAGCCCTGCTAGAACCCTTCTCCTTTGCAGAACTGAACAAAAATAAAAAAACTAGCCTCCAGCCTAAAATTTATTTTCGTTTCTCCGGGAGCTAGTCAGCTTTATGTCCCTTCCAGCTGCTGAGGACTGAAAGACTGAGGTTCGGCCAGCAGGGGGAGCTGGATAGCATGTCAGCAAAACTTCAGAATTCAGTCCTCAGCTGCTGGAGAAGGTTGACAATCCTAATGTTCCTGGACTGGCCCGGAAGGACGAAGAGGAATGGAGCCATTCTAAAGCTTTTAAAAGAAGTTGGGAGAGGTTTCCCATGCAGGGCTTTGTTGATGACATCTATATATCAGCACTTATCCTGCTTATTCACTGAGAATATTACTTACATACAGCTGAACTCTTCATTAGGAAATTAGAAGACCTCTCACGGCAGAAGATTTGTTTGCAGATGATTACATAAATATACCATTACAACAATTCTCACCCAGGTGCATACCATTAACAATACTAGATCCAACTCTTGCCCACAAAATGCAAGTTGGTATTTTAGTAAGAATAAATTTACCTCCAATTCCACCAAATCCTTTAACAAACTGAGATCCTTCCTGTGATTTGTCTGTAACGATTTCCAATGTTGCTCCAAATTTCTTGTAGTTGTTAGCAAACCATTCCAGAAGAGGCATGCTCTCTATCAATTCATGTTCTTGTCCAGTCTGCACAAGTAAGAGGAATCAAAAATATTAACACATGGGAGAAGTGGTAACATGGTACCAATGAGACCAGAGGGAACTGTTCTGCTGTGCTGTATAGAGCTGTGTGTGCCAGTGTAAATGCCTAGGGGAGAACTGGTTGGCCAAAGTGACATCAGAAAGTGGTACCATAGTTGGGTGCATATAAGTGTGCTTTTCTGCAGCACATGGCCGTAGGCATGTGCTTAAAGAGGAACACCCCCTTTGATGCCTTGGCAGAGCACCAAAAGCGTTTAGAAAAAAAAAAAGTATCAGTGCTCCAAGACTCTCCCAAACACTATCTTGAGATCTTCAGCACAGAGTTATAAAAGCAACTGGTTTTCCTTGCAGTTTGCTAAGGGATAGGGAAGAGGAAGATTAAGAGAACAATTACCATCTGTGCCACTCCCAGCTGTTTGGATCCTATTGATTAGCATGTACAATCCATTAAAAGATCAGGCACAGCCTCAGAAGATTAGCTGGTGATCCCTCCCGAGTCCAGAGTTTCTGAGTTCTGGTAGTAGATCCATCCTATCCTCCACCTATGACCTTGCCATCTACATTAGTGGAAGGGGGGCTAACTGATCATCTTCTGCTCCAGCAACTAATATATAAACTGTGCTAATCACACTGCCCTCCAATGCCCAAGACAGTACCTGCTTATTAGCACTAAATATTTTCAGGTACTGGATGGGTCCAATAAAGCTATTTCCTTGGTTGATATTTAGAAGATGGTGAATGGAACTGGCCACTGAGGGGCTCAGGTATGTGAATTTACCAAAGAATGAGCAGGTAAATTGGAAAAGTTTGATACAAAGTGTGAAATGTTTTGAAATTATTACTTTAGGTTCCAAAATCTTGTCAATGTTATAGACCACCAATATGTAGCTTAAGTTTACATCATAAAGGTCAGGCTAGGGAAAAACCATCTAGGGCTAACAACGTGTGGTTCTAATTTTTCTACGACTCATCTACTGTCCCTAAAAGTATTATTTAGGACATATTTTAAGGAGGACTACACTAGTATTTCTAAATGTTGATCTCTCTCCAGGAATGCCAGTGACAGAGGATGAAATAGAAGGTGGGTTCAGTATGACAACATCCCTAGTTATTTTTGATCTTTTAGGCTTCTTGGAATACTCGCAGAATAATCACAGTGTAAGCTATACTTCTTGTTTGACTGAACAAACACTTCTCAATTTCCTGTATTAGTAAGGCTGCATGGGCATGAGGGCGGCACTGATTTTGGAGCATTTCTAACAGAAGTGGGCTGCTGAGCTAGATGTCTGAGTGAAGGGGCATAACTTTCTGTCTGGGTTTGTAGTGTTAGTAGTGCAAAAGGAGGTTCAGGCACATCATGCTAAGTGTGTAATTACAGCTCAGAAGTATGGCCAAGTGGAGAGTACACCGAGATATCTCTTTTGAACCTGTTCTCAGGTGTGGATCTTTTAGTTTGAGTGAAGTACTGGGACTGCGAGATTTAGGCTTCTCCACAGGCGTTACTGGATTATTTTTGGAGTCCTAGGCATTAGAGGTATACAGGGTGGCCCAAAAAAGGTGAGAACATCTTGTAGCATATAAGTTATTTAAAAATTCAAAAAGACAAATGTAAACGATTGACAAATTTTAAAAAAAAGGCGGCGACCGGAAATTGTCGAAATAAAGACGTTATATAGCTAAAAAAGATAAATAAGTAAACTAAGCTTTTAATTTACGAGATGTTCTCACTTTTTTTGGGCCACCTTGTATATAGGTGCAAGACTGAGTGAGAAAAGCAATTCTTGTGGCCAAAAAAAACCATTTTGCAGTGTTGGAATGAGATGGTGCCTCAAAGGAATGCTCAAACAATTATGTAAATGCTAGGAGGTTAAAAGCTCCCTTAAGAGGAAAATGTTTTTAGCGATATAGGAAGACTATTTACAGGTCTCACCTGGAAGAGTATGAAGCTTGGTTCTGAATATATTGCGAGTACTGAGATTGGTGTGATGATGAGTGTGCGAGTTGATGGACTGATACTGGGCTCGGACGTCAGACCCTGGGGTGGTGTTTAAGAAATAGGAGTGTCATATAGGATGTGTAATTTGTATTGGTGACTTCCAAGCCAACTGTAAACATGGCAATTTTGGCTTCACCCATTCACATGACTCAGGCAAAATCATAAGTTTCCTCTTTAAGGACAGAAGTGTTTTTCAGTACTGCTTGCCAAAGAAGCATGCTTAAGGCGCTTGTGCTCCTTAGTGCACTACCGAGTGTGCCTCCTGAGGGTACCCTCCTAAAGTATTTGCAAATTATCTTTTATTTGCATTTCGGTTCATTGTAATGTACACTTCCCATCCAATTCCAAGTCAGTCATTTGCATCTTATCGCTCTTGCACGTGGGTGTGTGGGGCCTTATGCCTCTGCCTCACATTGCAGCTTCTTCATTTAGTGCTTCTAAAATGTGCGCTCTTTACACAATAAATTTCTAAGCATGGATATTATCCTTATTCTACATCTAAATATCTATAACACAGAAACCTGGTTGTCTAGTGTGGGTCAGTACTATTTTGAATGTTTCCAGCCCAGAGGGCTGCTACTACCTTTGTAGCAACGAGCGGGTGGCCTTGTTATTAAGAAGACGTGCCTCCCTGTCTTTTCCACAAAGTGCCTTTCTACCTCAGCCTTTGAAGACCTTTAATTAGAATATCAATTAGAGGGGAGCCTTGTAGTCAAATTAAATCTACCAGCTTCTGCCGGTGTATATACAATCCATTCAGGTCCTTTATGATAAAATCTCTTTGCAACATCTGGAATCCTCAATCCTCATTCTGCTAGAAGACTAATACTTGCACGACTATCTAAACTATACTCTAACACAAAACTTTCTGCGATTTCTTAATGTAAATTTAGTACAACATACAACTTCTGCAACCCAGGCAACAGATCATCATAACCCCTGTAAATAAATTCTCATGCCAAAAACTTGCAGGTCATCTCATTTCCATGGACAGACCATTTCTTGATTGGCTTGTCACACATTCTTTTCCCTGCTCCTCCCCTCGACTGTGGAATGCCTGCAAACTTTGAAACTCACACCATTTGTTCCTAGCATGCTGGGCTCCATTTCCACCAGATTTCTGTAGTCAGCCACTCAAAAGCCAAGTACAGCCTAGTGCAGCAATTTGGTATTTCCACATATTACTATGCGGATGTCATCCTCCTTCACCACACTGATCCTGCCACCCCTAATCTTACCCCTCTCAACTCCTGTCTTTCCTCCATTAGTACTTGGATGTCTGCTAACTACCTCCACATCAATCTTTCCAAAACCATGGCCATTTGGTTTACCTTTGGCAGTCCCATTCCCTCTATCACCGCTCTGCTCTCCTCCGCCTCTATTCCTGTTTCCTCCCTGCACTACCTCGGTGCCACTCTGGATTCAGCTTTGTCATTTCAGGATCATCTCTCTTCCATTATTCAGTGTTCATTCCACTCCCTAAGGCAAATCCGTGCTGTCTGTCCTTTTCTCCCAGTTTCCTCCTGTCCTTTTCTCCCAGTTTCCTCCCCGACCACTCTGCTCCTCTCCCTTGTCGTGTCTCTTCTGGATTATTGTAACGTCTCACTTGCCAGGCTCCCCCAGTACCAATTGCACAGGCTTCAACTTTTTCAAAATAGAGCAGCTTGGATCATTACACATGCTACCCGCTTCGATCACATAACCCCCCCCCCCCCCCCCTCATCTGCCTTCACTGGCTTCCTGTGTCCTACAGAATTCAGTACAAAATACTCACCTTTGTCCACAAAGCAATCCACACCGGTGTCCCCCAGTACCTTACCAACCTGGTCCGTCTCCACACCCCCCAATGTTCACTCAGATCCATACACGCCAACCGCATGTTCCTCCCCTCCCCTTCCCATGCCCACCTGGAGTCTACCCATTCCTCTGCCTTTTTCTTCCTTGGCCCCAGACTCTGGAACTCACCCCCATCCTCCCTCCGTCTCAAGCCCTCCTTTGTCAGATTCCAGGCCGGCCTAAAGACCCATCTTTTCTGTGCTGCATTCGATCTGACTCCACCATCCTCCCCCCTCCTGTTCCCCCTTAGCTTCACGTATAGTGTGACCTTCCCAGTCTCAGGTCTGCCTGTCTGTTTCTTTTCTCGATTCTATCCCTTTCCTGTCTAACCAATGGAGTTCTGTTTCCTTTTTCTGCAGCCTTTAATTTAATTTTTGTATTGTGAACTGCTCTGGTGCTTCTGTGTGGGCAGTATATAAAGTGACAAATAAAGATAAAGTACAGATTTGGGACTCCACCCCTTTACTCAGCACTGAATGAGATAGACTGCTACATTCATTCAGGAGCTAACATGCCTAATCATTATCCTTGGTACCATCCTGGCCGCTTACTCCTTAAAACTCAGCTATGCTAAATAAATAGTCACTGGTATACATAGCGTAGTTACTCACCTGTAGCAGGTGTTCTCCAGGAGCAGCAGGAATCAGTCCTCACATATGGGTGACGTTGGCGCCGACGGAGCCCCCGTACGGAGCATTTCCCCAGCTTTCAAAGAAAGCCTTTGGGAATTGCAGCGCGCATGCGCGGTCCCCTTCCCACCCAAGGGTGCCATCTTGCTCAGTCTGATGACATAGCTAAAAGACAGCAAAAAAATTAGCAAAAATAAATCATATGACTGCAACTCCAAGGGGAGGAGGGAGAGTTGTGAGGACTGATTCCTGCTGCTCCTGGAGAACACCTGTTACAGGTGAGTAACTACTCTTTCTCCAGGACCAAGCAGGAAGTCAGTCCTCAAATATGGGACTCCCCAGCTTAAGGCTACCGGAGACCACAAGCTGAAAAAATGAGCTCCCTCTAGAGCGTCAGTACGTAAGGAAGGAATCTTCTCTGACAACGCCCCCGACCGGTAGCCCAACATCAGGGCCAGAGGGAAGGAGTTGTCTAAACCCCAAAGAGATTATGGAGTACTGCCTGTCCGAAAGCACTGTCCCTGTGGGACTCCCTCTCAAGGCAGTAATGGGATGCAAAAGTCTGCCTTGAAGACCAAGTAGCGGCCCGGCAGATGTCTGCCAACAGAACAGAGCGGAGATGAGCCACTGAATCAGCCTTCGCCCTGACACGATGAGCCGTGACTCGACCCTCCAACGAGAGGCCGGCTGCCCTATAAGAACAGGCGATACAGTCAGCGACCCATATGGACAAAGTACGCTTGGAGACAGGTAACCCCAATTTATTGGGGTCAAAAGAAACGAAGAGCTGAACAGCCCTCCGATGCTCCCGCGTATGGTCAAGGTAGAAGGACAACGCCCTCCTACTGTCCAGGGTATGCAGAACCATCTCAGCCCGGTTGGCATGCGGCCTGGGAAAGAAGGTCGGAAGAACCACCTCCTGATTGAGGTGGAAAGAGGAGACAACCTTAGGGATAAACTTGGGGTGAGTCCGTAAGACTACCCTATTCCGGTAGAACCTAGTATAAGGGGGGGGATCAGACACCAGCGCCTGAAGCTCACTTACTCGCCTAGCAGAGGTAAGAGCTACCAGAAACAAAGTTTTCCAGGACAGAAAACGGAGAGGACAGGTAGCCATAGGTTCAAATGGCGGACAAGTAATCCGCTGTAAGACCACATCTAAATCCCACTCAGGGGCCGGTGGACATAAAGGAGGCTTAAGCAGGAGGCGGCCTCTGAGGAAGCGAGCCACTAAAGGGTGGTTGGAAAGAGGCCGCCCGTCCACCGGCGAGTGGTGCGCTGAGAGAGCACTGAGGTGAACTCGGACAGAATTGGACTTAAGGCCTAGATTGGAGAGGTGAAGCAAATATTGCAATACTACCGCTACCAAGCACAAGAATTGATTCTCGCTGTGCTGAGCACACCATGTGGAGAATCTACGCCACTTAAGAGCGTAGGATTTCCAGGTGGATTGCCTTCTAGAGGCTAAGACTACGTCCTCCACCTCTCTAGGCAGTAGAAGGGGAGCCAGAACTACCCTTTCCGCAGCCAGGCCATCAGATAAAGGGATTGGAGGTTGGGGTGTAAGAGAGACCCCTGTTCTTGAGACAGGAGATCGTGTTGACTACCTAGAGGAATAGGAGTGTCCACCGCCAGCTGCAGCAGAAGCGGGAACCACGGTTGCCTCGGCCACTTGGGGCCTATCAGAATCATCGAGGCCCCGTCCTTGAGGACTTTGAAGAGTGGTCTGGACACTAGTGGCGTGGGAGGAAACGCATACAGTAGGCCTTTGGACCACGGGATCAGAAACGCATCCGCTGCTACTCTGTGAGGATGCGGTTGTCTGGAACAGAATCTCGTGAGTTGCCGGTTCAGAGGACTGGCGAAAAGATCCATGGTGGGGAGGCCCCACCTGAGAAAGAGCTGCTGAACCACCAATGGATTCAACCTCCATTCGTGGGGTTGCAGGATTCTGCTCAGTCTGTCCGCCAGGTAATTCTCTTGACCTGGGAGGTAGACGGCTTTGAGAAGGATTCCGTGATTGACGGCCCAGGAGCACAGCCGTTGTGCTTCCTGACAGAGTAGGAAGGGGCCTGTGCCTCCTTGCTTGTTCATGTAAAACATGGCAACTTGATTGTCCGTCTGGACCAGTACAGATTGGTGAGACGTGAGAAGGTCCTCAGAGCCAGGCGTATCACCCGTAGCTCCAGGAAGTTTATCTGCTGAGCAGCCTCCCAAGGGGTCCAGAGACCCTGAGTATGCGCTCCCCAACCTTGAAGAGAAGCATTTGTCGTCAGCACCTGAGAATGTGGAGGGGACTGAAAGACCATTCCGAGCACCAGATTCGGAAGCTGAAGCCACCATTGTAGAGAGGAGACAAGCAGGGCGGATATTCTTACTGAGTCTGCAAGGCTCCTCGTGGCCTGATGCCACTGTTCGAAGGCTCCGCTGAGCAGGCCGCATATGCAGGCGGGCATTGGGGGTTACATGAACCGTGGAAGCCATATGGCCGAGAAGCCTCAGGAATTGCATGGCGGAGACCAGAGAATTGCTGTGAAACTGCCTGGCTAGATCCATCAATCTGTGGGCTCTGTCCACGGGCAGAAAAGCCCTCGCCTGAAGAGTGTCCAGTCTTGCTCCTATGAATTCCAAGTTCTGGGACGGGAGCAAAGTGGACTTTGCGAAGTTTATGACAAATCCCAAGTGCTGAAACAGAGCCACAGTGCTAAGGGTGGCTTGACTGGCCTCCTGGGAAGACTGGCCCCTTATGAGCCAGTCGTCCAGGTATGGGAACACAAAAAGACCTTAAAGCCTCAGGTAGGCCGCCACCACCGCCAGGCACTTGGTGAATACCCTGGGGGCGGAGGTTAGGCCAAAGGGTAGTACTCTGTACTGATAGTGGTTTCCTCCCACAACAAACCTGAGATATTGTCTGTGGTCTGGATGAATAAGGATGTGAGTATAAGCATCCTTTAGATCCAAGGAACATAGCCAATCTCCCTGCTGGAGGTAGGGCAGCAGGATTCCAAGGGTAAGCATCTTGAACTTTTCCCTCTCCAGGAACTTGTTGAGGTTGCGCAAGTCTAGGATGGGTCTGAGGCCTCCTGTTCTTTTTGGTACCAGAAAGTACCTGGAATAAAAGCCGTGACCTCTCAGGTGGTGGGGCACCGGTTCCACAGCCTGGTCCTTTAGCAGACTTGCTAACTCCTGAAGGAGTAGGTCCCTGTGCAGAGGGAGTCTTGGAGGCTCCCCTGGAAAATAGGAGGGAGGTACCTGGTGAAAATGGAGAAGATAGCCCTTTTGGACTATATGGAGCACCCAGGTATCTGATGTGACGGCTGACCACCTGTGGGCAAAGTGGGCCAGCTGGCCTCCTGTGCTGATATGAGCCAGCTGAGGAGAGGAGGCTATGCTTTCTGAGTCAAAAACCCCCACCCTGCTGAGCAGGGGCCGGTGTTGGTGGCTTGGGGGCCTTCTGCCTACGGGGCCCATGACCCTGCCTCTTGGTCTGCTGACCCTGTTGGGGAGCTGCAGAGGCCTGATAATGAGGGTATTGTTTATAGGCAGATGACTTCCTCGGATAAAAGGTCTTTTTTCCCGAGCCCTTCTTCTTCTGAGAAGGGGCAGAGGTTTTCCTGGACAGCCTAGTCCTGGTGAGTCTGTCTCGAGTTCAGCAGCCTTTTCAGCCATGGGTTTGCCGAAAAGGTTTTCACCTCGGCAGGGGACATCGACCAACTTGTCCTGAACCCATGGCTCGAGGTTGGATGACTGTAGCCAAGCCTGTCGGCGGGCACTGATGCCGGCCCCGGCTACTCGGGCCGAAGCCTCAAAGCCATCGTAGGCTGCCCGAGAGATAAACTTCGAGCACTCTCGAATACCAGTGGACAAGGCCTGAAACCTCTGCAAAGGTTCCTCAGAGAGACCAGCAGAGAACCCGGCAATCTCCTTTGCCAGGTCTCGGAGGTACATGCCCATGTAGAGCTGGTATGTCTGGACACGGCAAGCAAGCATAGAGCCCTGGAAGCACTTCTTACCGAGGGCATCCAGGTTCCGGGCCTCCCGGCCGGGAGGCACCGAGGAGTGCATCTTCTGACTTTTCAGTCGATGCATGGCCGATTCCACAACCATGGAGTGGTGCGGTAATTGTGCCTTTTGGAACCCGGGGCTCTTGCGGACTCGATAGATGGAATCGACCCGCTTGCTTAACACCGGCGTCGAGGCCGGGGCCTCCCACATGCGGAAGAGCAGTCGCTCCAGCATCGGAGGAACCGGAACAGTAAAGGCCTCCTTCGGGGGAGAGTCATACTGGAGGGCCTCGAGCTCTTCGGCTCGAGGCTCCTCCTCGGGATCCGCGGGGAATGCCAAGGTCTTGGCCATATCCCGCACAAAGTCCAAGAACCGGGTATCCTCCGGTGGGGATCGTCTCTGAGGTTCGGACTCCGGTGAGTCCGATAGGTATCGGGTGACTCTTCGTCCTCCGTCTCACAGCCCGACTCCTCCTCGGAGGAATCGAGTGGCTCCGGTCGGGCGGGCACTGATGCCCTCTGCCCCGACGCCGAGGGTACCGACGTCGACGACCTCGGTCCCGAACGGAAGGCCGAGGGAGACCGTGGCCGAGGATCGACTCGAGCCCGCATGGACTCGAGGATTGGCTCGGCCTCCGGGGTCGACTTGGACGTCAATGTCCCGGTGGTCGGGGCAGATGCACCGGTGAGACCGGCGATCAATGCCCGCTGCTGGTCCATGAAGGCAGCGACACTGCTCTCCAAGGCCGTCAACCTGAGTCCGAGCTCAGGAGACCCAGCAGCCCCCGACCCGACGTCGGCTCTCCTGGAGGAGAGTCCACGAGGACTACAGTACTCACGTGCCCAGGAGACTCCATCTTGAGACGAGGTTGTTCGGCAGGCCTCTCCGACTCCGGACCCGGGATGGCTATCGGGGCTATGCGGCCTGGCCCTCGAGGAACCAGGAGCGTCCACCGACGCCGCCCTCGCGGGTTTTTTCTTCCTGCGCTGCTCCCGCGAAGGAGACCCCCGCTCAGAGGAACCTCGATGCTGCTCGGGGCCAGAGTCCCGAGACGTCGAAGCCTCTGACGAGGTCCGGGCCCGTCCGGACGCGGAGTCAGAGAAGATTCTAACCTTTTGATGCTGCCGACTCCTCAAAGCTTTTGAGGACATTTTGCCACATGGACCACAGATCATCAGGTCATGATCGGGTCCGAGGCAGCGGAGGCAGCAGTCATGTGTGTCGGTAAGAGACATAAGTTTCTTACAGCGATCACACTTTTTGAACACGCTGGCAGCCATCGGGGGAAAAGGGGCCCCTGCGAGGTCAAAAGACAGGGCTGCCAGTGAAAAGATAAAAATGGTGCGAATGCTAGTCTCGAAGGACAAAAACCGAAAAAGATAGAGTGGGCTCGATACCGGCGTATCGGGCCCAGGTGGGAAAAGGATCCGGCGTCGAACCGAAGAAGAACAACAAAAAACAGGGGAAACCAACTTTTTCCTCGGCGAAAAATGAACTACGTCTGTCGGGCTCCGTGGAAAAAAGAAGACTGAGCAAGATGGCACCCTTGGGCGGGAAGGGGACCGTGCATGCGCGCTGCAATTCCCAAAGGCTTTCTTTGAAAGCTGGGGAAATGCTCCGCACGGGGGCTCCGTCGGCGCCGACGTCACCCATATGTGAGGACTGACTTCCTGCTTGGTCCTGGAGAACAGGAGGAATCATTCTTCACATATGGGCGTCAGTACTGACAGAGCCTGTGTGGGAACGCTCCCCAGCATCCAATAGGAAAGGCTTTGGGAGCAGTCCACTGTGCCTACACATCTGCCTTCCCAACTCCTCTCCTCAGTTGAGTTTGTAGCTAAGAGACAGAGGGAAAACAAAACCTTCCCTAGAACTCCTAGGGGAGAAGGGCAGATTGTGAAGACTGATTCCTGCAGTTTCCGGAGATCACCTGTTACAGGTGAGTAACTACGCTATCTCCAGGAACAAACAGGAATGTAGTCTTCACATAAGGGACTAACTAGCTCCTAGCTACCAAACTGGCATGGGTGGGGGGAGGGGGGAGCAGTGTGACCCCTGAAGCTAAGGGCAGAGCCAAAAGGTGTGGAAACGTTGTGGCCTGTTGGGCTCAATTTCAGGCAGCTATACCTCCCCTAGAGAATCTGGTCTCTTAAATTCAGGACAGAGGATAGGAGTTGAGTCTAAGTCCCAAAGACGGTGGCAAATGTATGAATGGAGGACTAGGTGACTGCCTGACAAATTTCCTCAATGAATACTGATTGGAGATTGGCTATGGAGGTTGCCATAGCCCACACATTATGAGCAGTGACATAACTGTGCAAAGAAAATCCTGCCTGTTCATAGGCAAGGGAAATGCAGTTTGCTATCCATTTGGATAGAGTTCTTTTTGTCACCAGTAGACCAAGGTGACTGGGATCAAAGGAGATGAATAATTGTGAGGATCTTCTATGATTCTTAGTCCTGTCCAAGTAATAAGTGCTCGCTCACAGTCTAAAGTGTGTAGTGCTGCTGCAGCCCACAACACATGCGGCCTCGGGAAGAAAATGGGTAGGATGACAGACTGATTTAGGTGAAAGGAGGAGACCACATTCGGAGGAAGTGTGGATGGGTGCAGAAGACCATCTTGTCATGGTGAAACCAGGTATAGCATAGTTACTCACCTGTAACAGGTGTTCTCCAGGGACAGCAGGAATCAGTCCTCACATATGGGTGACGTCAGTGCCGACAGAACCCTCGCAAATGCATATCCCCAGCTTTCAAAGAAAGCCTTTGGGAGATGTCACCACGCATGTGTGGTCCCCTTCCCGTCCAAGGGTGCCATCTTGCTCAGTCAAATGTCATAACTACAGCCAATAAAAGAAGATGGCAAAAATACATCAACTCCACAGGAGGGTTGTGAGGACTGATTCCTGCTGTCCCTGGAGAACACCTGTTACAGGTGAGTAACTATACTTTCTCCAGGAACAAGCAGGAAGTCCGTCCTCACATATGGGACTTCCTAGTTACAGGCTGCCAGGAACCTGTAGAAAAACATGGCCCAGTCATGAGCAGCCGCAAGCGAGTGTGAGGAGAGATTCTAAGGACCCCAGAGTCCAGGAGAACCATCACTCCAGTAGCCTGAACATAGAAGGATCAGAGAGAAGGAGTTGCCTAGACCCTAAAGAGATTACGGAGTATGGCCTGGCCGATGGCACTGCCCCATCAGGACACCCTCTCAAGGCAGCAGTGACCTGCAAAAGTGTGGACTGAGGACTAGGTGGCGGCCCGGCAGATGTCTGCTATAGGGACACAGCACAAGCTTGCAACAGAGGTTGCCATTGCCCTGACGTTGGGTGCCATGACCCGTCGTGCCAACAAAAGCCCAGTCTGATATCGGGCAAAGGCAATCCAGTCCACCACCCAGGTGGACAGGGTCCACCTGGTAATAGCCTCTCCCAGGCAACTGAGGTCGTAGGAAACAAAAAGCTGTGAAGCTCTGCAGTGGCCCTGGGTATGTTGCAGGTAGGACAGGGCCCTCTTACAATCCAGAATATGAAGAACAGCCACCACCTTGTCAGCATGGGGCCGTGGGAAGGTGGTAGGGAGCATCACCCTCTTGATTGAGGTGAAATGCGGACACCACCTTCGGAAGGAATTTAGAATGGATGCGAAGCACGGCCCTTTTATTGTAGAACCTGGTGTAGGGTGGCTCAGCCACCAAGGCCTGAAGCTCGATGACACTATGTGCAGAGATGAGCGCCACCAGGAAGACGACCTTCCATGAGAGGTATCCAGAGACTCAAATGGTGGCTTGTTGAGCCACGTCAAGACCACATTGAGGTCCCATTCCACCAGGGGCGGGCGGATGGGAGGCTTGGAGAGCAGGAGGCCCCGCATAAACTAATGAGGGGCTGAGCAGAGAGGGGTTTACCTTACACAGAATGGTGATGTGCCAAGACTGCACTCAGGTGCACCCTGGCAGAGTTGGACTCAAGTCCAGCTTGCGAGAGGTGTAGCAAGTACTGCAGCACCGTATACACATGGCAAGAGAATGAGTCAACCTGCTGCACTGTGCACCGCACTGAGAATTTGCGCCACTTGAAGGTGTAGGTCCACCTCGTGGAGGTCTTACGAGAGGCCAGGAGGACTTCCTCCACCTCCCTTGGAAGATTGCAGGGCACTAAGGCTACCCTTTCAGCAGCCATGCTGTTAACGTCAAGGACTGTGTCTGTTCGGGGAACTTTGGCTGGCTGCTCCTGCTCTGACACCTTGAGATTCCTCTGAGGGCTGCGGGACCTGGTGTGGGACTTGCCCGTTTATCAGAGTCCCAGTATAAGGTCCTTGAGGATTTCTACTTCTTTTTGTGTTCCCACTCCGGGGAACCCCTGTCAAAGTGTCCGCGGTCCTGGTTGGGCACCACAGGGACATTACGTGACTCCAAGGACCCATGCAGGGCCTTGGCTACCGGAGATACCGGGGTAGAGTCAGACCTGTGGAAGAAAACGTCCTGCTTCAGCTGATGCTGGATGACCTTCGCGGACATCTTTTTACAGGGAGCAGATCTCTGGGTCATGGCTGGCCCCTAGACACCAGCGTCAGTAATCATGTATGTTGGTAAGAGACATATATTTAGTGCACCGATTACACTTTTTGAACCCGCTGGCCATTGGGAGGAAAAGTGCCCTGGTGAAGTTGAAAACTGTCGGAGCAGCCAGCAGATGGAAAACAACCACAAATTGTGCTGAGGAGAACAAAAAAAACTAGTATGGCTCCAGGACATGATGCTGGGGCAAGCGTGCTCAGAGGCGGGAAAGGGACTGGTCGTAACTGGATAGAGAAAAAGAGGTTTTGCACACAACCTGATCAACTTTTTCCAGGGAAAAAAGACAGACGTCTGTTGGGCTCCACAGAAAAAAAGACGACCGAGTAAGATGGCACCCTTGGACAGAAAGGGGACCATGCATGCGTGGTGGCATCTCCCAAAGGCCTTCTTTGAAAGCTGAGGAGATGCTTCAGCGAGGGTTCAGTCGGCGACAATGTGACCTATATGTGAGAACTGACTTCCTGCTTGTTCCTGGAGAAATGGCGGATCCACCACCAGAGTCTGCAGTTCACTGATGCAGCGAGCTAACGTGATGGCGATGCAGAAAAGGACCTTCGAAGACAAAAACTTCAATGAAGTGGTGGCTAAAGGCTCGAATAGAGGCTTTAGAAGTTGAGCAAGAACCATGTTGAGGTCCCAGGCCACTGGAGGCATCTTAATGGGTGGCTTGAACAGGATACCCTGCATGAATCGTGCTACCAAGGGGTGTGAGGAGATAGGCTACAATGTCGCCAAGATGAACCTTCACCATTTGAAGGCATAAGAGCGTCTGGTAGACTCTTTGCATGATGTAAGCAGGATGTCTTTATCGCCTGTGGTAAGTCAAGGTCAGCGAGTACTATCCCTTCAGCAACCATGCTGTGAGACAAAGGATCTGAAGATTAGGATGGAGATGCATCCCTTTACTCTGGGAGTGGCACTCGGGTGCGCACCCAAGTCTGAGCGGTTGAATCTGTGCTAGGCAATGTAGCAGAGAAAACCACGGTTGACAGGGCCAGAAAGAGGCTAGGGAATGCATAGAGCAGTCACTGTCTTTAATGGAGAAGGAAGGCATCCGAAGCTTGGAGCAGAAGAAGAGAGTTCTGCGAGTGGCAAAAAGATCTATGCGCAGGGTTCCCCATGTTTGGGAAATCCAAGCAGCCATCTCCCGATGTAGTGTCCATTTATGTGGATGAAGGATTCAGCTGAGTTTGTCCACGAGTATAGCATAGTTACTCACCTGTAACAGGTGATCTCCGGGAAAAGCAGGAATTTAGTCTTCACATATGGGCGATGTCTGTACCAACTGAGCCCATGTGAGAATGCTTCACAGCATCAAATAAGAGAGCTTTTGGGAGCACTCCACTGCGTCTGCACGACTGCCTTTCTGCCTTCTCAGCTCCCTCTCCTCAGTTGAGTTTGCAGCTGAGAAAGGAAAGTAAAAATCCCTTCAACTCCTAGGGGAGGAGAGCGGGTTATAAAGACTAAATTCCTACTTTCCCAAAGATCACCTGTTACAAGTGAGTAACTATACTATCTCCAGGAACAAGTGGGAATGTAAGTCTCCACATATGGGACTCCCTAGATCCAAGATGCTAGATGAAGTGACCTCTGAACCGGTGGAGGTTTGCCTCTGAACAGACTCGAGGGGTCATGGATCCTACATGGATTTCTGCTATCGACAAAGTCCGGGACGGAGCTAGGATTTGCATCTAAGTCTGAAACAGGTGCTGGAGTACAGCTTGACCAAACATTGCATCTCGGCAGGAGTCCTTGTCCAGACAATAATGGGCAGCGAAGGTATGGACGGAAGACCAAGTTACTGCACTGCAAATTTCATCAATGGCTACAACATTGTGAGCAGTGATATGCCCTTCCAGGGTGAGTGCTGTCATAGGCAAAGGAAATGCAGTCTGCTATCCACCTGGAGAGCGGACATTTAGATATGGGTAGACCCAGGTGACCAGGGTCAAAGGAGATGAACAACTGCGAGGCTTTACAATGATAAGAGTCTTTTGGAGATAAAAAGTCAACCTACACTTACAGTCAAGAATGTGCAGAGTTGCTTCCGTTCGAGATGCATGCGGTCTAAGAAAGAAGACCGGAAGGTAAATCGACCGATTTGGATGAAAAAGAGACACCACTTTTGGCATACGTCTGAAGGATGACCTTGTCATGGTAGAATCGGGTACAGGAGTGGTCTGATACTAGAGCCTTTAGCTCACTAATGTGTCTAGCTGAAGAGAGGACAATGAGGAAGAGTACCTTTCAAGGCAGGAACTTCAGGGAGGTTGTGGCCAATGGTTCAAAGGACGGCTTGAGAAGCTGTGCTAGAATGACGTTGAGGTCCTAAGTCACTGGAGGTGACTTGATAGGCAGCTTGGAAAGCAGGAGACCTCTCATGAAACACGCTACTAGCGGATGTGAGGAGATGGGCTGTCCATCTAGTAGATGGTGAGAGGTTGCAATGGCACAGAGGTGGAATCTCACCAAGTTGGTCTTTAGATCTGTTGAGGACAGGTGGAGGAGATACTGGAGGAGTGACTCCCCTAGAGTGGAGAAAAGGATCAAGATCTTTCTAGGAACACCAGACGGAGTATCTACGCCACCTGAAAGCTTATGAACATCTGATTGAGGGCTTTCTGGAAGAGAGTAAGATTTCCTTAACCTCTTGTGGAAGGTCAATGCCCTGCAATGCTATGCTCTCAGCAGCCAAGCTGTAAGGCAGAGAGCCTGTGGATTGGGATGGAGCAGTGAGCCATTGTCCTGGGAGAGGAGATCAGATGCAGATCACAATCAGAGAAGCTGAGTTTTAGTCAGACGTAGTAGCAGTAGAAACTACGGTTGCCGCAGCCAGTGAGGGCTATGAGAATCACGGAGGGCTATGAGAATCACGGAGCCCTTGTCGGACTGAAGTTTGAAAAGCGTCTCGGGGATATGGGAGGGAAAGCCAAGAGCAGACCCTGACCCCAGTGTAGGTGAAAGGCACCCACCTGTTGATTGCTGGATATTGGAGTCCTTGTGCAGAAGGAAGCTTGGCATTCTGAGCAGCAGCAAACAGATCTATATCTGAAGTTCCCCAGGTCTGGAAGATGTAGGACGCTGTGTCCGGATGGAGAGACCATTCTGGTGAAGAAGGATGCGACACAGCTTGTCTGCCAAGACATTGAGCTCCCCTGGGAGATACACTGCTCAGAGGTGTATTTGATGAGAGATGGCAAAGGACCATAAGTGAAGAGTTTCCTTGCAGAGGGGCCATGAGCCTGTTCTTTCTCGTTTGTTCACATAGAACATGGCTACCTGATTATCTGTTCTGATTAGGACTTCTTGTGCCCTGAAGTGGTGTTGAAACACTCGGAGGGCATTTGAGATGGCATGTTCCAGCATATTTATTTGGAGGTGTGATTCATCGTTGTCCAGAGCCCGTGTAGACAGGTCACCCAGGTGTGCTCCCCAGCCCAACTTGAAGGCATCCGTCGCCAGGGTGCATTGAAGTAAAGGCATCTGAAAAGGAGACCCTACGAGCAGATTTTCTGGAGAACATCCCCACTGAAGGAATGTTGATAGAGGGGTAGTGACTTTGATCCTGTCCCTTAGACCAGTGGTCCTCAACCCAGTCCTCTGGGGCCCACAGGCCAGTCAGATTTTCAGGATACCCACAATGAATATGCATGAGATAGATCTGCATGTACTGCTTCCATTGTATGCAGATCTATCTCATGCATATTCATTGTGGGTATCCTGAAAACCTGACTGGCCTGTGGGCCCCAGAGGACTGGGTTGAGGACCACTGCCTTAGACGACTTGAGGCCTGCCTCCACTAGAACATTAGCGAGTGGGAAGAATTCAAGCACTAATTCACAACAAAGGACAAAAAAAAGAGAGAACTTAAGGAGTTTTTTAGACCAATGATTGATACAGTTTCAATCCTCAAATAGCCAAAGGGGTTGAGTATCTGAGGTCTCCAAAGGGAGTATCCGATCTTAGTGGCGACAGTTGAGTTTAGGTGACACAAAAGCCAAGTCTAAGGTGGAGCACCTAGCCAAATGCATATTCTAAATATATAAGTGCCTATTTTCAGAGCCCAGATGTTTAAACTAAGCACCCACTTTTGTACACACCTGTGCAGCTATATTCAGAGGTGCTAAACAAATGCTTAGTGCTGCTGAATATCGGCATAAATTGAAATATCCTGTTTAGACATTACAATAAATGATAAACTAATGATAATTTCTGCCTCGGACGTCCTATTGAAAATAGGCTCCTATATCTCTACATTGCTGGGAAAAGACCAAAAATAACCTATACTATTCAAAATCTGGTTATTGACCAGGTGATCCTTTATCTGAAACCCCTTTTCACCTTACAGCTGATCAACTGACAGATGGATTTCTACAGAAAATCAGACATTCATCCTCTGTACCCATCCAAACTCCATCACTAGTTGCTGTTACAGTTCCACAGGGCTCATTTCTAGAGTTTCAAGTTTCACACATGCTCTTATTTGTCTTGAGGTCATCAGATCTTAGCAATCCATTATCAGTTAATATACTGAAGCAAAAACTGGGCCCTTTTCTGATCCATTTTCACTCGTCACTGCGAGTCTAGTTCATGAACAGTTTTCTGCAGCATAGCAGCAAGCCATTGTCTTGCCTCAGAGTAAAGACCCCAGGGCAGATACCCTCTGATTTCCAACTACAGCATGGTTACTCACCTTAACAGGTGCTCTCCAGGAGCAGCAAGAATCAGTCCTCACTTATGGGGCGACATCACCATCTGAGCCCACGCAGTAACTCTCAGCTTTCAAAGAAAGCCTTTGGGAGATCCACCATACATGCGGACTTGCCTTCCTGTCCAAGGAAGCCATCTTATCTCAGTATGACGACATAGCTTAATCAAGCCCAAAAAAGAACAAATTCCTCCACGGGGAAGAGGGAGGGCAGTGAGGACTGATTCCTACTGCTCCCGGAGAACATCTGTTACAGGTGAGTAACCTCACTTTCTTCAGGACCGAGCAGGAGGTAAGCCCTCATTTATAGGGCTCCCTAGCTACAAGCTACTGAAAAAAACCTGTAAAAACCACAGGCAACCCAAAAAGACATACCATGAATGACAACAGACAGTGCTGAAAGGTTCCGAGAGTCGGCGTCAGCCCTGACATCAATCAAGGAATAGACTGTCCAGTAGCTTGGACTGACAAAGGCTAGAGGGAAGGAGTTGCACTAATCCCCAAAGAGGTGCCAGAGTACAGCCTGGTCGAAGACACTTTCATACTGGGAATCCGCTTCCAGGCAGTAGTGGACTGCGAAGGTATGACTGAAGACTAGGCTGCAGTCCAGCAGATCTCCAGTAAGGAGAAGAAGCGCAGGTTGGCCACCAAAGCTGCCACAGCTCAGACATTTTGAAACGTAACATGACGTTCCAAGAGCAGCCCAGCCTGGTCATAGGCAAAGGAGATGCAGTTAGCCACCCAGGTGGAAAGGGTGCACTTAGAGACAACCATTCCCAGTCTATTTGGTCATAAGAAATGAACAGCTGGGGCGAATGGCAAAGGCCCTTGGACAGCTCAAGGTAGAAGGCCAGCACCCCACTTGCAATCCAAGGTATGGAGAGAGAGGCACTCCTATTAGCGTGAGGCCTGGGAAAAAAAGTGGCAAGCACCACCGACTAGTTGAGATGAAAATGTGAGACCACCTTGGGAAGGAACTTAGGAAGAGTGTGGAGAACCACTGTATTCTTGTGGAACCTGGTATACGGAGCATGCACCAACAGCGCCTGCAGCTCACTGACTCTGCAGAGATGTGAGCACCACCAGGAAAAGGATTTTTCAGAAAAACTTGGAGGCAGGTGGCAAGCGGTTCGAAAGGGGGGGGGGGAAGCGATGAGCTTCCCAGGGATCACACTGAGGTCTCAAGCCGCTGTAGGTGGTCAAATTGGGGGCAGAGAGGAAGGCCCCTCATGAAGCAGTCTACAAGGGAATGAACAGACAGGGGTCATCCATCGATTTAATGATGGTATACCGTCAGCACACCAAGGTACACTCTGACAGAGCTGGACTTCAAAACAGCCTGGGGAAGGTGCAGAAGGTAAGTGAGGACCATCTGCACCGAGCAGGAAAATGGGTTAAACTCTATTCCTAGACCAGATGGAGACTCTGCGCCACTTGAAGGCATAAGCACGTCTAGATAAGCACGTCTAGTGGAGTCCTTCTGGGAAGCCAGGAGAACCATCCTCCACATTTCTGGGAAGGTGGAACTGGAAAAGAGCTATCCTTTCAGCATCCACGCTGTGAGCACCACAGACTTGAGGTTGGGATGCAGGAGGGTTACTCCCTCCTGTGAGATCAAATTCGGGGCACAGCAGAGGGGAAGCGGGGGCACAGCAGAGGGGAAGCGGGGGCACCCTTGAGAGATAGAGCAGCAGAGGGAACCACAGTTGCCTGTGCCAATATGGAGCAATGGGGATCATCGAGGCTCTGTCCATCAGGATCTTGGAGGGCCTTGGCCACCAAGGGAATAGGAGGGTACACATACAAAAGGCCCTCGTTCCAACTCAGAAGTGCATCTACTGCTAGTCATGCATAGCAGGGAATCCTGGAGCAGAACTGTGGCAGCTGGGCGTTGGAGGGGTTTCTGAAGAGATCCACTGCTGGCATCCTCCACTTCTGGAAAATGTCGCAAGCCACCTGAGGATTCAGGGCCCACTCGTGAGGTTGCAACATTCTTCTGAGCTTGTCTGCCAGGACACTGTCCTGGCTTGGGAGGTTCACCACCCAGAAGAGCATACCATGAGCAATGGCAAATCTCCAGGGACAAAACGCCTCCCAACACAAGAGGTACAAGCCTGTGCCTGTCTGCTTGCTGATATATAACATTGCAAACTGGTTGTTTGTCTGGATGAGGATGACCTGATTGGACAATTTGTTGTTGAAAGACTTGGAGGGCACTGGACACCGCCTGGAGTTTGAGGAAGTTGATTTGATGGAGGCTCTACACCCTCTACCACAGGCCTTGGGTCCGGAGGCCCCCCTGAGGTAGGCTCCTCAGCTGAGCTTGGAGGTGTCTGTTGCAAAGACCTGCTGATGTGCTGGAGCCTGAAAGGGAAGTCTGGCTAGGAGATTCTCTGGTCCTCGCCAGCAGGCAAGGGAGACCATCAGGGGCGAGGTTACAAAGACACTGTCTGCTAGGCACCCCATTGCTGCTTCCACTGGGTACAGAGTGTCCACTGGGCCTGTCGCATTCGGAGACGGGCACAGGGTGCAATACGAATCATCGAGGCCATTTGTTCCAGGAGGCAGAGCATCTGATGGGCTGGGACAGTCGATCAGTCCTGGATTTCTCAGGAAAGTGATGCCAGGCACTAAGTCCGGTCCAATGGAAGGAAGGCCATGGCCTGTGACGTGTCCAGGAGGACCCCGATTAATTCAAGATGTTGAGAGGGCTGCAAGTGGGACTTCAGGTAGTTGATGATGAAGCCCAACTACTCCAGCACCTGGATGGTATGTTGGGCAGCCTGATGGACCTCTGTGCAACCATCTCCTAATCAGATCCTGCAGATTGAGGATGGAGCAAAAGCGGCCTGTTTTCTTGGGAACCAGAAAGTAGCGAGAGTAGAATCCTCTGCCCACGAGGCTGAGGGACCAACTCCACCACCTGTTGCACAAGGAGAGCGTGGAGCTCTCTCAAAAAAACCATTCTCAATGGCGGGGGTCCAGAGGAAGCTCCCTCAAAAAGAATGGAGGGGTGTCAACTCGAAATGAAGGAGGTAGCTTTCCTTCACGATTTGCAGGGCCCAGGGTTGTTGGTGATACGGGGCCTGCGATGGGCGAAAGAGGTGAGCTGCCCTTCAATGTGGTGCAGAGTGGGACCATCAAGGGGAAGACAGGCTATGATCCTGGAGTCAAACCCCCAAGCCGATGCCCCCAGTGACAGGATCCAAAAACCAGTCCAGAAACGTGACAGCGGGGGCAAAAATAAACCTTCATTAATCCTTGAAAAACGAGAATGCCAATAAACCCGAAACTGGCCGTGTTTCGTATAATACTTCCTCAGGGGTGTTTGGCTCACTATAATTATAAATAAATACATAAATAAATAAGAAAAATAATTATATGAGACAAAGGGTAATTCAATAATTATACAAACTAAAACCTAAAAACAAAAAAGGGGTAATAAACAAAATAAAAACATATCAATACTTTTAAAACAGACAAAGATAAAATGTGTTGCACCATAATGTGTAATTATCTCATAAAACACATAAATCAATAACAACCATATACATATAAAAATGTAAAAATGAAGTGCATGAGAACATATGACATAAGAAACATAAAAATCTATCCATAAACAATATTTTCATAATTATAAACTTAACCTCATCTTTAACGAACATTTCTGAAGAATGACTAAAAGATGACTAAAAAAAAGGGGGGGGGGGGGGCACGCAAAGAGGATCAGAGAAGAAAACAAGCAGGAGTGAACCGGTTGGATATTTTAAGCATACTAAATGAAGGAGACCACCACATGTGTGTATAACATACGCATAAATAGAACTTCAAAAATTATAACTTTTACAAACTTATACATTAACAGAAGGAGGACATTTAAAAAATGAAAAAAAGAAAAACAATTGAATGTTTAAGGATCAACCCAGAGGAGAAAAAAGCCCCTTGAAATGTGACTAAGTCAATCTCAAAGGATAAAAAATATTTATTATAATAAAAACATGACACATTACTACACTATGAACATGTAAAGTAAAAAATACCTTGCAAGTATGTATAAAAACAATCGCAAACTCTGCGATGTTATAAATCACTGTGGTGCCCTCGAATCCACCTTCGGGCTTCTCTAAACAAACCAAAAATACAACAAAACAATTTTTAAAAATATCATCAAAAGAAGCTAAAATAATTCAAAAAAACGTTGTGCCTTATCTTCGCACAAATGGTTCGGCGTCATACATATGGTTACACATGAGCCAGTGCCCTGGTTATATTAAATATTATTATAGAAAAGAATATTTAATCACAGACCAACTTTAAAAAAACTGGAGTGTTAAACTATAAATGGGGACTAGCCCCAACCAAACATTCATAAACTCGGTGATCTTATAAATAAACTAAAATGTGTGCATCGGCGAGTGCCCGAAAACACTCTGAGGAGACACCCGGTGCCCCAACAGGGACTGGGAGCAACCCCTGGAATTGACTAAGATGGCGTGCCACTCAAGGATCAACTATACCTCCAAAGCTGAGGCACCCGTGGTGGAAGGGGCAGTCATTGGACCGAGGGACTGGAAGTACCTGGGAACCAGGGCCTTCTGCTGCACCAGGAAGGCAGCCAGGCTGCGCTCCAGGCTGGCCATTCGCTCCTCCAGGAGAGATGGCTCCACAGCCCCCAGCATAGGCATCAAAGGAATCGGGCCTGGCACTGGTTCCACAGGTAGAGGCTCCCAGATGGTGATGTTCTCGGGAGTCTGATGCTGGTTCTCAGAGGGCATGGAAGTCTCCTCCCACAGAAGCAACTATGAGGGCCACTCCTGGCCATCACCTTCACAATGAGGACTGTGGTGCCTATGTTTGTGGGACTTGCCTCCAGAACTGGCATTGCACCCCGCCTCCTCACCGATGAGTGGGACGGAGTCTGGTCCTTCCAGCAACAGTCCTCATCAGAGAGTTGGCAAGCCGAGGATCTGCAGCCCTGTGGCTCAAAGAAGGCCCGGTCGCCTTGCGAGGTCAAGGCCTTCGCGGAGGCCTCAGAGGGCATCGATTCCGATGCTGGAGTCAACAGAGGATTTGTGGTCAAAGAGCACCACCTGCTGCTTTCACGGGTCTTAAGCCCCTTGCTCGTCATCTGGAGACGGAGCAGGCAAGTGGAGGTGTCTCAGAAACATGAAGACAGGAAATGACCACATGGTCTATGTAATCTGCTCTATGTAATCAACCACTACAACACTCCCCTTTTTTCCTTTAGAGATCCTCTGTTTGTCCCATGCTTCTTTGAATTCAGATACTGTCCCTTATTCTCTACCATCTCAACTGGGAGACACGTCCACGGATCCACCACTCTTTCTGTAAAGCATAGTTACTCACCTATAACAGGTGATCTCCGGGAACAGCAGGAATTTAGTCTTCACATATGGGTATCGTTGGTACCGACGGAGCCTGCGTGGGAACGCTCCCCAGCATCCAATTAGAAAGCTTTTGGGAGCATCCCACAGCGCCTGTGTGCTGCCTTCCCACCTTTCCCAACTGCCTCTCTCCAGTTGAGTTTAAAGCTGAGACAAAGAGAGAGAGAGGGAAAGAGAGAGAGAGATAGATAGAGAAATACAACTCCTAGGGGAGGTGGGTGGGTTGTGAAGACTAAATTCCTGCTGTTCCCGGAAATCACCTGTTACAGGTGAGTAACTATGCTATCTCCATGAACAAACAGGAATGTAGTCTTCACATATGGGAAACTCCCTAGTTGCAGATGCCAGGGAGAGGACCCAGGAAGTTGTGTGTCCCTGTGAAAGGGCTCCACTCCCCCCCATGGATCTCCGGCATCCTACCAGGGATGGTGGGTAGGAGTTGATTCGGTATGGAACAGGTGTTGGAGAACAGCCTGAACAAACAAGGCATCCCGGCAGGAGTCCTTGTCTAAGCAGTAATGGGCTGTGAAGGTATGAACCGAGGCCCAAGTGGCTGCTCGACAGATGTCGTCGATAGTCAGAGTGCAGATGAGCCATTGAAGCTGCCATAGCTCTCACATTGTGAGCTGTGACATGGCCCTCCAGAGGAAGAATCTTACTCTGATAGGCAAAGGAAATACACCATGCAATCCAGTTGGACAGTGTTCTCGGAGACTGGAAGTCCCAGATGAGAAGGATCAAAAGCAACAAAGAGTTGAGAGGACTTTCTATGTTGCTGTGTTCTCTGTAAGTAAAAAGCTAAAGCTCTTTTACAGTCCAAAGGATGAAGATTCCTTTCTGCATTTGATGCATGAGGCCTTGGAAAAAACACAGGCAGGTAGACTGCTTGGTTCAAATGAAAAGGCGAGACCACCTTTGGCATAAAGTGTGGATGAGTCCCAAGGACTGCCTTGTCATCATATAAGGAGGATCAGCCACTAGTGCCTGCAACTCAATGATGCGACGTGCTGATGTGATTGCAATGAGAAAGATAACTTTCCAAGAAAGGAACTTCAACAAGGTAGTAGCTAAGGGTTCGAAAGGTGGCTTCATGAGCTGGCCAAGAACCAGTGGCCTAATGGGAGGCTCAGTTAGAAGAAGGCCTCTCATAAATCTTGCTATAAGAGGATGGGAGGAAATAGGTTGTCTATTTAAAGGCTTGAAAGAAGCTGCAGTAGCACTCAAATGGACTCTTACTGAGTTAGTCTTAAGTCCTGCATTGGATAAATGAAGGAGATACTCCAGTAATGATTCCAGAGGTATCGCAAGGGGGCTAAGACCCTTCTGTGAGCACCATATGGTAAACCTTTTCCACTTGACAGCATAAGAGCGTCTTGTGGAAGGGTTTCTGGAAGCATTTCATCCTTTACTTGCTGAGAAAGGTTAAGATCATGAAGATCTAGGCCTTCAGCAACCAAGCCCTGAGATGCAGAGACTGGGGATTGGGATGCCATAACATTCCGTCCTCCTGAGACAGGAGATCTGTAGCAGACCCTAACTCCAGACGGGGAGCTTGAGAGAGATGTAGAAGCAGAGGGTACCACACTTGCCGTGGCCAACGTGGAGCTATGAGAATCATACGGCCTCTGTCTCTCTGAAGCTTGAACAGGGTTTTGGGAATTAGGGGAATGGGTGGAAAGGCATAAAGGAAGTCTTGACCCCAATGAAGGAGGAAAGCATCCCTGGCCTGAGAGCCCTGAGCCGGAATTCTGGAACAGAACCGGGGAAGTTTGGCATTCAATGGACTTGCAAAGAGGTCTATGTCTGGGGTTCCCCAAATTTGAAAAGTCTTGGCCACCTGGTCTGCATGTAAAGACCATTCGTGTGGAAGCAGAACTCGACTGCTACCTGGATACCTGGAAGATACACTGCCAGGAGATGAATTTGATGCTCTCTAGCGAGGGCCCATAGTCGCAAAGCTTCATTGCAAAGCAACAGAGCCTGTTCCTCCCTGCTTGTTCACGTAGAACATGGCTACTTGATTGTCTGTATGAATGAGGACTGTCTTGTAGCTGAGCAGGATGTGGAATACTCGCAGAGCAAGGAAGATTGCTCTGAGCTCTAAGAGATTGATGTGTAGATGAGTCTCCAAGTGCCTTGGGTGGAGAGGTATTGCAGATGAGCTCCCCAACCCATTGGTGAAGCATCTGTTGTGAGAGTTGCCTGGGGTAAAGGCTGTTGAAATGGGGACCTCACCAATAGGTTTTGAGTGGACTGCCACCATAGGAGGGACAAAATAAGGCGATTTGTGTTTGCTATTTTGTCTGACAGGCACCATGATGCCTGGGTCCACTGAGCGGATAAAGTCCACTGGGCTGCTTCATATGGAGGCGAGCATAAGGAACCACATGCACGGTAGATGCCATGTGGCCTAGTAGTTGTAACATTTCTTGGGCAGTGAGATGAGGCTTTAGCACTGCTTGAGAAGCTAACTGCACCATGCGAAGGCAACGGGTCTGGGGAAGATAGGCCCTGTCTTTCCTGGTATCCAGCAAAGCTCCTATGAACTCTAGAGACTGAGTGGGAGTTAGGTTGGATTTTGGGATGTTTATGACCAGGCCGAAATACTGAAGGATACGCATTGTGCAAGATAAAGAAATCCTGGCCTCTAACTCTGATGGAGCTCGAATAAGCCAGTCGTCTAAGTAGGGGAAGACAAATATTCCTGGAGTGTGAAGAAATGCTGCTACCACTGCCATGCATTTCGTAAACACCCTTGGTGCTGAGGCCAGGCCAAAAGGAAGCACCCTCTATTGGTAGTGCTTTCCTTGAAAAAGGAACAGAAGTGGTGTTGTCAGCATTCAACTCATTGGCTTTTTCTTGCCAATTTTTGCCAAATAGATTCTCACCTGTACAAGGAATATTGCCCAGTTTGTCCTGCACCTCCTGCACCCAGAGCTCCAAATCGGATGCCTGGAGCCAGGCAATTCTACGTGCACTTATGGCAATGGCAGAGGTTCTGCTTATGCACTCAAAACAGTCAAAAGCTGCACGATTGACAAACTTAGAAACATCCTGGGCATGTTTAACCACTGTGAGAAAATCCTGCCTCTTATCTTCAGGAAGAAGAGGGCTCAAAACCTCTAAATCTCCTGTGACTTCCCTTAAGGAACATTCCCATATATAAAATATAGGAACTGATCCTGGCAGAAAGCATGGAAGCCTGGAAAGTATGACATCCAAAGGCATCCAAAGTTCGACACTCACGTCCTGGAGGATTAGAGGCATGCCTCTTTGCACTTCTGATCCTTCTCATAGCTGAGAATACAATAGAGTGGTGAGGAAGCTGAGTCTTCTGGAAGCCAGGACACGGAGGTACTCGATACATGGTATCCAGTCTACGAGAGTGAGGAGAGGTGGTAAGAGGTGTTTCCCACATCCTTAATATGAGATCATGTAAGATCTCATGGATAGGCAAAGTAGCTACCTCCTTAGCAGCCTTGGGATATTGTAGAATCTCTAACTCCTTTGCCCTGGGCTCTGTTTCAGGAGCCACAGTAATGGACAGACCTCGAGCCACCTCCCTGATAAAATCCTGAACGGAGATATCTTCTGGAGGAGACATCCTATGTTTGGGAGAGGAAGGCTCCTCGGGGAGAAGTACTCCGGTACCGACGGAGCTGTCAGAATCCTCAGACTCCTCCGAGGATTCAAAGTACCTTCTGTCCGGATGCTCTTGTAGAGCACGATACCCGTACCAACCAAAGTTGGTGCCAGGGGGAATCGGTACCGGTAGGCACAGCATGACTGGGTGCCGGCAATGCAGACAACGATACCGATGCTGTCGGTACCGGTGCCGGTTGAACTGTCTGACGCAGTTCCGAGGCTGTCGATGCCGCAAGGAGAGCCACCATACTGCGTTCAATAGCCAGGAACCTCTGGTCTATCGATGCTGCCGATGCCTGGGTATCTGCAAATACCAATCCCTAATTTAGTGATACTATGTAAAATTGTCAAAAATAATCACCAAAAGAACCCCCGTGGAAAATTTTGTGTAAACCAAATATCTTTTTGTCGGATGTTCCAGGAAAGGGACATGTACAGGTACTATGTCCTCCACTCAGTTACATCCCTTTTATTAATTTTATTACTAAAAAAACCCCGTCTACTTAACTGAATAAGACGGTTGTCGGCAATCCTTGTCAAGCACGACGTGCACGTTTCGGGTCTGTAGCCCTGTCTCAAGTGCTGCCAATACTGCGGTTTCAACTGCCATAAAACGCCAACACTGGCTACTTCCTCAAAAGGGTGCTGGTCTCCAAAGAATGGCTGTATTCCGTCATCAATCACTCATGACAACCAATGAGAACTCCAAGGATACCCCACTGAATAGGGGAAGCCCTGAGGTCATCAAAGCTACGTCAGCGTACGCTCAGCCAATCGATCTCCTTGTTAAGACCAGAAGGATGTACTGATTGAAGCTGAAAAATCCATCGCTGTTTGGCTTTGGGCCATTCTTTTCAAGAACTCCGCTGGACTGTCATTGACCACATACCTTCTAACCCTCGAGGGGGAGATCGTATCAATCGTTTGCAAAGCTGTGAACAGCGATGGATTTTTCAGCTTCAATCAGTACATCCTTCTGGTCTTAACAAGGAGATCGATTGGCTGAGCATACGCTGACGTAGCTTTGATGACCTCAGGGCTTCCCCTATTCAGTGGGGTATCCTTGGAGTTCTCATTGGTTGTCATGAGTGATTGATGACGGAATACAGCCATTCTTTGGAGACCAGCACCCTTTTGAGGAAGTAGCCAGTGTTGGCGTTTTATGGCAGTTGAAACCGCAGTATTGGCAGCACTTGAGACAGGGCTACAGACCCGAAACGTGCACGTCGTGCTTGACAAGGATTGCCGACAACCGTCTTATTCAGTTAAGTAGACGGGGTTTTTTTAGTAATAAAATTAATAAAAGGGATGTAACTGAGTGGAGGACATAGTACCTGTACATGTCCCTTTCCTGGAACATCCGACAAAAAGATATTTGGTTTACACAAAATTTTCCACGGGGGTTCTTTTGATGCCTGGGTATCGGCACCGGAGAAAGCAGCCGGTACCCCAGAGCATGGCACCAGTAGTTCTGCAGAGGTTGAGGCCTCGAGAACATCCTGGAGCCCCGATAATGCTTTGGAAGTCGAAGCCTCCCGCCGGGGCAATTTTGCCAGTACAGAACCCTCAAGGGCAACGCCAGAGGCATCTCGATGCTTGGAAGGAGATCTACCCTTTGAGGACCGGCCAGACTTATGTTTAGTTACCTGAGATCCATGGGAGGAAGACGAAACCCTGGAAGACGTCAATGCCAAAGAGGCTGCATCAGAGGGAAAAAGGGTGCTGAGCTTAGCAGCTCGATTTTGTCAACCCCTCTTGGACATTATGGCACAGGCCATACACTCCGAGATGGAGTGGTCAGGACCTAAACATTTAAGACACCACTCATGGGTGTCGGTGACGGAGATGGTACCGTCACACTTGGTGCACTTCTTGACACCCGAGGCGGGTTTTTCCATAGTAAGGGAAATATTGGGCCTAAGGCCCAAAATGGCACGTGCACCTAAAGAAAAAAGGTTTGTATATATTTTTTTTTTTTTTAAAGAAAGAACCGGCGGTACCGGTATAGGGAAGGCAGACGCGATCACAAAAAAAGAAGGAGAATAGGAAACTTTTTCTGCGGTGACAGAATGCCAACCTGCTGGCTCCGCGGAAAACGAAGAACTGGAGAGAGGCAGTTGGGAAAGGCGGGAAGGCAGCACGCAGGCACTGTGGGATGCTCCCAAAAGCTTTCTAATTGGACGCTGGAGAGCATTCCCGCGCAGGCTCCGTCGGTACCGATGATACCCATATGTGAAGACTACATTCCTGCTTGTTCCTGGAGATAAGGCCAAAGCTCTTTTACAGTCCAAAGTACAAAGGTTCCTTTCTGCATTTGAGGCGTGAGGCCTTGGAAAGAATACAGGAAGGTAAACCGCCTGGTTCAAATGAAAGGGCGAAACCACCTTTGGCATAAAGTGTGGATGAGTCCTAAGAACTACCTTATGATGGAACCTTGGATAAGGAGGATCAGCCACCAACGCTTGCAATTCACTGATGCGACGTGCTGATGTGATTGCAATGAGAAAGAAAACTTTCCTGGAAAGGAATTTCAAAGAGGAAGTGGCTAATGGTTCGAAGGGCGGTTTCATGAGCTGCCCAAGTACCAGATTCAAGTCCCATGCCACCAGTGGTGGCTTAATGGGAGGTTTCGTTAAAAGAAGGCCTCTCATAAATCTCCCTATAAGAGGATGAGAGGAAATAGGTTGTCCATTGAGAGGCTTGAAAGAAGCTGCAGTAGCACTCAAATGGACTCTCACTGAATTGGTCTTAAGCCCTGCATTTGATAAATGAAGGAGGCACTCCAGTAATGATTCTAGAGGTATCGCAAGAGGGTTAAGACCCTTCTGCGAGCACCATATGGTAAACCTTTTCCACTTAAATGCATAAGAGCGTCTTGTGGAAGATTTCCTGGAAGCATGAAGGATATCCTTTACCTGCTGGGAAAGGTTAAGACCGTGAAGTTTTAGGCTTTCAGCAACCAGGCCCTGAGATGCAGAGACTGGGGATTGGGATGCCACAGCATCCCGTCCTCTTGAGTAAGAAGATCTGGAGCAAATCCTAACTCCAGAGGCAGAGCTTGAGAGAAATGTAGGAGTGTACCGGGCCCAGGCGGGAAAGGGAAATCGGCGTCGAACCGAAGAAAAACATGGATCCACGCAGAAAATCAACTTTTTTCTCGGGTGAAAACGAAACACGTGCGTCGGGCTCCGCAGAAAAAAGAAGACTGAGCAAGATGGTACACTTGGGCGGGAAGGGGACCGCGCATGCGCGATGCATTCCCAAAGACTTTCTATGAAAGCTGGGGAAATGCTCCTTATGAGGGCTCCATCGGCGCCAACATCACCCATATGTGAGGACTGACTTCCTGCTTGGTCCAGGAGAACTAAACATTTGAGGCACCACTCATGGGTGTCGGTGACGGAGATGGTAGCGCCACACTTAGAACACTTTTTAAAACCCGAAGTGGGTTTTTCCATTTTGAGGGTAAAAATTGGGCCTAGTGCCCAAAATGGTGCATGGCGCCCGAGAAGAAAATTACTGGAGAAAGACTCCAAAAAAATAGTTTTTTTTTTTTTTTTTTTTTTTTAAAGAAAAAAGAAAAGAAAAGAACCACCGGTGGTACCGGTATAGCATCGAGGGAAGGCAGACGCGACCACAAAAAAAAAATGTATAAGAAGGGAATTTTCTACGGTGCGACCTGTCGGCTCTGCAGAAAACAAATAACTGGAGAGGGACAGTTGGGAAAGGCGGGAAGGCAGCACACAGGCGCTGTGGGATGCTCCCAAACGTTTTTCTATTGGACGCTAGGGAGCGTTCCCACACAGGCTCTGTCGGTACCGACAATACCCATATGTGAAGACTACATTCCTGCTTGTTCCTGGAGATTGCTCCTTAGATAAGGAGGAGGGCAGGCAAACCACCCAGTTCACCACAAAGGGAGAATTCATCTTAAGCAAGAAGGAAGACATAAGCTGAATGGAAATGGCCTCCTCAGAAAGAGATTGGTAAGAATCTCAGCAAGACAGAGCCTACAGCTCAGAAATCCACCTTGTGGAACAAATTGCAACCAAGATCATTATCTTGAGCGTCAAATCCTTCAGAGTAGTGCACTTCAATAGTTCAAAGGGTTCCAACATCAGGGTCCTGAGCACCAGAAAGACCCCAGGGAAGGGACCACAGATGCAGGGCAGGACACAGATACCAAACTCCCTGAAGAAAGCTCAAAACATCCAGGTATAAGGCTAGAGACTAAGCAGCCATTGGATCTCTAAAATGGGCCAAGACTGCCACATTTATTTTATTTTTTTATTTATTTATCTATTTCTTCTATACCGCCCCTTCCAGAGATCAGGGGCGGTTTACATGGAACAATTTAACAGTTTTGTATACGTTCGTATAACATTACATTGAACAAGAACTTTTTAACTTTTTACATATAACAGAACAGTAAATTATTAAAACTATTTACAAGGTGTATATCTTGATCAGAAGTTTCTAACTTTTTACAGGGAATAGGCAGCGAGCTGACATTTCTATTTACAGGTGTTATTTACAAAAAGGTTAGGATACAGTGTAGTGAACATGTAGGATACATGTAGTGCCCACATGAACCCTCAAGGAGCTAAGATGACAGCCCATCTGCAGACAGCCCTGCAGAAAGGCCAGCAGGGACAGCATGTTGGCTGCCTCAGGAACCAGTTGCTATGTGCCACACCACTGCCCAAAGAGGAATCAGATCCGCATGTATGCCAGGTTGGTAGCGACGAAAAGACGTGAAGTAAAAAACGTTTTTTTCTTTATTCCACTCCAGCCACCGGCCCGGTGGCTGGAGTGGAATAAAGAAAACGTTTTTTACTTCACGTCTTTTTGTCGCATTCCACGTTTCTTACTGGGTGCCAGGTTGGTAGACCTCATCCGGGCTCAGAGTGGAGTGGAAACCACTACCATAACCCTTATGTGCTAGCAGTCTTCTCTCAAGAGCCAAGCTGTAAGCGAGAAGGGAACTGGGTCTTCCAGGACAATCTGTCCCTGACATAATAGGCCCCAAGATGGAGGCAAACAAAAAGGTGGCATTTGCAGGAGCTGCATCAGATCTCTGAATCACATTCTCCTCAGCCAATCCAGTGCCACCGGAATAATCCTTCCCAGGTGGCGCTCCATACACTGAATCACACGCCCCACCAGGAGCAACAAAGGAAACACATACAGCAGGCATTGGCTTGGCCAGGGCATAGATTCTCTTGGAATCCATCTCCGTGTGGCGACTGAAGCAGCAGTCTATTTTGGCAATGGAGTGGGTTGCCATCAGATCTATCACAGGACAACACCAGCGGCGCAGAATCAATTGAAACATCTCCTGACTCAACTTACACTCTCCTGAATCAAGAAAGTGCTGGCTGAGAAAGCTCACTGCCACACTATCCACCCCAGCAATGTGCAGAACTGACAAAGTTAGGAGGTTCTTCTCCATCCAGGCAAAAAGAGCCATATCCAGGGTTATCCCGGCATTCCTTGTGTCACCCTTCCGATTGATATAAGCCACCACCTTGGCATTTTCTGAGAACACTCAAACAAATCCAGCCCTTACACAGAAGAGCCAACCCAATGGCCTTGCCTCTAGGTGGTTGATGGACCACACTGCTTCATAAGAACATAAGATATGCCATACTGGGTCCGACCAAGATCCATCAAGCCCAGTATTCTGTTTCCAACAGTGGCCAATCTACGTCATATGTACCTAGCAGTTTCCCCAAGGGACACAGGTTCCACAATGCTTGTATTGGTTCAAGCATTGATATCCTGGGTCCCTTCTTAATAATGGTTTATGGACCTTTCCTCCAGGAACTTGTCCAAATCTTTTTTAAACCCAGCTACACTAACAGCCTTTACTACATCCTCTGGTAACAAATTCCAGAGTTTGATTACACGTTGAGTGAAAAAATATTTTCTTTTATTAGTCTTAAATAGTTTACCCTGTAGCTTCATCGCATGTCCCCTAGTCTTTCTATATTCTGATAAGGTAAACAATCGATCTACATTTACCCGTTCCACTCCGTTCATTAATTTATAGACTTCTATCATATCTACCCTCAGCCGTCTCTTTTCCAGGTTAAAGAGCCCTACCCTTTTTAGCCTTTCTTCATAGGAGTATCCTTCCATCCCCTTTACCATTTTGGTGGCTCTTCTCTGAACCTTTTCTAAAATTGCTATATCCTTTTTAAGATACGGCAACCAGAATTGCACACAATATTCAAGGTGCGGTCTCACCATGGAATGATATAGAGGCATTATAATATATTTTGTTTTATTTTCCATTCCTTTCCTTATCATACCTAGCATTCTATTTGCTCTCTTGGCCGCCGCCGCACACTGGGCTGAGGGTTTTAACATGGTATCCACAATGACGCCTAAATCTTTTTCCTGGGTGGTGGTTCCTAATGTGGAACCTTGCATTGTGTAACCATAGTTTGGGTTGTTCTTCCCTAGGTGCATAACTTTGCACTTGTCCACATTAAATTTCATCTGCCATTTTGATGCCCAGTCTTCCAATTTATCAAGATCCTCTTGCAATTTTCCACAATCCTCTTGGGTTTTAATAACTTTAAATAGTTTTGTTATCTGCAAATTTGATAACCTCACTCGTTATTCCACTTTCCAGGTCATTTATGAATATGTCAAAAAGCAGCGGACCCAGCACAGATCCCTGGGGTACACCACTATTCACCTTTCTCCATTGGGAAAATTGGCCATTTAGCCCTACCCTCTGCTTTCTATCTTTTAACCAGTTCCTGATCCACAATAGTACACTGCCTCCTATCCCATGACTCTTTAGTTTTGCCAAAAGTCTCTCATGAGGGACCTTGTCAAAGGCTTTCTGAAAGTCCAGATACACAGTTTCAGCGGTTCTGGGTCATCCAGTCGAAGCAATGGGCTCCCCAGGCCGAGAGACTGGCATCCGCTGTCAGAAGGATCCAAGAGAAATCATTCAGCAGCACACCCTTCCTCAGATGACAGTGCTGCTGCCACCACGGCAGGCTGGCCTTCACCATCATCTGGAGTGGGCGCCCGTGCTTGAGCTCTTGGACCAACAAGTCAGCAAGGACCATTGGAGCAGCCGCATATGAGCCATCTTGATTAATCACCATCATCAACCCGAGGAATTTAAGATAATCCCAGACTGGGAGCTTGCTGTAAACAGAACAGCCCCAGGCAATCCAACAACCTTTTGACTTTTTTCTTTGGCAGAAAGATTCTGCCCACCCAAGTATCAAAACGTGTTCCCAGGAATTTATTTTATTTATTTATTTACATTCTCTTATATACCGCACTATTCAGCATCAGCGCGGTTTACATGGAACAAAAATGCTCAGTACAGTTAACATGTATGAGTTTACAGATAACAGGGCAAAAAACTTGGATAACAGGGGTAAACTATTTACAAAACTTGCTACATAGAGTCATATGAACAGGAATTCCAGGGATGGGGAAGGCAACAACTAGCTCTTTCCCCGATTGATCACCCAGTCGAGGTTTTCCAAAATTGGAAACCATTCTGGTCGCTACCCGAGATGTCTCTGAAAGAGAATGGGCTCGGATGAGCCAGTCGTTCAGTTATGGGTGCACACAAATCCCTAGGCACCTTAGTTCTACAGTTACCACCACCACAACATTGCAGAACGTCCATGGAGCAGTGGAGAGTCCAAATGGCAGGGTGGCGAACTGAAAGTGACAGCCAAGCATGGCAAAACAGATACTTTGCTGATCCTCCCCAATCGGGATATGAAAATATGCATTGGCCAAGTCCAAAGATACCAGGATCTCCCCTCAGTGCATAGCTTGAATTACAGACTGTAAGGTTTCTATCCTGAAGCACAGGATGTGCAAGTGCTCGTTGACACCCTTGAAGTCCAGAATGGGCTGGAAGAATCCATCCTTTTTCAGTACCACAAAATGGAAGACCTGCCCTTGCCCTGATCGTCTGGGACAATGGACACCACTGCCTTCAGGAGCAGCAACCTGTCCAAGATGGTAGGCACAATGGCCCTTTTGATCACAGACCCATAAGGGGAGATGGCAATGACATCCGGGATTGACTCTTTGCATTCCAGAACACAGCCATACTGAAAGGTGTCTAGCACCTAGAGATCCTTGGTGACCCCAAAGCCTGTCTCCAACCAGAGGAAACAGGGAATGGGCCCCCAAAATTTCATTGCACAACCCAGGAGGGTTTTCCTCTGGAGGGGACAGAGTCCTTGAGTCCACACACTCCAAGAAAGGACCGAGAATGAAACCGAAGTCCGGAAGCAGAGGGGGAGAAAGGCTTTCCAGTCTAGCAGCAATAGGAATCCCAAGACCCTCGGGAATCTAACCAGTGTGCTCGTGGGAAGTGAGCAGAGGCTGATTGGAAAAGGTGCTCCTGCCCCCTTCACAGGCCCAATGAACATGTCCTCCAGAAGACTGTAAGATTTAGTCTCACCCAGGTGCTACACCACTTCTCCCTTTAAAAGACCAGTTGGGTCAGCTGCCTTTAGATGATGTGTCCTCCATCCAGTGTCTGAGCCAAATCCAACACTGTGTCACCGTCAAAAGGGCACTATCTCCAGCCGCTAAATGAACCAAGTCATACATGGTATCAGAAAGGAAGGCTGTAGCAGATTCCAAGAGGGGTAGTATCATCTGGTGGAAGAGACTGAACCCATTTGAGCAGGGCTCGACACATCAGGCCTGCACATACCACCAACTGAATAGCAGCCACCACAAGAAATCTACTTTTCGGTCCAGAGAATCCTTTAAGGCTGATCTGCCTTGCACAGGAATAGTGATGCATCCAGTAACTGTATTGATCTGTGTATCCATCGTGGGAATATCTAACACAACACATTCCTTCTCTGGGAGAGCATACATCATCTTAAACAACCTTAGCCCCTTAATCGGAGAATCGAGGGAGTCCCATTCTGACCAGATCATGCTCTTGATCACCTCTAGGACTGGGAAGAAATTAGTGGATTTCCGCACCCCTTGCAGGAGTAGATGCACCTTCGGCTTCAGCTCCTGCTCTGTTTCTAGAACATCCACCAAACTCAAGGTGGATAAGACCCAGGCAATCAAAGCCACCAGTTCCTCCTTCCAGAACAGGTGGATAAATACCAACCAATTCACAATCCTCCAAAAAGTGAGAATAAGCATAGTTACTCACCTGTAACAAGTGTTCTTCGGGGACAACAGGAATCAGTCCTCACATATGGGTGACGTCAGCGCCGACAGAACCCGCATGGAAGCATCTCCCCAGCTTTCAAAGAAAGCCTTTGGAATATGCACAACGCATGCGTGGTCCACTTCCCACCCAAGGGTGCCTTCTTGCCTCAGTCTAATGACATAGCTAAGACGGCCAAGGAAAAAAAAATATGGCAAAGAAGCAACTCCAAGGGGAGGAGGGAGGGTTGTGAGGACTAATTACTGCTGTCCCCTGAGAACACCTGTTACAGGTGAGTAACTATACTTTCTCCGGGAAGAAGCAAGAAGTCAGTTCTCACACATGGGACTCCCCAGTTACAGGCTACCAAGAACCTGTAAAACAAAAATACTGTCGAGGGGGAGTTCTTGATGAGGATGGCCTCAGGTCCGAGGTCGGTCAGCAGGTGCAGACAACTCCTTACAGGGCAGTATGGCAGGCCGCTCCTGCCCTGACTCCACGGACTCATGTTTGGGACTGTGGGTCTTGGGGTGGAATTTCTCCTTTTTCCTGGTTCCATCCTCCAAGATGGTCTTTGAGGGTTTCTTCTTTTTGTGCTCCACCTCTGGGGATTTCTACTCGGAGGAACTGCGGCCACAGGACTCCGAAAAGGCTCTGGCTTTATGGGGCATAGAGGTATCACAGAAGGGATCCTTGAGTGTGGTGTCACTGGAGACTCCAGCACGGAGTCAGATTTTGGGGGGGGGGGGGGGGAGCACTTTTCTGTTGCTGATGGCGACTCAAGGCCTTTGAGGTCATGGTTTTGCAGAGCTCGCAGTTGAAGTTGTTGTGCCCTGGGCTGAGGCATCGGAGGCAGCAGTTGTGTGGATCAGTGAGTGACATTTTGCCACACAGGTCACACTTTTTGAAGCCACTGGAGGCCATTGGAAAAAGGGGGTCCCTGCCTCCTGGTAGGGGTCCAAGGCCTTCAGCTGAAAAAGGGCACGGATGCCTGTCGAGGAATACCTCTAAGAAAAAATGAGAACGAATAGACGAATCAGAGGAGTGACGCAGAGGTGAGGTGGTTCAGGGGCAGAAAGGAACTGGTACACAAACTGGACAAAACTCGATAATAAAAATCTGACTTTTTCCAGGGAAAACTGGACGTCTGATGGGCTCCGCAGAAAAAAGGAGACTGAGGCAAAATGCCACCCTTGGGCAGAAAATGAACCACACATACGTGTGGTGCATCTCCCAAAGGCTTTCGCTGAAAGCTGGGGAGATGCTTCCACACGGGCTCTGTCAGCACCATCATCATCCATATTTGAGGGCTGATTTCCTGCTTGTTCCCAGAGAACTACTTCATCCACATCACAGCCCAGAACTCAGCCATCAGAATCCAAGTCATAGTCCAAATCTCGTACAGATTCCAGGTGATCCTCATCTCCAGAGGACACCCTTCACTGGGGATCTTTAGCCAAAGGTAATCTAACAGAGCTTCCGCTCTCAGCCTTTCCCTCACGAAACTGCACTCGGGGGAAATCCAGAGGCTGCAGGGTCTGGATTTCCACCAGGTGACCAGGCCTGTCGTAAAAAGGAAAAGAACTCCAGGGAGGACAATCTGGACTCCAGAAGCTCTCCTATCCAAAATGATCCCCCAACATGGGGACACAGCCGCTGCCCAAACCCTAGAGCAGGGGTCTCAAACACGTGGCCCGCGGTAGAAGGTTGTGCGGCCCGTGACGGCTTCTGCTGCTGCCGTTGCCGCTGTGGCAACGGCAGAATCGACGGTCAATTTAAAAAAAATAAAAAACTGGCTTCTGCTGCTCTGTCCTGCGGCCCGTTCCCCTCTGCGCGAGAGCCCTGAATGTGCTTCCTCTGCGGCGTGCTTTTCAAGCTGCGAAGGGAGTATTTCCCTCTCGCGAGGCTTGAAAAGTGAATAGGCTTAAGCCGCGCGAGAGGGAAATACTCTCTTCGCGGCTTAAAAAGCATGCCGCAGAGGAAGCACACTCAGGGCTCTCGCGCAGAGGGAAAGGGGCCGCGGGACAGCTGATTTTCTGCTGCAGCAGAAGCCAGGTTGTTATTTTATTTACCGGGGGGGGGGGGTATGACTGGAAATGGGCTATTGGCAGGGGGGGGTATGACTGGAAATGGGCTATTGGCAGGGGGGGTATGACTGGAAATGGGCTATTGGCAGGGGGGGTGTAGGACTGGAAATGGGCTATTGGCAGGGGGGGTGTAGGACTGGAAATGGGCTATTGGCAGGGGGGGGTTATGACTGGAAATGGGCTATGGTGGGGGCTAGGACTGGAAATGGGCAGGTGGGGGTTAGGAAGGACTGGAGGTGGGCTGATGGGGGAAGTTAGGACTGGTAATGAGCTATGGAGGGGCTGACTGAAATGGGGTAATGGGGGTTAGGGCTGGAAGTGGGCTATTGGCAGGGGGGGTTATGACTGGTAATGGGCTATGGGGGGTCTAGGACTGGTAACGTGCTGGGGGGGTTGCTAGGACTGGAAATGGGCTGAGTGGAAGGGGGCTTGAACTGCAAATGGCTGATGGGGAGGGGGGCTTGGAATGGAAATGGGCTGTGAGGGGAGGGAGCTAGGATTGGAAATGGGCTGATGGGGGGCTAGGATTGGAAATGGGCTGATGGTGAGGCTAGGATAGGACTGGAAATGGACTGATGCAGGGACTAGAAGGGAGCGGATGCTGGGTGGGGCTGGAACTAGAAGGGAGCTGATGTTGGGGGAGGATTAGAATGGGATGGAGCTGGGAAAGTGAAATGGAGAGAGGAAAAATATTTTGTCTGGGAGAGAAGACAAATCTACAATTGGCCAGGTATTGTGAGAGTAAGTGGGGATTGAGGATGGAGGGGTAAAATTTGAGTGGATGAAATAGGAATGAGGAAAGAGAAAAAGGAGAAAGATTAGTATGTTAAAGCAGATGTAGAGAGAGAATGGAAAAAAAACTAGGAGAGAAGAAAGGGCAAATGGAAGCAGACGATGGAGAGTTAGCAGAAGACATGAAGAAGAAACCAGAAGAAAGTGGCTGGAACAATTGCAACTGAAAAAAAATGCACAAAAGGTAGAAAAATCTCTCTTTATTTTGAATTTATTAACTGGAATATGTCAGCTCTGGGAAATGTGCATCATTAATGTTTGCGCTTTGTTTAGTACAAGAGGAAATTAATTTATAGTTTTATTTCTACAGTGGTGTTGTACATTCCAAGTTTGGCTTTTGGGGTTCCCAGTTTAATTATTGTCTTCTTGTTTCTAAATCTTTTAGTCTTTCTTTATCCATACTCATTAAAGAGGCATGTTTACTAAAAGTTAGTGTATGGTAACATTATGCAAATATTTATGCAAATGAGGTCCCTTATGCAAATGAGGCCCCGCGTCTTATGCGGCCCCCGGGTTACTTTACAAGTCCTCATTTGGCCCTCAAAGCAATTTGAGTTTGAGACCCCTGCCCTAGAGGATGGGGAGCAGCCCATAGTACAGTCACTGGAAACTCCAATCGGCTGGTCATCCTAACCCAGTGTCATCCGCCAACTCCTGACATGGGACAGGCAAGGCAAGGCCGGACCAACTGCATCCCCTACTGAGAGGGGGGGGGGATGGGCTCTCCCAAGATGATTCAGAAACTGTCATGCAAGAAGAGCAAAGTCCAGAAGGCGTACCTCGCTTGCCATAGGTCACACAACATTTCCTGGAAGATGAGACAGAGTTAAGACAAGTGCAATAGCAGCATGCGCTATCAGCGGCAGACATAAGGCGCACGTTAACAGCGCTTGTGCAGCAATGCATGAAATAGGCACTTGGGAAGGAATGTGCACTGGAGACATTCAGAAGAATATGTGCTAGGACCATGCAACCTTCAGGTGCACAATAGTAAAAAGTGCTAGTAACGTGTGCAGAAAACAGCAGGAATACCCCATACCATGCCAATGGTCGCCAGTGGTCCACTCCGAATTGCCATTGTCCTTGTTGGGGGCTACCGATGCCGTATGTCTGGGGTGCAAGGTCAAGCCTTGGTACTCACCCCCTGAGAACACCAGGCAGAAATCCATGCTGGATTCAGATCTACACCCCTGAAGCAGTTTCTTTGCTTTGCAGGCACTGCGTTTAAGATGGCTGGCAGGCAGGCATATTCCTCTAAGATCCTTCTGCAATCTTTAGGCAACATTGGGGGGTGGGGGGGGGTGAGACAGAGGAGGAAGGTGGCATTGAGGCTGTGAGAGGCTGCTGAACTCTTCAAAGTCCTTCCCATTTCTCTTACTGCTCAACAGACCCTTATCAGGGTAAGAGCGTGGAGCTGAACCAATTTTATGGCTACCGAAAAGCCGTGTCTAATGGAGTCTCCCATGTTGTGCTCAAGTGAGTCACCTTCAAGGTGATCGTTCAAGCGTTTAAATCAATCTTTTCCTCTCAAATCTTCAGATTTTATTCAGAAAGGGGAAAATCCATCCACCATCTGCTGGAGACAAATACTGAAGAGACCTCTGGTGGCTGAGGCTGATAGAGGCATGGGAGTGATGTCATTGAAACCTGAGCATCTCATTGGTTCTTTATCTCCACCAATCTGCTGGTAGGGGAACACAACCTACTTGTCTGGACTGGTCTAGCAGGACGATATGGAAAAAGGTGGTATGTTTTCTGGGAAAAAATGCAGGCAGATGTTGCATGTGTTACTCAGCCTCAAAGGAAAATATTCCTGCAACTGAAGGCTGGGGTGTTTGTCCACTGGGCCAGGGCCGGATTTACCTTGAGTGAGGCCCTACGCCAACAAAAATTGTGGGCCCCCAGCAGGGGCGGCCCAAGGGGGGTGCGGACCTCATTTGCATAAGGGGCCTCATTTGCATAAATATTTGCATAATGTTACCATATACTAACTTTTAGTAAACGTGCCTCTTAATGAGTGTATGGATAAAGAAAGACTAAAAGATTTCTACATTACTATAATCCAGTGCCAACTGCCAGACACATTAGGAACTACTACAAAACACTGCCCATAGTAAACCCGCCGTATCCTAACAGCACTACCAGGACTCACAAAGCACCATACTCTACCAATCAAAAGGCAACACTGCAAATATTAAACCAATACATTTCAGAGAACAACAATACATGACCTACTGGGGAAAGAGAACAAGTGGCAATGTCAAATAGGAATTATATAAACAGAACACCTCAGCTCAGTTACACATGCAGAACATAGACCATCACCAAACAAGTAATCACAATTTAGAAATAGGAAGACAATAATTAAACTGGGAATCCCAAAAGCCAAACTTGGAATGTACAACACTGTAGAAATAAAACTATACATTAATGTGCTCTTGTACTAAACAAAGCACAGATGTTAATGATGCACATTTACCAGAGCTGACATATTCCAATTAATAAATTCAAAATAAAGAGATATTTTTCTACCTTTTGTGCATTTTTTTCAGCTGCAATTGCTCCAGCCACTTTCTTCTGGTTTCTTCGTGTCTTCTGCTAACTCTCCATCGTCTGCTGTCCATTTGTCCTTTCTTCTCTCTTCTAGATTTTTTTCCATTCTCTCTCTACATCTGCTTTAACATACTAATCTTTCTCCTTTTGCTCTTTCCTCATTCCTATTTCATCCACTCAAATTTTACCCCTCCATCCTCAATCCCCACTTACTCTCCCAATACCCGGCCAATTGTAGATTTTTTATCCCTCCCACACAAAATATTTTTCCCTTCTCCATTTTACTCTTCCAGCCCCATCCCATTCTAATCCTCCCCCAACATCAGCTCCCTTCTAGTTCCAGCCTCACCCAGCATCCATTCCCTTCTAGTCCCTGCATCAGCCCATTTCCAGTCCTAGCCATCCATCAGCCCATTTCCAGTCCTAGCAACCCCCCAACCCAATACCAGTCCTAGCCCCCCCATCACCCCACTTACAGTCCTTAACCCCCATCACCCCATTTTCAGTCCTTAACCCCCATCACCCCATTGTCAGTTTAAGCCCCCCTATAACCCATTACCAGTCCTAACCCCCATCAGCCCACTTCCAGTCCTAACCCCATCAACCCATTTCCAGTCAGCCCCCCATAGCCCATTGCCAGTCCTACCCCCCCATCAGCCCACAGCCCATTACCAGTCCTAACCCCATCATCCCACCTCCAGTTTTAACCCCCCAGCCCATTTCCAGTCCTAGCCCCCCATAGCCCATTACCAGACAACCTCCATCAGCCCACAGCCCATTACCAGTCTTAACCCCCCCAAAGCCCATTACCAGTTCTAACCCCCCCCAACAGCCCATTACCAGTCCTAACCCTATCAGCCCACCTCCAGTCTTAACCCCCAGCCCATTTCCAGTCTTAGCCCCCCCCATAGCCCATTACCAGAAATCCCCCATCAGCCCACAGCCCATTACCAGTCTTAACCCCCCCAAAGCCCATTGCCAGTTCTAAGCCCCCCCAACAGCCCACAGTCCATTACCAGTCCTAACCCCATCAGCCCACCTCTAGCCTTAACCCCCCCCAGCCCAGCCCAGCCCCAGCCCCCCAATAGCCCATTACCAGCCCTACCCCCCCCCCAGTCCATTTCCAGCCCCAGCCCCCCCAATAGCCCATTACCAGTCCTACCCCCCCATAGCCCATTACCAGTCCTACCCCCCCCCATAGCCCCTTACCAGTCCTACCCCCCCATAGCCCATTACCAGTCCTACCCCCCCCATAGCCCCTTACCAGTCCTACCCCCCCCACAGCCCCCTACCAGTCCTACCCCCCCCATAGCCCCTTACCAGTCCTACCCCCCCCATAGCCCCGTACCAGTCCTACCCCCCCCCATAGCCCCTTACCAGTCCTACCCCCCCCCCCATCGCCCATTACCCGTCCTCCCCCCCCCCATAGCCCCTTCCCAGTCCTACCCCCCCCCCCCCCATAGCCCATTACCCGTCCTACCCCCCCCCCCCGGCCTAAAGTAAAATTTAATTTAAAAAAAAAACCTGGTGGCTGCCGCCGCGGGGCCCCCTCTGCTGCCGCGGGGGCCCCGTCTACAAGCTGGTCGGGTCCGGTCCGGTCCGGTCGGGTCTCTCTCCCTCCCTCGCTGCAGGCTGCAGGCTGCGAGAGACGCGAAGGGAGAGCGTCTCCTCGCGTCTGTGTTAAGCCGGCAGGGGCTGATGGGAAATCCCATCAGCCCCTGCGGGCTTAACACAGACGCGAGGAGACGCTCTATCTTCGCGTCTCTCGCAGCCTGCAGCGAGGGAGGGAGGGAGGGAGAGAGACCCGACCGGACCCGACCCGACCAGCTTGTAGACGGGGCCCCCGCGGCAGCAGAGGGGGCCCTGCGGCGGCAGCCACTAGGTTTTTTTTTTTAATTGAGTTAAAAAAAAAAAACTGGTTCTTTTTTTGTGGGCCCTACGCCATGGCGTACATGGCGTATACGTAAAACCGGCCCTGCACTGGGCAACTTATTTTTGTTTGTTCAGGTTTCCCTGTTTTCTAGAAAATACTGCAACATCAAAAAAAAAACATGAATCAGAAACATTTGAGTGATTTAAAAAAAAAAAAAAGATCAGTAGGTTGTGCTCATCATTGGCTGGCTAGGTAAGACAGCGAACTGGATGGGTTGGGGTGGGGGTGCTTATTTTCCTATTTTATCTTTCTTTCCCCATTTATCAGGGCTTGCTATAGGTAAAAATGGGATAATTTTTTCTTTTGCTTTCTTTTTAAATTTTGGAATTTTTGATTTTGAGATTTAATTACTTGCCTGTTCAAATCAGAGTTCAAGACGAATTACAGACAAGTACACAAGATTTGTACTTTTTTTCCCTGCATTTTCTTTTATATTGCTTAAAATGTATATTTCCAGATGTCTGTAAAAAAATAATTTACAACAAATACTGCTACTCTGACTTCTCTATGCAGGATCTCTTTACCAGTGGTATAAAGTGTGATAAAACTGACACATACGGTTTCAGACATCATGGGGTTGAAACCCTTTTACTAGCACTGCTTAACAACCTCCTCAAAGGCCTAGAAGACAAAAAGAAAATGTTTATACTCATTTTCATTGACATCTCTGCCGCTTTTGATACAGTCCACCATGGAATCCTCTTAAAGAGTAAATTAGACTTACCTGCTAATTGTTGTTCCTTGCGGAACTCTAGTCCAGTCCCGGAACCATAGAGTTGTGAACCTCCACCAGCAGCTTTGGAGACTGAACATCTTCATCTCTTTGATCATCCAGCTATATGCAGCCCCAAGGACCGCCCACACATCAGTACCTATTGACAAAGCATACTAAGCAGAGCAACAAATAAGTAGATATAACACAGTGGGAAAAAGGATCCTGACCCTAAAATTCCCACTACGAGCAAAAACGTTTTTTTTTTTTTCCCCAATTGCGTATGAACAACCTCCAGCCTACGGGGAGGCGGACCAGAACGGCCGTGGCGACCCTTGTGCAAAACGCATGCAACAAGAGGCACCACCGCTCACCCCCAAGATTTGACCCCAAAACGAAACTAAGGCATGCTGCAAGCAGAGGAGCTCTGACCGAAAGCATAGAGAACAAAAACCCTGGCAGACTCCTATAATGAATGTACCTTCTTGGCTGGCAGCAAGAACAGATAGACAGGGAGGGATCAGGGACTGGACTAGAGTTCCGCAAGGAACAACAATTAGCAGGTAAGTCTAATTTACTCTTCCTTAGCGTCCCTCTAGTCCAGTCCCGGAACCATAGAGGATGTAACAGAGCAGTAAATCTCAACGGGAGGGCCTCGCTAGTCCAGCCTGAAGCACCCGAGACCCAAACCGCGCATCCGACGCCGCCTGCACATCCAGACGATAGTGCTTAGCAAAGGTGTGCAAGGACGACCACGTCGCCGCCCGACAAATATCCACCGCCGGTACCAAGCTAACTTCTGCCCAAGACGCCGCCTGCGCCCTAGTCGAGTGAGCCCGAAGCACAGCAGGAACCATCCTGCCGTGTAAAAGGTATGCCGACGAAATCGCCTCTTTCAACCAGCGGGAAATGGAAGACTTAGACGCCGCTTCCCCCTTGCGCGGACCGCCAAATGCGACAAATAGGCAATCGGACTTACGGAAGGCCGCCGTTTCCCTCAAATACCAACGAAGAGCTCGACGGACATCCAACGCGTGCAAGGAGTTATCCGCATGCTTGCCCCGTTCCTTGGCAAACACCGGGAGAGACACCACCTGATTCATGTGAAACGCCGAAACTACCTTAGGCAAAAACGCGGGAACCGGTCGCAATACCACCTTGTCGGCAGAGAAAGACAGATAGGGTTCCCCACACGAAAGAGCCTGCAACTCCGAGATCCTACGAGCTGACGAGATCGCTACCAGAAACACCGTTTTCAACATCAAGTCCTTCAACGAAGCTTGCGCCAAGGGTTCAAACGGCGAAGCCACCAGAGACCTCAACACCAAATTCAAGTCCCACGAGGGCACTAAAGCCCTGCACGGAGGACGCATAAGCAACACCGCTCGCAAGAAGCGCTTCACGTCCGCATGGGACCCCAATAACTGGCCCTGAACCTTGCCTCGAAAACACGCAAGAGCTGCAAGTTGTACCCTCAACGAACTGGCCGCCAGGCCCTAATCCACCCCTGCTTGCAAGAAGGAGAGAATCTGAGGAACGGAGGTCCGCAAAGGCCGCAACTCGCACACCAGCTCTCAAAAATACGCCAGACCCGGACATACGCTAGCGACGTAGACCGACGCCGCACCCGCAACAAGGTAGCAATGACCTCCAGAGAATAACCTTTGGCTCTCATTCACGCCCTCTCAATAGCCATGCTGTAAGCGAGAATCGAGCCACCTGAGGCATCTGCAGCGGCCCCTGCCAAAGGAGATCCGGCCGAGGAGGAAGGAGCCACGGATCGGCCACACTCAACCGCACCAGATCCGCATACCAAGGCCGACGAGGCCAGTCCGGGGCCATCCGAACCACGGGACCCGGATGCCGCTCGATCCGCTGTACCAGGCGACCCAGCAGAGCCCACGGAGGAAAGACAGAGCAGCCCGTACCTTGGCCACCTTTGTGCCAATGCATCGAGGCCTTCCGACATGCGTTCGACGCCTGCTGAAGAACCTTTTGACCTGCGCGGACTCGAAGGTCGCCATGAGGTCCATTATCGGCAGACCCCAACGACGGACCAGCAACGCAAATACCTCGGGATGTAGAGACCACTCTCCGGGGTCTACCCTGCGACGACTCAGAAAGTCCGCCTCCACATTGTGAACCCCCACGATATGCTGGGCCGACAGACACTGAAGATGCCGCTCTGCCCAATCCAGAAGCAGATCCGCCTCCGCTTCCAACGCCGCGCTGCCTGTGCCTCCCTGGCGATTTATGTAGGCTACCGTGGAGGCATTGTCGGATAGCACCCTGACCGCCGCTCCCTGCAGCCAAGGCTGAAACGCCGTCAGAGCCAACCACACGGCTCTCATTTCCAGTCGGTTGATGGACCACCGGCTCTCCCGCGAGGACCACTGGCCCTGAGCAATCTGGCCCTCGCAATGAGCCCCCCAGCCGCTCAAACTGGCATCCGTCATCAGCAGACGCCAGACGGGAGACTCCAAGGGCATACTGTTCGCCAGAGAGCGCCGACGCAACCACCAGCGAAGGCTGCGCCGAACCTCCAAGGGGCAAACTAACTGACGAGCTAGCGAGTCGGACTGATGACACCATCGACGCAGCAGCGCTCGCTGCAGAGGCCGCATGTGCGCCCTTGCCCACGGAACTACCTCGATGGTTGACGCCATCGTGCCGAGAAGCTGAAGGTATTGCCAAGCCGAGGACGCCCGTCTCGCTAGAAACTGCTCCACCAGCCGCCTCAGGGCCCGCGCTCTGTGCACTGGGAGAAAAACCTTCCCGTTGCCGGTCTCGAAACGCGCCCCCAAATACTCCAAGGTCTGCAAGGGAAGAAGGCTGCTCTTAGCCCAATTGACCACCCAGCCTAACGACTGCAAAACCTGTACGACCCGCGCCGTCGCCCGGAGACTCTCCTCCCTCGACTTCGCCCGGGTCAACCAGTCGTCGAGATAGGGATGCACGAGGACACCCTCCTTCCGCAGGAACGCCGCTACCACCACCATGATCTTCGTGAAGACCCGTGGCGCCGTCGCTAGGCCGAAGGGCATGGCTTGAAACTGAAAATGGCCCATCGGCAGCGCAAACCGCAGAAATCTTTGATGTTCCCGGCGAATGGGAATGTGCAAATAGGCCTCCGTAAGGTCTAGGGACATTAGGAATTCCCCCTCGCGGACCGCCGCTATGACCGAGCGCAGCGTGTCCATGCGAAAATGCGACACCCGGAGGCACCGATTCACTCTCTTTAAATCCAGGATTGGTCGAAAGGTGCCCTCCTTTTTCGGCACTACGAAGTAGATGGAGTATCGACCGGACCCCAACTGCCCCTCCGGCACGGGGGCGACTGCCCGGAGCCGAAGCAGCCGGGAAAGTGTATCGGATACGACTCGTCGTTTCCAGGGAGCGCTGCACGGGGACATAACGAAGGAATCTAGCACCGGTCGATGTAGCTCGAGCGCATATCCCTCTCGTATCACTTCTAACACCCACCGATCGGATGTGATAGCGGCCCAGGCAGGGTAGAAATCCCGCAGTCTGCCCCCTATGGGAATCACCGCCACCGGAGCTGGCCTCGCTTCATTGTGACTTTTTGGGGACCTGCGCCTGGAAGGAGCCAAAACCTCTACCTGCCCCCCGAAATCCACGGAAACTCTGTCTGCGCCCCAGATATCTGAAACGCTGGGACTGACCAAAGCGGGAGGCACGAAACCTCCGAAAGGACTGCTGAGACCCCCGGAAGGTGAAGGTCGGCTTCCCCTGCTTGGGCTTATCCTCCGGAAGCCGACCCCCCTTAGAATCCCCAAGATCTTTTACCAACCTATCCAAGTCCTCCCCAAATAACTGCCTGCCCTTAAACGGCAGGTTACTAAGGCGAGCTTTAGAAGAGCCATCAACCGCCCAATTGCGTAACCAAAGAGAACGACGCGCCGCTACCACCGATGCCATGCCGTTAGCTAACCCCCTAATGAGGTCATAGTGGATATCCGCCAAATAAGCGGTACCCGACTCCAAGCTGGACGCCGCGTCCTCTTGTTCCGCCGACTGGGGCCCCTGGAACTGTTGAGACCAGCGGAGGCAGCCACGCGCCACCCAGGCCCCGGCCACCGCCGCCTGCATTGACAGGGCAGCAACATCAAACGCCTGTCTGAACAAGCTATCAACTTTCTGATTCTGCGGGTCCTTCAACGCCGCAGCACCTTCCACCGGGATAGTAGTCCGTTTAGTAACCGCGGAAACTGCCGCGTCCACCTTCGGCGAACGAAAGAGCTCTCTATCAGCCTCCGACAGAGGATACAACTTAGGCAACAGTCTAGCCCCGCGCAAAGCGGACTCTGGACTGTTCCACTCCTCCTGGATCATAGCTTTAAAAAACCCTATGGAGCGGAAAGACTCTGTGGGAAGTGCGCACCGCCTGCATCAAGGGATCCTCCAACTTGTCCTCTGCAGTGGCATCTTCCATGGGTATGTTCAATACCTTGAGGGTTTCGGCAATCAGTGCCGGAAGTTCCTCTTTACAAAATACACGCACTATTCTACTACTCTGCTCGTCGCCCAACAACTCGCCGTCTTCTAAATCCTCCGCAGACTCCAGCTCGAGAGCCTCCCCCAGCCCCTCGTGGAACTCGTCCCCAGGAGGCGCAGAATCCGCAACACTCGGGGGCCGGCTCTTCTTTTGTGGACCAGTGTCTCCCTCTACTGAAAGTGGACGCTTTAGCCCACGGCGGAGCAGGACCGAGCCTCCCCCCGCCGGCTGCAAGAGAGCCAGAGCCTCCAGCATGAGAGAGAAAAAGGCGGGTGGAACTCCCAGGGATCCCTCCTGGACGCCCCCCGCCAACAGGCGCTCCAACACCGCAGAAATCCCCGGACCAAGGACCATCCCTGCCTGCTCTGATGTCCCTTCTGTAGATACAGGTGGGAGATCTGCACTGGAGCCCTCCAGAGGATCCTCCATGCCAGCACCCACAGCATAACAAGTGGCACAGACTCGGGCTTCCAAATTACTACTTCTACGAATGCCACAGACCAGACACAGAGGACTAGGAGGCATGGCTATGCACACAGCCCTTTGCCAGCAAAGCAGGAACACCTTGCTGAAGCAAACAGAGCAGAAAAAAATCGCGATTTTAAAAGTGCTCAAAAACGCTCCAAATTGCAGGATTAGATAGAGCTGGAGTCAATTAGCTGATATCTGACCAAGAAATGCAAAAACGAAGCTCCTATCCCTAAAAAAAACAAGAAGAAAAACAACTTTGAAAAAAATCCAAAATGGCCGCCGGACCCGATCCCGCCAAAGAAAGGACCAGAAAAAATACCCAAAAGGTCTAAAACACTCCCCAGAGCTGATTCCAGGCCACCCCAAGGACTCCACCACTGCCTTTAGAAAGAAAAAGCTTCAAACTCTACTCACCCACACACAGGAGTGGAGGGGGGGTCAAAACACTGAGAGTGCTGTCCAGTGTGCCTGTCTTTCACAAGCTCTGAGTAGCAGTTATCAGAGTCAATAACAGAGCAATAACCACTCAGGGCAGTTCGGGGAACCCCTAAATCAGTCAGGGGACCCTCAGAGCCTACTGCTGTATTTAATTGCTGCCTGTAATTGTCTTCAACCTTCTCCTCACCCACCAAGGGGGTTCGGTAGAAAGGAGACCTGTGTCCTGTGCAGCTCCCCTGCTTGTTTGACCTATGGGGAGACTGACAGAGAGAGACAGAGAAAAAAACAGATTAGAGAAAGACAGAAGGGACACAGTCAAAGATTTCCTCCACAGCAGCAGCCCAGCACCTAAAACTATAAAATAATAAAACACTAAAGCTCTGCTTATTTTTTCTTAAGGAGCCCAGTTCTGGGCTCTGACTTCCAAGCTGCTTGAAGACTGAGATACTGATGTGTGGGCGGTCCTTGGGGCTGCATATAGCTGGATGATCAAAGAGATGAAGATGTTCAGTCTCCAAAGCTGCTGGTGGAGGTTCACAACTCTATGGTTCCGGGACTGGACTAGAGGGACGCTAAGGAACAGGATTGAATCAATAGGTTCATACATATCAAACCGAATGCAACAGGTTCAATTCAACAGCGAAAAAGCAGAGGCATTCCCACAAACTCAAGGCATACCTCAGGGCTCTGCTCTCTCCGCACTACTTTTCAACGTTTATATGCAACCCCTTTGTGAAATCTTCCAACAGCACAAAATCAACTACCACATTTATGCAGACGATATTATGCTGTACACACAACTTGATACCGATAACCCTAACTATATCCAGCTTGAAACATGCCTAAGCGAGATGATAACATGGTTACAGCAAAACATGGCGATCAACCATAAGAAAACTGAGGTGATGTATATCTCCAGAAAACCGAATTTTGACCCTCCTGCAACAATCACTCTGTGTAACAATACGTACAACACAAAGAACGAAATAAAATATCTGGGCGTAACATTTGATAGCGACCTAAAGATGGAAAAAACACCTCCGCAAAACCAACAAGGCCGTTTTCCACAAACTTAGAGTCCTACAACCACTACGGAGCATCATTGAACCTCATGACTTCAGGTCTGTTGCTCAAGCACTCATTATGCCACATTTTGACTACTGCAACGCCATCTTACAGGGTCTACACCAAAGAAAACCCTAAACAATCTACAAATGTCGCAAAATGTAGCAGCTAGGATTATCATGAGAAAAAAACCTTGCTGAACACATTACACCTGTGTTGATCGAGCTGCACTGGCTCCCCATTGCAGCTCGGATAAAATATAAAACACTAATAACTACATTCAAACTCATGCATAACATAACACCATCCTTTCTCTCCACCCTAATCAGCACACAACCTCCCAACAAAAGCAGAAGAACCATCAACTCAAACATACTCCACGTTCCAGCCGATATCAGATCTGTCAAAGCCAGTACTAGCCACCGAGCATACTCATACACAGCCCCGACACTCCGGAACCAACTACCGACTGAGCTACGAGCTATCAAAGACCTAATGGATTTCAGAAAAAAAACTTAAGACACATCTATTCCAATGTCAGTACAATTTGAATTAAATCCCAGTGGTCTACAAGATGCCACCCAATAAAACAGGGTTGCAGTTATGTAAAAATGTACATATGTAAATGATTGCTCCTCCCTTCAAAACCTATTTACTGTGTGATGTGCTTTCCCTTCAAATCAATGTATGTATACCTCAAAATTTTATGTCATGATTTGACAAATTCCAATATGTAATCGAACCGCCACTGATCGCTGGAAGTAGCAGTATACAAATGTATGCTAAATAAAATAAATAAATAACATTTAAAGAGCAAACACTGCAAAAACGGCAACATGCTTTAAAGTATGACTGCACACAGGTAATTTGCAGAAAGCACTGGGTATTATGCCAAATCAATAATGAAATTTTATACTTAGAAAAGGCAGAAGGTAAGCTGATAAAGGCAGAAAAAACACACTGAACTGAAATTTGTCAAGATATGAAAATGAAGAAGAGCAAGTTCAATACATGTATCCTATTTCTAGAAAAAAACCCAAACAAACAAAAAACCACATCCTAAAGGGAGAGCACAGTTACTTACCTGTAACAGGTGATCTCTGGGAACAGCAGGAATTAGTCCTCACATATGGGTACGTCGGTACCGACGGAGCCCGTGCGGGAAAGCTCCCCAGCTTCTTAGAATAGAAGCTTTTGGGACCTCCCACTGCACATGCGCACTGCCTTCCCGCCTTCCTGAACAGCTCTCCTCAGTTTCGAGTTTATAGCTGAGTCAACAGAGAGAGGACAGGAAGATAGATAGATAAAAGATACAACTCCTAGGGGAGGTGGGTGGGTTGTGAGGACTAATTCCTGCTGTTCCCAGAGATCACCTGTTACAGGTAAGTAACTGTGCTATCTCCAGGAACAAGCAGGAATAAGTCCTCACATATGGGGACTCCCTAGCTTAGATGCATGGGATCCCCTGTAAAGGTTCGCCATCTTCGTATGGATCTCAGGCATCCATTCTGGGAAGGTGGGCAGGAGTTGTTTAGGAATGGAACAGGTGCTTGAGGACAGCCTGGCCAAACAAGGCATCCCGGCGGGAGTCCTTGTCCAAACAGTAATGGGCTGTGAAGGTATGAACCGAGGCCCAGGTAGCGGCTCGACAGATCTGATCTATGGAAACAGAGTGCAGATGAGCCATAGAAGTTGCCATGGCCCTCACATTGTGAGCAGTGACATGGCCTTCCAGAGAAATGTTTTTGCTCTGGTAAGCAAAAGAAATACACTGAGCAATCCAATTGGAAAGTGTACGCTTGGAGACTGGAAGTCCCAAATGGGAAGGATCAAAGGCCACAAAAAGTTGAGAAGACTTTCGATGTGGCTGAGTCCTATTAAGGTAAAAAGCGAGAGCTCTTTTACAATCCAGAGTATGAAGGTTCCTCTCTGCATTGGATGCATGAGGAGCTGGAAAAAAGACAGGTAGATATACCTCTTGATTAAGATGAAAAGGCGAGACCACTTTAGGCATAAAGTGGGGATTCGTCCTAAGGACCACCTTATCATGATGAAATCTTGTGTAAGGTGGATTAGCCACTAAAGCCTGCAGCTCACTGATGCGGCGAGCCGAAGTGACTGCAATGAGGAAGATGACCTTCCAGGAAAGAAATTTCAAGGAGGTGGAAAACATTGGCTCAAAAGGTGGCTTCATAAGTTGACCGAGCACTAGATTCAAATCCCATGCGACCGGGGGTGGTCTGATGGGAGGTTTAGTGAGAGTCAGGCCTCTCATGAATCTTGCAACAAGAGGATGAGAGGAGATAGGTTGTCCATTTATATGTTTCAAGGATGCTGCAATAGCACTTAAATGGACTCTTACCGAATTCGTCTTGAGGCCTGCATTGGAGAGATGCAGGAGATAATCAAGAAGAGAATTCAAAGGAAGTGCCAGAGGGTCAAGACCCTGCTGAGCACACCAAATGGAAAAACGTTTCCATTTGAAAGCATAGGAACGCCTGGTAGAGGGTTTCCTAGAGGCAGAAAGGATATCTTTCACTGGTTGGGAAAGATGAAAGTCTTGAAGGTTTAAGCCTTCAGTAACCAAGCACTGAGGTGAAGGGATTTGGGGTTTGGGTGCCACAAAGTCCCCTCCTCCTGAGACAGGAGGTCTGGCGCAGCTCCCAGATCCAAGTAGGATCCCTGGGAGAGCTGTAGAAGTAGAGGGAACCACACTTGGCGTGGCCAGCGTGGAGCTATGAGGATCATAGTTCCATGATCCCTCTGGAGTTTGAACAGAGTCTTGGGAATCAAAGGAATGGGTGGAAAGGCATATAGGAATGCCTGATTCCAATTCAGGAGAAAGGCGTCCGTAGCCTGAGCTCCCTGACACGGAGTTCTGGAACAGAACCGGGGAAGTTTGGCATTCCACGGACTTGCAAAGAGGTCTATGTCCGGGGTCCCCCATTCCTGAAAGATTCGGTTTATTTGGTCCAAATGTAGGGACCATTCGTGTGGCAGCAGAACTCGACTGAGCCTGTCTGCCCGAGAGTTTTGAACTCCTGGGAGATACACTGCTAGCAGGTGAATCTGATGCTCTCTGGCGAAGGCCCATAGTCTTAGAGCTTCGTTGCAAAGCGACAGAGAGCCCGTCCCTCCTTGTTTGTTTATGTAAAACATGGCCACCTGATTGTCCGTCTGAACTAGGACAGTGAGGTTGGCTAGGAGGGAGTGGAAGACCTTGAGGGCAAGGTAAATTGCTCGCAGTTCCAGAAGATTGATATGAAGGGTGGACTCCTGTAGAGACCAAGTGCCCTGAGTGGAGAGAGTTTGCAGATGGGCTCCCCACCCTGTTTGGGAGGCATCTGTTGTGAGGGTTGCTTGGGGTAGCAATGGTTGAAATGGAGACCCCAACAACAGATTCTTGGTGGAAGTCCACCAGTGGAGGGACCAAAACAGACGATCGGAGGTTTGTATTTGGTCTGAGAGCGCTCCTGACGCCTGAGTCCACTGAGTGGCCAGGGTCCATTGAGCTGCTCTCATATGAAGACGAGCATAGGGCACCACATGCACTGTGGAGGCCATATGACCCAGTAGGCGTAGCATTTCCCTGGCTGTCAAGTGAGTGCTGGACTGAGCTTGGGAGGCCAAACTCAGGAGGCGCTGGCCTCGAACATGTGGAAGGTAGGCCCTTGCAGTGATGGTGTCCAACTGGGCCCCTATGAATTCTAGAGATTGAGTAGGGATGAGTTGGGACTTGGGAAGGTTTACTACCAGTCCCAGATACTGCAAAAGGCTCCTTGTGTGGTCCAGGGAAATCTGGGCCTGTGACTGAGTTGGAGCTCGGATGAGCCAGTCGTCCAGATATGGGAAGACAAAGATTCCCATGCCTCTTAGAAATGCGGCTACGACTGCCATGCATTTTGTGAATACTCTTGGAGCAGAGGCTAGACCGAAGGGGAGTACTCTGTATTGGAAATGTTTTCCCTGAAACAGAAAGCGAAGATACTTTCTGTGGGATGGATGGATGAGTATATGTGTATACGCATCCTGTAGGTCTAGAGAACAAAGCCAGTCCTGACCCTGGAGGTAAGGAAGGAGAATGCCGAGAGACAGCATTTTGAATTTCTCCTTGAAGAGAAATTTGTTCAATTCTCTCAGATCTAGGATTGGTCTGAATCCCCCTGTCTTCTTTGGAATGAGAAAATAAGGGGAGTAGAAACCGGACCCTTGTTGAGGAAGAGGAACCTCTTCTATGGCCCCTTGGGCAAGAAGAGAGGAAACCTCTTGACCCAACAGGGTTAGGAGAGATGGGGGAGAATTGAATGGTCTCACCATATGATGGGGAGGAAGGCTGGAGAAATGAAGTTTGTAACCCTCTCGAATGATAGAGAGGGTCCATTGTTCTGTTGTGATTTGTTCCCATCTGGGAGCAAAGTGAACCAACCTTCCGGGTATGGTGAGAGGTTCTGGTTGTGTTAGAACCAGAAGTGGCAAGTTCCCTAGGAGCAAGTCAAAACCCCTGAGGGGTTGGAGCCTGCTGAGCTACAGTAGCTGCTGCAGGCTTAGCTCGTGCTTGTTTGGATTGCTGACGCTTAGCAGTATAGCGAGGTTGAGAAGACTGCTGGCCAGTATTTGAAGCAACTCTGGCCTTCTTATAGTAAGGCCTTTTAAAAGACTTTTTCTTAGTAGGAATTGAAGTGGACTTTGAAAGTCTTTCCAAGGTGGCATTTTCAGCATCCATCTGGGTGGCTTTGATTTGCCACTCTTCCCCAAATAAGTTCTCACCTGTACAGGGCAGATTCCGTAAGCCATCTAGAACCCAAGGTTCCAGATCAGAGGCCTGGAGCCAAGCAAGACGTCGAGCTGCAATAGCAATGCCCGAAGCCCTACTGGCTCCCTCAAAGGAATCATATGCTGCCCTATTAGAGAACTTAGAAACCTCTAAGAGTTGTTTCACTAGGGAAAGGAATCCCTGCTTTTTATCCTCAGGGATAAAGGGGGCAAAATGCCGCACCTTTTTGGCAAGTTCCTCCAGGAACATGCCCATATAGAGACTGTAGGAATTAATCCTGGCTATAAGCATACTAGCCTGGAAAATTTTCCTACAAAAAGAGTCCAAAGTCTTACATTCCCGTCCTGGAGGGGTGGAAGAGTGCCTTTTGGTACTCCTAATCTTCTTCATTGCAGACTTCACCACAATAGAGTGGTGGGGCAATTGAGTCTTTTGGAAACCAGGAGAAGGAGGGACCCTATACATGGTGTCCAACCTACGGGAATAAGGAGACAAAGTCAAAGGATTTTCCCAGAAATCCATCAGTTGTTCTTGAAGGATTTCATGGATAGGCAGGGTAACTGCCTCCTTAGGGGCCTTTGAGTATCCCAAAATATCCAGTTTTTTGGATCTGGGTTCCTTTTCAGAGGATGTGGTAATAGAAAGGGCTGTAGCCATATCTAAAACAAAGTCCTGGAAGGACAAATCCTCTGGAGGGGACATTCTCCTTTTAGGAGAAGAGGGCTCCTCAGGTAAGTTGAGTGAAAACTCAGCAGAATCATCAGAGGAGTGAAAATCCTCAGAGGAATCGGTGCTTTCCTCTTAACGCACGATACGCGTACCGATCGGTATCGATATCGGGCGTATCGGGTATGGAACCGGTATGGAGCGAAAGCCCATACGGTACCGACTTGCGTTTAGAGGTGGACGGCCTCGATACCGGCATGGCGGACGATACCGGTATCGGGCCGAACCGCAGAAAGCGGAACCGATGGCGTTGCAGCTTTAATGAAAGCCATGACGGCCTGCTGCATGGACTGTACAGTATCGCCCATGGACGCCATAGCTGCCTGGATGTCGGTACCGGAGTGACCCGGTACCCCAGAGCAGGCTAACAGGTGATCTGTCGAGGCCGTAGCATCGATATCAACCTGAGACCCCTGAATTGGCGTTTTGGAAGTTGGACTTCCCGCCGGGGTTGTTTGGCTGGGGCAGGGTCCTCAAGTTCTAAGCTAAGAGCCTCTCGATGCTTTGAAGGAGATTTGCTCTTTGAGGACTTGCAATCAGAAGGTTTGGTTTCCTGAGATCCATCCGGAGAAGAAGACCTGGATGACTGTGATGCTGTATTCTCTGAAGCAAACAGCACATGGAATTTGTTGGCCCGGTTCTGCAGCCCACGTTTAGACATGTGGGAGCAAGATGGGCAGTCCGGTATGGAATGGTCAGGCCCCAAACATTTCAGACACCATTCATGGGTGTCTGTGACTGAAATAACAGCATTACATTTGGTACACTTCTTAAATCCAGGGGCTGGCTTCTCCATGAGGAGAAATTGAGTAGGCCGAGAGGCCTCTCTGAAGTGACCAAAAAGCTAAAAAATAAGAAAAAAAGAATTATAATTTTTTAAAGAAAGAAAGAAAAGACCGGCGATACCGGTATCGGTATGGGGAAGGCAGGTACGCGGTCTAAAGAAACAAATAAAATAACAATTTCTTCAGCGGTGACAGGAACACGACCTGCTGGCTCCGCGGAAAAAAAGAAACTGAGGAGAGCTGTTCAGGAAGGCGGGAAGGCAGTGCGCATGTGCAGTGGGAGGTCCCAAAAGCTTCTATTCTAAGAAGCTGGGGAGCTTTCCCGCACGGGCTCCGTCGGTACCGACGTACCCATATGTGAGGACTTATTCCTGCTTGTTCCTGGAGATAGAAATTTCTCTTTAAAATAATCTTCAAGCAGCACAGCAACAATTCAATACTATCTAGGGCAGGTACTGCAATTTATTTAGTGCTTATAAAATGAGCCAATTAGCAGCACCCGAAATAAATTTAGTGCAGAATCATAAGTGCAAGCTTCCCTAGACTACTCCAATGTGTCTGAACCCTTTTCTGCAGACACTGTCTCTAGTGACGAAGCTGCACTTCCATATCCATGCTCATTCCCAGGGCCATACCAAAGGCTGTGCGAGTGGTGCAGCTGCACAGAAGGGGGCACTGATATCAGCACTGGGCTTCCAGGAAGCTCAAAAAGAGTTTATTGTTGAATGGGCCGGGTAGAGTTGGGGCACCAGATTCGTTAGTCACACATGGTGTATTTCTAGCTTGGTAGGGGGCCCTGTTCATTCCTAAAGCTGGAAAAATAGGCTGTGTTGCTCTGAGTCCCATAAAAGCCTCACCACCAGGTGCCGTTTAGCTGGTGCCACTTAGGACAGCTCCCTGATTACATTCTGCAAGAGCTATGGACTGACGCAGACCCCTGCCACTTGGCTGCATTGAGGAGGAGATGGTGGCATGAGAAAAAAAGGGGGAAGACAAATAAAAAGTGAAAGTAAACCACCACGAAAGACGTGTAATATCAAAAAGTAGTATCTCTGGCTCCTAAATATTTTAGTTTGAACTTTGCATTTTCAAAATGTTTTACCAGCCCTGCTCATTCAGTCCATTACCAGAGACCAAGAGTGCCGCTGCTATCTAAAGGATACAGACACCAGTCCACTAGAAATTGTCTACCAGATCAAACTAATTTGAACAATTGAGTCAAGAATGCCTCATCACTCTGGTAGGGGCAGAAGCCTTTTAGGTATGGGAGAGTCAACAAAAAATATCTGTATAATCAAAAGGTGCTTATGTGCTAGTTTGTGCTGGTTACCAAGAGGTAAAAAACATTAGCCATAAGACTACAAATTTAAAACTAAGCTACCACCGAAGAATTTGATGATGCAATGAAAAACAGCACACCAATACAATAACATAAATATACCTCTTTATCTATGAAGTGGGATTTGTCCTTTTCCTGCTCTGGTGTCAGATACAGAACCTTTTCCTCTGTTGAAGAAAAAAAAAAAAGTTATCAATGCCAAAATCCAAGTCTGCATAACAAAACTTACTACAAATGTAGATGATGCCCAATACTTTTTCTTTATTTTCTTAACATTCTCTTGAATTTAATGCTCATAAATGATTGCCAAACTGACAGCTGAAGAAATCAAAGTTCTTCCTTTATTCACAACACATGCAAACGCAGTGCAAGTTTCCCTCAAATATACACTCTGCCCAACTTCAGAATAGATAGAAAAGAATAGTTACTCACCTGTAACGGGTGATCTCTGGGAACAGCAGGAATTTAGTCTTCACATATGGGTATTGTCGGTACCGACAGAGTCTGCGCGGAAACGCTCCCCAGTGTCCAATTAGAAAGCTTTTGGGAGCATCCCACAGCGCCTGTGTGCTGCATTCCCGCCTTTCCCAACTGCCTCTTCCAGTTGAGTTTAAAGCTGAGACAAAGAGAGAGAGAGGGAAAGAAAAGAAAGAGATACAACTCCTAGGGGAGGTGGGTGGGTTGTGAAGACTAAATTGCTGCTGTTCCCGGAGATCACCTGTTACAGGTGAGTAACTATGCTATCTTCAGGAACAAGCAGGAATGTAGTCTTCACATATGGGGACTCCCTAGCTACAGATGCCAGGGAGAGACCCCAGAAGTTGTGTGCCCCTGTGAAAGGGCTCCACTTCCCCCCATGGATCTCTGGCATCCTACCGGCAATGGTGGGTAGGAGTTGATTAAGTATGGAACAGGTGTCGCAGAACAGCCTGACCAAACAAGGCATCCCAGCAAGAGTCCTTGTCCAAGCAGTAATGGGCTGTGAAGGTATGAACCAAGGCCCAAGTAGCTGCTCGACAGATGTCGTCAATATGTTTTATGTTTTATTTCATTTGATAAAAAAACCGCCTTTCAGGGTAGGCAAAGCGGTGTACAATAAAACCAAATAAAAAGAAGGCCGAAGCCAACGAAATGGAATAGAAATACAAATTCTTAATAGGAAAGCAATAAAACAGGAGAGACAGGACCAAAAACATAACAGAACACAAACACGAGGAAAGCAAGAATAGGACACATGGGATTCACACGAAGGGAGAGGGGACATCAAACGCCAGGGAAAAGAGGTGAGTTTTCAAGTTCTGTTTAAAAGTGGGGTGGTGAGGTTCCAGGCGGAGTGAGGAGGGGAGGGAGTTCCAGAGGGCGGGGCCGGCAAAAAAGAAAGCGGAGGAACGGGTAGATTGTAGATGGGCACGGGAGGGGGAGGGGAGAGCGAGGCGGTTCAGGTGGAAGGAACGAGGAGTGTACCTGGGAGAGTGAAAAGAAAGAAGGTCGGTTAAGTATTGTGGGGTGCCTGTATGAAGAGCTTTGTGAACCAGAATGAGCAGTTTGAAATGAGCACGGTAGGGAAAAGGGAGCCAGTGAAGACGAAATAGTAGGGGCGTTATGTGATCACGGGGGGAGGAGTGGGTGACCAAACGGGCAGCAGTATTCTGGATCCGTTGTAAGCGGGACTGTTGGGATTTAGAAAGGCCGATGAATAGTGAGTTTGCGAAGTCAACCCGTGATATAACCAAAGATAGCAATAAAGTGGTGAGCGCTGAAGAGGATAAGAAAGGGCGAACTGCACGAATTTGTCGGAGGAAGAAAAAGGAAGATTTAGTGATATGTGATATATGGGAATGGAAAGATAGGTCAGAATTAAAGTGAACCCCAAGATAACGAAATGAAGAAACTAAAGGAACAGGAGAACCAGAGAAAGAGGGGGCCAGCGTGGGAGGAGGGTTGTTGTGGGAGAACCAGATAGCAATAGTCTTGGTGAGATTAAGGTGAAGACAGTTGTAAGTCAGCCAGTTGGCCACAGTAGAGAGACAGGAATTTAATGCGGAAAGGTCAGGACAAGAAGGGGATGTGTGATGTAGCAGAACAATGTCGTCAGCGTAGAGAAAGGCAGATAATCCGGACTGTTGAATTAAAAGGGCCAAGGGGGCTAAGAAAAGGTTAAAAAGAAGAGGAGCCAGGACAGAACCCTGAGGGACCCCACAGGAAAGAGGGAAAGAGTCTGAGGGAGGGGTAGAGGCGGATGGTGATATGACAGCACAAGTACGAGAAGAAAGAAAAGAGTGGAACCAACGGTGAACAGTACTACAAAGACCGGCTTCCCTAAGACGAAGAAGAAGGAGGGAGTGGTCAACCAGATCAAAAGCAGCGGAAAGGTCAAGTGCAACCGCCACAGACACAGAGTGTAGATGAACCATTGAGGCTACCATGGCTCTCACATTGTGAGCTGTGACATGGCCTTCCAGAGAAAGGTTCTTACTCTGATAGGCAAAAGAAATACATTGTGCAATCCAGTTGGACAATGTTCTCTTGGAGACTGGAAGTCCCAAATGAGAAGGATCGAAAGCAACAAAGAGTTGGGAGGACTTTCTATGTTGCTGTGTCCTCTGTAAGTAAAAGGCAAGTGCTCTTTTGCAGTCCAAAGTATGAAGATTCCTTTCTGCATTTGAAGCATGAGGCCTTGGAAAAAATACAGGCAGGTAAATTGCCTGGTTTAAATGAAAAGGTGAGACCAACTTTGGCATAAAGTGTGGATGAGTCCTAAGGACTACCTTATCATGATGGAACCTCGTGTAAGGAGGATCAGCAACTAATGCTTGCAATTCACTGATGCGACGTGCTGATGTGATTGCAGTGAGAAAAGATAACTTTCCAGGAAAGGAATTTCAAGGAGGTAGTAGCTAAAGGTTCAAAAGGCGGCTTCATGAGCTGCCCAAGAACCAGATTCAGGTCCCACACCACTGGAGGTGGCCTAATGGGAGGCTTAGTTAGAAGGCGACCCCTCATAAATCTCGTTATGAGAGGATGAGAGGACATAGGTTGTCCATTTAAAGGCTTTAAAGAAGCTGAAATCACACTTAAATGGACTCATACTGAGTTAGTCTTAAGTCCTGCATTAGATAAATGCAGGAGATACTCCAGTAATGATTCCAGAGGTATCACAGAGGGGTGAAGACCCTTTTGCGAACACCATGTGGAAAACCTTTTCCACTTGAAAGCATAAGAGCGTCTTGTGGAAGGTATCCTGGAAGCACAAACGATATCCCTTACTTGTTGAGAAAGGTTAAGACCATGAAGGGCTAGGCTCTTAGCAACCAGGCCCTGAGATGCAGAGAGTGGGGATTGGGATGCCACAATATCCGGTCCTCCTGAGACAGGAGATCTGAAGCAGATCCTAACTCCAGAGAGGGAGCTTGAGAGAGATGCAGGAGCAGAGGGTACCACACCTGCCGTGGCCAATGTGGCGCTACGAGAATCATGTGGCCTTTGTCTCTCTGAAGCTTGAATAAGGTCTTGGGAATTAGGGGAATGGGTGGAAAGGCATATAGGAAGTTCTGACCCCAATGGAGGAGGAAAGCATCCCTGGCCTGAGAACCCTGAGACACAATTCTAGAACAGAACTGGGGAAGTTTGGCATTCAACGGACTTGCAAAGAGGTCTATGTCCGGAGTTCCCCAAATTTGAAATGTTTTTGCTACCTGGTCTGAATGGAGAGACCATTCATGTGGCAGCAGAACTCGACTGAGTCTATCTGCCCAAGAGTTTTGAATGCCTGGCGGATACACCGCCACGAGATGAATTTGATGCTCTCTGGCGAGGGCCCATAGTCACAAAGCTTTGTTGCAAAGCGACAGAGAGCCTGTTCCTCCCTGCTTGTTCAGATAGAACATAGCTACCTGATTGTCTGTCTGAATTAGGACTGTCTTGTAGCTGAGCTGGGTATGGAACACTCGAAGAGCAAGGAAGATTGTCATGAGTTCCAGGAGATTGATGTGTAAGTGGGTCTCCTGTGGAGTCCAGGTGCCTTGGGTAGAGAGATCTTGCAGATGAGCTCCCCAACCCACTTGTGAGGCATCTGTTAGAGTGATCTGGGGTAGGGGTTGCTGGAAAGGGGACCCCACCAACAGGTTTTGGGTTGACTGCCACCATTATAGAGACAGAATAAGGCGACTTGTGTTTGCTATTTTGTCTGATAGGCAGCCTGATGCCTGAGTCCACTGAGTGGATAGAGTCCACTGGGCTGCTCTCATATGGAGGCAAGCACAGGGAACTATGTGCACGGTAGACGCCATGTGGCCTAGTAGTTGTAACTTTTCCCGAGCAGTGAGATGAGTCTTTAACACTGCCTGGGAGGCTAACTGCACAATGCGAAGGCAGCGGGTCTGTGGAAGATAGGCCCTTGCTTTTCTGGTGTCCAGCAAAGTTCCTATCTCTAGAGATTGAGTGGGAGGTTAGGCTGGATTTTGGGATGTTTATGACCAGGCCCAAATACTGAAGGATACGCATTGTGCAAGATAGGGAAATTCTGGCCTCTGACTCTGATGGGGCTCGAATGAGCCAGTCGTCTAAGTAGGGGAAGACGAATATTCCTAGAGTGCGAAGAAATGCTGCCACTACAGCCATGCATTTCGAAAAACACCCTTGGTGCTGAGGCCAGGCCAAAAGGAAGCACCCTGTATTGGTAGTGCTTTCCTTGAAGAGGAAGCGAAGGAACCTTCGGTGAGATGGATGGATGAGAACGTGAGTGTACGCATCCTTGAGATCTAGAGAATAAAGCCAATCCTGACTCTGAAGGTATGGCAACAGAGTTCCCAGAGAAATCATCTTGAATTTCTCTTTTAACAGGAATTTGTTCAGTTCTCTGAGGTCTAAAATGGATCTGTGTTCCTCTGTTTTCTTTGGAATAAGGAAATAAGGGGAGTAAAACCCTTTACCCTGTTGGGAAATGGGTACGTCTTCTATTGCCCCCTGGGCAAGAAGTAAATTGACCTCTTGACTCAACTGGGTGTTGAGAGAAGCCTGAGAATCGAACTGTCTTACCACTGTAGGAGGGGGCATATGTTGAAGAAATGAAGCTTGTACCCCTCTCTTACAATGGAAAGAGTCCATTCTTCTGCTGTTATTTGCCCCCATCTGGGGGCAAAATGAGACAACTTTCCTGGGATAGTGGAAGGCTCTGGCCCTTCCAAGGCCAGGAAGGCCAGGTTCTCTAGATGAGAGTCAAAGCCCCTGTGGAGGCCGGGTCTGTTGGGCCGGTTGAGGCTTAATAGTCTTTGATTTCCTTTGCTTTGGGGGCTGCTGTCCCTTTCGGGCGGACTGACCTGCAGAATGCACCTGCTGGGTACAGGAGGGATAAAACCTCTTCTTTTTAGAGAAGAATGGTTTCCTGTAGGATTTCCTCCTTGCAGGATCAGCTGTAGCTTTGGATGGTCTATCCAAAGTGGTGTTATCAGCATCCAGCTCATTAGCTTTCTCTTGCCAATTTTTGCCAAAGAGATTTTTGCCTGTACAAGGGATATTCCCCAGCTTTGTCCTGTACCCAGAGTTCTAAGTCAGAAGCCTGGAGCCCCTATGGCAATGGTAGAGGTTCTGCTTATGCACTCAATGCAGTCAAACGCTGCCCGATTAACAAACTTGGAAACATCCTGGGCATGTTTGACAAGTGTAAGGTAATCCTGCCTTTTATCATCAGGAAGGAGAGGGCTCATAAGCTCTAGATCTCCAGTGACCTCCTTAAGAAACATTCCCATGTATAAGATGTAGGAACTAATCCTGGCAGAAAGCATAGAGGCCTGGAATGTTCGACGCCCAAAGGCATCAAGAGTCCTACATTCACGTCCTGGAGGATTAGATGCATGTCTTTTTGTACTCTTGATCCATCTCATAGCTGACTCCACCACTATGGAGTGGTGTGGCAACTGAGTTTTTTGAAATCCAGGACAAGGAGGCACTCGATACATGGTATCCAGCCTACGGGAATGAGGAGAGGTGGTAAGAGGTGTTTCCCACATTCTTAACATGAGATCATGCAAGATCTCATGAACAGGCACAGTAACCGCTTCTTTGGGAGCTTTAGGATATTGTAAAATCTCCAACTCCTTTGCCCTGGGCTCTGTTTCAGGAGCCACTGTGATGGAAAGACCTCTAGCCATGTCCCTGATGAAATCCTGAAAGGATATATCCTCTGGTGGAGACATCCTACGTTTAGGAGAAGGCGGCTCCTCAGAGAGAAGAACTCTGGCATCGACAGAATCCTCAGAGTCATCGGAGGATTCAAAATATCTTCTGTCCGGGTGCTCCTGTAAAGCATGATACCGGTACCGATTGAAGTCGGTACCGGAGGGATCCGGTACCGGTCAGTCGATACCAGAGGAAATTTCATGACTCTGTGATGGAAGCACACTTGCCGATGCCGGAACCGGTGTTGATGCCGGTGCCGGAACCGGTGTCGAAGCTGGTTGAACTGTCTGAGGCGGTCCCGAAGGCACTGATGCCGCAAGGAGAGCCGCCAGACTGCGCTCAATAGCCAGGAATCTCTGGTCAATTGAGACTTCCGAGACCTGGGTGTCGGTACCGGACAAAGCGGCCGGTACCCCAGAGCATGGCACCAGTAGTTCTGCCGAGGTTGAGGCCTCGAGAACATCCTGGAGCCCTGGATAGTGCTTTGGAAGCCGAAGCCTCCCGCCGGGGCAATTTTGCCAGTACAAGTTCCTCGAGGGCAACGCCAGAGGTATCTCGATACTTGGAAGGAGATCTACCCTTTGAGGACCGGCCAGATTTATGTTTGGCTACCTGAGATCCATGGGAGGAAGACAAAGCCCTGGAAGACGTCGATGCCATGGATGCTGCATCGGAGGGAAAAAGGGTGCTAAGCTTAACAGCTTGGTTCTGCCGACCCCTCTTCGACATCATCCCACAGGCAACACACTCCGAGATGGAGTGGTCAGGACCTAAACATTTAAGGCACCACTCGTGTCGGTGACGGAGATGGTACCGCCACACTTTGAACACTTTTTGAAAACCGAAGCGGGTTTTTCCATGTTGAGGAAAAATTTGGGCCTAGTGCCCAAAATGGTGCGTGGCGCCCAAAAGGAAAAAGGCTGGAAAATCCAGAGAAAAGAAGTAATTAGATCTTACCTGCTAATTATTGTTCCTGAAGGAACGACAGTCCAGTCCCTTTACTTCAGGGTTGCGTAACCCTTCCAGCAGCTTGGAGGCTGAGCCCAACCTTTTTGGAGGTGGAGCGGTACAAATACCACTGAGACCACCCACCAACCCCAGTAATCGACTGAAAAAGTAGCCTAAGTGAACCTTGTCACAACTAAAATTAAACCTAACAAACATGCAAACTGTTTTCTTTTTTTTTTTTTTTTCTTATTAAGTAAATAGGAAATAGGAGTAGAGGAGGGAGAGGAGGAAAGGCGCCATAGGAGGACTGCTCGCCTACTTACTCCTGGCCTCCCTCACCCCGATCTGGTCCCCCGCTTGGTTCGCTGTTCCGCCCTTTTCCGACAGGCCTTCAGGTCCGACATAGCTGGGTGGGATCAGGGACTGGACTGTCGTTCCTTCAGGAACAATAATTAGCAGGTAAGATCTAATTACTTCTTCCTTATCGTCACTCCAGTCCAGTCCCTTTACTTCAGGGAAGTACCCGAGCAGTTCAATTCTGGGTGGGATTCGGCAAACCGGACTGAAGAACCGCTAGGCCAAACCGAGCGTCCGCTGAGCTCTGCACGTCCAGCTTGTAGTGCTTGGTGAAGGTATGCAGGGAGGACCAAGTTGCCGCTCTACGTATATCCAGCGGGGGGACTAGACTGAATTCTGCCCATGAGGTAGCCTGAGCTCGGGTGGAATGAGCCCGCAGCCCCCCCGGAACCTGCTTGCCTTTCAGGATGTAGGCGGAGGCAATCGCCTCCCTAATCCACCTAGAGATGGAGGCCTTGGCCGCCGCTTCCCCTCTGTGGGGGCCTCCGAACTTGACAAACAGCCGGTCTGACTTCCGGAACGGAGCGGTTCGGGAGAGGTAGCGCTTTAGGGCTCTCTGAACGTCTAATAGCCGCAGCCTGCTATCCTTGCCTGCCAGGCCCCCGGTTGGGAAGGCCGGGAGGGTGACTGTCTGGTTTACATGAAAAGGAGAAATAACCTTGGGAAGGAAGGAGGGCACCGTGCGCAGAACGACCTTGTCCTTGAGGAACATAAGAACATAAGATATGCCATACTGGGTCAGACCAAGGTCCATCAAGCCCAGTATTCTGTTTCCAACAGTGGCCAATCTAGGTCATACGTACCTAGCAGTTTCCCCCAGGGACACAGGTTCCACAATGCTTGTATTGGTTCAAGCATTGATATCCTGGGTCCCTTCTTAATAATGGTTTATGGACCTTTCCTCCAGGAACTTGTCCAAACCTTTTTTAAACCCAGCTACACTAACAGCCTTTACTACATCCTCCGGTAACAAATTCCAGAGTTTGATTACACGTTGAGTGAAAAAATATTTTCTTTTATTAGTCTTAAATAGTTTACCCTGTAGCTTCATTGCATGTCCCCTAGTCTTTCTATATTCTGATAAGGTAAACAATCGATCTACGTTTACCCGTTCCACTCCGTTCATTAATTTATAGACTTCTATCATATCTCCCCTCAGCCGTCTCTTTTCCAGGTTAAAGAGCCCCAACCTTTTTAGCCTTTCTTCATAGGAGTAGCCTTCCATCCCCTTTACCATTTTGGTGGCTCTTCTCTGAACCTTTTCTAAAATTGCTATATCCTTTTTAAGATATGGCGACCAGAATTGCACACAATATTCAAGGTGCGGTCTCACCATGGAACGATATAGAGGCATTATAATATCTTTTGTTTTATTTTCCATTCCTTTCCTTATCATACCTAGCATTCTATTTGCTCTCTTGGCCGCCGCTGCACACTGGGCCGAGGGTTTTAACATGGTATCCACAAGGACGCCTAAATCTTTTTCTTGGGTGGTGGTTCCTAATGTGGAACCTTGCATCGTGTAACCATAGTTTGGGTTGTTCTTCCCTAGGTGCATAACCTTGCACTTCTCCACATTAAATTTCATCTGCCATTTTGATGCCCAGTCTTCCAATTTATCAAGATCCTCTTGCAATTTTCCACAATCCTCTTGGGTTTTAACAACTTTAAATAGTTTTGTGTCATCAGCAAATTTGATAACCTCACTCGTTATTCCACTTTCCAGGTCATTTATGAATATGTCAAAAAGCAGCGGACCCAGCACAGATCCCTGGGGTACACCACTATTCACCTTTCTCCATTGGGAAAATTGGCCATTTATCCCTACCCTCTGCTTTCTATCTTTTAACCAGTTCCTGATCCACAGTAGTACACTGCCTCCTATCCCATGACTCTTTAGTTTTGCCAAAAGTCTCTCATGAGGGACCTTGTCAAAGGCTTTCTGAAAGTCCAGATACACAATATCAACCGACTCACCTTTGTCCACCTGTTTATTCACTCCTTCAAAAAAACATAACAGATTAGTAAGACAAGATCTTCCTTGTCTAAAGCCATGTTGGCTGTCTCCCATTAGGTCATGACTATCTATATGCTGAGTAATTTTATTCTTTATGATGGTTTCTACCATTTTTCCCGGTACTGATGTCAGGCTCACCGGTCTGTAGTTTCCCGGATCACCCCTCGAACCCTTTTTAAAAATTGGTGTTACATTGGCGATCCTCCAATCCTCAGGTATTAGAGATGATTTTAATGATAGTTCACAGATTACTGATAGCAGGTCTGCAATCTCAAATTTCAGTTCTTTCAACACCCTTGGATGTATACCATCCGGCCCAGGTGATTTGCTACTCTTCAGTTTATCTAATAGTTGTAGGACATCTTCCCGATGTATCGATATTTCCTTCAATTCTTCCGCACCTTTAAATACCACTTCAGTCATGGGTAACATCCCTACATCTTCCTCAGTAAAGACCGAAGCAAGAATTCATTCAGTCTCTCCGCTATCGCCTTGTCGCCTCTTAGTGCTCCTTTAACCCCTTTATCATCTAATGGACCAACTGACTCTCTCACGGGTTTTTTGCTACGAATGTACTTGAAAAGGTCTTTATTTCGCGTTTTTGCTTCCGCAGCAAGCTTCTTCTCAAATTCTCTCTTTGCCTGCCTTATCAATGCCTTGCATTTGACTTGCCAGTGCTTGTGCTGTTTCCAGGTTTCATCATTTGGCTCTTTTTTCCATTTCTTGAAAGATGCTTTTTTGGCAACAACAGCCTCTCTGACCTCAGCTTTAAACCATGCTGGCAATTTTTTGGACTTCCTTCCACTTTTCTTAAAGCGTGGAATACAGCTGGTCTGGGCTTCCAAGATAGTATTTTTCAACACCCAAGCTTGATGTACGTCTTTAACCTTTGCAACTGCTCCTTTTAGTTTTTTCTTAACTGTTTTCCTCATTCTATCATAGTCTCCCTTTCGAAAGTTAAAGGGTAGTACTGTGGATTTCCTTACTATCCCTCCTCCACTAATTAAATCAAAGGCGATCATGCTATGATCACTATTGCCAAGTGGCCCCAACACCCTTATCTCTTGCACTACATCTGGTGTTCCACTAAGGACTAGGTCTAATATTGCTTCCCCTCTGGTCGGTTCATGAACCAGCTGCTCCAAGAAGCAGTCATTTATTTCATCTAGGAACTTTATCTCCCTAGCATGTCCTGTTGTGACACTGACCCAGTCGATGCCGGGGTAATTGAAATCACCCATTATTATTACTGCACTGTAACTTTTGCTAGCTTCCTTGATTTCTTTGAGCATTTCATCATCCATTTGTTCATTCTGGCCAGGCGGACGATAGTACACCCCCACTGCCATCGCCTTCCCCTTTTTACATGGAATTTCAATCCATAGAGATTCTACAGCAAATTTTGTTTCTTGCAAAACTTTAATCCTTTCTGACTCAATGCCCTCTCTAACATAGAGCGCAACCCCTCCACCAATTTGATCAGCTTTATCATTTCGATATAGTTTGTACCCAGGTATCACAGTGTCCCACTGGTTGTCCTCCTTCCACCATGTCTCTGATATTCCAATCATATCTAACCTCTCGTTTAGTGCTATATATTCTAACTCTCCCATCTTGTTTTGTAGACTTCTAGCATTTGCGAGACTGTATTTTATTCATATTAATTTGGCTATTGGTAGACATGGGTAATTTGGGATCTTTAAGTTCTGTCTGCTCCATACTCGAGGGCATTTGGGCTACTTTACTCTTTTTTGGAACCTCTCTGCTTTTTGTAGTATCCTTCAAGGATACATTCTTCCGAACCATGCGCTCTTGGGCGACTGTCGGCTTTCCCCTATTATCTAGTTTAAAAGCTGCTCTATCTCCTTTTTAAAGGTTAATGCCAGCAGCCTGGTTCCATCCCGGTTAAGGTGAAGCCCATCCCTTCGGAAGAGCCCCTCCTTTCCCCAGAATGTTCCCCAGTTCCTAACAAATCCGAACCCCTCATCTCTGCACCATTGTCTCATCCACGCATTGAGACTCCGGAGCTCTGCCTGCCTATTGGGTCCTGCACGTGGAACGGGAAGCATTTCGGAGAACGCTACCCTGGAAGTTCTGGATTTCAACTTCCTACCTAAAAGCCTAAATTTAGCTTCCAGAACCTCCCTACCACATTTTCCTATGTCATTGGTACCAACATGTACCAAGACAGCAGACTCCTCCCCAGCACTATCTAAGACCTTATCTAGGTGGCGTGTGAGGTCCGCTACCTTCGCACCAGGCAGGCATGTTACCAGGCGATCCTCACGTCCACCAGCCACCCAGCTATCTACATGCCTAATGATCGAATCACCAACTATAACTGCTGTCCTAACCCTTCCCGCATGGGCACTTGGCCCTGGAGAAACCTCCTCGGTGCGAGAGGGGTTTACATCACCTGGAGGACAGGTCCTAGTTACAGGATCACTTCTTGCCACACCAGGGTGATGCTCTCCTGTCACGTGACCTCTCTCCTCCATGGCAACAGGGATGCTGCCAGACTGGAGGTGGGACTTCAGGACTATATCCCTGTAGGTCTCGTCTATGTACCTCTCTGTCTGTCTTATGTTTTCCAAGTCTGCTACTCTAGCCTCTAGAGAACGGACTCGTTCCCTGAGAGCAGAGAGCTCCTTGCACCTAGTGCACACGTAAGACCTCTCACCAGCTGGGAGAAAATCATACATGTGACACTCAATGCAAAAGACTGGAAAGCCCACATCCCGCTGCTGGACTGCTGTCTGCATCTTAGTTTTAAGTTTGTGTTTAGATCTTTAAGTTCTATATGTACTAAAGGGTGCAATGGATATTTATACCACTAAAACTGTACCTAAGAAGTTTAATATACCTTGTTCACCTGAAGCTTAATTAATCTCAGGTCCTTGGTGTATGACTGATTTGGGTAATGAGCTTCACCTGAGAGCACCTCCTGTCTTTTAAGTTGTGCAAGTACCTATAAAGCTGTGATTTTCCCAGGGGAGGGTGGGTGTGGGGAGGGAGGGAGGGATATAACACTTATTAAAAAAGGGCTGCTACACAGTACCTTGTCCTGTGCTGCTGAGGAAAACTATATTCTGATTTGATTTAAATTATAGCTCTTTGCTGCTACTAGGCTCTAACCTATTATGAAATTTAAACTACAAGCTCTCTGCTGGATTCTAAATTTAACCAGAAAGCTCTCTTCTGTGTTTTAATTTGAAACTAAAAGTACTTTGCTGATGCTAGGCCCTGAGTGACTATGAAATTTAAACTACAGCTGTCTACTGGGTATGAAAGGTAACCAGAAAGTTCTCTTCTGTGTTTTTAAATTGAATCTTAAACTGTTGCTACTAGGCCCTGACTGATTTAACAAAAAAAATAGTGGGTTCACAGATTAATTAGCTTTAAAAGAAAAAAAATTCCTTTCAGAAAAATTCCCAGAAGTATATACTCACAATTTCAGATTTCTCTCCAGAAGTAACAGCCCCCCTTTCCAGTCCTTCAAGGAAGGCCAGGAAGGGGGGCTTGGAGGAGAGAGCTTGTAACTCGGAGACCCGCCTGGCCGAGCAGATCGCAACCAGGAAGACTGTCTTCAGGGTTAAGTCCTTCAAGGAGGCCCTCTTTACCGGTTCAAACGGTTCCCCCATCAGTGCATTTAGTACCAGGTTAAGGTCCCAGGTGGGGACGACCGACCTCCGCTGGGGACGCAGCCGTCGTACTGCTCTTAGGAACCTGGTGACGTCCGTGTGCACCCCTAACGGCTTGCCGTGGATCTTTCCTCTATAGCACGCGATAGCGGCTAGTTGTACTCGAAGTGAGCTGTGCGCTAGACCCTTGTCGAACCCTGCTTGCAAAAATTCCAGGATTTCTGGGACTGAGGCGGTCAGGGGCTTCCTACGGCGCTCCGCGCACCATGCCTCGAAAATGCGCCAGACCCTTACATAGGCGAGACACGTCGAGCGCTTCTTAGCGCTCAACAACGTTGAGATTACTGCCGCCAAATATCCGCGCTTCAGAAGCCGCGCCCTTTCAAGAGCCAGGCCGTAAGCGAGAACCGATCCACGTGAGGCATTCGGACCGGGCCTTACCTGAGAAGGTCGCTCCTGCAGGGCAGCCGCCATGGGTGGTCGGCTAACAGTCTCACCAGGTCTGCATACCAGGGGCGGCGGGGCCAATCTGGGGCTATGAGGATTACCAGGCCCTGGTGAGATTCCACTCGTTGAAGAACCTTTCCGATCAGAGCCCAGGGAGGGAATACATAGAGGAGGCCCTCTGCCGGCCACTTCTGAGACAGGGCATCCAGACCCTCGGACATCCTCTCCTTTCGTCGACTGAAGAATCGGTCCACCTTGGCCGAAGAGAATCTTGCCATGAGATCCATTAGTGGGAGACCCCACCGAGCCACTATTTGGTCAAAGACTGCCTGCTCCAGTTCCCACTCTCCGTGGTCTATTCTGTGCCTGCTGAGGTAATCGGCCGTGACATTGTCCGTGCCTGCCACGTGCTGGGCCGAAAGCGCTTCGAGGTAGACCTCCGCCCACTGGAGGAGAGTGTCTGCCTCTTTTCCAGGGCAGGGCTGCTGGTGCCGCCCTGGTGGTTGATGTACGCCACCGTTGTGATTTTGTCGGAGAGGACGCGGATTGCCCTTCTTCGTACCCGGGGCTCGAGCTTCTTGAGCGCTAGGGTGACGGCCCGTAACTCGTCTGTTGATGGGCCACTGAGATTCCATCGGGGACCAGTATCCCTGAACGAACTGGTCCTCGCAGTGTGCCCCCCAGCCTGACAGGCTGGCATCCGTCGTCAAGAGGACCCACTGGGGGGGCTCGAGAGGCATTCCCCGTTCCAGGTTTCTCGGGCGTTGCCACCATCAAAGAGCTCGTTTGGTCCGCGGAGCGCAGGGTAACTGTGTTGTCAGAGGATGAAGTTGCGGAGACCACCGACGCAATAGGGATCGTTGCAATGAGCGCATGTGGGCTCTGGCCCAAGGTACTACCTCTATCGTTGCTGCCATCGTGCCCAGGACCTGAAGGTAATGCCATGCTGAGGGGTTTCGCCTGCTTAGGAACCGAGTGATCAGAAGCCTTAGGTCCCTGGCCCGGGATGAGGGCAAGAACACTCTGCCCCTGCCGGTGTCGAACCTTGCGCCGAGATACTCGAGATTCTGGGAGGGGGTCAGCCTGCTCTTTGCTCGGTTGATCACCCATCCCAATTCTTCTAGCAAGCGGACTACTGTGTCCGTCGCCGAGCGACTTTCTTTCTCTGACTTTGCCCGGATCAGCCAATCGTCTAGATACGGGTGAACCAAGATCCCCTCCTTCCGGAGGAAGGCCGCTACTACCACCATCACCTTGGTAAATGTTCGTGGAGCTGTCGCTAGGCCGAAGGGAAGGGCCTTGAATTGAAAGTGGCCCGCTGGTACCGCAAACCTTAGGAACTGCTGATGGGATTTTCTGACCGGGATATGCAAGTAGGCCTCTGACAAGTCGAGGGCTGTCAGGAACTCCCCGTTCCTTACGGCAGCAATGACTGACCGCAGGGTCTCCATCCTGAAGTGCGGGACCCTGAGGCAGCGATTGACCTGTTTTAAGTCCAGAATTGGTCGGAAGGTGCCTTCCTTCTTTGGCACCACGAAGTAAATCGAGTATCGACCTGAGCCGCACTGATCTGGGGGCACTGGAGACACGGCCCCGAGTGCAACTAAGCGCGTGAGGGTAGATTCCACCGCTGTCTTCTTTGCGGGGGTACCGCAGGGGGACAGAACAAAGGCTGGTGTTATCGGCTTCGAAAATTCGAGGGCGTAGCCCTCTCTGATCACCTCTAGCACCCATTGATCCGACGTGACCCGGGACCAGGCGGGAAGGAACTGTCTTAAATGTCCTCTTATGGGCAGCTCTTCCCCCTGGGCCCCCGCGGCTTCATTGTTGTTTTCTGAAAGACGAGGAAGAGGAGAGGAGAAGGAGGAGGTTGCCCCAAAACCGCGACCTGCTCCCCGAAACCCTCGAAAGCCCTGGCCCCTAGAAGGGAAACGCCCCCTGGAAAAGGAGCTGGATCTGGCGGGGCGAGATCTCCGGAAATCCCTGGGCTGAGTACGTGCCGGGGGAAGTGAGCGGTTTTGCTTCGGTCTATCTTCCAGGAGTCTGCCACCCTTTGACTCGCCCAGATCCTTTACCAATTTCTCTAAATCCTCGCCGAACAACAGTTTCCCTTTAAAGGGGAAGTATCCGCTGCCCAATTGCGTAACCAGAGATATCGCCTGGCAGCCACCACCGAGGCCATGTTCTTTGCCAGGCTCCTGATGAGGTCATACTGACTATCCGCCAAGTAAGCTGTTCCAGATTCCAACCTGCTTGCGTTGGTCTGCGTCTCCTCCGAGGGACTTTCGTCTGACTGCAGGTGTTGTGACCACCTTAAACAGGCCCTAGCCACCCAAGCTCCGGATACCGAGGCTTGCAAGGCGAGGGCGCTTACGTCAAAGGCCTGCTTCAAGAGAGTATCCAACTTTGTGTCTTGAGGATCCCTTAGGGCAGCACTGCCCTCCACTGGAATAGTGGTCTTCTTGGTGACCGCTGACACTGCCGCATCTACCCTGGGAGACTTTAGCAGTTCTTTGTCTGTCTCTGAGAGGGGATAGAGACGAAGCATGGACCGGACTCCCCTTAGACTTGACTCGGGTTGGTCCCATTCTTCCTGGATCATCTGTCTCACTACCCTATGTACCGGAAAGACCTTCTGGGATCTTCTAATGGCCTGGATCAATGGATCCTCCAATGCTTCCTCTTCTGCAGGTGTATCGGAGGACATATTGAGGGCCTTCAGGGACTCGTTAATCAAGGCCGGAAGCTCCTCCCGACAAAATACTCTAATTATCCTAGCCTGGTCTTCTTCTGGAATCTCCCCTTCTTCTAACTCCTCCTCATCCTCACCAAAGTCCTTGTCCGATGGCGTTTCTTCCGGAGATCCCTGGGAAAGGGTCTCCTCTTCGCTCATCCGGAGGCGCTTAGGTGGGACGTCGGAATCTGGATTGGCCGCCCTCGCGGGCCTGGCTGTCTTGGCCTCCGCTGCCGAGGGCGCCGCACCCGCTGTCCCCGAACCTTGCTTACGTAGGCAATATGCCTTGTGGAGTAAGAGAATGAAGTCCGGGGAGAAGAAATCTCCTACCCCATCCTCCCCTGCCGGGAGAGGGGCGGGGGATAGGGAAGGGGTGGGCAAGTCCGAGGACGTAGACGGGGGGGTTTGCATCCCACTCTCCCCTACTGGGAGTTCGTCTGACCCCTGGGAGGCCTGGGCCATGGTTAAGTTAATGTCCTGCTCCGCAGAGGCTGCCAACGCGGTACAGTTCCTGCAGATACCTGTTTCTGCGGAAGTACCCCTGCGAATTCCACAGGAAAGGCAGCGTGCTTTGGTTGACATGACCTGGGGCTGAGGACCTTCCCGTACCAGAACTCCAGGCCCGTGGAGAGGGACTCTTCTCTACTATGGAGGCTAGCTCTTCCCTTCTCTACTATGGAGGCTAGCTCTTCCCTGGCCAACCAAACCGAGGTTTCTTTCCCCCCCCCCCAAGGGGTACCCCAGAGAAGAGACCGGCTATCAATCTTGAGGAAACCAATGAGCAATTAAATGAAACATAAAGTAGCCAAACATTAAGTTAAAAATAGCGTTAAAAATAAAGTTAAAAATAAATAAATTTAAAGCTAACAGTACTGTTGCTAGTTAAAATTAGGATTCAAATTATTCACAGTTATATCCCTTCTACTTGCGGTTAGCTGTGCTGGGAATCTGTGGCCGATTCAGCGCTGCATACCCGTTGGCTCTACACGTGGTGGGCCTCACCACGTGGAGCCAGGACGGGGAACTCTAAGGCTCTCTCCCGGTCGCGGTCGGACTCTTTCCTTGCTCACTGCAGCCTGAAACCTCTGATTCCTGTGAGAATCGCCGCCTAAGATTTTCCCCGCGGTCCCCGAAGGGGCCGGACTTCGCCGCCGCGTCCTGCAGTCTCCGGACGGGTCTGGCGGTATCGGCAGGCCAGCGATGCTGCCTCAAGCGCTCAGCCTCCGTGGGCTTCGGCGCGAGGCAGCAGCGATCCGCGTGTCTCAGCAGCAGAGGAGCAGAGAAGCAATAAACCCTCCTCGATGCTGCGAGTCGCGGTTCTCCTCCGACGCCTGATCCGGTGAGGGGGGGGGGGCGGGTGGAGGAGGGAGAGGAGAGAGCCGGAGAAATTAAAGAGACAGAGCTCTTGTGGTTAAAAATAAACACAGCAAAGAAACTGTAGTGGAAATCAAAGAAATTAAAAGCAATTAAATGAAGAATAAAAGTAAAGAAATTTAAAAATAAGGACTCCAGTAAGCCCTAGGCTTACGGAACCCTCCAGCTGCTTGGAGGCTGAGATTACTGGGGTTGGTGGGTGGTCTCAGTGGTATTTGTACCGCTCCACCTCCAAAAAGGTTGGGCTCAGCCTCCAAGCTGCTGGAAGGGTTACGCAACCCTGAAGTAAAGGGACTGGACTGGAGTGACGATAAGGAAGATTTAGAATTTTTTTTTTTTTAAAGAAAGAAAGAACTGGTGGTACCGGTATAGCGTCGAGGAAGGCAGACGCTACCACAAAAAAGAATGAAAAAATACGGGATAATTTCTGCGGTGACAGGAAAACGACCTGCTGGCTCCGCGGAAAACGAAGAACTGGAGAGAGGCAGTTGGGCAAGGCGGGAAGGTAGCACGCAGGCGCTGTGGGATGCTCCCAAAAACTTTCTAATTGGACGCTGGGGAGCGTTCCCCGCACAGGCTCCCTCGGTACCGACGATACCCATATGTGAAGACTACATTCCTGCTTGTTCCTGGAGATTGTAACATACATAGTAACATAGTAAATAATGGTGGATAAAGACCAGCATGGTCCATATGGAATGTCACTACAGGCTACAACTATGGTTTTAAACCCAGTACTCAGAAAGCACAGTTACTTATCTGTAACGGGTGATCTCTGGGAACAGCAGGAATAAGTCTTCACATATGGGTACGTCGGTACCGACAGAGCCTGCACGGGAATGCTCCCCAGCATCCAATCAGAAAGCTTTTGGGAGCATCCCTCGCGCCTGCGCACTGACTTCCCGCCTTTTCCACTGTCTCTCCTCAGTTGAGTTTCATAGCTGAGACAAAAGGAGAGAACGAGGAAAGGAAGATAGATACAACTCCTAGGGGAGGTGGGTGGGTTGTGAAGACTTATTCCTGCTGTTCCCAGAGATCACCCGTTACAGGTAAGTAACTGTGCTATCTCCAGGAACAAGCAGGAATGAGTCTTCACATATGGGGACTCCCTAGCTAGAGATGCCAGGGGGAGATCCCATAAAATGTATGTTCCTGGATCAGGAGTGCATTTCCCACACAGGAATCTCCGGCATCCCATGAGGGAATGGAGGGTAGGAGTTGAGAATAGAAGAGCTGTAAGGAAAACAGCAAATCCAAGGACTACAGGAGAGGAGTCCATGGCATGTATGATAAGTACCATTAAAATTATTTAATGAACAGTTATAATATGGAGCTTACCTACTGGATTGTAGGAAGTAGAAAGCGTGATGGAGTCTACTGGATATGCAGTAGCGGAATCCTCAAGGTGACCTCACAGCAGTGAGGGTGAAGGTCCAGACCTGGAATAGCAGGTGATCCAGGTGTCAACTGGGGTAGGATTAGAACGGCAGATCTTCAATGGAAAGCTTTATGGGAAAAAGCTGAAGACTCTTTTAGGTACAGAGTCATTAACATTGAGGACTAAAAGAAGAAGACTGACCGATTTGGACAACTAGCCCAGTCTTGGAGGGAAGAAGGGGTATGGAAAAAGGCCCATATTCCCAAGGAGAACAATGTGTACTCAAAACAATGAAGATGTACACGGTCTTTCCTAGCTGATGAGAGATAGGAAAGATATTGAAGCTTGAATCTTCAAGGATAGGGAGACCTAGAGCAAAGCGGAAGCTGTTATCACCACAGTAGTGGTTGTGTGCATAACAGTCCCCACATACTAAGGAATAGTATGAAAAAAGGAGCTCACTGTCTGTAACCTCTAAGAAAGGTACAAATTGCTATAGCATAGACAATGAGGAGATAGTATGTAATACATATCGATCTATAAAAAGTCTCCCAACAGATACATATATACACACATATATATATATATATATATATATATATATATATATATATATATATATATATATGTATATCTAGATATGCAGAAATATGTATCAACATATATATATATGAGGACATAAATTATGCACACAGCTTACAGACATATGTATGTAGAGGCATATATAGAGATATTTACATACATGACAATAAGTCTGAAGATACCCTAAGCCCCATAAGAACATTCACATGGGGAATGTGAAGGGGAAAGATTCATCCAATAACAAGAGAGTGAAACCCACTTAACAGATATATAGAGAATCTATTTCCGTTGGCTAAGAGGATGCAGGAATGCAATCCAGGAAAATAACCAGGATGGTTGCGTGAAAAACAGAGGATAAGATCAATCTGTAAAGAGCAAGTCGGGAGTCCTTTAGAACTCTGACATGGTAGATGGGTAGAAACGCATAGAGAAGATACCAGGAGGATCCACTGGAGGGACATAGGGGTATCATGCGTTACTAATAGCCCTGGATATTCACACAGAAAAAGCTTATATTCTGAATTATAACAGGAGACAAGAGGGTGTGGAGAACCCTCACACAGTCATGGGAATGATTTATAAGCTTTTTTCTACTATATAGGATAGCCCTCAGAGACAAAGAACAATGCTCTGTAGCAAGGGCCCATAGTAGAAAGCTTCTCTGAAGATTGCAGAGAGCATTGTGCAGGAGAATTATGAAATAAAACTGACTGAAGTCAGGCATGTTGCCACATCTTAGGAGAAGGAGATGGCTAGAAAGAAGATAATGTGAGAAGCCTAAAGTGAGTAGGAATGTCCAAGATAGATGAGGATTAGCTTGGAATCACTACTGAGGCTAGACAAAAATTGTGGAAAAGTACCAGTGGTTCAAACACTGGAACTCCTGCATGCACAGAAGCTGAGACAGCAGAGAGGATCTTCCTGTGCAAAACAGAGAGGAACAGACAAAGGGAGAGGAGATATTCCTGACCCTGTCTGATGAGTTATCTTGAGAATGTATTCAAGAAAACTAAAAAGATCTACACTGGAATGAAAGACTAGAGAAGCTTTTCAGTACGGTACCACTCAGTCAGGGAAAATCCTGGATGAGAGGGTAGAGAAAACAGGTAATTGGAGGGTGACTTACCCATATGGCGAGTCAGCTGAGAGAAAAAATGTTCATGTTGGGCCAGAAACTATCATGAGATAGTTGTAACCTCCCTTCTTAATAGTAAGAAAAGGAGAATTCTGTAACCCATGGACAAGAATATCCTGACAGCTTAAAGAAAAAACAGGGAACAAACTTCTGTTAAGACGAAGTTAACTGTAGATTGTAACCCTCAGAACCTATGGTTGCTGGGTATGTCTAGACTGTCTAGAGTTTGGAAACTTCAGACTAGGACGAGGTGTCCCTTGCTTGGGCACCTCTGGATGATGGGCAGAAGAGTGAAACCTTCTTTTCTTAGGGAAAGAAGGCTTGGTAGGACATTTCCTACCTCCTGGGGAAGAAGGCGGCTTAGAATGGTCTCCAGAACCAGGGAAGTCAGTGGAGCAATGAGCAACCTGACGTAAAGCCTCCTTATTGAAGAGATTTTCTCCAGTACAAGGAGAATTACCCAGTGTATGTTGTGCCCATCTGCTCAAGTCTGAAGCTTGGAGCCAGGCTCTACGACGTGCTCCAATGGCAATAGCAGAGGATCTGCTAACAGACTCAAAAGAGTCTAGAGAAGCACGAGAAAGAAACCAAGAGATATTCCGGCTATGACTAAGAAGCAAGGAATAGTCAGCAGCCTTAGGCTCTGACAAAAAAGGAGTCAAAAGAGATAATTTCTTTGTGACCTCCTGGAGTGTTAGACTCATATAAAACATATAAGAAATAATTCTTGATGCCAGCATAGATGTTTGGAAGGTTTGACGTCCAAAGGCATCAAGTGCTCTAGAAGCACGACCTGGCGGATAAGAATGCTGCTTCTTGCTTTTTACCTTCCTCATTGCTGATTCCACTACAATGGAATGATGGGGAAGTTGATTCTTTTGAAACCCTGGAGAGGGGGGCACCTGATACAGAACATTAGTTGCTGTAGAAAGTGAGGGAACCCTTAAAGGTGATTCCCATATTCTCAGAAGAAGATCCTGCAAAGAATGATGTAAAGGAAGCATTATATTTCCCTTTTCTGCAGGAGAGCCTTGGTTAAGATTACAGCCAGGGATAGGAATAGCAAGAAAGGTTGCCATGTCAAGGAGAAACTTCTGAAAAGAAGGATCTCCAATGGGAACCATCCCTGGGAAGGCTAAGGTTGAAGATGCAGCCTGAGCACCAGAGGATGTACTGGTCTGGTGCAGAAAAAGAACCTTACTAGATGGATAATGATACTGGCAGTCACGATTTGGGGCAGTTAGTACTGCATCGTCTATGCCAGGTATCAATTCCAAACTAGACATAGAAAGGATCGATGGCACCGATGTAACTGCAGGAATCGACATCGATACCGATACCGGTAATGGCATCGAGGCCGTCATCGGAGGCTGCTCAAGCGGTACCGAGGTAACCAGAGAGTCTTGGTGAGTATCCTCGGTACTGCGTATTCGGAAACGATAAGGGTCGGTTCCAAGGCACGTCGGTACCCAGTCATCTAGACTAGATATCGATTCCAGACTCGGCATCGAAGGGAGCGAGTCTATCGATGCATGTCTAGAGTGCACCGACGTCGGTGGTGGTAGCGGCGATGCTGATACAGGGAAGTCACTCTGGGTCGTATCGATCGGTCCCGAAGGTACCGAGGACGCCAGATGACGATCCCTGGTGAAGAGTGGAACACTCGACACCGGTGCCAATGCCGGGGTATTGGTATCGCTCGAAGCGGATACCATCACCGAGCATGGCTTAGAAACAGGAAAGTCAATCTGGAACGTATCGATCGGTCCTGAAGGTACCGAGGACGCCAGATGACGATCCCTGGTGAAGAGTGGGACACTCGACACCGGTGCCGATGCCGGGGTATCGGTACCGCTCGAAGCGGATACCAACCCCGAGCACGGCTCAGGTATGTTCTGTGAGGGGTGAGCCCCAGGAACAACCTGAAACCCCTGAAATGCTTTGGAGCCCGAAGACTCCTGCCGGGGTTTTAATGCCAATGGGGTCTTGAGGGCAAGGCCGGAGCCGTCATCATGCGTGGCATGAGATCTACCACACTCAAGGATTGGCAAGTCTTAACAGACTGTTTGTGGGTTACCTGATCCTGTAGAGAAGAAAAACCCGGTGCCCTCACTGCAGGAGGGAAAACGGTATCGAGGGAAACTCGAAAGAGGGAAGGTCTTCTCTCAGTATTGTAATTGATAGTTCAGGGGAAAAAGGGTCAGGACCCAAACAGGTTAGACACCAGTGATTGGAGTCTAAAAAGAAAACTGTTTCCACAGTGAAGGCACTTCTTAGGAGAAGAAGGCTCCATGATGGAGAGGCCTTGTAGGCCCAAAAAAGTTAAGACAGAAACAGAGGGAAAAATCTCTCTGAGTTTAAGAAAAAAGAAAAGAAAAAACCACCGGCGGTACCGGTGTCGGCGGGAGAAACAGCCGCGACCACAAGAAAACAAGAAATGAAGTATTTAAAGAAAAATGTTTCTGCGGTGACAGGAGGACGTCCTGCCGGCTCCGCGGAAAAACAAAAACGACTGAGGAGAGACAGTGGAAAAGGCGGGAAGTCAGTGCGCAGGCGCGAGGGATGCTCCCAAAAGCTTTCTGATTGGATGCTGGGGAGCATTCCCGTGCAGGCTCCGTCGGTACCGACGTACCCATATGTGAAGACTCATTCCTGCTTGTTCCTGGAGATCACACTTAGCTAATCTGGTTTTCAGAATATCCACAATGAATATGCATGAGATGGATGTGCATACACCATGTCCACTGCATGTGACAGATTTGCATACAATGAAAGCAGTTAAATATCCTGAAAAAAAATAGTTTGGCTGGCTGTGTCCACGCTGCGTGAGTGGCACTCTGTAAGTGATGAATAGTAGTAGTAGTAGGACAGGGTTTATAACCACTTGAATGCAAGATAGATCATTGTCCATGCCAATACAATCTTTACGGGGGGCTCTGCTGAGACTGCCAACAATGGTACCCAATTATGGGTAATGTGTGATGGTTTTAAGTTAAGTGGATACATGCCCACTGGAAAATGGACCAAGACCAAGCTGAAATATTTTTTAATCTGCTACTCCTTTCGTGGAATCCTGCAAGATCAGTTCAGACGAGTATGTTGTCCTCCCTAATCAGCAAAAAGAAGCAGACAATTCAGAGATTTGGTGATGCCATCACCCCTGTAAGGACTGGAAAATACCTGAAGTTAGCCAATATACTTGTGACATAGCAAACACTCAAATGGAAAGCATGTTTAACCTCTGCTTCTATACAAGAGAAAACCTTTTCCTCTTAAATACAGACTCAAAGCTGAAAGGACACTATACAGCCGCAGACTTCTGGGCGGCAACTGGACTGGTCTAGCAGAACTCAAGGAAAGGAAAAGTAGCAGGTAATTACAAATTTCAATCTCTTCCTGGTAGATGTCCAGACGAAAGCCTCACTGATTCAGGAGGGAGGAAGACAAGGCCATGATAATCGCTGCTCTGTTGAAGGTCATATGCTCCTTGACAGGCAAGTCCAGCTGATAATGGAAGATTACGGAAACATCACGTAGTCTGGCAACCACACCACCACCAACCAAAGACCCTTTAGATCATTAGAACAGCCCCTGATAACTCTGCACAGCTGTAAGTTAAGCAATTTGTAAATAGGTTATTATCCTGTTAAGTACCCTGCACGCCAACCCTGAGCTTAGCTCACTGTATCCTGTATGAGTTTGAAGCGCAATGTAAACTGCTTTGATTACAGGATAAGGCGGTATAAAAATCAGGTTAAATAAATAAATAATGCTTAATGAAGGCATGCAAGGACAACTATGCCACCAGCTCGAAAATCTCCTCTGAAGAAACTGTTCTAGCCTCTGCCCAAGAGATAGCCTAAACCTCTAAAGAGATGCTGAACAGCAGCCTGGCCAAAGAGCGTCCCAGTGGGAGTTCCTGTCAAGGCAGTAGTGAGCAGCAAAGGTGTGAACAGAGGACCAGGTAGTTGCACAGCAGATCTCCTCTATGGAGACAGAACAGGGGATGGCAACTGAGGTTGCCATAGTCCTCTTATTGTGAGCGGTGATATGATCCTTGAGAGAGTGTCCCGCTTGAGCAAAAGCAAACTAAGTGCTGTTGACGATCCAATTGGATAGGGTGCATTTCGACACAGGAAGACCTAAGTGGCTTGTGTCAAAGGAAACAAATAATTGAGAGGATTTCGTAAAAACCTTGGTCCTGCTCAAGTAGTAAGCAAGAACACGCTTGCAAGCCAAGGTATGCAACGCTGCCTCAGCTCTTGAGGTATGCAGCCAGGGAAACAAGACCAGCAGCATCACAGATTGGTTGAGATGAACAGGTGAGAGACTACTTTTCGAAGGAAGTACAGACGAGTACAGAGAACTACCTTGTCATGGTGGAATCAAATGTGGGGGGGGGGGGGGGGGGGAGGGGGAGATCTGCCACCAAAGCTTGTGGTTGGCTAACGCTATGAGCGGAGTCGAGTGCAATGAGGAATATGACCTCCCAAGATAAAGCGTTTTAGAGAAGTGGTAACGAGAGGCTCAAACATAGAAACATAGAAACATAGAAATATGACGACAGAAAAAGACCACATGGCCTATCTAGTCTGTCCTTCCATAACAACTACAACAGTCACTTTTTGCCTTTAGAGATCCTCTGTGTTGGTCCCATGCTTTCTTGAATTCAGTTACTGTCCTCATCTCTACCACCTCCACTGGGAGACTATTCCACGGATCCACTACTCTTTCCGTAAAAAAATATTTCCACTCGGTTGGCTTTTAGAACCTGTGCTAGGACCACGTTGAGGTCCCAAGCCACTGGCGGTGGTTTGATTGGTGTCCTGGAAAGCAGAATATCCTGCATGAATTGTTGAATCAAGGGGGGGTGGGGCAAGGAAAGCATACTTAGTCACCTGTAACAGGTGTACTCCAGGGACAGCAGGAATCAGTCCTCACATATAGATGACGATGGTGCAGACAGAGCCCCATGGAAGCATCTCCTCAGCTTTCAAAGAAAGTCTTTGGGGGATGCCACCACGCATGCTATCTTACTCAGTCAGAATACATAGCTAGAGCCAACAAAAGAAGATGGCAAAAACTGTACAGCAACTCCAAGGGGAGGAGGGAGGGTTGTGATTCCTGTGGTCCCTGGAGAAAGTGTATTTACTCACCTGTAACAGGTGTTCTCCGGGGACAGCAGGAATCAGTCCTTACATATGGGTGACATCAGCGCCGGAGCCCTCGTGCAGAGCAAATACCCAGCTTTCAGAGAAAGCCTTTGGGAGTTGCCATCATGCATGGCGGTCCCCTTCCCACCCAAGGGTGCCATCTTGCTCAATCAAATGAGACAGAAAATATGACGGCAAAAAGAACAAAATATAACAATAGGACTGCAACTCCAAGGGGAGGAGGGAAGGTTGTGAGGACTGATTTCTGCTGTCCCCGGAGAACACCTGTTACAGGTGAGTAACTATGCTTTCTCCAGGAGCAAGCAGGAAGTCAGTCCTCATATATGGGACTCCCCAGCTATAGGCTACCGAGAACCCATAGGTAAAAAAGGCTCCCCCCTCTACAAGAGCCACAATAGAAATCCAAACTAAAAGAATAGCACTCCGGTAGCCTGAACACAGAAGGGTCAGACTGCAGGAGTTACCTAGATCTCAAAAAGGTTACAGAGTACAGCCTGGCCGAAGGCACTGTCCCGTCGGGACTCCCTATTCAGGCAATAATGGGTTGCGAAAGTCTGACTTGAAGACCAGGTGGCGGCCCGGCAGATGTCTGCCAAAGGAACAGAATGCAAATGAGCCACTGATGCCACCATGGCCCTGACCCCTATGGGCCGTAACGTGACCCTCCAACGGAAGCTTGGCAGCCCTGTATGCCCAGGCAATGCAGTCTGCTACCCAGGTGGACAGCGTATGCTTTGATACTGCTACCCCCAGTTTACTGGGATCGTAAGATACGAAAAGCTGAGAAGCCTTAAGATGCTGTTGCGCACACTGGATATAAAAGGTTAATGCCCTCTTACAGTCCAGGGTATGCAGGACCGACTCTGCCCGACTGATATGCGGCCTGGGAAAAAAGGTAGGCAGAAACACCTCCTGGTTGAGGTGGAATGAGATGACCCCTTTTGGAAGGAACTTGGGGTGCATGTGAAGCACCACCCAGTTCCTATAGAATCTGGTGCAGGGCCTTTCCCACACTAGGGCCTGGAGCTCACTCACCTACCGAGCGAATGTGAGTGCCACCAAGAAAACCACCTTCCAAGAGAGATAGCATAGATGGCAGGTAGCCATTGGTTCAAAGGGCTGCCTAGTAAGCTGCCCCAACACCACATTCAGATCCCACTAGGTCACCGGGGGGGGGGAGGGGGGGACCGGGGGTTTCAAGAGAAGTAAGCCTCTCAGAAACAGAGAGACCAAGGGGTGGGCGGAGAGAGGCTTCTCATCCACGGAAAAGTGGTTTGCTGCAAGGGCACTGAGGTGCACCCTGAAAGAGTTGGACTTCAGGCCCAAATCAGAGAGGTGGAGAAGGTATTGCAGAACCACCCCTACCGGGCAAGAGAAAGGATCTACTGCCCACTCCTTGCACCACGACGCAAACCTGTGCCACTTCAAGATGTACGTCCGTCTAGTCGATGGCCTCTGCAAGGCCAGCAAGACCTCTTCAATATTTCTTGGAAGGAGGAGCGGAGCGAGAATTACCCTTTCAGCAGCCACGCCATCAAGTTGAGGGAGCTGAGATTGGGGTGCCCCCCTCCTGAGATAGGCGGCACGGGGAGGACCCCAAGGGAATGGGAGCCTCCACCGCTAGCTGCAGAAGAAGCGGGAACCAGGGTTGTCTGGGTCACTTTGGGGCAATAAGGATGACCGAGGCTCTGTCCTGGAGAACCCTGAACAGTGTCTTGGCCACCAGAGGTGTCGGGGGGAACGCATACAGAAGGTCCCCAGACCATGATATCAGAAACGCATCGGCAGCCAACCTGTGCGGGTGGGGTTGCCTGGAGCAGAAATGGGGCAACTGGTGATTGTCCGGACTTGAAAACAGGTCCATCACCGGCCACCCTCAGGTCTGGAGGAGCCAATTGGCTACCCCACAGTCCAGCTGCCATTTGTGGGGTTGAAGAATCCTGCTGAGCCTGTCGGCTAGCCAGTTGTCCTGGCCCGGCAGGTAGACTGCTTGGAGACAAATGCCATGCCAGGCTGCAAAGGAGCATAGGTCCAGGGTTTCCTGACATAGAGGGTGGGACCTCGTACCACCTTGTTTGTTCACACAGAACATGGCCACCTGGTTGTCTGTCTGCACTAAGACAGGTTCGTTGGCCAGGAGCTGCCTGAAAACTTCCAGGGCTAGGCGGATGGCATGGAGTTCCAAGAAATTGATTTATTGTGTCCTCTCGTTTGGAGACCATACTCCCTGGGTACGGAAACCCTGGCAATGGGCCCCCCAGCCCAGCAGGGATGCATCTGTGGTTAGGATCCTCATGTGCAGAGGAGCCTGGAAAGGCATTCCCGACTCCAAGTACTGAGGTTGGAGCCACCAGGCCAGGGACCGTACCAGATGCCTGGATACTTTGACCCTATCCCGGAGGTGCCCTGTGGCCTGAGACCACTGTTCTCTGAGACAGCACTGAGCAGTGTGCATGTGGAGGCGGGCATCTGGGGTCACATGGACTGTGGAAGCCATGTGGCCAAGGAGACGCAAGGAGTGCCTTGCGGACACTGCAGACCTGTGACTCACTTGCCCTGCTAGAGCCAGAAGTCTGCTTGCTCTGTCTGCAGGTAGATAGGCCTTTGCTTGAAGGGTGTCGATTCTGGCCCCAATGAACTCCAGCTGTTGAGTAGGAGTGAAGCTGGACTTGGGGTAGTTGATCACAAACCCTATGTGTTACAGCACCTGGATGGTGCGGTTTGTGGCCTGATGGACCTCGCTGGCTGAAGTGCCTCTGATGAACCAATCGTTGAAGTAGGGGAAGACAAAGACCCCTTGGAGCCTGAGAAAGGAGGCAACCACTGCCAAGCACTTTGTGAACACCCTGGGGGCCGAGGCCAGGCCAAATGGGAGTACCCTGTACTGGTAGTGATTGCCTCCCACCACAAAGCGCAGATACTGTCTGTGGCTGGGATGTATTTATTTATTTATTTATTTTTATTTATTTAACAGTATTTTTAAACCGCCTTATCTTATTAATCAAGGTGGTATCACAGCAAACAATCGGGTAAAGTGAGTGTGTTAATCATGCAGTGAGGGTGCAATTTAGTTGAGTGTGTGTTGTATCGTGTGCTAGATTGGGGTGAGCTATGTACAAGGTGTGGCGTGTTGCGTGCTAGAATGGTTTGAGCTATGTACAGTGTGGGCTATATACAGTGGTGCTGCAAAACATTTTCTATACAGACGGTAATATGTGCTGTTATACATTCTCTTAGGTTATGTGATGTGTCCATAGTATTAGGATGTGTGTATATGCATCTTTTAGATCTAAGGAGCATAGCCAGTCTCCCTGGCAGAGGAAAGGCAGCAATATTCCAAGGGAGAGCATCTTGAACTTCTCCCTCACCAGAAATTTGTTGAGGTTGCGCAGGTCGAGGATGGGTCTGAGGACTCCTGTCCTCTTTGGCACAAAAAAATACCTGGAGTAGAAGCCCCTGCCCTGCAGGTGGTGGGGTACTGGTTCTACCGCCTGATCCTCGAGCAGACCCACCAACTCCTTCAGAAGGTGGTTCCGGTGAAGGGGAGACCTGAAGGGTTCTCCCAGAAAGTAATGAGGAGGCACCTGGGCCAGGTTAAGAAGATAGCCCTCCTGGACTACCTGCAAAGCCCAGGCATCGGTGGCAATGGCTGTCCGCCTGTGGGCATACAGAGCAAGCCAGCCTCCTGTGATCTGCCTGTCTCCTGTGGGAAGAGGGGCCATGCTGTAGAAGTCAAAAGCCACTGTCAGGCTGGGCCGGAGCCATTGCATGGGGTTTAGGGGCTTTCTGCTTACGTGACCATGCTCCTTGTCCCTTGGCCTGCTGCCCCTGTTGGGGAGCCGGGGAGGCCTGAAAATGGGGGTAGTTTGGGTAAGCAGCAGCCTTCCTCGGGTAAAAGGGCTTTTTACATGAGCCCTTCTTGCAAGAAGGGGCAGAGGTCTTCTTGGAGAGCCGTGTCCTTGTCATGTACTCGGTCTCCAGCTCTGCGGCCTTGTCAGTCATGGGTTTGTCAAAGAGATTCTCCCCTTGGCATGGGACATCGACCAACTTGTCCTGAACCCATTGCTCGAGGTCCAACGACTGCAGCCATGTCTGGCGGCGTGCACCGATGCCAGCCGCAGCTACCCGGGCCGCTGACTCAAACCCAGCATAGGCCACCCAAGACAAACTTCGCACATTCACGGACGTCTTTGGACAGGCCCCTGAAGCGCTGCAAAGGTTCCTTGGAGAGACCAGCCGAGAACCTGGCGAGTTCCTTCACCAGGTCTCTCAAGTACATGCCCATGTACAGCTGGTATGCCTGGATCCGACAAGTCAGCATTGAACCCTGAGAGCACTTCCTGCCGAGGGCATCCAAGTTGCAGGCCTCCCCACCGGGAGGCACCGAGAAGTGCATCTTCTAGCTCTTCAGCCTGCGCATGGCTGATTCCACAACCATGGAGTTGTGCAGCAGCTGCGACTTCTGAAACCCAGGGCTCCGGCGGACTCGATACATCGAGTCGAGCCGTTTGCTGATCACTGGCACCGACGCCGGTGTCTCCCACATGCAGAGCATCAGTTGTTCCAGGATCGGAGGCACGGGTACAGTAAGGGCCTTCCGAGGGGGGGGCCTCATACTGGAGGATCTCGAGCTCGTCGCCTCGAGGATCCTCCTCGGACTCCGTGGGGAACGCCAAAGCCTTGGACATATCCCGCACGAAGTCCAAGAACCTCATGGCCTCCGGAGGAGACATTCTCTGAGGCTCGGATACCCGGGAATTGTAAGGGACATCCCTATGCTGGCGGGTATCCAGAGACTCCTAGTCTTCGATTTCCTATGCCCACGCCTCAGAAGAGGAATCAAGGGGCTCTTCAGGCATCAAGGGCCCCGACACCAACTGCCCCGATGCCAGCAGGCTTGGCTGCGATGACCTCGGTCCCGAACGGGATGCCGAGAGAGACCATGGCTGAGGATCGACTCGAGCCCAAAAGGCCTCAAGGATCGGCACGGCCTCCGGGGTCGACTTCGACGTCAAGGGCCCGGTGGTCGGGCAGAGGAACCGGACAGGCCGGCTATCAGTGCCTGCTACTGCTCCATGAAGGCAGTGAAACTGCGCTCTAAGGCCACCATTCTGGACTCGAGTCCGGAAGGCTACGAAGCCGCTGGTTCGGGCACCGACACCAGTTACCCCGGAGGGGAGTCTTCGACAAGGACAGTAGGTACACTTGCCTCGGCTGATCAGACTCTCAGTGAGGCATCTTTGCCGAGGGCTCCTTCTCCGAAGATCCCGGCCGGCACTCGGGGCTCCTTGACAGGCCCTGGGAGGAGCTGGGTCACTCGGAACTATCCAGAGATGCCGCCTTTAAGGATTTCTTCTTCCTCTTGTGCTCCCTCGAGGGAGAACCCCTTTCTGAGGAACCTCGACACTGCTCGGGCTCGGAATGCCCCCTCCCCCGAGGTGAGGAGGCCTTGGGCGAGGTCCGGGCTCTCGGAGGCAAGGACTCAGAAAAAATCCTGTCATGCTGCTGCTGGCGGCTCTTCAGGGCCTTCGAGGACATCTTCCTATATGGGCCACAAACCGACAGGTCATGGTCGGGCCCGGGGCACCAGAGACATCAGTCGTGCGTATCGGTGAGGGACATAGGTTTCACGCACCAATCGCATTTCTTAAACCGGCTGGCAGCCATCAGGGGAAAAAGGGCCCATGCAAGGTCGAAGACCCGGGCTGCCAGTGAAAAAGAAAAAAAGGCACGAATGCCAGTCACGAAGGACAAAAAACGAAAATAGAGATGGACTCGATACCAGCGTACCGAGCGGAGGGCAGGAAGAGGTACCAGTGTTGACCAGTCAGAAAAAAAAAAAAGAAGCAACTTTTTTTCGGGGAAACAAGGACTACGTCCAAAGGGCTCCACGGAAAAAAGGAGACCGAGCAAGATGGCAGCCTTGGGTGGGAAGGGGACCGTGCATGTGTGATAGCAACTCCCAAAGGCGCTCTCTGAAAGCTGGGGATCTGCTCTGCATGAGGACTCCGTCGGCGCCGACATTACCCATATGTGAGGACTGACTTCCTGCTTGTTCCCGGAGAATACCCGTTACAGGGGAGTAACTACACTTTCACCAGGAACAAGCAGGAAGAAAACAAAGCGATGGGAACGGATGGGAAACACCCTAGAATACTGAGGGAACTTGGGGACATTCTAGCAGCTCCACTGACTGACCTTTTCAATGCCTTGGAGTTGGGAGTGGTGCCAAAGGACTGGAGAGAGGCTCATGTGGTTGATAACTACAGACCGGTGAGTTTAACTTTGGTGGTGAGTAAATTATTGGAAACGCTGCTGAAAGAGAAAAAACAGTGAGGTTTCTGGAGTGCAACAGATTACAGGATCTGAGGCAGCATGGATTCCACCAGAGGCAGGGAGCTCTAGATGTGGTGTATTTAGATTTCAGTAAAGCCTTTGACACTCTTCCTCACAGATGACTTATAGACAAACTGAGCACCCTAGGGATGGACCCTAAAGTTACTGCTTGGGTTAGAAATTGTTGAGTGGGAGGCAACAAAGGGTACAGGTAAATGGAGCTCACTCTGAGGAGGAGGTTACCAGTGGTATGCCCCAGGGTTCTGTCCTTGGTCAAATTCTCTTTAACATCTTTGTTAGTGATATAGCGGAAGGGCTGTTGGGTAAGGTTTGCCTCTTTGCAGATGATACAAAAATCTGCAATAGAGGAAGGTGTAGATAACATGAGGAGGGATCTCTATCATATGTATATAGTTCAAGTTCTATTATCCTTTGTTACAATTACCCCTGTTTTCCAAGTTTTTCTTCCTGTTCCATGTAAAAACAGATATATGTATCTTATCTTATCTGATGTTTTGTAGTTCTATGTAAACCGCGCTGATAATAAATAGTGCGGTATATAAAAATGTTAAATAAAATAAATAATAAAATCTAGCTAAGCTTGAAGAATGCTCTAGAATTTGGCAGCTGAGATTTAATGTTAAAAAATGCAAGGTCATGCATTTGGGCTGCAGCAATCCAAGGGAGCAATACAGTATAGGGGGTGAAGTACTTTCGTCCACTAAAGAAGAGCAGGACCTAGGCGTGATTGTGTCTGATGATCTTAAAGTAGCTAAACAGGTAGAAAAGGTGACAGCAAAAGCTAGAAGGATGCTTGGGTGCATATGGAGGTGATAGTGCCTCTGTATGTCTTTGGTGAGACCTCATTTGGAGTATTGTGTGTGGTTCTGGAGACTGCACCTTCAAAAGGATATAAACAGGCTGGAGTCAGTACAGAGGGTGGCTACTAAAATGGTTAGTCGTCTTCATTATAAAGCATATAAAGACAGACTTAAGGATCTTAATATGTACACCTCAGAAGAAAGGCGAGATAGAGTTGATATGACTGGGATGTTTAAATACATCCGTGGCATAAATGCACAGGAGGAGAGCCTCTTTCGACTGAAAGCAAGCTCTGCTACAAGGGGACATGGGATGAGGGTGAAAGGGGATAGATTCAGGAGCGATATGCGGAAATATTTCTTCACGGAAAGAGTGGTGGATCCATGGAATAGTCTCCCAGTGGAGGTGGTAGAGATGAGGACAGTATTTGAATTCAAAGAAGCATGGGACAAACACAGGATTTCTAAAGGAAAAAAAGGGACTGTTGTAGTGGTTGATATGGAAGGAAAGACTAGATAGGCCATGTGGTCTTTTTCTGTCATCATGTTTCTCTGTTTCTAAGTTAGTCCTCACAAATGGGACTCCCTAGCTATAGGCTACCAAGAACCTGTTGAAAAACACGGCCCAGACATGAGCAGCTACAGGTGAGTCTGAGGAAAGACACTAAGGACCCCAGTTGTCCAGGAAGAACCATCGGCTCTGGTAGCCTGAACAAGAAGGGTTGGAGGGTAGGCTGCCTAAATCCTGAACAGATTACAGAGTATAGCCTGGCCGAAGGCACTGTCCCGTTGGGACTCCCTCTCCAGGCAGTAGTGAGGTGCAAAGGTGTGAACTGAGGACCAGTGGTGGTCCGGCAGTTGTCTGCCATAGGGAAAGAGTGTAGGCTTGCAACCAAGGTCACCATAGCCCTAACGTTGTGCGCCATGAATGAGAGCCCAGCCTGATCATGGGCGAAGGTGATGCAGTCCGCCACCCAGATGGACAGGGTCCACTTAGTAACAGCCTCCCACAAAGCAAATGTTAAACCCTGTCGAAACCCCTGAAGGGCCCCCAGACCAAAACAGTAACCATAAACTAAAACTATGTACAAGACAATGGTGAGGACAGACCAAATGGAGTGGAGGGGTAGCATAATGGTTAGAGCATTGGCTTGACAACCTAGAGACCAGGGTTCGATTCCCACTAGCACTCCTTGTGGCCTAGGGCAAGTCACTTAACCCTCCATTGCCTCAGAAAAATCCAAGTTATCAATATCCCTGTTTAATGTACATTAACAAGTTTAAGTTACAATGTAAACCACTTTGATTGAAATGATAAAGCAGTATATAAAACCTCTTAAATAAATAAAAAATAAATAAGAATTATGCAATGGCCAGGTGAGAGTAAGAGTAAGTGGGTCCTATAATGGTCTAGGACTCTAGGAAAGGAAATTATCTGTTACGTAAAATTTCACCTTCCAGAGCATCTTGCTAGACCAGTCCAGACAAGTGGGAAGTACCAAAGCTACTCCACAACTAGGCGGGATGACATTGCAGCTGCAAGCACCAGAGAGCCAAAGTGGGCCTCCGCCCTAGCTTGGAGATCCAGGCAATAATACTTCGCAAAAGTGGACAAGGAGGACCACATCGCAACCCTACAAATCTCCAGCCAAGACATGTAGAAGTGAGCCCTCAGACTGTCAAAACAGGCTTATCTGCCAACAAATAGGCAGAGGCAATAGCCCCCTAATCCAAACAACCCAGTGTAGTCTTGGACGCCACATGACCACATGAGGCCTTGCAAACAGGAAGAAAAGGTGGTCAGACAAACGAAAAGGGATTCATTACCTCAAGGGAATGCAAGAGCATTCTGTGGACATCTACCAATCGAAGGCCTTTATTCTCCCCCATACATTGATTGGGGGAAAAAGCTGGAAGCGAAATCGCTTGATTTAACATAGTATGATGGCAGATAAAGACCAGTATGGTCCATCTAGTCTGCCCAGCAAGGCGGTAAAGGTAGGTGCCCCTGCCGCTCCATGCAAGTCACCCCTCCCCATGCCTTTGTTTAGATGTGTACCCACCGTTCCAAGTAGGTCCCCCTTTTTGTTGAGATATAAAAGTTATGTTTATTCTGATTTTATCCTGTTGCTATAAAGGGATCCACTGTGCCTGTCCTATGCCACTTTCAATTCCATCATTGTATTTGCCCCCACCACTTCCATCGGGAGGGCATTCCATGCAACCACCACCACCTTTTCAGTGAAAAAGTATTTCCTGACATTGCCTTTCAGTTTACCCCCTTGCAGCTTCATGTAATGCCCTCTTGTTTTACAGCTTCTCCGTCTTTGAAAGAAGTTTGTCTGTCTGTTAATACTTTTAAAGTATTTAAAGGTCTGAATCATATCTCCCCTCTCCCTCCTCTCCTCCAGAGTATATATATTTAGGTCATCACGTCTCTTCTCATTCGTCTTCTGATGCAGGCTCCAAATCATTTTGGTTGCCTTTCTCCTAACAGTTTCCAGTCTTTATATCCTTTGCGAGATATGGTCTCCAAAACTGAACACAATATTCCAAGTGAGGCCTCACTAGCGACTTGTACAGTGGCATTAGTAGCTCTTCCTTTCTCCTGCTAATTCTTCTCTGTATGCAACCCAGCATCCTTCTGGCTTTTGCCACTGCCTTGTCACACTGTTTCGCCACCTTGAGATCCTCAAACAATCACTCCGAGGTCCTTCTCCTAGTCCGTGCACACCAACCTCTTGCTTCCCTATCGCATACAATTCCCTTGGGTTTCTGCTTCCCAAGTGCATGATACTGCACTTCTTCACATTAAATCTTATCTGCCAAGCAATAGACCATTCTTCCAGCTTTTGTAGATCTTTCCTCATGTTATCCACTCCCTTCTGGGGAGTCCACTCTGTTGCACATTTTTGTCTCATCTGCAAAAAGACAGACTTTTCCATTCAGTCCTTCAGCAATATCACTCACAAATACATTGAACAGTACTGGTCCCAGGACCGAACCCTGGAGCACACCGCTGATCACCTTCCTTTCATCCGAGTAAGTTCTGTTTACCGTCACCTTCTGTTGTCTGTCAGTCAACCAATTTCTGATTCAGTTCACCACCTTGGGACCCATACCCAAGTTGTTGAGTTTATTGATAAGCCTCCAATGAGGAACAGTATCAAAGGCTTGGCTGAAATCTAGGTAGATCACATCCATCGCATGCCCTTGATCTAGTTCTCTGGCCACCCAAAGAACTCAATCAGATTTGTTTGGCAAAATCGTCTTTTGGTAAAACCATGTTGCCTCGGATCATGCAACCTGTTGGTTTCGAGAAAGAGCGAATAGTGGACTTTCAGGAGCACCTCCTTTACTTTTCACACCACCAAGATAAGGCTTACTGGCCTGTAATGTCGCATCTTTCCTATTACCACCTTTGTGAAGAGGTACCACATCAGCCCTTCTCCAGTCCTGTGGAACTTCTCCTGTCTCCAAGGATTTATTAAAAACATCCATTAGCGGCCCTGCAAGAACCTCTTGGAGCTCTTTCAGTATCCTGGGATGTATCCTATCCGGTCCCATGGCCTTCTCCACTTTCAGTTTTGCAAGCTGTTCTAACACATCATCTTCTGTGAATGGTGTGGTATCTACTCCATTCCCATTTGTATACTTGTCAATCACAGGTGGACCTTTTAAATGAAAAGGAGATTTACAGGAAAAGGAGACGCTACCTTGGCTAGGAATAAAGGAATTGGTTGTAAGGTAACCCCTTCAACCTCAAACGACAGGAAAGGATCACAACAGGAAAGCACGTGCAACTCAGATGAGGCATGCTGAGGCAATCACTGAAAGAGCCTTCAATGAGAGGTCCTTTATCGTGTCTCAACAGCTTGAAGGAGGAGCACCTGGAGAACCAAAGCCATATCCCAAGGTGGAATTACTGGATTGACCAGAGGATGCAAGTATTGTAATCCCCCCCCCCCCCCCCCTCAGAGGAATAGCACCACATCTCAGGGAACAGCAAGGGAATGGCCTGGCACTGGCCCCCAAAAACAAGAAATAGCAGCCACTTGCACTTTCAAGGACCTCAAGGCTAATCCTTTCTTCATTCAACTGCCAAAGGGCAGTATATTAAATTTGAACAAACGATACCTGTGCCCACCAAAGCAAAATGCCCTGGAGATGGCACCACTCCTCAGACACCAGACCCATATATAAACCAAGGAAGAAGATCTGCATTTGGCCTTCAACAGCGTACCAATGACAGCAGTGGAATAACCTTTCTGAGCTACGTGACATCTCTCAAGGCCCAAGCGAGAAGGGAGAAGGGAGCTGGTCCTCCATGAGGCAAACCCTTGCAAGACCCCGGATTCGAGGCAGACACACCAGCAGGCAAACGAGGTCGGCATACCATAGCGGCGGGGCCAATACAGAGCCATCACCTGGCGGAGATGTGTCTCTACCCTTCAGAGCATGACACAATCATGGCCCAAAGAGGAGACAGGCTATGGCTGAACCAGCGTGTCGAGCCCCTGGGATCTGCTGTTTTTCCAGCGGTTGAGACAGTTACTTAACCCCTGAAATTGTGGTCCACCATCAGAACCCCACAACAGTCATCTATGTGTTGAAAAGCCTATGGGGCCAGCTCTAATTCTCTGAGATAGAGCACATGATGATTGAGGTAGCCTGTTTTTACATTGTTTGCTCCTGCGATGAGCTGAGACAACAGGGCCAGCAGGAAATGCTTGGCCCATGGGAACAAGAACATCTTGGCACCTGGTGCCACCCTGGCGATTGACATATGCTACTGCTGTGACACTGTCGGAAAATATGCGGACTGCATGTCCTCAGAGCAACTGCAGGAAGCATACCAACGCCAAATGGATGGTGCTTGCCTCGAGGCGATTGATGTGTCATCTGGCCTCCACTGGCTTCCAACTCCCCTGGGCTGTTTGGCCCAGATAGTGAGCTTACCAGCCTCCAAAGCTGCCTGGGTCACCACCTGCACCCAAGCTGGGGTTTCAAGTAGCATTATCCTGAGCATGTTGCTGGAGCAAGCCTACCAATGAAGACTGCTTCGCACCCTTGGTGGGAGCAGCAGCTAAATGTTGTAATCCTGTTAAAAGTGGAGCAGTGGCCCACCACCACCCACTGGAGCAGCTGCATGCATGTATGCCGCAGCCCAAGGAACCAATTCCAATGTGGCAGCCATCACCCCCAGCAACTGAAGATGGATCCCAGGGCCCTGGGAGACTGGCTCCCCTGAAATGCCTGGAGCTGGATGAGGAACTTGCCTCATCATTCCATTGTCAGAAACACCTGCACTAGCTTCATGTCGAAGCATACCCCAAGAAACTCCAAGACCTGGATAGGAACAAAACAGCTTTTGGCATGACTGACCACTCAGCCGAGACCCTCTAGAAGCGGTACTACTTGATCCACTGATCAAAGCGCCTCAGAACAGGACTTTGCCTGGATGAGCCAGTTTTTCAGCTAAGGGTGCAAGAAAATGCTTTTGCGATAGAGCATTGTCGCCACTGCCACGACCTTCGAAAAAGTCCTGGGAGCGGCGCCAAACCAAAGGGGAGGCGCAAAACTGGAAGTGCTCACTGAGAACTGCAAACCTGGAAAGGTGAAATTAGACTTAGTTAATAATTGTTGTTCCCTGAGAAACTCCCGTCCAGTTCCAGACCTCTGGAGTAATGCACCTCTTCCAGCAGCTTGGAGACTGAGCATTTCATAGTAAGCGTAGTTACTCACCTGTAACAGGTGTTCTCCAGGAGCAGCAGGAATCAGTCCTCACATATGGGTGACGTCGGCGCCGACGGAGCCCTCGCGGAGCAATTTTCCCCAGCTTTCACAGAAAGCCTTTCGGAATTGCAGCGCGCATGCGCGGTCGCCTTCCCGCCCAAGGGTGCCATCTTAGCCAGTCTGATGACATAGCTAAAAGACAGCATAAAAATTTGCAAAAAAACTTAAGCAGATGATTGCAACTCCACGGGGAGGAGGGAGGGTTGTGAGGACTGATTCCTGCTGCTCCTGGAGAACACCTGTTACAGGTGAGTAACTACGCTTTCTCCAGGACCAAGCAGGAAGTCAGTCCTCACATATGGGACTCCCAAGCTTAAGGCTACCGGAGACCCTAAGCACAAAAATGAGCTCCCTCTAGCTCGGCAGTACAGAAGGATGGAATCTTCGCTGAATTATTACCCACCGGTAGCCCCCATCCGGGATGGAGGGTAGGAGTTGCTCAAACCTCGAAGAGATTTCGGAGGACTGCCTGTCCGAAAGCACTGTCCCTGCGGGACTCCCTCTCGAGACAGTAATGGACCGCAAAAGTCTGGCTCGAAGACCAAGTAGCGGCCCGGCAGATGTCTGCCAGCGGAACAGAGCGGAGGTAAGCCACTGACGTAGCCTTCGCCCGAACACAATGAGCCGTGACTCGACTTTCTAAGGAGAGTCCGGCTGCCCCATAAGCCCAAGCGATACAGTCAGCAACCCAGATGGACAGGGTACGCTTGAAGACCGGGAGCCCCAATTTATTGGGGTCAAAAGACACAAAAAGCTGAGCAGCTTTACGGTGCTCCGCGTACGGTCAAGGTAGAAGTTCAATGCCCTTCTACAGTCCAGGGTATGCAGGACTCGTTCAGCTCGGCTGGAGTGAGGCCTGGGAAAGAAGGTTGGAAGTACCACCTCCTGATTGATGTGAAAAGGGGAGACAACTTTTGGAAGAAATTTTGGGTGAGTCCGTAGGACTACCCTATTTTTGTAGAACCGAGTGAAGGGAGGATCAGACACGAGGGCCTGCAATTCACTTACGCGTCTAGCGGAAGTGAGGGCTATCAGGAATAAGGTTTTCCACGAAAGAAAACGCAGAGAACAGGTAGCCATCGGTTCAAAAGGCGGACAGGTGATCCGCTGTAAAACCACATTCAGATCCCAGTCAGGTGCTGGCGGGCGCAGAGGTGGTTTTAGTAGAAGGAGACCTCGGAGAAACCGTGCTACAAGAGGGTCGCTGGAAAGAGGTCTGCCGTCCACCGGCACATGGTGTGCTGAAAGAGCACTGAGGTGAACTTTGACGGAGTTGGACTTAAGTCCCATGTTAGAGAGGTAGAGCAGATACTGCAAGATCACCGACACCGAGCAGGAGAAGGGATCCTGAGACTGCTGTACACACCAAACGGAAAAGCGATGCCATTTAAGGGCGTAGCATTTGCGGGTAGAAGGTCGCCGAGAAGCTAGGACGACCTCTTCCACCTCTGCGGGCAGGAGAAGGGGAGCAAGGACTACCCTTTCAGCCGCCAGGCCATTAGATTGAGAGATCTGAGGTTGGGGTGTAGCAGACACCCCTGATCCTGTGTTAGGAGATCCGGTTGAAACCCCAGAGGGAACGGATCCTCTACCGCTAGTTGCAACAGGAGTGGGAACCACGGCTGTCTGGGCCAGCGAGGAGCCACCAGGATCATGGACGCTTTGTCCCGGAGAACCTTGAACAGAGTTCGGGAGACCAGCGGGATGGGAGGAAAAGCATAGAGAAGGTTTTCCGACCATGAGAGCAGAAATGCATCTGCCGCTACCCGAAGGGGATGTGGCTGACGCAAGCAGAAGCGAGGAAGTTGCCGGTTGAGAGGACTGGCAAAGAGATCCATCGTGGGGAGGCCCCACTTCAGAAAGAGTTTCTGGACTACCAAGGGATCCAGACGCCACTCGTGCGGCTGGAGTATCCTGCTGAGTTTGTCCGCCAGGCAATTCTCCTGGCCTGGGAGATAAACTCCTTTGAGAAGAATGCCGTGACTGATGGCCCAAGAGCAGAGCTTTTGAGCTTCTCGGCAGAGAAGGAAGGAGCCCGTTCCGCCCTGCTTGTTCACGTAGAACATGGCAACTTGATTGTCCGTCTGGACAAGGACGGACTGGTGAGAAGTCAGGTGGGAGAAAGCCTTGAGCGCCAGATGAATAGCTCTGAGCTCCAGGAAGTTGATCTGTTGAGCAGATTCCCACGCGGTCCAAAGACCTTGAGTACATGCCCCCTGGCAATGAGCTCCCCAGCCCAGGAGGGAAGCATCGGTCGTCAGCACTTGAGTCGGCTGAGGCGACTGAAAAGGCATTCCGAGCACCAGGTTCGGCCGATGAAGCCACCACTGTAGGGAAGAGGCCAGCGGTCTGGAGAGGCGCACTAAGTCGGCTAGCCCGCCGGTGGCTTGTTGCCACTGCTTGCGAAGGCACCATTGAGCCGGCCGCATATTCAGGCGAGCATTGGGGGTCACATGGACGGTGGAAGCCATATGGCCGAGTAGTCTCAGGAAGCGCCTGGCGGAGACCAGGGACTGGCTGCGAAGACGGCCGGCTAGGTCCATGAGCCGTTGAGCCCTGTCGAGAGGCAGGAAAGCTCGAGCCTGAGGAGTGTGCAGTCTTGCGCCGATGAACTCGAGATCCTGTGAGGGGAGCAAAGTGGACTTTGCGAAGTTTATGACAAAGCCCAAGTACTGCAGAAGAGTCACCGTGCGGTGTGTGGCATTGGTGACTGCCGGAGGGGACGACGCTCTGATGAGCCAGTCGTCGAGGTACGGAAAGACATAGAGGCCGTGAAGCCTGAGATAGGCCGCCACCACCGCGAGACATTTTGTGAAGACTCGCGGTGCGGAGGATAGGCCAAAGGGCAGTACTCTGTACTGGTAGTGATTTCCGGCCACCACAAACCTTAGGTATTGGCGGTGGCTTGGGTGGATGAGGATGTGCGTGTAGGCATCCTTTAGATCCAAGGAGCATAGCCAATCTCCCTGCTGGAGGTAGGGCAGAAGGATTCCAAGGGTAAGCATCTTGAACTTTTCCCGCACAAGGAACTTGTTGAGGTTGCGCAAGTCCAGGATGGGTCTTAGGCCTCCTGTCCTTTTTGGTATTAGGAAATACCTGGAATAAAAGCCTTGACCTCTCAGGTGGTGGGGCACCGGTTCCACAGCCTGGTCCTGAAGAAGACTTGCTAACTCCTGAAGGAGTAAGTCCCTGTGCAGAGGGAGTCGCGGAGATTCTCCCGGAAAATAAGAGGGAGGGACCTGATGGAAGTGGAGAAGATATCCTTCTCGCACGACTTGAAGCACCCAGGCATCTGAAGTGATGTTGGACCACCTGTGGGCGAAGTGAACCAGCTGGCCTCCGGTGCTGGGAGGGACCAGCTGAGGGGGAGAGGCTATGCTGAGGAAGTCAAAAACCCCCACCCTGCTGAGCAGGGGCTGGTGGTGCAGGCTTGGGGGCTTGCTGCCTACGGGACCCGTTACCCCGTCCCTTGGCCTGCTGACCCTGTTGGGGAGCTGGAGGGGCCTGATATTGGGGGTAGTGTTTGTAGGCAGCCGCCTTTCTCGGGTAAAAGGACTTTTTTCCCGAGCCCTTCTTTTTCTGGGAAGGGGCGGAGGTCTTCCTAGAAAGCCTGGTCCTGGTGAGAGTCTCCGTCTCGATTTGTGCAGCCTTTTCAGCCATGGGCTTGCCAAAGAGGTTCTCACCTCTGCAGGGGACATCGACCAACTTGTCCTGCACCCAAGGCTGAAGGTCAGACGACTGAAGCCAAGCCTGTCGGCGGGCACCGATGCCGGTTGCGGCCACACGAGCCGATGCTTCAAAGCCATCATAGGCTGCTCGGGACATGAATTTGGAGCATTCCCGAATACCAGATGTTAAGGCTACGAACCTCCGCAAAGGTTCCTCGGACAGTCCAGCAGAGAATCCGGCTAGCTCTTTAGCCAGGTCTCGGAGATACATGCCCATGTATAGCTGGTAGGTCTGGACACGACAAGCCAGCATAGAGCCCTGGAAACACTTCTTACCAAGGCCATCCAGGTTACGGGCCTCCCTGCCAGGGGGCACCGAGGAGTGCATTTTCTGGCTCTTCAGCCTATGCATGGCCGATTCCACTACCATGGAATGGTGTGGTAGCTGTGCTTTTTGGAAGCCAGGACTCTTGCGGACTCGATAGATGGAATCGACCCGCTTGCTCAATACCGGCGACGAGGCCGGACTCTCCCACATGCGGAAGAGTAGTCGTTCCAGCATGGGAGGCACCGGTACAGTAAAGTGCTCCGGGCGGGAGAGTCGTACTGAAGGGCGTCGAGCTCTTCGGCTCTTCGGCTCCTCCTCGGGATCCGCCGGGAAGGCCAAAGCCTTGGCCATATCCCTGACGAAGTCCGAGAACCGGGCATCCTCCGGAGGGGACTGTTTCCGAGGTTCGGACTCAGGTGAGTCCGAGGAGACACACCGAGTCCGAAAGGAATCAGGTGACTCCTCCTCTTCAGACTCCCAGACCGACTCCGAGGAGGAATCAGTGGGGTCGGCTCGGGCAGGCGGAGGCGTCGGCCGCCCCGACGCCAAGGGAGTCGGCGGCGACGACCTCGGTCCCGAACGGGAGGCCGAGGGTGACCTCGACCGAGGATCGACTCGAGTTCGCATGGACTCGAGGATCGGCTCGGTCTCCGGGGTCGACTTAGACGTCGACGTCCCGGCGGTCGGGGCAGCGGCGCCAGCGAGGCTAGCGATCAGTGCCCGCTGCTGGTCCATGAAGGCAGATAGTCTGCTCTCCAAGGCCGTCAACCTGAGTCCGACCTCAGGTGACCCAGCAGTCCCCGACTCGGGCCCAGACGGCGTCGGGCCCGACGTCAGACCTCTCGGAGGCGAGTCCAGAAGGACCACAGGACTTACCCGAGCAGGCAACTCAGACTCCAGGCGAGGTCGCTTCGGGAGGTGCTCCTTCTCCAAAGACCCGGGACGGCTGTCGGGGCTATGCGACCTGGCCCTCGCGGAGCCAGGAGCGTCCACCGACGCCGCCCTCGCAGGTTTTGTCTTCCGTCGATGGTCTCCGGAGGGAGAACCCCTGTCGGAGGAGCTTCGGCGATGTTCAGAGCTGGAGCCTCTGGATGCCGAGGCCTCCGACGAGGTCCGGGTACGGCTGGGGTCAGCGAAGATTCTATCCCGCTGATGCCGCCGACTCCTCAACGCTTTGGAGGACATTTTGCCACAGGCTCCACAGATCATTTCTTCATGATCCGGGCCCAGGCAGTGGAGGCAATTATCGTGTGTGTCAGTGAGTGACATATTTCTGTCACACTGACCACACCGCTTGAAACCACTGGCAGCCATCGGGGGAAAAAGGGCCCCTGCAAGGTCAAAGGACCGGGCTGCCAGTGAAAAACCGAAAACGAAACTGACCAAAATCAGAAAAACCGAAAAATAAGGGAAGGACTCGCAACGGCGTCGCGAGTCCGGGCAGGAAAACGACCGGCGTCGAACCGAATTGAAAAACAAGTAATACTCACGAAAATCAACTTTTTTAGCGGGGACACGACGGGTACGTCTGTAGGGCTCCGCGGAAAAAAGAAGACTGGCTAAGATGGCACCCTTGGGCGGGAAGGCGACCGCGCATGCGCGCTGCAATTCCCAAAGGCTTTCTGTGAAAGCTGGGGAAAATTGCTCCGCGAGGGCTCCGTCGGCGCCGACGTCACCCATATGTGAGGACTGACTTCCTGCTTGGTCCTGGAGAAACATAGTAACACAGTATGTGACGGCAGATAAAGACCAGTATGGTCCATCTAGTCTGCCCAGCAAGGCGGCAAGAGTAGGTCCACCTGCCACTCCGTGTAGGTCACCCTTCCCCATGCCTTGGTTTAGGGGTGAACCCATCGCTCCATGTAGGTCACCCTTATTTGTTGAGATATAAGAGATATTTATGTTTATTTTGATTTTATAAGAGAAAATATTTTTTCACGCAATCCATAAGTAAACTCTGGAATTCATTACCAGAGGATGTAACATAGCAAATGACGGCAGATAAAGACCAGCATGGTCCATCCAGTCTGCCCAGGAATACGGCAAGAGTAGGTGCACCTGTCGCTCTGTGCAGGCCACCCCTCCCCATGTCTTTGTTTAGGGGTGGACCCACCACTCCATGTAGGACACCCCATTTGTTGAGAAGTTAGATGGTTCAGTTTATTTTGTTTTTATCCTGTTGCTGTAAAGGGATGTAGTAAAATGCAGTAAAAGCTGTTAGTGCAGCTAGGTTTAAAACAGGTTTGAACAAGCTCCTGGAGAAAAGGTCCATAAACCATTATTAAAGGGAACCGGGGAAATCCACTGCTTGCCCCTGCCCTACATGCTAATAGCTATGTGGATAGCAGCTGAAAATCGCCACTATCCTGATAGAGCTGGCCACCTATTATGCTAATATCATCCAACAACATGACTCACAATTAGCAATCACCACCAAATTAGAAACTGTGTATTTAAAGTTAACACAGGCTTGTTTGTGAGACATGCTTAATAAATTAATGCAACAAGAATCATTTAAAAATCTCAGGGCTGGTCTGAGAGTGATTCCTCACCCTGGCTTCTGCTCCTCAGGTTAGCCAGGGCTGTGGACCCAAGTGGATGAAGTGTGCTGTCACGAGAAGCTGGTTCAGTGTTACATGACCAAGACTTGTTATTGCAAAGGTTGCACTATGCCTGTTTCTCTCATTGTGTCCTTGTCACACATCAGTGATGAGGTATACAGAAGAATTCACAGATTGATAGGAGTCACGATCAAACTCCAAGATTTCTCACCAAGTCCTTAATCTGAACAAAACTTCTTCCACAAGTGGCTTTTTTCCTGCCCACAGCACCTCAGACTTTGAAACATTTCATCTTTTGATGACAACAGTACTAATATCACCGGGACCACACACAAGCTCCAGTAACTTACTGACAAAGCAAACTCACTGGAGCAACAAAGAAGTGAGCAAACATGCATTAAACAAATGAAACTATAAAAACTCTAACTATACCTTCCCCCTCTGGAGAAGAGATTTCCCTTTCCCTCAGAGTGTGGAGGCGTATCTGTAGACAACTCAGACGACTGCAGAAGTGTCAAACAGATATCCTTTCAACCTGCTGGGAACCTCATCCCCACACCACCTGGCCCCCTCCCCCCACCTGGCCCCTTCCTTAGCCCAGGGCCCCTGCTTCACGCCCCAGTCACACTCTGGAAGGGATCTAGGACTAGACTGGTGTCCTCAAGGAACAACAATTAGCAGGTAAGTCTAATTTTACCTTCCTTATCGTCCCTCCAGTCCAGTCTCGCACCTCTGGGGACGTAACAGAGCAGTAAATTAATGGGAAGGACCTGCAACCACAGCCTGAAGCACCGCTGAACCACAATAGGCATCTCCTGCTGCTTGCACATCCAGGTGGTAATGCTTAGCAAAAGCATGAAGCGAAGACCACATCGCCGCCCTGCAAATCTCAACTGGTGGCACCAAACTATATTCTGCCCACGAGAACGCCTGTGCCTGCATGGAATATGCCCGCAGCCCTGCCGGGACTGGCTTACTCTTCAAAATGTATGCTGATGCAATTGCTTCTCTAATCCACCTTGAAATTGAGGCTTTGACCGTTGCCTCCCCTCTGCGTCAAACAGGACAAAGGTGATCTGACTTGCAGAAGGACACAGTCCTCTTCAAATAATGCCTCAAGGTCCACCGCACATCTAGGAGGCGTAACTGCAGGTTGTCAGAGGCACTCTCAACTCCTCCGAGGACCGGAAAAGACAGGGACTGGTTCACATGAAATGCTGAAATCACCTTAGGCAAAAAGGACGGCATTGGCTGTAGAACCACTTTCACCCCAGAAAAGGAAAGAAATGGCTCCTGGCAAGATAAGGCTTGCAGCTCTAAAATCCTGCATGCTGAGCATATGGCTACAAAAAACACCATCTTGAGAGTCAAATCCTTCAAAGACGCACAACCTAATGGCTCAAAGAGCTCTCCCCCTAGCACCAACACCACCAAGTTGAGATTCCAGGTCGTGATAACCGCCCTTTGTGGCGGGCGCAAATGGGCCACTGCCCTGAGGAATCTGCCCACGTCCAGGTGCGTTCCAAAAACCATTCTCTGCACTTTATTTTATTTAACCAATTTTCTATACTGCCTTATCCTTCAATCAAAACAGTTTACATTATGTAATCACTACAAACAGGTACTTTTCCTCGATAGCAGGAGATGGCTGCCAGATGAACCCGCAGGGAGCTAGTTGCCAGGTCCTTTTCGAACCCAGCCTGCAAGAAAGCCAAGATGTCCGGAACCGAAGCCATGGTAGGCCGAATCTGCCGATCGCCACACCATGCCTCGAAGATATGCCAGACCCGAATATATGTGATTGAGGTAGACATCCTCCTTACCTGCAACAATGTCGAGATCACCGACTCCGAGTAGTCTTTTTTCTTCAAATCTCACCCTCTCAAGGGCCATGCTGTAAGCGAGAATCACTCTACCTGTGGCATGTGTACCGGCCCTTGGGTCAGATGATCCTCTCGATCTGGAAGGCACCACTGGCAATCCGCCAGGATTTTCACGAGGTCAGCATACCATGGAGTTTCTGCCAATCTGGAGCAATCAAAAGGACCAACCCTCAATGAGCTTCTATCCTCTGCACAACCCAACCTATCAGCACCCAGGGTGGAAAAAAAGAGGAGTCTCCCCATGGGCCACTCCTGCACCAGGGCGTCCAGGCCCTCCGACATCCTCTCCTTGCGCCTTGGTATTTTCGCAGGTTACCATGAGGTCTATGATGGGGGTGCCCCAGCGGCTGACTACCTGGCTGAACACCTCCTGACTGAGCACTCACTCTACTGGATCCACAAGCACTCGACTGAGCAAATCAGTCACGTTGTCGACTCCCGCCACCTGGAGGCGACTTTCGGCCCAGTCTAACAGTCCTTTGGCTTCCTCCTCTAGGACTTCACTGCCTGTGCCTTCCTGGCAGTTGATGTAGGACACCACAGTTGCATCGTCCGAAAGGACCCTTACTGCTTTCCCTTGCAACCGTGGCTCGAAGCTCCACTGCCTGCATCTCCAGTTTGTTGATCGACCAACCTGCTTCCATTGAGTTCCATAGACCCTGAGCAAATTGGCCTTCGCAATGGGCTCCTCAATCGGAGACGCTCGCATTGGTCATCAGTACGACCCATGGGGGTGCCTTCAGAGGCATACCATGTTCCAGATTTTGCAGGCAAAGACACCACCTGAGGGCCCTCCTGGTCTCTGGCGGTTAGACAAGCCTTTGGGACAAGGGCTGCATTCAGCGAGACAACGGTCAAAGCAAGATCCTCTGTAGAGGCCGCAAGTGCGCCCCTGCCCAAGGCACCAGCTCAAGAGTGGCTGCCATAGTCCCTAGCACCTATAGGTAATGCCAGGCTGTTGGCTCCTTCTGCTGCAAAAAACTGGCTGCACCAGGATCCGAAGCCCTTGGGCCTTCTGTTCTGGAAGGATGACTCTCCCCACCCAAGTGTTAAAGCGCGTCCCCAAGTATTCAAGTTCCTGAGCTGGGACCAGATGACTCTTGGCCATGTTGACCACCCAACCTAGACTTTGAAGGAACTGTACCACCCTGGAGGTAGCACGTTCTCTCTCCTCTCTGGACTTTGTCCAAATTAGCCAGTTGTCCAGATACATATGTACCAGGACTCCTCCTCTGCGGAGTGCAGCTGCCACCGCCATTATGACCTTGGTGAAAATCTGCGGAGCCGTTGCTAGACCAAATGGCAGAGCCCGAAAATGGATATGCCCCATAGGTTCCGCAAACCTGAGACTGTTTGTGTGTGAAAATATGCCTCCATCAAGTTGAGAGATGTCAGAAACTCCCCTGTCCGAGCCACTACAATGACTGACCATAAGGTTCCATGTGAAAATGCGGAACCCACAGACAGCGATTCACCTGCTTGAGGTCGAGGACTGGATGGAAGGAGCCCTCCTTTTTTGGCACCTCAAAATAAATGTAGTATCAACCACAGCCATACTGGTTCCAGGGAACTAGCACTACTGCCCTTATCTGCAGAATCCGCAGTAGGGTGTCCCTTATGACCGCTGCCTTGGTTCTCACTTTGCAGGGTGACTGAACAAAAGTGTCAGCCACCGGACGTGCTAGCTTGAGGGCATACACCTCTGGGAAAACCTCGAGCACCCACTGGTCGGAAGTGATTTGGACCCAGGCAGGTTAGAACTCCCACAGCCGACCTCCCACGGGCTGCACCCTTGCCTGGGCCTCCCCTCACTTCATTGTGATTTCTTGAGCCCTGAGGTTGAAGGAGCGACAAAACCTCTGCCCACCCCTCTAAAACCTCGAAACCCCTGTCCCCTAGAAGGGAATCTACCACGTTCCAGAAGCGAGATGTCCGAAACCACTTAAACTCCCTCGGCTGACTCCGGGAGGCGGATGGTGTGTGGCTCTGTTTCTGCTTATCCTCTGGTAGATGCCCACCTTTAGACTCCCCCAAATCCTTCACCAATTTATCAAGGTCTTCCCCGGAAAGGAGCCTGCCTCGAAAGGGAAGCTTACTGAGCCGCTTCTTTAGACAAACTGTCCACCGTCCTGTTTTGTAACAAGAGATATCAGCGCGCTGCCACCAGTGAGGTCATGCTCTTCGAGAGTCCTCTGATGAGATCATAATGGATATCTGTGAGATAAGCCGTCTCAGATTCCAACCTAGCTGACTCTGCAGTCTGGTTCTCCGCCAGTTCTCCTCGCTGTTGTATCCATTGTGACCAGCGAAGACAGGCTTGGGCTACCTAGGCCCCAAAAAATGGAAGCCTGAAATGAGAGGGCGTGGATATCAATGGCTTGTTTTAACAAAGTGTCTAGCTTCCAATCCTTGAGTGCTGCACTACCTTCTACCGGGATAGTTGTTTTCTTAGTGACTACGGAAACCGCCGCGTCCACCTTAGGGTGCTGCAACAACTCGCGATCCTGATCGGCCCGTGGATAGAGACACACCATGGTCCTCACCCCCTTCAGACTCGTCTCTGGCAGATCCTACTCTTCCTGGATCATCTGCCAAACCACCCAATGCATTGGAAACACCTTCTGCGATTTGTGTACGGCTTGGAGCAACGGATCATCCAGCGACTCATCTTCTCCCAGAAGACTAACGGGCATATACAGAGCCTTGAGGGACTCTCAAGAGATGAATGCCGGTAGCTCCTCGCGACTGAATACCCTTACAATCCTTGCCTGCTCATCCTTTTCTGGGATCTCCTCTTCCTCAAGATCCTCCTCCGCCTCTAGGTCCAAGTCCAGGTCCCCCCCCCCTCCTCAGAATCTTCGGTTAATGGAGACTGGACCTGCTCCTCCACCACGGGCCTGGACCTCTTAGCTGGACCTGACCCCGGCTAGCCTACTGTAAAGCCCCCTATCCTCTTGGTCTCCCCCTTGGGATGCAGAGGGACCCATTGCTCCCTGCTGGCGCAGGCAGAAGGCCTGATGAAGCAGGAGCACAAATTCGGGAGAAAACATACCCGGGACCCAAAGCTCACCCAGGCTCTGGGCTGTTGATGGTCCCGGGGTGGCCGGCAGACAGGGAGCTGTCTCTTGTGGTGGTACTACCGCACCCACTGTGGCGTGCACCTCCCCCCGACGGCGAAGGCACCCTTTCCTGGGCCATCCCTAGGGTCTGCTCCATGGAGGCAGCCTCCTGAGCACACCCCTTGGAAATGCCAGCCTCCGAAACAGACCTGCTCCTGGTTTCACACACCAGGCATTGCCGTCTGCCCGGCATTACTTCTGTGGTCTTTCCCCCCCCCCCCTCAACAGAGAAGCTATTTAAACCCCTCTTTTTTAATTTTTTTAAAATTTTTTTTTTTTTTTTTTTTTTTTTTTAAGTACATAAAGGTAAATGAAAGTAAAAGCTAAAAATACAATCTTGCCCCCTAAAGCCCAAGCAATTCAGGGCCTCTATGCCTCAGGAGAGATAGGAGAGAGCACTAAATAGCCTGGAACGCTGAGGGGGAAAAGAAAGGACAACCTCTTTTTTTCCCGTGCTGCTCTGAGGCTTCTTCCCAGGCTGCTATTCAGTTAATCGGGCCTGACTGCATTGCTCCCTGTGTCTCACCAACCACCCCTGTTACCTCTGCTTCCTCCACTGCCGGCGCGGGCGCTGTTTGGCTAATAAGAAAGTTTAGTTAGGTTAGGCTCTAGTGAGGTATTTGTTTTGCAGTTTCTTCCCTTTATTGGGTGAAGAAAGTGAATTAAAAAAAACACAGAAAAAGAAGAAAAAGTGAAGGAAGATAAAGAGGAGAAGCCCCCCTCCCTACTCCTCTCGAGGGTGGTGGGGGTGTTGTGTGTGTGTGTGTGGAGAGTACCTGAAGACACGGGGATTTAGCGGCTCAAACCCTACTGTGGGTGAGGAGCTGCCGGGCGTTTCAGCAGCAGGACCAGCATCATACAAAATCCCCCCAGAAGCCCATCCCCGTTGTGTCAAAGTCATTTTCCTGTCAGCTGAGCAAGAGGGGAACAGGAGATTTGTTCCTACAGTGAGTCCAGCACTCTGGCTCACCACCTCCTCCGTCTGCTTGGAGACTGAGCATACTGGAGCTTGTGGGCGGTCCCAGTGGTATTAGTACTGTTGTCATTAAAAGACATCATGCTCAGTCTCCAAGCTGCTGGAAGAGATGCATAAGGATGCTTAATTATATGGTGACAGAAAAAAATATTTTCTCATGTTTTAAACATACTACTTTGTAGCTTAATGGAATGTCCCTAGTTCTTGTACTTTTTGAAAGAGTAATAAAATGATTCGCGTTTAACTGTTTGACGCCATTCAGGATCTTACAGATCATCATATCTCACCTCAGCTGTCTTCTTCAAGCTGAAGAGTCCTAACCTCTTTAGCCTTTCATCACAGAAGACTTGTTCCATCCCCTTTATCAGTTTAGTCGCCCTTCTCTGTACCTTTTCTAATGCTGCTGTATCTTTGAGATGTAAAGACCAGAATTATGCGGTCGCAATATGGAGCAATACATGAGTACCAGTCTTTATTGGGAACTTCTGCTTCCACCTGATGACTGAGAAGCACAACTCATCTGGAATGGTCTAGCAGAATAAGGAATAATGCATTTCATGCAAGCCAATCCATCATTACTTTTTTAAATAGGAGCTTGCTATGAACTGGTGCCCTAGTGGCAAATGGCAGACCATTCTTGATAAGAACAAATACCTAAAAATATGTAAAGCAGCAGACTGGCTTGGGTTAACTAAGTAGCTTTATTTCTCCATTCAGTATCATACACACCTCTAGTAGAGATTTTAGTACAATAAGCCATCCTCATTCGGAAAAGTCATCTTCATTGAGTTAAAGGGGGGCACAATGGATCATCAGGATTTTCATCTTCATTTCAGTAAGTCACACCAGAATTAGAAAAAATGTTCATATAATAATTAGCTCTCCGACTATTTCCTAGAACACACACCAATCTAGCATATTGGGGGGGGGGGGGGGGGCGAAAAAAAATGATTTTCTCCAAGGAAACTATTTTATTTAACAGTATTTACATACAACCTTTTCCTTAAATCAAGGTGCATTGACGCTATTAAAGTTGTATGTTGAATGGAGTCAAACCTCAATTACAACAGTATCTCGCATGCAAGTGGAAGAGCTACGCACCCTCTGAACCATTGCAGCGAAGGACGTATCTCATTATATCCAGGTTCTCATATACTATCAGGATCTCCACAGCACCCATTTCCAAAGCTTTTAGAGTATCTTCAACTCCGAAACAGTATTTTCCTGTATCCTGACTGATCTCATCAAAGTATCGGCCTGCATTTTACAACATTAAAAGAGGCACATATTAATACACAGACCTAATAAAATACAAATTATTAAATATTTAAAAGTGGCTTAAAAACATAAAAAGTACTAGTCAGTCTTCTGGTTAAGTACCCATTCAGAAGACCTCCATTCGGAAGCGTCACAGAGGTAATGGGCTTGATTGAGCTAAGGTCCCTGATCTCCTGTAACATTTGTCTATATACATTTGTCAGAATACTTAAGCCAAAAAGCATACTCACTCACCTGTAACGGGTGACCTCCGGGAACATAAGGAACCAGTCTTCACATTTGGGTGATAGCAGCATCAGCGTCCAATAGGAAAGCCTTTGGCAGCACTCCACCGCACCTGCATGCCCACCTTCCCAACTCCTCTCCTCAGTTGAGTTTCTAGCTGAGAGGAAGAGAAAAAATAAACGAACCCTACAACTCCTAGGGGAGGAGGGCAGGTTGTGAAAACGGATTCTCCTAGGACAAGCAGGATGAGTCAGCCACACTTAGTGACGTCATCCGACGGCGCCGAGACAGAAGTACTCTCCATAGCTCAGAAGGGCTTTTGTGCCCTTCTGAGCATGGGCCAACTGGCCCCACCCCCTGTCCGCCCCTAGCTAACCAGTTTTAGTTCTTCCGCCTTGCCAGCAAGACTGTTTTTCTTTACTCTCCACAAATTCTAGCCTCTTAAACCACTTACAAAATCTTCATCTCTACCAGGGTATGTATATCAGTTAAGCCTTACCTTAATACTTCTCCAAAGCTTTCTTTCAGATCTGTTCCAGTGGCTCTGACTACTAAAGGATGAGCTTGAGCCCCAGCCATGCGGTGCAGCCCACGAACTTGGGGCACGCTACAAGGGTCTAGGGCACTTGAAGGTCTCCACCGCTGAATGTAAAAGCCCTTGCAGCGCCCTAGGATATGCCTGGGAAGGCCCCGTCCCTGGTCTCTACTCAGACGCAGGCTCCAGATGATAGACGTGATGTGGAAGCCCTCGTGGCAGCCCAGGACATGCCTTGAAGGCCTCCGTCCCTGGCCTCTGCTCATCCACGCACTCAAAATGGTGACCGCTCTGGATGTAGAGCCCCTCAGCAAGCCCTGGACATGCCAAAATAGGCCTCCGTCCCCGGCCTCTGCCCAGCCGTATATTTGAAAGGGTGACCGCTCTGGATGTAGAGCCCCTCAGCAGGCCCAGGACTTGCCAAAGGAGGCCTCCGTCACCGGTCTCTGCCCAGCCGCATTTCAAAAGGGGCCACTCTGGATGTAGAGACCCCTCAGCAGGCCCAGGACGTGCCAAAGGAGGCATCTGTCCTCGGCCTTTGCTCCTCCGATGCTCCACGGACCTCCTCACACACGTGGACCATGGGGGCGGCCATCTTGATTTGAAGCTTCCTGCACCCTCAGCGCTATTGGTCGGCACCACGTCAACCCGCCCCCACGGCCCCATTAGCTGGCTGGGGTTAGGTCCACCCTGCCCTGAATTGCCTTGGCTGGATCCGCCCCTGGAAACTGTTCCGGCGCCGACGTTGGAGCCCTGGGCTGTTCTGGCGCTGGAGCTCCTCTCGGCGCAGCTCTGGTGCTCTGCCCATCTGGCCTCCCTCGACGGTGACCCGGGGATCCGGCTCGTGGGGCCGCGTCACCAGGGGTTTTTCCCTTGAATCGGGGTTCAGGCGGAGGGAGCGGAGTGGGTCCGATGTCCTGCGGGCTCCCTTTTGGCAGCGCTCCGCCTCATCGCTGGAGCTCCACCCCCCGGCGCGGCTTCATGTGACCAGGCTCCAGACTCTGCTCGCCGCTCAGGAGGCTTCCGCCACGGTGATTGCTCCGGCGGGCACTCTGGCGCACATCATCGGCCCTGCGGGTTTCCTTTTCCAGTCGGGCCCTCGCGGTGCCGGCTGCCCGGGCTCTGCTCACCCCCTTTGGGGGGGCTGTCTCAGCGGGGTCCGCGGCGCCGATGGGACATCTCTCCCAGGCGAGTGCTCAGCGCTGCCGCGGTGCGATCCCGGCGGGTGTCGACAGCGCTGGACCCGAGCCATTGGTGGCGATCGGACCCGCTGGGGGGTGGCCGGACCGCTGGGCCCGCTGAGCGGGGGTCTGGACCCGGTGAGGGAGAGTGGCGGTGTCCGTGACAGTTTTTGGTCCCTACTCTTACCGGGGATGGAAGATCTGGCGGTCTGCCGTGCCGCCCTGGCCGTATTCCGCTCCCAGGTCAGGAGCCGCTGGGAACATCGGGAATAAGTAGTGCATCTGAAACAGCGTGGTGAGGGATCACTAGCAGCCAACTTCTGACCCTAGTGGCAACAGTGTGGTGCAGTACACACAGCCAGTGTGTTCATTGTCAGAAGGTCACAGGTTCGAGACCCAGCTGTGGCCCCTGCAAACCATGCCCCTATATTTCTGACTTTACAGAGAAGGATGCCCTGTGCAAATTAACCCGTAGCCAGTTCCTTCTTGGATCCTGTGGCCAAAGTGTGGTGCAGTGAACACAGCCAGCGTGTTCAGGAGCAGAAGGTCACAGGTTCAAGTCCCAGCTGTGGCTCCTGCCGACACAGTCCCCATATTCAGAGAAGTGGATATTGGAGTATCACCAGGATGCAGCGCACCAAAAGCAGGTTACTAACCCGGACACAGCAATAACTATGCGCTGAGGACATGGCCCTGTGCTGCAGTGGCGCACAGAGCCCCAGAACAGCACCGACTCCCTTGGACGCAGAGTCCCAGGAGTTCAGGGTCCAATCTTCAACCCTAGGAGCCTTGACAAGTCTCGGTGACCCCTGAATAATTGGATTAAAAATAACCAGGGACGACTGGTCAATACCAGAACTCGATCCCACCGGAGTTACGCCAGACTCTGCTCCTTGACCATGCCCACTGTGACGTTAGCCTCCCTATGGTCTTCAGCTTCTACCAGCATGCATCAGACTCCGGAAATAGGCTCCCAGACAAGGTGCAGGGATTCACAGCCCCTCTCCCTCACACTGTGCTTCAGAACCCTACAGTGGCATTCCATCGCGACTGCTCCCGAAAGCATCGCAACGGTGAAGGCTGGAAGGAAGGTTACGTGCTGTTCTGGTTCAGTTAAGCTAAAACAACCACAGTACAAGGAGCTCAGGATTCCTCCTTTTTATATCCCCATGAGAAATGCATCCTAACCTTTCAAGGTAGCCATCTAATGTGTTTGTCCCATACACTCCACCCTGTATCACCCGGATCAGGTGGGTGCAGTAGTCAGTATGCGGTAACTAGTCTTCTTTAGGTAAGACAACGGAGGTGGTCCAAGGAGAAAGTGGCCACTCCGCAGTTCAGATCATCGCGGAGGCAAAACACCACCTCCATCATCAGACTGGGGACACGCCTTCCAGTCTCTCAAACCCAACAGCACCTTCAACCATGCAGCGCCGTTCTTGCTCTCAAGGGACAAACCGTCAAGACTACCTCAAACTCTCGCTCCAAGGCAGTGCTTGGCAATGTAGTCAGTGTCCCACTACATGGGAATTAAAAAAAAAAAGGGGGGGTTCATGGACGATCAGAAGGCCACTGACCCCCGCGCTATGCCATCGGGGAGGTCAAGGTCAACGATGAAGGCCTCACCTTAATTGGATCCTTATGAAGACTCACATTAACTGGTTACTGTTGAAGCGAACAGCAGGAACATCATCATCTTCGTCATCATCACGAATACAGTGTGGTACATCACTCGCAGCCACTGTGTCTCGGAGCAGCACCACATGTTCGGTCCCAACTCTGGATCTATACACGTCTCCACACTCCCTGAATACCATGGTCTTCCGTGCGAGTATCCCGGGCAAAAACTTCACAGCCGTTGATTCACAGCCGCCAATGCCATTGACAAAACCAAGATGCCTGCATCCCTGGCAGAATAACAGGACCAAGAGGCCTACATTTCTGGCACAACTAAACAGCGACCGATGCCAGTGACATAACCAAGACCCCCTGGCTGCGCTCCGTCTTCGCATCCTCCACAGCTCATTCCATGCCACATACCTGCATCGCGGTGCAGCAGACTCGGTGTTCACTCTACCACAGTTACGTGAATCCCGGTGCAACCCGCCTGACAAACGGCATAGGTAGGCATTACCATCCGGTTCAGATATGCCCTTCCACCTCAAGAAGTCAGCAGTGCTGCATCTTCCGCCAACAGCCTTCATGCCGGCCCTGGACTCTGGAGCGATGGCCCTGCCGCCACCATCTGGAGCCTTGCCGTGATCCAAGAACCAGGCCGCCCATTACCCCTGAGCTCCCTGGTGAACCGCCTCAAGACCCATGCATCCCCTCCATAACTGGAGAATATGCAACCTTCATCATCTTCATGGCACAGGTCATCTTCTCCTCCCTGCGGGGAGCACCTGCCCCATTAAACTCGATGGCTCTGTACCTGACATCATGAAGGCAGAAAGGCGGAGCGTCAGGCTCATGGCCAGCCAAGGGGCACCAGTCTGGATCTTCCTATGATCTAGCCAGGGGCAACCTGCCTCAGTGTGCACAAAGGCAGGTGTCCTGACTAGCGGGCGTAGGGTCGAGTCGCAGGTCCAAGACCCGCCATGGACCATGTTGTGGAGTTACCACGGCGCTACGATGCCTGCGGCTCAGCACTCCAGGGCCGGGACAGGGAGGAAACGGCTGCTCTCGGCAGTCCTCCCTCTTGGGATCAGGCAGGAACTCAACCCGTAGGCACCCTCCTTCACCGGGCCTCATCGCGCATACATCCGCAGGCTGACGGCCCAGCACCGGATCTGCATGCTGACTGTCCACTACCAGAGCCAGATCCTGTTAACTCCTGACCCTGTTGACAAGCTGTACACCAGACCTGAGTCGGTGATCCTCTACATACCAAAACACGACCGAACGGCTGCTGTGGCCCACACGGATGAACAGCAGTCTCCACAAGCCGTTACTTGTGACAGCCCTCAGCCGTCCAGGGCATGTGGGCCTGGAATAGATCTCCGATCTGCCCGGATCTGCCCAGTGGACTACTCACCTGGAGATTCCACCGTATGAAGGTGGGGCTCAGTGGTTAGTACCGCAGTCTACTACCCAGACTATCTGGTCCAAACCCCACTGGCAATTCCACAAAACACAGCTGCCTGGATACAGCCAAGGGCTCAGCTACACGGGCAAGGGTCCAAGCCTCGCCGGATACAGGCAAAAGCCAGGTGACAGGCAAGAGCCAAGAACACACGGCATTCCTCCCCAGAGGCCCTCCCTGTGTCCTGCCCACCAACAAGACCTTGCAACTTGAACTATCATCACCCGTGCACTAAACACCATCGGTAAGGGTGCACCACACGGGATGAGGTCGTAAGGCCATGAGTCCTTGTCGACCAGACAGCCTAACAATCTGGACTGCAACCTTGCCGCCACCCCACAGACCGCCCGGCTTGGAACTGACTTATAAACACTGCAACTTTAGTGGTCAACCTTATACCACTCTTATAGCATCGCCGATGCCGCCTTGCTATCCCGGCGCGCACCTTCACTTCTCTGATGACATGGACCAGATGGTGCAGCGTAATTGGTCTGACTAGGCCAGTCACGTACATTATCCTGCTTCCAACACTGGCCAATCCGTGCCATCGACTGATTTTCCTCGTCGTGCCAGCGACTAATGCAGCGCAAGCCGGCAACTGATGCAGCGCGTACCAACGACTAAGGCGGTGCGTGCCAGCGACTGATGCGGTGGCTTCTTCATTGCAGTTACTCCCGCACCACTATTGCTTGATGTCTGCATTGCGTTGCTCCCGCACCACCACTGCTCGATGGGCCGGCATCTCTGCTACCGCGCTGAGGAGCTCTTTAACTACAATCGCGACTGCAGGCCGTCGCACGGTACCTGGGAACTGCACGCTGCTCCGCGCATGCGTGCTTCCCTATATGTTCCCACAGGCCCCATGGGCCCCTGCAGCCTAGATTGCTGCAGACCTGTATGTTCCCACAACGCTACGACTGCACATAGGTGCATCGCCTCTACTTGCCTATTGTAGGCCTATTCGTTCTTGATGCAACACGCTGTCATGCCTGACCTGAAGAATGGTCTCGGCCTTCCCCCATCCCCCACAGCACATCGTAGCTTGGGAGGCACCAAGTGTGGCTGACTCATCCTGCTTGTCCTAGGAGAAAACAGAGTTACTTACCTGTAACTGGAGTTCTCCGGGGACAGCAGGATAAGTCAGCCACACATACCCGCCCACCTCCCCTGTGATGGGGTCGGCCTCCGTCCGGTGCCCGCCTCCTAGCGGCGAAAGGCTCAGCTAGGGACGTACTGGCTAGCTAGGGGGCAGGCAGGAGGTGGGGCCAGTTGGCCCATGCTCAGAAGGGCACAAAAGCCCTTCTGAGCTATGGAGAGTACTTCCGTCTCGGCGCCGTCGGATGACGCCACCAAGTGTGGCTGACTTATCCTGCTGTCCCCGGAGAACTCCAGTTACAGGTAAGTAACTCCGTTTTCCTGCTGTTCTCTGAGATCACCTGTTACAGGTGAGTAACAGTAGTTACTCACCTGTAACAAGTGTTCTCCAGGAGCAGCAGGAATCAGTCCTCACATATGGGTGTCATCGGCGCTGATGAAGCCCCAGCGAAATATTTCCCCAGCTTTCCATGAAAGCCTTTGGGAATGCTGGCACGCATGCGCGGTTCCCTTCCCGCCTAAAGGTGCCATCTTACCTCAGTCAAATGACATAGTTAAGAACAGCACACAAAAATGTAAAAACAAACTATGTACAACTGCAACTCCAAGGGGAGGAGGGAGGGTCGTGAGAACTGATTCCTGCTGCTCCTGGAGAACACCTGTTACAGGTGAGTAACTACTCTTTCTCCAGGACCAAGCAGGAAGTCAGTCCTCACATATGGGTGACTCCCTAGCTCTGGGCTACCAGGAACCCAGGCTGAACAAAAGAACTCCCTCTAGTCACAGCATCAAACAAAGGCTTGTCAAGGACACAACCTCCACCGGTAGCCCAACAGAGGGCAGGAGTTGCCTAAACCTCAAAGAGATTCCGGAGTACTGCTTGGCCAAAAGCACTTTCCCTACGGGACTCCCTCTCCAGACAGTAATGGGCCGCAAATGTCTGGCTTGAAGACCAAGTTGCAGCCCTGCAGATGTCTACCAAGGGCACAGAGCGGAGATGAGCCACTGAGGTAGCCATTGCCCTGACATGATGGGCCGTGACCCTACCCTGCAAAGGAAGGTCAGCCGCCTTGTAAGCCCAGGTGATACAGTCAGCCACCTAGATGGACAAGGTACGCTTGGACACAGCCAATCCCAACTTATTGGGGTCAAATGAAACGAAGAGCTGAGTAGCCCTTCTATGTCCCTGCGTACGGTCAAGGTAGAAGGATAAGGCCCTCCTACAGTCCAGGATATGCAGAACTGCTTCAGCCTGGCTTGCATGAGGCCTAGGGAAGAATGTTGGAAGAACCACCTCCTGGTTGAGGTGGAAAGAGGAGACAACTTTGAGAAGGAACTTTGGACGAGTCCTAAGGACTACCCTGTTCCTATAAATCCTGGTGTAAGGTCTATCACAGACCAGGGCCTGAAGCTCACTCACTCGCCTAGCCGAAGTGAGGGCTATCAGGAAGAGAGTCTTCCAGGAAAGGAAGCGTAGAGGGCAAGTAGCCATCGGCTCAAAGAGTGGGCGAGTCAGTTGCTGCAAGACCACATTCAGCTCCCACTCAGGAGCAGGACGGATGGGGGGCTTGAGCAAAAGCAAACCCCTGAGAAAGCAGGACACCAAGTGGTGACCAGACAGAGAATGTCCCTCCACCAGTGAGTGGTGAGCTGCTAGAGCTGAGAGATGGACCCGAACAGAATTGGACTTAAGTCCCTGATTTGATAAGTGCAGTAAGTACTGAAGCAATACTGGCACAGTACAGGAGAAAGGATCCTCTGAACGAAGCTGACACCACACAGAAAACCTCTTCCATTTGAGGGCATAGGTTTTCCTAGTGGACTGTTTCCTAGAAGCTAGGACAACCTCCTCAACTTCCTGAGGCAGGCCCCAGGGAGCCAAAACTACCCTTGCAGCCTCCAGGCCATCAAATTGAGAGCTTTGAGATTGGGGTGCAGAAGGGAACCCTGCTCCTGTGAGAGAAGGTCGGGCTGCAACCCCAGAGGTAGTGGGGAATCCACTGCCAGTTGAAGCAGAAGTGGAAACCAAGGCTGCCTCGGCCACCTGGGAGCTACCAGCAGGACCGAGGCCTTGTCCTGAAGTCTTGAAGAGTCCGGGCCACCAAGGGTGTGGGAGGAAACGCATACAGAAGGCCCTGAGACCAGGACATCAGAAAAGCATCTGGTGCTATCCTCAAAGGATGCGGTTGCCTGGAGCAGAACTTTGGCAGTTACTTGTTCAGCAGACTGGCAAAGAGATCTATCCAAGGGAGACCCCACTTCAGGAAGATCTTATGAACGACCAAGGGATGCAGCTGCCACTCGTGGGGCTGCAGAATTCTGCTCAACCGGTCAGCCAGGCAGTTCTCCTGGCCTGGAAGGCACACCGCTTTGAGAAGCATGTTGTGCTTTAGGGCAAAGGAACAAAGGTCTTGAGTCTCCTGACAAAGGAGCTTTGACCCAGTCCCGCCCTGTTTGTTCACATAAAACATGGCTACCTGGTTGTCTGTTTGAATCAAGACTGAGCGGTGAGCCAGGGCCGGAGAAAAAGCCGAGAGCTAAGCAGATAGCTCGAAGTTCTAGGAGATTGATCTGTTGGGCTGCCTCCTAGGGAGACCAGAGGCCTTGAGTGCACTTGTTTAGACAATGAGCACCCCAGCCCTGCAGAGAGGCGTCGGTGATGAGAACCACCGAGTATTCTGGCATTTGGAAGGGCATACCCTTCAGCAGATTGGGTGGATGTAACCACCAGCTGAGGGAGGCCAAAAGGGGTCTGGACACCCTTATCCTGTCTCTTAGGCGGCCTGTGGCCTGAGACCACCGAGTCCGAAGGCACCATTGTGCAGGCCTCATATGGAGCCTGGCAGTGGGAGTCACATGCACTGTCGAGGCCATTTTATTTTATTTATTTATTTATTTCTCTTATATACCGCGCTATTTGACATCAGTGCGGTTTACATGGAACATTATATTGAACATTACATTGAACAGGGTATTATAACTTGGAGATAACTATTTTACAGGGAACATGGGCAATGGAGGGTTAAGTGGCTTGCCCAAGACCACAAGGAGCACCTGTGGGACTAGAAACCCCAGTCCTTCTGGCCCAAGGTTGCTGTCCTCTATGTGGCCCAGAAGCCTGAGGCAGAGTCTGGCGGAGACCAGGGACTTGTTTAGAAACTGTTTGGCCACGTCCATCAGTCTTTGAGCCCTGTCTTCTGGCAAGAATGCTTTTGCCAGTTGAGAATCCAACCTTGCCCCTATGAACTCCAAGTTCTGGGAGGGGAGCAAAGTGGACTTTGCAAAGTTTATGACAAAGCCCATGTTTTGAAGCAGAGCAATGGTTCTGAGGGTGGCTTGTCTGGCCTTCAGGGACGTCTGACCCCGATGAGCCAGTCGCCCAGATAGGGAAAGACAAAGATGCCTTGATTCCTCAGGTAGGCCGCAACCACTGCCAGGCACTTGGTAAAGACCCTGGGAGCGGAGGTCAGGCCAAAAGGTAGTACTCTGTACTGATAATGGTTTCCTCCCACAATGAACCTGAGGTACTTTCTGTGGTCTGGATGAATGAGGATGTGAGTGTACGCATCCTTTAGATCTAAGGAGCATAGCCAATCTCCCTGCTGGAGGTAGGGCAGAAGTGTTCCAAGAGTAAGCATCGTGAACTTTTCTTTCTCTAGGAACTTGTTGAGGTTCCTGAGGTCCAGAATGGGCCGAAGGCCACCGGTCCTTTTGGGTACCAGGAAATACCTGGAGTAGAATCCGTGACCTTGCAAGTGGGGAGGCATAGGCTCCACCGCCCTGTCCACCAACAGACCTTGGAGCTCTCGAAGGAGAAGGTCTGTGTGCAGGGGAGGCCTCAAGGGCTCCCCTGGGAAGTAAGGAGGAGGCAGCTGATGAAAATGCAGGGCATAGCCCTTTTGGACTATGTCCAGCACCCAACTGTCGGTAGTAATGAGAGGCCACTGGTGGGCAAAGAGTACAAGGCGACCGCCTGTGCAGGGCTATGAAAGCAGGGACGGAGTGGCTACGCTCAAGGAGTCAAAAACCCCCACCCTGCTGAGTGGAAGCAGGGGTAGAAGGCTTGGGGGTCCTCTGCCTACGGGGCCCATTACCCTGGCCCTTGGCTTGCTGACCCTGGGGGGCAGCTTGGGCAGCCTGATACTGAGAGTACTGTTTGTAGGCAGTGCCCTTCCTTGGGTAAAAGGACTTTTTACTCGAGCCCTTCTTTTTATGTGAAGGGGCAGAGGTCTTCCTCGACAGCCTTGTCCGGGTAAGGTGCTCGGTCTCGAGCTGAGCGGCCTTCTCGGTCACGGGTTTGCCAAAAAAGTTCTCACCTCGGCAGGGGACATCGACCAACTTGTCCTGAACCCATGGCTCGAGGTCCGATGACTGCAGCCACGCCTGGCGTCGAGCCGCGATGCCGGCAGCCGCAACTCGGGCCGAAGCCTCGAAGCCATCGTAGGCGGCGCAGGAAGTGAACTTTGAGTATTCCTGAATCCCCGAGGACAAAGTCTTAAATCTCTGCAAGGGTTCCCCGGAGAGACCAGCAGAGAATCCGGCCAATTCCTTGGCCAGGTCTCGCAAGTACATGCCCATGTACAGCTGGTAAGGCTGGACACGGCAAGCAAGCATAGACCCCTGGAAGCACTTCCTACCGACGCCATTGAGGTTGCGGGCCTCCCTGCTGGGGGGCACCGCGGAGTGCATCTTCTGGCTCTTCAGACGATGCATGGCCGATTCCACAACCATGGAATGGTGTGGTAGCTGTGCTTTCTGGAAACCAGGGCTTTTGCAGAGTCGATAGATGGAATCGACTCGCTTGCTCAAAACCGGCGCCGAGGCCGGTGCCTCCCACATCCGGAAGAGGAGCCGTTCCAGCATCGGAGGAACCGGGACAGTAAAGGCCTCCTTCGGAGGAGAGTCGTACTGTAGAGCATCGAGCTCCTCGGCTCGAGGCTCTTCCTCGGGATCAGCAGGGATAGCCAAGGCAGCGGTCATATCCCGGACGAACTCCGAGAACCTAGTGTCCTCTGGAGGGGAACTACTCCGGGGCTCAGACTGTGGTGAGTCCGACAGGACGCACAGAGTCTTAAAAGTATCGGGAGACTCCTCGTCCTCCATCTCCCAGGCGGACTCATCCGAGGAGGAGTCAGGGTCCGACCCCGCGGGGCCCCGAGGCACCCGCCCCGACGCCGGGGGCACCGGCATCGACACCCTCGGTCCCGAACAGGAGGTCGAGGGAGACCTCGACCAAGGACGACTTCGAGCCACGAGGGTCTCGAGTATCAGCTCGGTCTCCGGGGTTGACTTCGAAGTCGACGTCCCAGTGGTCGGGGCAGATGCACCAGGCAGGCTGGCCATCAGTGCCCGCTGCTGCTCCATGAAGGCAAACAATCTGCACTCCAAGGCTGTCATCCTGAGACTCAGCTCGGGAGACGCAGCAGCCACCGACTCGGGCCCTGGCAGCGCCGGGCCCGACGTCGGCTCTCTGGGAGGAGAGTCCACGAGGACTACGGAGCTTACGTATCCAGCAGACTCCGGCTCCACACGAGGAATTTTGGCAGGCTTCTCTTGGTCCACGGGCCCGGGACGGCGGTCGGGGGTCTTAGACCTGACCCTCAAGGGACCAGGGACCTCCTCAGACGTCGCCCTCGTGAGCCGTTTCTTCCTCTTGCGTTCCCGGTCAGGGGATCCCCTGTCCGAGGAGCTTCGACGGTGCTCGGGATCGGAATCCCGAGATGTCGAGGCCTCAGACGAGGTTCGGGCCCGGCCAGAGGCAGAGTCCGAGAAAAACCTCTCCTTCTGATGCTGTCGACTTTTGAGTGCCTTGGAAGACATCTTCCCACATGGCACACACGACTTGGGGTCGTGGTCAGGGCCGAGGCACCGAAGGCAGCAGTCATGTGTGTCGGTGAGAGACATAAGTTTCTTACACCGATCACACTTTTTGAAACCACTGGAAGCCATCGGGGAAAAAAGAGCCCCTGCGAGGTCAAAAGACCGGCCTTCCAGGGAAAAATGAAAAAAGGGGCGCGAACGCCAGCCACGAAGGGCTGAACCCGGTGGGAGGGGAACTGACATCGAACCGGAGAAAAAATAGCAAAAAATCGCTGAAGAAAAAATCACTTTTATCCGGGAGAACAGGACACACGTCCGGTGGGCTTCTCGGAAAAAAAAGAGACTGAGGTAAGATGGCACATTTAGGTGGGAAGGGAACTGCGCATGCGTGCCAGCATTCCCAAAGGCTTTCATGGAAAGCTGGGGAAATGCTCCGCTGGGGCTTCATCGGCGCCGATGACACCCATATGTGAGGACTGACTTCCTGCTTGGTCCTGGAGAAACTACGCTATCTCCAGGAACAAGCAGGAATGCAGTCTTCACTTATGGGATTCACTAGCTCAGGTACCAGAATGGTATTGGAAAGGGGGGGGGGGGGGGCATGAAGCAGCGTGATCCCTTAGGCTAAAGCTTGTAGCCGAAGAATCTGGAAGAGCTGTAGGCCATTGGACTCAATTCCAGGCAGCAACACTCCAAGGATAGTCTTGTCTCTTGTAGAAGTCTGGGACAGAGGGCAGGAATTGAGTTTAAGTCCCAAAGAGGTGCTGGAGTACAACTTGGCTAAAGACAGCATCCCGACGGGAGTCTGTCCGGACAACAGTGCACTGCAAATGCATGAATAGAGGACCAGGTAGGTGCCCGACATCTCCTCAATGGATACTGGAGATTGGCTATGGAGGTTGCCATAGCCTGCACATTATGAGCAGTGACAAGACCCTCCAAAGAAAGTCTTGCTTGTGCATAAGCAAAACCAATGCAATCTAACATCCATCTGGATAGAGTACGGTTTGTCACCGGTAGGCCTAGGTGACTGGGATCAAAGGAAATGAATTGAGAGGATCTTATATGATATTTAGTTCTATCCAAGCAGTAAGCTAGCACTCACTTGCAGTCTGCCTAGGGAGGATTACCGACTTGCTTAGATGGAAGGAGGAGACTACCTTCAGAAGGAAATGCGGATGGGTATGCAGAACCACCTTGTCATGGTGGAACTGGGTATAGGGCGGATCCGCGACCAGAGCCTATACTTCACTGATGCGGTGAGAGCTGATGTGAGGGAAAGAGAAAGATTACCTTCCAAGATAGGAATTTCAGTGAAATGGTGGCTAAAGGCCTTGAAAGGAGGCTTTAGAAGTTGAGCGAGAACCATATTGAGATCCAAGGCCACTGGAGGTGGTTTAATGGGTGGCTTGGACAGCACGAGACCCCCACATGAAGCATGCTACTAAGGGGTATGAGGAGATAGGCTGTCCAGCCAGTGATTTGTGAGAGGCCGCAATAGCATTAAGGTGAACTCTCACTGAGTTAGTTTTAAGACCTGTTAACGATGAGTGGAGAAGATATTGTAGAAGGGACTCCACTGGGCAAGAAAAAAGGTCAATGTCCTTTGGGGAGCACCAGAGGGAAAGCTTACACAATTTAAAGGCATAAGATCGCCTTGTGGAATGTTTGCATGATGCAAGGAGTACATCTTTGACTGCGTGTGGCAGGTCAAGGTCAGCAAGCACTAGCCCTTTAGCAGTCAGGCTGTCGGGCATAGGGAGTGAAGACTGGGATGGAGGAGTGCCCCATGGTCCTGGGAGGAGTTCAGGCACAAATCCCAGCCTGAGGTTGAGTCTGCACAAGGCGAAGAAGCAGAGGGAGCCACGATTGGTGGGGCCAAAAGGGGGCTATGAGAATTATCAAGCCTTTATCAGCCAGTAGATTCAAAAGTGTTTTGGGTATCAAGGGGATAGGGGGGGGAATGTGTAGAGCAGTTACTGCTCCAATGTAGAAGGCAGGCATCCGGAGCCTGTCAGTGCAATGACTGAAGCCTGGAGCAGTAGAATGGAAGCTGTGCATTTTCTAGAGTGGCAAAAAGGTCTACGAGTGGGGTTCCTCACTTTCGGAAGATCCAAGCAGCCATCTCCTGATGCAAAATCCATGCGTGTGGGCGGATACGGCTCAGCTTGTCTGCAAGGACATTGAGTTTGTCCGGGAGGTACACTGCTCTGAGGTGAATGCAGTGTGAGATGGCAAAGGACCACAGGCGAAGCGCTTCCTAGCAAATGGGATGGGACCCCGTTTCCACCTGTTTGTTCATGTATAACATGGCAACTTGGTTGTCCTTGCAGACTAGAACAGGTTGCTCCGAAAATTGGGGATGAGAAACCAGAAGATCATTTGTCAGTACCCGTAGTTCTAGGAGGTTGATCAGCAGGGCAGATTCCTGTTGCATCCACAGTTGCTGTGTGGTTAAGTCATTCAGATGCACTCCCCAACCCAGCTTGGAAGCATCCGTTGTCAGGGTACATCAGGTGGATCATCTGAAAAGGTGACCAGATGAGAGGTTCTGTGGAGAGCATGACTACTGGAGGAGCCTGATCAATTGAGGGGTGATGTAGACCTTGTCTATGAGGCGCCCCTTTGTTTGCATCCACTGGGAAGACAGTCCATTGTGCTTGTCGCATGTGTAATAGAGAGTAGGGGACGACACGGACCGTAGAGGTCATGTGTCCTAAAAGCTGTAGCATCTCTCGAGCTGTTACTTGGCTTTTGCATTTGTTTTGCCAGCTTGATAAGGCAGGCACAGCAATCCTGTGGAAGGAAAGCTTGGGCCTGTTGAATGTCTAAGAGAGCTCCGATGAACTCCAGTTGTTGGGTTAGAGTGCGGTGAGACACTGGGAAGTTTATGACAAAGCCCAGATGTTGGAGCACCGTGATGATGCAATGCAGTCTTACCTCTTGACAGGAGTCTCCCCTGATCAACCAGTCATTTAAGTAAGGGAAGACGAATACCCCCAAGGTGCTAAGTAGGCAGCGACAACTCCCATGCATTTCGTGAAGACCCTTGGGGCAGAAGCTAGATAGAAGGGGAGAACCCTGTATCAACAGTGGTCTCCTTGAAACATTCAGTGCAGATACTGTCTGTACAAGGGATGGATCGATAAATGAGAGTACGCCTCTTTTAGATCTAGAGAACATAGCCAATCGTGTCTCTGGAGGCATCATTTTGAAGCTCTCTCAGACCATATGGAAAGGAGAAGCCCAACCCTTCTTCAGAAGGAGGAACTCTATGACACCCTGGAAGAACAGAGTGATCACCTCTTCTTTTAAGAGTACTTTGAAGGGGTTGTGTGGGATAATCCCATGTGAAGCGGGTGGGAGGGTAAGGTTTCCAAGTGAAGCTGATAACCCCTTTGGACAATCTGGAGTGTCCACTGCTCTGATGTTATGAGGTGCCACCTGTGGGCATAGTGACAGAGTATGTTGGCTATGTGGAGGGGCTGAGGACCCTCCAGGAGCAATGCTCTCCAGGAAGGAGTCAAAAACCAGGCACATGTTGCACCTGTGCAGCTGGTTGAGGCTTAGGAGCCTTGGGCTTCTTGGGCTGGTGAGGTCCCTGCTGTCTCTGCTGAGGCTGATAGGCTGCTGAGGCTGATAGGCAGCAGACGGCACGCAAGGATAGTATCTCTTCTTTTTAGACTAGGAAGATTTTTTGGGAAGAGCCTTCCTCTTGGATGGGTCAGCTGTTTTCCTGGAAAGAGATTGTCAGTTTCAATCTCTCCTGCTTTTTCCCTCCAATCTTTGCCAAAAAGGTTTTCTCCAGTACATGGGATATTGGCCAGTTTATCCTAGACCCACTGCTTGAGATCTGATGCCTGTAACCAGGCCATTCTACAATCCCCAATGCAGACTGCTGAAGCTCTGCTTGCTGATTCAAAGGCATCAAAAGAGACCCTGGTAAGAAACTTAGAAGTATTTTGGCCTTGCTTGATAAGTGTGTGCACTCCGCTTATTCTCAGGAAGTATGTACAGCATGTAAGAGTTTATTCTGGAGACCAACATGCATGCTTGGAAGCAGACACCCAAGGCATTGAGTGTCTTCGAGTCTCTGCCAGGTGACATGGATGAATGGTTCTTGGAGCACTTTATGCGGCGCATCACCAATTCCACCACCATTGAATGGTGGGGGAAGCTGAGGTTTTTGGAAGTCAGGGCGCACTGGTACTCAGTACATGGTATCAAGCCTCTTGCTGACAGGCGAAACTGTGAGCGGGGCTTCCCACAAGATCCTGTAGGATCTGATACATTGGTAATGTAGCCGCCTCCTTGGGCGTGGGAAGGAATTGGAGTATCTCTAATTCCTCTGCCCTCGGCTCCTTTTCAGAGGCTACTGTGATGGCGATCCCTGCTGCCATGTCATGTATGAAACCCTGAAAGGATTGAAAGTTCTTAGGAATTGAGTGATCCCTTGTCAGATTCTGAGGAACTGGAATCAGAGTCTGTTAAGAAGTATTAGCAGTCTTGGGTTCGGCCCGTGATGCTACATGGACGAAGGTCGATGCCGATACCGATCCTTGGAAGTATTTTATTTAACAGTTTTTTTATACCACTTTATCATTTCAGTCAAAGCAATTTACATTAATGTACAATACCAAGTTTAAGTTTCAAACAGGGACATTGATAACTTGGATTTTTCTGAGGCAATGGAACAGAAAAAGCCACGTCAGTTTGAGTCTGTTGGAAACCGGGGAGTCTGTCTGATCTAACGACTGTATCGCCCTTGGGGATTCCATCGATGCCAGTTTGAGGGCTGGCATCAGAACCGATACACCTGGCTGTAGGCTCAGTGCTGAAGCCCTCAATGTTATCGGTACCAAGGCTGCAAGAGTGCCGCCAAACCTCTCTTGAGAGCCAGTATGTGCTGGTCCAGGGAGATGGCCAATGTCTGAGTGGAATCTCCCAAGGGGCTCTAAGCCACCGTCCCAGAACATGGAACCAGTAAGCTCTCTGGAGGTTGATACCTTGGGAGCGTCCCAGAGCCTCTCTTGTGCTTTGGAGAACAGATCCTCCTGCTAGGGCTGTTTGGCTAGCCAGTCTGCATCAGAAGCACCCCTAGGTGAGTTGCAATGCTTATACTGGGACTTCTCTCTGGTTTCTGCATCAGTCTTTGATGCTGATAACTTTGGAGCGGCCAGAGACTTAGATTTACTTTTATGTTTGGACTTTGAAGAAACCTGAGACTCATGAGAGGAAGTCAATGCCCGAGAGGAAGTGGAAGCAACTAACAGAGTCCAAAGCAAACGACGATCCGTACTGTCTAGCTTGGTTATTTAGGCCTCTCGGCCATTAGCTGGAACAAAGGACAAGAATTGGGTTGATGTTCAGGTCTCAAAAATTCAGTCCTGTTTATCAGTGACTGATATGGTCCCAGCACACTTTGTACATTTTTTTTTTTTGCCTCAAAAAAGTTGTCTTCAAGATTGAAGAGGAGGCTATGGAGCCTAAAGGTCTAGTATAGCAGTGAAAACCACATTACAGAAAAAAGAAATAGAAAAATGTAAAAAAAAAAAAAAAAAGAATTATTGGGACCAGTATCTGATTCGACAGACGGTGTCGACAGGAAGGCAGAAGCATGATGATCCACACCAAAAAGATGAAGCTTTTTGGCGGTGACAGGATGACACGTCCTGCTGGATCTGCGGAAAACGAAGAATAGAGGCGAGGAGTTGGGAAGGTAGGCACAGTGGAGTGGTGCCAAAGGCTCTCTCATTGGACACTGGTGAGCATTCCCACGCAGGCTCCTTCAGTGCAGAATTCACCCATATGTGAAGACTGCATTCCTGCTTATTCCTGATGATCCATTTTTTCCTTTTATAAACTTATATTTCTCCACTTATTTTGTGTACAACTTCTTAATTGTAATCCCCCATTTCCATTCCCAAGATCAGTGGCGGTTTACAGAGAACATTGTTGAAAAATACATGGAACATTATGCAACATTGCAACTATATACAAAAAAACGGTATAAACAATAATAATTATTTACAGGCTCATAACAGGAACCTTTGGCAAATTTAGGCAATGTAATTATTTACAAATTACAATAACAAGTTCTTAATATTTACAAACTGCGAAATTTACAACTCATGTCATCAATCAGTTTTGGATAGTGTTAAAATGTGCGTGGGTAGTTTGGTAGATTTTATGAATGAGCTATGGGGGGGTGGGAGGCCAGATCTGAAAATTGGTAGTAATGTTGGGTGAATATCGCTTATTTAACCACACTTTTAATGCATTCTTTATACACACTCTGCCTGCCCAAAACGTTCTTCCCATCTCCCTCTTCTGGCCAGCCTTCTTTCTTCCCCCGACTCACTAGAAGAGCGGCAAAAAATGTTATGCACTAGCCAGCAGAAAAAAAGAGCTATTTGGACAACTTATTTCCTGTAATGCAATGGCCCATACCACAGCAGATGTTGGCAGCCTTGTAAGAGAGTTCAATGATTCCAGTACTATAAATAACATTTTCGGGTAAATGAAGAGCAGTGAAAGCATAGTTACTCACCTGTAACAGGTGATCTCCGGGAACAGCAGGAATTTAGTCTTCACATATAGGTATCGTCGGTACTGACGGAGCCCGCGCGGAAACGCTCCCCAGTGTCCAATAGGAAAGCTTTTGGGAGCATCCCACAGCGCCTGCCTGCTGCCTTCCCACCTTTCCCAACTGTCCCTCTCCAGTTGAGTTTAAAGCTGAGACAAAAGAGAGGGGGAAAGAGAGAAAGAGAGAGATACAACTCCTAGGGGAGGTGGGTGGGTTGTGAAGACTCTATTCCTGCTGTTCCTGGAGATCACCTGTTACAGGCGAGTAACTATGCTATCTCCAGGAACAAGCAGGAATGTAGTCTTCACATATGGGGACTCCCTAGCTGCAGATGCCACGGAGAAAACCTCAGAACTTGTGTGCCCTTGTGAAAGGGCTCCACTTTCCCCCATGGATCTCTGGCATCCTAGCAGGGATGGTGGGTAGGAATTGATTAAGTATGGAACAGGTGATGAAGAACAGCCTGACCAAACAAGGCATCCCGGCGGGAGTCCTTGTCTAAGCAGTAATGAGCTGTGATAGTATGAACAGAAGCCCAAGTAGCTGCTCGACAAATGTCGTCGATAGACACAGAGTGAAGATGAGCCATAGAGGCTGCCATGGCTCTCACATTGTGAGCTGTGACATGGCCTTCCAGAGGAAGGTTTTTACTCTCATAGGCAAAAGATATACACTGTGCAATCCAGTTGGACAGTGTTCGTTTGGAGACTGGAAGTCCCAAATGACTAGGATCAAAAGCAGCAAAAGGTTGAGAGGGCTTCCTATGTTGCTGTGTCCTTTGTAAGTAAAAGGCCTGAGCCCTTTTACAATCCACAGTATGAAGACTCCTTTCGGCATGTGAGGCATGAGGCCTTGGGAAGAATACAGGAAGGTAAAAAGCTTGGTTTAAATGAAAAGGTGACACCGCCTTTGGCATAAAATGTGGATGAGTCCTAAGGACTACCTTATCATGATGGAACCTTGCATAAGGAGGATCAGCCACCAATGCTTGCAATTCACTGATGCGACGTGCTGATGTGATTGCAATAAGAAAAATGACCTTCCATGAAAGGAATTTCAAGGAGGTAGTGGCTAATGGTTCAAAAGGCGGTTTCATAAGCTGACCAAGAACCAAATTTAAGTCCCATGCCACCGGTGGTGGCTTAATGGGAGGCTTAGTTAAAAGAAGGCCTATGAGAGGAAATAGGTTGCCCATTTAGAGACTTGAAAGAAGCTGCAATAGCACTCAAATGAACTCTCACCGAATTGGTCTTAAGCCCTGCATTAGATAAATGAAGAAGATACTCCAGTAATGATTCCAGAGGTATCGCAAGAGGGTTAGGACCCTTCTGCGAGCACCATATGGTAAACCTTTCCACTTGAAAGCATAAGAGCGTCTTGTGGAAGGCTTCCTGGAAGCATAAAGGATATCTTTTACCTGCTGAGAAAGGTTAAGACCATGAAGTTCTAGGCTTTCAGCAACCAGGCCCTGAGATGCAGAGACTGGGGATTGGGATGCCACAGCATCCCGTCCTCCTGAGAAAGGAGATCTAGAGCAAATCCTAACTCCAGAGGCGGAGCTTGAGAGAGATATAGGAGCAGAGGGTACCACATTTGCCGTGGCCAATGTGGAGCTATGACAATCATATGACCTCTGTCTCTCTGAAGCTTGAACAGGGTTTTGGGAATTAGGGGAATGGGTGGAAAGTCATACAGAAAGTCCTGGCCCCAATGGAGGAGGAAAGCATCCCTGGCCTGACAACCCTGAGCCTGAATTCTGGAACAGAACCAGGGTAGTTTGGCATTCACCGGACTTGCAAACAGGTCTATGTCCAGGGTTCCCCAAATTTGGAAAATTTTGGCCACCTGGTCTGCATGGAGAGACCATTAGTGTGGAAGAAGAACTCGACTGAGTCTGTCTGCCCAAGAGGTTTGAATGCCTGGAAGATACACCGCAAGGAGATGAACCTGATACTCTCTGGCGAGGGCCCATAGTCGCAAAGCTTTGTTGCATAGGGCCAGAGCCTGTTCCGCCCTGCTTGTTCAAATAGAACATGGCTACTTGATTGTCCGTTTGAACTAGGACTGTCTTGTAGCTGAGCTGGGAGTGGAATACTCAAAGAGCAAGGAAGATTGCTCTGAGTTCCAGGAGACTGATATGTAGATAGGTCTCCTATGGAGTCGAGGTACCCTGGGTAGAGGCGCCTTGCAGGTGGGCTCCCCAACCCACCTGTGAGGCATCTGTTAGAGTGGCTTGGGGTGGGGGCTGCTGAAAAGGAGACCCCACCAAACGTTTTTGGGGTGATTGCCACCATTGGAGGGACAAAATAAGGTGATCTGAGTTTGCTATTTTGTCTGACAGGCAACCTGACGCCTGAGTCCACTGGGCTGCCCGCATATGGAGGCAAGAATAAGGAACCATATGCACAGTGGATGCCATGTGGCCTAGCAACTGTAACATTTCTCGAGCAGTGAGATGAGGTTTTAACACTGCTTGGGAAGCTAACTGCACAATGCGAAGGGCAGCAGGCCTCTGGAAGGTAGGCCCTTGTCTGGCATCCAACAGAGCTCCTATAAACTCCAGGGATTGAGTGGGAGCAAGGTTGGATTTTGGGAAGTTTATGACAAGTCCCAAATACTGAAGGATGTGCATTGTGCGAGAGAGAGCAACCCTGGCCTCTGGCTCTGAAGGGGCTCGAATGAGCCAGTCGTCTAAGTAAGGGAAGATGAATATTCCTAGGGTGCGAAGAAATGCTGCCACCACAGCCATGCATTTTGTGAACACCCTTGGTGCCGAGGCTATGCCCAAGGGAAGAACCCTATATTGGTGGTGCTTCCCTTGAAATAGAAAGCGAAGGAACTTTCGGTGAGTTGGATGGATGAGAAAATGAGTGTATGTATCCTTGAGATCTAGAGAACAAAGCCAATTCTGACTCTGAAGGTATGGCAGCAGAGTTCCTAGAGAAATCATTTTGAACTTCTCGTTGAACAGGAATTTGTTCAATTCTCTGAGGTCTAAAATGGGTCTGTGTCCTCCTGTTTTCTTTGGAATAAGGAAATGGGGGGAGTAGAACCCTGTACCCTGTTGGAGAATGGGTACCTCTTCTATTGCCCCTTGGGCAAGAAGCACAGTGACCTCTTGATGCAACTGTTCGTTGAGAGAGGTCTGAGAATTGAACTGTCTTACCATTGTAGGAGGGGGCATGCTGAGGAAATGAAGCTTGTACCCCTCTCTTACAATAGACAGAGTCCAATTTTCTGCTGTTATCTGACCCCATCTGGGGGCAAAATGACAACCTTCCTGGAATGGTGGAAGGTTCTGGGCCGTTCAGGGCCAGGAAAGCAAAGTTCTCTAAATAGGAGTCAAAACCCCTGTGGAGGCTGAGTCTGCTGAGCCGGTTGAGGCTTAGCAGCTTTTGTTTTTCTTTGTCTAGGTTGCTGCTGCTGTCTCTTTTGGGCAGACTGACTTAAACGATGCCCCTGCTGGGTATAGGAGGGATAAAACTTCTTCTTCTTACTGAAGAATGGTTTCTTAGAGGATTTTTTCCTTGCAGGATCAGCTGTAGATTTAGACAATCTATCCAAAGTGATATTGTCAGCATCTATCTCATTAGCTTTTTCCTGCCAATTCTTGCCAAAGAGATTCCTGGCCAAGAAATATTCCCTAGTTTATCCTCTACCCAAAGTTCCAAGTCAGAAGCCTGGAGACAGGCAATCCTACGTGCACCTATGGCAATAGCAGAGGTTCTGCTTATGCACTCAAAGCAGTTAAAGGCTGCACGATTTACAAACTTGGAAACATCCTGAGCATGTTTGACAAGGGCGAGGTAATCCTGCCTCTTATGATCAGGAAGGAGGGCTCATAAGCTCTAAATCTCCTGTGACCTCCCTTAAGGAACATTCCCATATATAGTATATAGGAACTGATCCTAGCAGAAAGCATGCAAGCCTGGAAGGTTCGACGTCCAAAGGCATCAAGAGTCCTAGACTCACGTCCTGGAGAATTAGATGCATGCCTTTTTGCACTCTTGATCCTTCTCATAGCTGATCCCACCACCATGGAAAGGTGTGGTAGCCGAGTTTTCTGAAACCAAGGGACAAGGAGGAACTCGATACATGGTATCGAGTCTTCGAGAGTGAGGAGATGCGGTTAGAGGTGTTTCTCACATCCTTAACATGAGATCATGCAAGATCTCATGAATAGGTAAGGTAGCTGCCTCCTTGGGAGCTTTAAGGTATTGTAGGATTTCTAATTCCTTTGCCCTAGGCTCTTTTTCAGGAGCCACTGTGATGGAAAGACCTCGGGCCACATCTTGGATAAAATCCTGAAAGGACCTATCCTCTGGTGGAGACATCCTACGCTGAGGAGAAGAAGAATCCTCAGAAAGAAGTACTCTGGTATCGGCAGGGCTTTCAGAGTCTTCAGACTCATCCGAGGATTCAAAGTATCTCCGATCCGGGTGATCGTGCAAGGCACGGTACCAGTACCGATCTAAGTCGGCATCAGAGGGGTCCGGTACCAACTTGTCGATACCAGATGGATAAGCATGACTCGTTCCCGGTAGAATATCTGCCGATGTCGATGCAGTTGGTACCGGAGTCTGTGCCGGTACTGGTTGAATTGTCTGAAGCGGTTTTAGGGGCATCGAGGCCGTGAGAAGAGCTGCCAGACTGCGTTCAATAGCCAAGAATCTCTGGTCTATTGATGCTGCTGATGCTTGGGTATCGATACCGAATGAAGCAGCCGGTACCCCAGAGCTTGGCACCAGTAGTTCTGCCGAGGTTGAGGCCTCGAGAACATCCTGGAGCCCCGTTAGTGCTTTGGAAGCCGAAGCCTACCGCCAGGGCAATTTTGCCGGTGGAAGTCCCTTAAGGGCAACGCCAGAGGCATCTCAATGCTTAGAAGGAGATCTACCCTTTGAGGACCGGCTAGATTTATGTTTAGTTACCTGAGATCCATGGGAGGAAGACGAAGCCCTGGAAGACTTTGATGCCACAGAGGCTGCATCAGAGGGAAAAGGGTGCTAAGTTTAGAAACTCGGTTCTGCCGGCCCCTTTTCGACATCATCCCACAGGCAACACACTCTGAAATAGAGTGGTCAGGACCTAAACATTTGAGGCACCACTCATAGGTGTCGGTGACGGAGATGGTAACGCCACACTTGGAACACTTTTTAAAACCCGAAGCGGGTTTTTCCATTTTAAAGGAAAATGTTGGGGCTAGTGCCCAAAATGGCACGTGGCACCTGAGGAAAAAATAACTGGAAAAGACTCCATAAGTTTTTTGGTTTTTTTTTTGGAAAAAAAGAAAGAACCACCGGCGCTACTGGTGCAGCGTCGAAGGAAGGCAGACGCGACCACAAAAAAGAAAAATAGAAGGGAATTATTTTCTGCGGTGACAGGATGTGCGACCTGTTGGCTCCGTGGAAAACGAAGAACTCGAGAGGGACAGTTGGGAAAGCAGCACACAGGCGCTGTGGGATGCTCCCAAAAGCTTTCCTATTGGACGCTGGGGAGCGTTCCCGCGCAGGCTCTGTCGGTACCGACGATACCCATATAGCGTAGTTACTCACCTGTAACAGGTGTTCTCCAGGAGCAGCAGGAATCAGTCCTCACATATGGGTGACGTCGGCGCCGACGGAGCCCTCGCGGAGCAATTTTCCCCAGCTTTCAAAGAAAGCCTTTGGGAATTGCAGCGCGCATGCGCGGTCCTCTTCCCGCCCAAGGGTGCCATCTTGCTCAGTCAGATGACATAGCAAAAAGACAGCAAAAATTAGCAAAAACGAAAGCATAAAACTGCAACTCCAAGGGGAGGAGGGAGGGTTGTGAGGACTGATTCCTGCTGCTCCTGGAGAACACCTGTTACAGGTGAGTAACTACGCTTTCTCCAGGACCAAGCAGGAAGTCAGTCCTCACATATGGGACTCCCAAGCTTAAGGCTACCGGAGACCCTAAGCACAAAAATGAGCTCCCTCTAGCTCAGCAGCACAGAAGGAAGGAATCTTCTCTGAATACGTCTCCAACCGGTAGCCCAACATCCGGGACGGAGGGTAGGAGTTGCCTATACCTCGAAGAGGTTACGGAGGACTGCCTGTCCGAAAGCACTGTCCCTGCGGGACTCCCTCTCCAGGCAGTAATGGGCTGCAAAAGTCTGGCTTGAAGACCAAGTAGCGGCCCGGCAGATGTCTGCCAACGGAACAGAGCGGAGGTAAGCCACTGACGTAGCCTTCGCCCGAACACGATGAGCGGTGACTCTACCTTCCAGCACGAGGCCTGCAGCCTCGTAAGTCCAAGCGATGCAGTCCGCAATCCAGATGGACAGAGTACGCTTGGAGACAGGGAGCCCCAACTTGTTGGGATCATAAGACACGAAGAGCTGTACAGCCCTTCGGTGCCCCCGCGTACGGTCCAGGTAGAAGTTCAGCGCCCTTCTACAGTCCAGGGTATGCAGGACCATTTCAGCTCGGCTGGAGTGTGGCCTGGGAAAGTAGGTCGGAAGTACCACCTCCTGGTTGATGTGAAAAGGGGAAACCACTTTAGGAAGAAACTTAGGGTGAGTCCGGAGGACTACCCGGTTCTTGTAGAACCTAGTGTAAGGAGGATCAGATACCAGGGCCTGCAGCTCACTAACGCGTCTAGCAGAAGTGAGGGCCACCAAAAACAAGGTTTTCCAGGAAAGAAAACGAAGAGGACAGGTAGCCATAGGCTCAAAAGGCGGACAGGTAAGCCGCTGTAAAACCACATTGAGATCCCAGTTCGTGGCTGGCGGGCGCAAAGGTGGTTTAAGGAGTAGAAGGCCCCGGAGAAAACGAGCCACCAGAAGGTGGCTGGAAAGAGGCCTACCCTCCACCGGTAGGTGGTGCGCAGAAATAGCACTGAGGTGGACCTTGACCGAGTTGGACTTAAGTCCAAGATTGGAAAGGGAAAGCAAGTACTGCAATACCACTGATGCCAAACAGGAGAAGGGGTCTTGAGACTGCTGAGTACACCAGACGGAGAACCGACGCCACTTAAGAGCGTAGGACTTCCGGGTGGAAGGCCTCCTGGAGGCCAAGACGACCTCTTCCACATCTGGAGGTAGCTGGAGAGGAGCAAGGACTACCCTTTCAGCAGCCAGGCCATCAGATGAAGGGACTGAAGGTTGGGGTGCAGGAGCGTCCCCTGATCCTGCGAGAGGAGGTCGGGCTGAAACCCCAGAGGAAGAGGTGTGTCCACCGCCAGCTGCAGAAGCGGGAACCAAGGTTGTCTCGGCCACCGGGGAGCCACTAGGATCACCGACGCCTTGTCTCTGAGAACCTTGAAGAGCGTCCGAGACACCAGGGGCATGGGTGGAAAGGCATACAAGAGGCCTGTGGACCATGGAATCAGAAAAGCATCCGCCGCCACCCGAAGAGGATGCGGCTGTCGAGAGCAGAATCTGGGAAGCTGTCGGTTCAGAGGACTGGCGAACAGATCCATGGTGGGGAGGCCCCACCGGAGAAAGATCCGCTGAACCACAAGCGGATCCAACCTCCACTCGTGCGGTTGGAGGACCCTACTCAGTTTGTCTGCCAGGTAGTTTTCTTGACCTGGGAGATAGACAGCTTTGAGGACGATGTTGCGATGGACGGCCCAAGAGCAGAGCTTCTGTGCTTCCTGACAGAGAAGGAAGGAGCCGGTTCCGCCTTGCTTGTTCAAGTAGAACATGGCAACCTGATTGTCTGTCTGGACAAGTACTGACTGGTGAGAAATCAGGTGAGAGAAGGCTTTGAGCGCTAGGCGGATCGCTCTGAGCTCCAGGAAGTTGATCTGCTGAGCGGACTCCCAAGGAGTCCAGAGACCCTGAGTACAAGTCCCTTGGCAATGTGCTCCCCAACCCTGGAGAGAAGCATCGGTCGTCAGGACCTGAGAATGTGTAGGGGGCTGAAAAGTCACCCCGAGTACTAGGTTTGGCAGGTGAAGCCACCAGCGCAGAGAGGAGACCAGCTGGTCGGAGATCTGTACGGAGTCCGCTAGGCTCCCAGTGGCCTGATGCCATTGTTTGCGAAAGCACCATTGAGCAGGTCGCATGTTCAGGCGGGCATAGGGGGTTACATGGACCGTGGAAGCCATATGGCCGAGCAGTCTCAGAAATTACGTGGCCGAGACCAGGGAATTGCTGTGAAAACAGCTGGCGAGATCCATGAGCCTTTGGGCCCTGTCCAGAGGCAGGAAGGCCCGCGCCTGAAGAGTGTCCAACCTGGCGCCGATGAATTCTAGATCTTGAGAGGGGAGCAAAGTGGACTTTGCGAAGTTTATGACAAATCCCAAGTGCTGAAGTAGAGCCACCGTGCGATGAGTAGCCTGAGTGGCTTCTTGGGCAGACTGGGCCCTGATGAGCCAGTCGTCCAGGTATGGGAACACAAAGAGACCCTGAAGTCTCAGATAGGCCGCCACTACTGCTAGGCATTTGGTGAACAATCTGGGGGCGGAGGATAGGCCGAAAGGCAGTACTCTGTACTGGTAATGGCATCCGTCCACCACAAACCTGAGGTATTGTCTGTGGTCTGGATGAATAAGGATATGAGTATACGCATCCTTCAGATCTAAGGAGCATAGCCAGTCTCCCTGCCGTAGGTAGGGCAGCAGGATTCCAAGGGTAAGCATTTTGAACTTTTCCTTTGCAAGGAACTTGTTGAGGTTTCGCAAGTCTAGGATGGGTCTGAGGCCTCCTGTTCTTTTCGGAATCAGGAAGTATCGGGAATAAAACCCCTGACCCTTCAGGTGGTGGGGCACCGGTTCCACGGCTTGTTCCTGAACAAGACTTGCTAACTCCTGAAGGAGTAAGTCCCTGTGCAGAGGAAGTCTGGAAGGCTCCCCTGGAAAGTAGGAGGGAGGTACCTGGTGAAAATGAAGAAGATAGCCCTTTTGAACTATCTGAAGCACCCAGGTATCTGTGGTGATGTTGGACCACCTGTGGGCAAAGTGGACCAGCCGGCCTCCTGTGCTGAGAGAAACCAGCTGAGGGGGAGAGGCTATGCTGAGAAAGTCAAAAACCCCCACCCTGCTGAGCAGGGGCCGGTGGTGCAGGCTTGGGGGCTTGCTGCCTACGGGACCCATTACCCCGTCCCTTGGCCTACTTTCCCTGTGGGGGAGCTGGTGAGGCCTGATACTGAGGGTAGTATTTATAGGCAGCACCCTTCCTCGGGTAAAAGGGCTTTTTCCCCAAGGCCTTCTTCTTTTGAGAAGGGGCAGAGGTCTTCCTTGAGAGACGAGTCCTGGTGAGAGTCTCCGCCTCGATTTGTGCAGCCTTCTCATCCATGGGCTTGCCAAAGAGGTTATCACCTCGGCAGGGGACATCGACCAACTTGTCCTGTACCCAGGGCTCGAGGTCGGACGTCTGAAGCCAAGCCTGGCGGCGTCCACCGATGCCGGCCGCAGCTACTCGAGCCGAAGCCTCAAAACCATCATAGGCTGCTCGAGAGATAAACTTGGAGCACTCCCGAATGCCAGTAGACAAGGATTGGAACCTCTGCAAAGGTTCGTCGGAGAGACCAGCAGAGAACCCGGCTATTTCCTTAGCCAGGTCTCGGAGATACATGCCCATGTAGAGCTGGTAGGTCTGGACTCGACAAGCAAGCATAGAGCCCTGGAAGCACTTCCTACCGAGGGCATCCAGGCTTCGGGCTTCCCTACCAGGGGGCACCGAGGAGTGCATTTTTTTGACTCTTCAGTCTATGCATGGCCGATTCCACCACCATGGAATGGTGCGGTAGTTGTGCCTTTTGGAACCCGGGGCTCTTGCGGACTCGATAAATTGAATCGACCCGCTTGCTTAACACCGGCGACGACGCCGGGCTCTCCCACATGCGGAAGAGAAGCCGTTCCAGCATGGGAGGAACCGGTACAATAAAGGCCTCCTTCGGGGGAGAGTCATATTGGAGGGCATCGAGTTCTTCGACTCGAGGCTCCTCCTCGGGATCCGCAGGGAAGGCCAAGGCTTTGGCCATATCCCTCACGAAGTCCGAGAACCGGGTATCCTCCGGGGGGGGACAGTCTCCGAGGTTCGGACTCAGGGGAGTCCGAAGGGACACACTGAGTCCGAAAGGAACCAGGTGACTCTTCGTCCTCCGATTCCCAGGCCGACTCCTCGGAGGAGGAGTCGACCGGCTCCGGTCGGGCGGGCACTGATGCCATCCGCCCTGACGCCGAGGGAGTCGGCGTCGACGACCTCGGTCCCGAACGGGAGGCCGAAGGAGACCTCGACCGAGGATCGACTCGAGCCCTCATGGACTCGAGGATCAGCTCGGTCTCCGGGGTCGACTTGGAGGTCGACGTCCCGGCGGTCAGGGCAGAAGCGCCAGCAAGGCCAGCGATCAATGCCCGCTGCTGGTCCAAGAAGGCAGACAAACTGCACTCCAAGGCCGTCAACCTGAGTCCGAGCTCAGGAGACCCAGCAGCCCCCGACTCGGGCCCCGACGTCGGGTCCTTCGGAGGCGAGTCCACGAGGACAACAGTACTTACGTGAGCGGGCAAGTCCACCTCGAGTCGAGGATGTTTTGACGGCCTTTCCGATTCCAAAGACCCGGGACGGGAATCGGGGCTATGCGACCTGGCCCTCGAGGAACCAGGAGCGTCCACCGATCCCGCCCTCGCGGGTTTCTTCTTCCGATGATGCTCCCGGGTAGGAGACCCCCTTTCAGAGGAACTCCGACGATGCTCAGGACCAGAGTCCCGAGACGTCGAAGCCTCTGACGAGGTCCGAGCCCGGCCGGAGTCAGAAAAGATACGCTCCCGCTGGTGCTGCCAACTCCTCAATGCTTTTGAGGACATTTTGCCGCATGGCGTGCAGATCATGGGGTCATGATCTGGGCCGAGGCAGCAGAGGCAGAAGTCATGAGTGTCTGTAAGAGACATAAGTTTCTTACAGAGGTCACACTTTTTGAAACCACTGGCCGCCATCGGGGGGAAAAAGGGTCCCTGCGAGGTCGAACGACCGGGCAGCCAGGGAAAAAAGGAAAAAAGCGCGAAATCTGTCACGAAGGACAAAAAAAAACGAAAAATAAAGGACGGACTCGCAACCGGCGTCGCGAGTCCGGGCGGGAAAAGAACCGGCGTCGAACCGAAGAAAAAACAGAGAAAAATAGAGAAAAATCAACTTTTCTGCGGGGATTCACAGGCAACGTCTGTAGGGCTCCGCGGAAAAAAGAAGACTGAGCAAGATGGCACCCTTGGGCAGGAAGAGGACCGCGCATGCGCGCTGCAATTCCCAAAGGCTTTCTTTGAAAGCTGGGGAAAATTGCTCCGCGAGGGCTCCGTCGTCACCCATATGTGAGGACTGACTTCCTGCTTGGTCCTGGAGAAGTGAAGACTACATTCCTGCTTGTTCCTGGAGATAGCTCAACCCTAAAATCACTCATCTTTCTTGCACACAACACAGGGACCTTACTGTCTTATAAGATTATCTAGTAGCAGGAGGAGAAAGTTACCAAAATTAAAAGAAAGGCTATTTGGTCTTCAAAACATAAAAACAAAGCATCTAGAATGAGAAAGTTTCACACAGTTATAAAGAAAATCTATTTTCAGAAATTCTTCTCCAGTTCTACTCACCTATTAGTTTCTTCTCTTGAATGAATTTCACATTAGACAGGACCTCGGTAGAAAGTTCGATTGCTTGATTGAATCCATTTTCACCACCATATGATATGTCCACCAACTTAAGCACTTTGGACTGTAACCGCTTTTAAAAAGAAGCAAGAAGTGCCACTATAGTCATTTTAAATTTATCAAATGTTATTCTATTATTCCCTATATCCCTTCCCCCCCCCAATAGCTCCAACTAATGACTAATGAAATAGAATTACTGTGCACAGCCTCCGTTTTTGTTTATAGGTTTTTCTATACCGCCCCTTCCAGAGATCAAGGGCAGTTTACCATTAACAAACAATTACATTAAACTACTACATTAAACTTACAAAAACATAGAACTTGGGTATGGTACAGTGATTTCAATGAAATAAATCAGAGTATGTACAGGTTAGATCAAACTGTATTTACAGATAACATATATTACAATCAACTTATTTACAAGTGAGTTATATGATCATCGGAGTTAAAGGAGTTAGACTGGGGGGAGGATATTTTGAAGAGGCTAATTGTTATGTTGGGTATATTTTGCATCCATCAGTTAAATCACCATAGTGTTCTATGAACAGATGTGTTTTAATTTCCTTTCTAAAGTCTTTTAGATCCATAATAGCTCTTAGCTTATCCGGTAGGGAATTCCAGAGTATGGGTGAGAAACAGGTGCATGCTCTGTTACTTGTCGATTGGTTTGTGCTGCGGTAGTTAATGGGGACTGCCATGGTATTAATGTTGCAACTTCTAGTTCTATCTAAGAGGGAGGTTAAGTATGAAGGGGCTATTTCCCTCAGCAGTTTGAATGTGATCACGAGTATTTTGTATTTAATACGGCTCGAAATTCGTAACCAATGCAACTTGTAAAGTATTGGTGTGATGTGTTCTTTGCTGTTAACCTTGTAGATGATACGGGCAACAACATTTTGGGCCATTTGAAGGTGATTAATGGTCTGCTTCGGTAGACCATGTAAAATAGCATTTGCAAAGTCGAAATGAGGAATGATCATGGCCTGGAGGACTGACCGGAAGTCAAGACTATCCAGGAATGGTCTAAGCTACTGAAGCATTTGCAATTAATAGAAGATAGTTTTGGTCATTAGCTTTATATGATATTTCATTCAAAGTGTCTGGTCCATGGTAACCCCCCAAAGGGGGGGGGGGGGGGATAAAGTTTGGATTTCTTGTAATGAATAGGATCTCGGTTTTGTTATAATTTGTGTGTAAGTTATGCAGGTTTAGCCACTTCATTGCTTTGGCGATACATGTTAGCAGTTGATAATTGGGATTCATAATGTCTATCAGTAGACACAACATTATATCATCTGCATAGATGCGATGCCTAATTAAAACATTTTGAAGATGTTGCATATAGGTTGTAAGTAAATATTAAATAATGCTGCTGAGAGGGCAGATCCCTGAGGGATACCTTGTTCTTGATTATATGATCGGGAGATATGGTATGTTGTGTACGATCAATAAGGTAGGATTGAAACCACTTAAAAACATTTCCATGTATCCTTTTTTGGTGTAGTCTTGTGAGTAATTTACTGTGGCAGAGGTAATGTCAAGGAATACAAGTACAAAGGCTTGTCTTGATTTATCCAGCCCTCAAATTAGTTATCTAAAAGGGCTAATAGAAGGGTCTCTACACCACGATATGGTCTGAAGCCATATTGCTGATCATCTAAAGGGGCATTCTGGTCAATATAATCTTGTAATTGGATCTGAACAGTTTTTTCCATTACTTTAGCCATGAATAGGAGACTAGAAATTGGCCTATATGAGTTAGGATTCTGTTTATCTAGAATTTTATGTTTTAGTATTGGCCTCATCATAGCATGTTTTAGTGCCGAAGGCATACCTTTTATTGCCAAAATAATAGAAAAAGTCTTAATGCCCCATTAGACATCCACCAATTTGGATTTTGACCATTTCACGGAGTAGAAACCTTGCTGATAACATTAATGAACCACCTCATCAGAGGCATAGATAACCTTAACTGTGCATTCATTCATTATTTTCATTGATATAGCTTCAGCATTTGACAACATTAACCATGACACCTCATTTCAAGATTAGCACAAATAGGATTAGGAGGCACAGTCTTACATTGGTTCAAATCATACATCTCAAACCGCAAACTTCATGTACAAATAAGCCAAAACACTTCACAGCCATTCCCCCAAGACCAAGGAATACCTCAAGGTTCATCTCTCTCTACCCTCCTTTTCAACCTATACCTGCAAGCAATAACCAACTTTTTCAGAAAATTTGATATTGGATATTACATCTATGCTGACGACATTATGTTGTCCCTCCCAGCAAACAATCTTACCTATCACAAGCTATCAGACTGCATTAATGAAATGGAATCATGGCTAAAAGACAACAACCTTAAAGTTAACTACAAAAAAAACAAAAGGGAAGATCAATATATTTCGAGAAATCAAAACCATACAACCCTTCAATTCATTACGATTAATAATGTTGTACTTCCTGTCAAACAAGAGGTGAAATACCTCGGCATAATACTGAATCAATCTCTCAGCATGCTTCCCCATATAAAACAAACAGCAAGAACTATCTTTTTTAAGCTAAAAACTATCCTACATTTAAGACCTCTGCTAGACATCAATGATTTCAGATCTGTAGTTTAGGCCCTCATCACAATGCATTTTGACTACTGTAATAGTCTATTACAGGGTCTACTAATCAAAAGCACAAACATACTTCAGAGAGCTCAAAAAGATCACCGCCAGAATAGTTTCCAAGGCCCATCTCACTGATCATATAACACCCATCCTATATAACTTACATTAGCTCCCAGTCCTAAGCCGAATAAAATATAAGCTACTAATTGTAACATTTAAATTAATCAATCAATAATATTTCCCTGTCTTTTCTAGCAACCTTCCTCCACACCAAACCAGATACTAAAGTCTGCAAATAAAGCATAGTTATTCACCTGTAACAGGTGATCTCCGGGAAAAGCAGGAATTTAGTCTTCACAAATGGGTATCGTCGGTACCGACGGAGCCTGCGCGGGAACGCTCCCCAGCGTCCAATAGGAAACCTTTTGGGAGCATCCCACAGCGCCTGCGTGCTGCCTTCCCGCCTTTCCCAACTGTTCCTCTCCAGTTGAGTTTATAGCTGAGACAAAAGAGAGAGGAAAAGAGAGAAAGAGAAATTTAGTCTTCACATATGGGGACTCCCTAGCTGCAGATGCCAAGGAGATGGCCCCAGAAAGTTGTGTGCCCTTGTGAAAGGGCTCCACTTCCCCCCATGGATCTCTGGCATCCTACCAGGTATGGTAGGTAGGAGTTGATTAAGTCTGGAACAGGTGTTGAAGAACAGCCTGACCAAACAAGGCATCCCGGCGGGAGTCCTTATCTAAGCAGTAATGGGCTGTGAAGGTATGAACCGAAGCCCAAATAGCTGCTAGACAGATATCGATGATAGACAGAAGAGTGAAGATGAGCCATAGAGGCTGCCATGTCACATTGTGAGCTGTGACATGGCCTTCAAGAGGAAAGTTCTTACTCTCATAAGCAAAAGAAATACACTGTGCAATCCAGCTGCACAGTGTCCTTTTGGAGACTGGAAGTCCCAAATGACTAGGATCAAAAGCAACAAAGAGTTGGGAGGACTTTCTATGTTGCTGTGTCCTTTGCAAGTAAAAGGCCAAAGCTCTTTTACAGTCTAAAGAATGAAGATTCCTTTCTGCATTTGAGGCGTGAGGCCTTGGGAAGATTATAGGAAGGTAAACCGCTTGGTTTAAATGAAAAGGTGACACCAACTTTGGCATAAAGTGTGGATGAGTCCTAAGGACTACCTTATCATGATGGAACCTTATATAAGGAGGATCAGCCACCAACGCTTGCAATTCACTGATGCGACGTGCTGATGTGATTGCAATAAGAAAGATGACCTTCCAGGAAAGGAATTTCAAAGAGGTAGCAGCTAATGGTGCAAAAGGCGGCTTCATGAGTTGCCCAAGAACCAGATTTAAGTCCCATGCTACCGGTGGTGGCTTAATGGGAGGCTTAGTTAAAAGAAGGCCTCTCATAAATCTCGCTATGAGAGGAAATAGGTTGTCCATTTAGAGGCTTGAAAGAAGCTGCAATAACGCTCAAATGAATTCTCACTGAATTGGTCTTAAGCCCTGCATTAGACAAATGAAGGAGATACTCCAGTAATGATTCCAGAGGTATCGCAAGAGGGTTAAGACCCTTCTGCGAGCACCATATGATAAACCTTTTCCACTTGAAAGCATAAGAGCGTCTTGTGGAAGGCTTCCTGCTGAGAATGGTTAAGACCGTGAAGTTCTAGGCTTTCAGCAACCAGGCCCTGAGATGACGAGAATGGGGATTGGGATGCCACAGCATTTATTTTATTTATTTATGTATTTAAAGTCTCTTTTATACCACGCTATTCAACATCAGTGCGGTTTACATGCAACAGAAACTTTTACAGTGCAACAAAGCTGCTCTGTATTTACAATGAAACAGGTGCTAAAACTTGGGTAACACTGGGGTAACTATTTACATGTAGGAATCACGTCAAGTCTATTTTACAGAGTAAGCATAGTCGAGGATGGTGTGCTGGGTGTGTTGGTGTGGCGGTATTGGTGGAGGGGGGTGGCTGTTGGTGCGCTGTCGTCCGAATAGTGTTTGAGGAAGAGGTGGTGCTTCAGTGCCTTTCTAAATTGGGTTAGGTCAGAGATGGCCCGGATGCTAGGTGGTAGGGCATTCCAGCATCTGGGCGCACAGAACCTGAATGCCCTGTTTTCTGTTGCCTGGATGCATTGGGTTATTGCCTTCGGGACTACCAGTGTGTTGACTGCTGCAGATCTTCTGGATCTGTTAGAGGGCGTAGTGTGGATAAGCTCCGTGAGTGAGGTGGAGGAGAGACTGTTGATGGCCTTGAAAGTCAGCAGTAGGGTTTTAAAAGAGAGTCTGCCATGGATAGGGAGCCAGTGGAGATGTCTCAGGATGGGTGTCACGTGGTCATTCCTGGAAGCACCATGTAGAACTCTAGCCGCGGCATTCATTGCGAGCTGGAGTGGATTCAGGGTGGATTGTGGGAGCCCTTGTAGGATTGCATTGGCATAATCGAAATCTGGGATAATCAGCGCTTGATAAATTGTCCGGAAGTCATCCGGCTCTAGCAGGGAGCGTAAGTGCCTGAGTGTCTGAATCTTGTGGTAGACTGCTCTTACTGTGTTGCTTATGTGTGCCTTCATGTCCAAGCGTTGGTCTAATGTGACTACAAGGTATCGGATTGTGGATTTGGATAGCAGCTCCGCTTCCTTGACTTTTAAGTAGGCCGGAGGGGTGACGTTTTGGTTCCTCATAATGAAAAGGACATCTGTTTTCTTGTGCTGTATTCAGAGGTTTTGAGTCTGGAGCCAGTTGGACACCACGTCAAAGCAGTCTGTCAGTGGGGAGAGGTCCAGCTGGCCGGTTGAGAATGGCATGTAGAGCAGTACGTCATCGGCATATATCAAGCATCCCGTCCTCCTGAGAAAGGAGATTTGGAGCAGATCCTAACTCCAGAGGCGGAGCTTGAGAGAGATGTAGGAGCAGAGGCCGTGGCCAACGTGGAGCTATGAGAATATGACCTCTGTCTCTCTGAAGCTTGAACAGGGTTTTGGGAATTAGGGGAATGGGTGGAAAGGCATACAGGATGTCCTGACCTCAATGGAGGAGGAAAGCATCCCTGGCCTGAGAACCTTGAGCCAGAATTCTGAAACAGAACCAGGGAGGTTTGGCATTCAGCAGACTTGCAAAGAGGTCTATGTCCAGGGTTCCCCAAATTTAAAAAATTTTGGCCACCTGGTCTGCATGCAGAGAACATTTGTGTGGAAGCAGAACTCGACTGAGTCTGTCTGCCCAAGAGTTTTGAAGGCCTGGAAGATACAGTGCAAGGAGATGAACCTAATGCTCTCTGGCGAGGGCCCATAGTCGCAAAGCTTCGTTGCAGAGCGACAGAGAGCCTGTTCCGCCCTGCTTGTTCACATAGAACATGGCTACTTGATTGTCCGTTTGAACTAGGACAGTCTTGTAGCTGAGCTGGGTGTGGAATACTCGAAGAGCAAGGAAGATTGCTCTGAGTTCAAGGAGATTGATGTGTAGATAGGTCTCCTGTGGAGTCCAGGTACCCTGGGTAGAGAGGCCTTGCAGGTGGGCTCCCCAATCCACCTGTGAGGCATCTGTTGTTAGAGTGGCGTGGGAGGGTTGCTGAAAATGAGACCTCACCAGAAGGTTTTGGGGTGACTGCCACCATTGGAGGGACAAATTAAGGCGATCTGAGTTTGCTATTTTGTCTGACAGGTAACCTGACACCCGAGTCCATTGAGTGGATAAAGTCCACTGAGCTGCCCTCATATGCAGGTGAGCATAAGGAACCACATGCACGGTGGATGCCATGTGGCCTAGCAATTGTAACATTTCCCGAGCAGTGAGGTGAGGTTTTAGCACTGCTTGGGAAGCTAACTGCACAATGCAAAGGCAGCGGGGCTGTGGAAGGTAGGCCCTTGTCTTTCTGGTATCCAGCAGAGCTCCTATAAACTCTAGGGACTGAGTGGGAGCAAGGTTGGATTTTGGGAAATTTATGACAAGTCCCAAATACTGAAGGATGCGCATTGTGCGAGAGAGAGAGCAACCCTGGCCTCTGGCTCTGTAGGGGCTCGAATGAGCCAGTCATCTAAGTAAGGGAAGACAAATATTCTTAGGGTGCGGAGAAATGCTGCCACCACAGCCATGCATTTTGTGAACACCCTTGGTGCAGAGGCCAGGCCAAAAGGAAGAACCCTGTATTGGTAGTGCTTCCCTTGACCAGAAAGTGAAGGAACTTTCGGTGAGTTGGATGGATGAGAACATGAGTGTATGCATCCTTGAGATCTAGAGAACAAAACCAATCCTGACTCTGAAGCTATGGCAGCAGAGTTCCAAGAGAAATCATTTTGAACTTCTCTTTGAACAGGAATTTGTTCAATTCTCTGAGGTCTAAAATGGGTCTGTGTCCTCCTGTTTTCTTTGGAATAAGGAAATAGGGGGGAGTAAACCCCTGTACCCCATTGGGGAATGGGTACCTCTTCTATTGCCCCTTGGGCAAGAAGCACAGTGACCTCTTGACCTAACTGGTCATTGAGAGAGGTCTGAGAATTGAACTGTCTTAGCATTGAAGGAGGGGGGCATGTTGAGGAAAGCATGGTTACTCACCTGTAACAGGTGATCTCCGGGAACAGCAGGAATTTAGTCTTCACGTGTGGCTATCGTCGGTACCGATGGAGCCTGCGCGGGAACGCACCCCAGCATCCAATTAGGAAGCTTTTGGGAGCATCCCACAGCGCCTGCCTGCTGCCTTGCCACCTTTCCCAACTGCCTCTCTCCAGTTGAGTTTTAAAGCTTAAAGAGAGAGAGAGAGAGAGAGAGAGAAAGAAAAGAAAAGAGAGATACAACTCCTAGGGGAGGTGGGTGTGTTGTGAAGACTAAATTCCTGCTGTTCCCGGAGATCACCTGTTACAGGTGAGTAACTATGCTATCTCCAGGAACAAGCAGGAATGTAGTCTTCACATATGGGGACTCCCTAGCTACAGATGCCAGGGAGACCCCCCAGAAGTTGTGTGCCCCTGTGAAAGGGCTCCACGTCCCCCCATGGATCTCTGGCATCCTACCAGGAATGGTGGGTAGGAGATGATTAAGTATGGCACAGATTTCATAGAACAGCCTGACCAAACAAGGCATCCTGGCGGGAGTCCTTGTCTAAGCAGTAATGGGCTGTGAAGGTATGAACCGAGGCCCAAGTAGCTTCTCGACAGATGTCGTCAATAGACACAGAGTGTAGATGAGCCATTGAGGCAGCCATGGCTCTCACATTGTGAGCCGTGACATAGACTTCCAGAGAAAGGTTCTTACTCTGATAGGCAAAAGAAATACACTGTGCAATCCAGCTGGACAATGTTCTCTTGGAGACTGGAAGTCCCAAATGAGAAGTATCGAAAGCAACAAAGAGTTGGGAGGACTTTCTATGTTGCTGTGTCCTCTGTAAGTAAAAGGCAAGTGCTCTTTTACAGTCCAAAGTATGAAGATTCCTTTCTGCATTTGAAGCATGAGGCCTTGGAAAAAATACAGGCAGGTAAACCGCCTGGTTTAAATGAAAAGGTGAGACCACCTTTGGCAAAAAGTGTGGATGAGTCCTAAGGACTACCTTATCATGATGGAACCTCATGTAAGGAGGATCAGCAACTAATGCTTGCAATTCACTGATGCGACGTGCTGATGTGATTGCAATGAGAAAGATAACTTTCCAGGAGAGGAATTTCAAGGAGGTAGTAGCTAAAGGTTCAAAAGGCGGCTTCATGAGCTGCCCAAGAACCAGATTCAGGTCCCACGTCACTGGAGGTGGCCTAAAGGAAGTCTTAGTTAGAAGGCGGCCCCTCATAAATCTCGCTATGAGAGGATGAGAGGAAATAGGTTGTCCATTTAAAGGCTTTAAAGAAGCTGAAATAGCACTTAAATGGACTCATACTGAGTTAGTATTAAGTCCTGCATTACAGAAATGCAGGAGATACTCCAGTAATGATTCCAGAGGTATCACAGAGGGGTGAAGACCCTTTTGCGAACACCATATGGAAAACCTTTTCCACTTGAAAGCATTAGAGCGTCTTGTGGAAGGTTTCCTGGAAGCACAAAGGACATCCCTTACTTGTTGAGAAAGGTTAAGACCATGAATGTCTAGGCTCTCAGCAACCAGGCCCTGAGATGCAGAGAGTGGGGATTGGGATGCCACAACATCCCGTCCTCCTGAGACAGGAGATCTGGAGCAGATCCTAACTCCAGAGATGGAGCTTGAGAGAGATGCAGGAGCAGAAGGTACCACCACCTGCCGTGGCCAATGTGGAGCTATGAGAATCATGTGGCCTTTGTCTCTATGAAGCTTGAATAGGGTCTTGGGAATTAGAGGAATGGGTGGAAAGGCATAAAGGAAGCCCTGACCCCAATGAGTCTGTCTGCCCAAGAGTTTTGAATGCCTGGCAGATACACCGCCAGATTAATTTGATGCTCTCTGGCGAGGGCCCATAGTTGCAAAGCTTTGTTGCAAAGCGACAGAGCCTGTTCCTCCCTGCTTGTTCAGATATAACATAGCTACTTGATTGTCCGTCTGAATTAGGACTGTCTTGTAGCTGAGCTGGGTATGGAACACTCGAAGAGCAAGGAAGATTGCTCTGAGTTCTAGGAGATTGATATGTAAGTGGGTCTCCTGCGGAGTCCAGGTGCCTTAAGTAGAGAGATCTTGCAGATGAGCTCCCCAACCCACTTGTGAGGCATCTGTAGTTAGAGTGACCTGGGGTAGGGGTTGCAGGAAAGGGGACACCACCAACAGGTTTTGGGTTGACTGCCACCATTGTAGAGACAAAATAAGGCGACTTGTGTTTGCTATTTTGTCTGATAGGCAGCCTGATGCCTGAGTCCACTGAGTGGATAGAGTCCATTGGGCTGCTCTCATATGGAGGAGAGCATAGGGAACCACGTGCACAGTAGATGCCATGTGGCCTAGTGGTTGTAACATTTCCCGAGCAGTGAGATGAGTCTTTAACACTGCCTGGGAGGCTAACTGAACAATGCGAAGGCAGCGGGCCTGTGGAAGATAGGCCCTTGCTTTTCTGGTGTCCAGCAAAGCTCCTATAAAAACTCTAGAGATTGAGTGGGAGCTAGGCTGGATTTTGGGATGTTTATGACCAGGCCCAAATACTGAAGGATACGCATTGTGCAAGATAGGGAAATTTTGGCCTCTGACTCTGATGGGGCTCGAATGAGCCAGTCGTCTAAGTAGGGGAAGATGAATATTCCTAGAGTGTGAAGAAATGCTGCCACTACAGCCATGCATTTCATAAACACCCTTGGTGCTGAGGCCAGGCCAAAAGGAAGCACCCTGTATTGGTAGTGCTTTCCTTGAAACAGGAAGCGAAGGAACCTTCGGTGAGTTGGATGGATGAGGACATGAGTGTACGCATCCTTGAGATCTAGAGAACAAAGCCAATCCTGACTCTGAAGGTATGGCAGCAGAGTTCCCAGAGAAATCATTTTAAATTTCTCTTTGAACAGGAATTTGTTCAGTTCTCTGAGGTTTAAAATGGGTCTGTGTCCCCCTGTTTTCTTTGGAATAAGGAAATTTATTTATTTATTTATTTATTTGCAGTCTCTTTTATACCGCGCTATTCGACATCAGTGCGGTTTACAATGAACATAAGAGTTGCACATCTCAATTTCGTGATTTGTGCTTACAGTGAAACAGGTATAATAACTTGGGTATACATTAAACAGGAAAATTAAACTTGGGTATGCATTAAGCAGGTATAACAGGTAAAATAGGGTATAAATAACCAGTCCCTTAACAAGGAGACACGATGAATAAATACAGTCTACTTTATGCAACAATATAATGAGTTATGCGGCACTGCATAAGTTTCTCATGGTGGTTGGAGGGGAAGGTGTGATTGTGAGTGATCAGTCTGGGAATGTGACGTGCATGAGTTTGAGGTGCTGCATTGAGATGTGAGTGTGGGTGAGTGTGGGGAGAAGACTGCATCATCGTAGTGATGAAGAAAGAGGTGCCGTTTCAGTGCCTTCCTAAATTGGGAGAGTTCACTGATGGTTCTGATAGTTGCTGGTAGTGCGTTCCAGCAGGATGGAGCAAAGAAGGAGAAGGCTCTGGATCTAGTGAATTGAGAACACTTCATGCTTGCCTTAGGTAATATGAGAGTATTTGCAGCATTCGATCTCCTTGCTCGATTGTGAGGTGTGATTGAAATTAGATCAGTAATGGCAGTAAGCAGGGTATTTATTGATGGCTTTATGGGTCATAATTAGGATCTTGAATGAGATCCTGGCTTGTATGGGTAGCCAGTGCAATTGTTTTAGTATTGGGGTAATATGAGAACTTCTTGAGGCTCCATGAAGGATTCTTGCAGCTGAATTTATTGCAAGTTGTAAGGGGTTAGTCGTGCAGTAAAACCCTGTACCCTGTTAGGAAATGGGTAAGTCTTCTATTGCCCCCTGGGCAAGAAGTAAACTGACCTCTTGACTCAACTGAGTGCTGAGAGAAGCCTGAGAATTGAACTGTCTTACCACCGTAGGAGGGGGGGCATGTTGAAGAAATGAAGCTTGTACCCCTCTCTTACAACAGTAATAGTCCATTCTTCTGCTGTTATCTGCCCCCATCTGGAGGCAAAATGACAAAACCTTCCTGGGACGGTGGAAGGCTCTGGCCTGTTCAGGGCCAGGAAGTCCAAGTTCTCTAGATGAGAGTCAAAGCCCCTGTGGAGGCTGAGTCTGCTGGGCCGGTTGAGGCTTAGCAGTCTTTGATTTCCTTTGCTTTGGGGGCTGCTGTCCCTTTCGGGCGGACTGAACTGCAGAACGCACCTGCTGGGTACAGGAGGGATAAAACCTCTTCTTTTTAGAGAAGAATGGTTTCTTGTAGGATTTTCTTCTTGCAGGATCAGCTGCAGCCTTGGATAGACTATCCAAAGTGGTGTTATCAGCATCGAGCTCATTAGCTTTCTCTTGCAAATGTTTGCCAAAGAGATTTTCACCTGTACAAGGGATATTCCCCATTTTGTCCTGTACCCACAGTTCTAAGTCAGATGCCTGGAGCCAGGCAATCCTACGAGCACCTATGGCAATGGCAGAGGTTCTGCTTATGCACTCAAAACAGTCAAAAGCTGCACGATTAACAAACTTGGAAACATCCTGGGCATGTTTGACAAGGGCAAGATAATCCTGCATCTTATCAGGAAGGAGAGGGCTCATAAGCTTGAAATCTCCTGTAGCCTCCTTAAGAAACATTCCCATGTATAAGATGTAGGAACTAATCCTGGCAGAAAGCATAGAGGCCTGGAATGTTTGACGCCCAAAGGCATCAAGAATCCTACATTCACGTCCTGGAGGATTAGATGCATGTCTCTTTGTACTCTTGATCCTTCTCATAGCTGACTCCACCACTATGGAGTGGTGTGGCAACTGAGTTTTTTGAAATCCAGGACAAGGAGGCACTCGATATATGGTATCCAGCCTACGGGAATGAGGACAGGTGGTAAGAGCCGTTTCCCACATTCTTAACATGAGATCCTGCAAGATCTCATGAATAGGCAAAGTAGACGCTTCCTTGGGAGCTTCAGGATATTGTAAAATCTCCAACTCCTTTGCTCTGGGCTCTGTTTCAGGAGCCACTGCGATGGCAAGACCCCTAGCCATCTCCCTGATAAAATCCTGAAAGGATATATCCTCTGGAGGAGACATCCTACGTTTAGGAGAAGGCGGCTCCTCAAAGAGAAGTACTCTGGCATCGACAGAGCTGTCAGAATCCTCAGTCATCGGAGGATTCGAAGTATCTTCTGTCCGGGTGCTCTTGTACAGCACAATACCGATACATGTCGGTACCAGAGGAGTCCGGTACCAGCCTGTCGATACCGGAGGGAGCAGCATGACTCGGTGTTGGTGGCATTACTCACTGATGTCGATGTTGTCGGTACCGATATCGGTGCCGGAACCGGTGTCTGTACCGGCTGAACTGTCTGAAACGGTCCCGAAGGCACCGATGCCACAAGGAGAGCCGCCAGACTGCGCTCAATGGCCAGGAATCTCTGGTCAATTGATGCTGCCGATGCCTGGGTGTCGGTACCAGACGAAGCAGCCAGTACCCCAGAGCATGGCACCAGTAGTTCTGCAGAGGTTATTCTGCATCAGTGCGGTTTACATTGAACAAACTGAAATTACATTGAACAGGGCATTATAACTTGGAGATAACTATTTTACAGGGAACATGGGATATGGAGGGTTAAGTGGCTTGCCCAAGACCACAAGGAGCACCTGTGGGACTAGAAACCCCAGTCCTTCCGGCCCAAGGTTGCTGTCCTCTAGTGGGATTTGAACCCCCGACCTTCCGGCCTGAAGTACCTTGGCCACTCCTCCACTCCAAGGTTGAGGCCTCGAGAACATCCTGGAGACCCGATAGTGCTTTGGAAGCTGAAGCCTCCCGCCGGGGCAATTTTGCCGGTACAAGTCCCTCAAGGGCAACGCCAGAGGCATCTCGATGCTTGGAAGGAGATCTACCCTTTGAGGACTGGCCAGATTTATGTTTGGTTACCTGAGATCCATGGGAGGAAGACGTTGATGCCACGAATGCTGCACCGGAGGGAAAAAGGGTGCTAAGCTTAGCAGCTCGGTTCTGCCGACCCCTCTTCGACATCATCCCACAGGCAACACACTCCGAGATGGAGTGGTCAGGACCTAAACATTTGAGGCACCACTCATGAGTGTCGGTGATGGAGATGGTACCGCCACACTTGGAACACTTTTTAAAACCCGAGGCAAGTTTTTCCCATGTTGAGGAAAAAATTGGGCCTAGTGCCCAAAATGGCACGTAGCACCCGAGAGAAAAAAGGCTGGAAAATCCAGATAAATTTGATTTTTTTTTTTTTTAGAAGAAAGAACCGGCGGTACCGGTATAGCGTTGAGGAAGGCAGATGCTACCACAAAAAAAGAATGAAAAATATGGGATAATTTCTGCGGTGACAGGAAAACGACCTGCTGGCTCAGCGGAAAACGAAGAACTGGAGAGAGGCAGTTGGGAAAGGTGGGAAGGCAGCACGCAGGCGCTGTAGGATGCTCCCAAAAGCTTTCTAATTGGACGCTGGGGAGGTTCCTGCTCAGGCTCCGTCGGTACCGACGATACCCATATGTGAAGACTACATTCCTGCTTGTTCCTGGAGATATGAAGCTTGTACCCCCTCTCTTATAATAGACAGAGTCCAATTTTCTGCTGTTATCTGACCTCATCTGGGGGCAAAATGACATAACCTTCCTGGGATGGTGGAGGTTTCTGGGCCGTTCAGGGCTAGGAAGGCAAAGTTCTCTAGATAGGAGTCAAAGCCCCTGTGGAGGCTGAATCTGCTGAGCCGGTTGAGGCTTAGCTGCTTTTGTCTTTCTTTGCCTAGGTTATTGCTGTTGTCCCTTTTGGGTAGACTGACCTAAGCGATGCCCCTGTTGGGTATAGGAGGGATAAAACGTCTTCTTACTGAAGAATGGTTTCTTAAAGGATTTTTTCCTCGCAGGATCAGCTGTAGATTTAGACAATCTATCCAGAGTGATATTGTCAGCATCTATCTCATTAGCTTTTTTTGCCAATTCTTGCCAAAGAGATTCTCTCCTGTGCAAGGAATATTCCCTAGTTTATCCTGTACCCAAATTTCCAAGTCAGATGCCTGGATCCGAAGTATCTCCGATCCGGGTGATCATGGAAGGCACGGTACTGGTACCGATCGAAGTCGGCATCGAAGTGGTCCGGTACCGTCTTGTCTATACCTGATGGATACGCATGACTCGGTCCCGGTAGAATACCTGCTGATGTCGATGCAGTCGGTGCCGGTACTCGTTGAATTGTCTGAAGCAGTTTCAGAGGCATCGAGGCCGTGAGAAGAGCTGCCAGACTGCGTTCAATAACCAAGAATCTGGTTTATCGACACTGCCGATGCTTGGGTATCGGTACCGGATGAAGCGGCCGGTACCCCAGAGCATGGCACCAGTAGTTCTGCCGAGGTTGAAGCCTCAAGAACATCCTAGAGCCCTGTTAGTGTTTTGGAAGCCGAAGCCTCCTGCCGGGGCAATTGTGCCGGTGAAAGTCCCTCAAGGGCAATACCAGAGGCATCTCACTGTCTAGAAGGAGATCTACCCTTTGAGGACCGGCTAGATTTATGTTTAGTTACCTGAGAACCATGGGAGGAAGATGAAGCCCTGCAAGACGTTGATGCCATGGAGGCTGCATCGGATGGAAAAAGGGTGCTAAGCTTAACGGCTCGGTTCTGCCGGCCCCTTTTCAACATCATCCCACAGGCAACACACTCTGAAATAGAGTGGTCAGGACCTAAACATTTGAGGCACCACTCATGGGTGTCAGTGATGGAGATGGTACCGCCACACTTATAACACTTTTTAAAACCCGAAGTGGGTTTTTCCATTCTGAAGGAAAAGTTGGGCCTAGTGCCCAAAATCGCACGTGGCACCTGAGGAGAACATTACTGGAAAGACTCCAGAAGAAAGATTTTTCTTTTTTCTTTTTTTTAGAAGAAATGAAATAAAAACCGGCGGTACCGGTGTAGCGTCGAGGGAAGGCAGACGCGACCACAAAAAAGAAGAATAGAAGGGATTTTTTTCTGCGGTGACAGATGTGCGACCTGTCGTCTCCGCGGAAAACGAAGAACTGGAGAGGGACAGTTGGGAAAGGTGGGAAGGCAGCATACAGGTGCTCTGGGATGCTCCCAAAAGCTTTCCTATTGGACGCTGAGGAGCGTTCCCACGCAGGCTCCGTCGGTACCGACAATACCCATATGTGAAGACTACATTCCTGCTTGTTCCTGTAGATAATGCTAGCAGCTCCCTTATAATACCCCACTCTACCCGCAAAACAAACTACAAGCTCCAGAACCTTCACATATACTGCCCCCAACCTCTGGAACTCGCTACATCACACCATTCAATCAAAGACCTCCAGACATTTAGGAGAGACCTCAAAACATACCTCTTTTCTACTCATTACAGAAACTCAGATTTGAACCCAAATAGACATGTCCTCAAACACCACACACACCTCTGAACTACACCCACCTTCAACAATCACAAACTCAATGTAATTCTTCTAACCTGGAATTTTGTACATAGTTCATTATTGTCCTGTAATAGGCTAAGTTTGTAGCCAAATGCATATCCAACTGTTTTGTTACTCCCAAAAAGTTACTATGTAAAAAGTTAAACCACTGTTGTATGTAAACTGCTCTGTTATCTGTAAACCGCCCCTGATCTTTGGAAGAGGTGGTATAGAAAAATCAAATAAATAACCCCTAGTGTGAGTGAATGGTTAACTATTTTAAGAATGAATGGTGCTAATTCAGATTGCAAAGCTTTTAGCCAGCTTACTGGACAGGAGTCTAAACTGGATGTCATGGTATTAATTTTGGCGATTATATTGTTAATGTGTCATATCAACACTGTGGAAAGTTTGCCATTTTTTAGGGTATTGATCATCTTCATCTAATTGGTTATATGCAGCGTCCTTCAACTTAAGTTTACTCATGCAGTGAGATACTAGAGCTTGTGGGTCTATAGTTATCATGCTTATTTCTGGTGTATGTGTCAGAGTGAGAGACTTAACAATTTCAAAGAGTTCTCTTGGTCAGTTGAGAGATTTTGAGAGGATATTTGTATTGTACTCTTTTTTAGCATTCTTTATAGCAATTTTGTATGTCTGGAGTATGTTCATATAAGTTAATCTGTCATCCATGGATTTTGTATCCCTCCATTTATGCTCCATCCTCAATTTTTGTTTTATCTTCTTCAGTTCGTGGGTATACCATTTCTTAGAACTTTTTGTAATATTTCTTTTATGCGATTTTTGGATGGGTGCAGAGGACCACACTATTCCCGTAGAACCTGGGGTAAGGGGCCCTCAGCCATGACAGCCTGAAGTTCATTGGCTTGGCGAGCCGAGATCAGATCCACTAGGAAGACCACCTTCCAGGTAAAATGCCGAAGCGAGCACGTCACCATCAGCTTGAAGGACACTCACGTGAGCTGCATCAGCACCACGTTGAGGTCCCACTCCGCTGACGGAGGCCGGATGGGAGGCTTGGAAAGCAATAGACCTCGCATAAAGCGAGAGACCAAGGGCTGCCCCGAGAGGGGTTTTCCCTCGACGGGGAGGTGATTCACCAAAATGGCGCTCAGGTGTAGCCTGACCAAATTGGATTTCAGCCCTGCCTTTGAGAGGTGGAGGAATTACTGTAGGATCCACCAGGTAGAGCAGAACGGGTCGATCTGGAGCTCGTCTCGTTGAGACCTTACTTGACACCCTCCGGGAGACGCAGCGGAGTTAAGGCAACCCATTCAGCTGCCAGACGACTGCAAGGGACAACGAGGCCAGGTTCGGGTGTAACACCCGACCCTCCTCCTGTATCAACAGTCCTGGGGTGTGGACACAAGCCGGAGTAGAAGCGGGAACCAAGGCTGTTGAGACCACAAGGGTCCACGAGGATCACCAAAGCTCGGTCCCGCTGAGCTTTGTGGAGGGTCCTCGCAATGAGAGGAATGGGAGGGAACACATAAAAAAGGTCGGAGGTCCAGCTCAAGAGGAACACATCCAGGGCCATCCTGCTCAGGTGTGGAACTGGGCCGCAGAAGCGGGGGAGCTGTGCATTTGCCAGACTGGCAAACAGGTTCATGGATGGGGTCCCCCACTGATGGAACCAGACGCCGGCGACCTCCAGATCTAAGCGCCACTCGTGTGGGCATAGGATCCTGCTGAGTTTGTCTGTGAAGACATTTTCTTCACCTGGGAGGTAGACCACCCGCAGGGTCATCCTTCTGCGAGACGCAAAAGAAGCATAAGAACATAAGATATGCCATACTGGGTCAGACCAAGGTCCATCAAGCCCAGTATCCTGTTTCCAACAGTGGCCAATCTAGGTCATACGTACCTAGCAGTATCCCCAAAAGACACAGGCTCCACAATGCTTGTATTGTGTCAAGCATCGATATCCTGGGTCCCTTTTTAATAATGGTTTATGGACCTATCCTCCAGGAACTTGTCCAAACCTTTAAGCCCAGCTACACTAACAGCTCTTACTACATCCTCCAGTAACAAATTCCAGAGTTTGATTACACTTGAGTGAAAAAATATTTTCTCTTGTCTTAAATAGTTTACCCTGTAGCTTCATTGCATGTCCCCTAGTCTTTCTATATTCTGAAAGTGTAAACAATTGATCTACGTTTACCCGTTCCACTCCATTCATTAATTTATAGACGTCTATCATATCTCCCCCTCAGCCGTCTCTTTTCCAGGTTGAAGAGCCCTAACCTTTCTAGCCTCTCTTCATAGGAGTAGCCTTCCATCCCCTTTACCATTTTGGTGGCTCTTCTCTGTACCTTTTCTAATAACGCTATATCCTTTTTAAGATACGACGACCAGAATTGCACACAATATTCAAGGTGCGGTCGTACCATGGAACAATACAGAGGCATTATGATATCCTTTGTTTTAATTTCCATTCCTTTCCTTATGATACCTAGCATTCTATTTGCTTTCTTGGCCGCTGCTGCACACTGGGCCGAGGGTTTTAACATGATATCCACAATGATGCCTAAATCTTTTTCCTGGGTGGTGGTTCCTAATGTGGAACCTTGCATTGTGTAACCATAGTTTGGGTTGTTCTTCCCTAGGTGCATAACTTTGCACTTGTCCACATTAAATTTCATCTGCCATTTTTATGCCCAGTCTTCCAATTTATCAAGATCCTCTTGCATTTTTCCACAATCCTCTTGGGTTTTAACAACTTTAAATAGTTTTGTGTCATCTGCAAATTTGATAACCTCACTCGTTATTCCACTTTCCAGATCATTTATGAATATGCCAAAAAGCAGCGGACCCAGCACAGATCCCTGGGGTATACCACTATTCACCTTTCTCCATTGGGAAAATTGGCCATTTAGCCCTACCCTCTGCTTTCTATCTTTTAACCAGTTCCTGATCCACAATAGTACACTGCCTCCTATCCCATGACTCTTTAGTTTTGCCAAAAGTCTCTCATGAGGAACCTTGTCAAAGGCTTTCTGAAAGTCCAGATACACAATATCAACCGATTCACCTTTGTCCACCTGATTATTCACTCCTTCAAAAAAACATAACAGATTAGTAAGACAAGATCTTCCTTGTCTAAAGCCATGTTGGCTGTCTCCCATTAGGTCATGACTATCTACATGCCGAGTAATTTTATTCTTTATGATGGTTTCTACCATTTTTCCCGGTACTGATGTCAGGCTCACCAGTCTGTAGTTTCCCGGATCACCCCCATGAAAAGTGGAACAAGAAAAGAACATGAATTTACCTTATAACGTTTACCCGTTCAACTCCATTCATTAATTTAGACACTTCTATCATATCTCCCCTCAGCTGTCTCTTTTCCAGGTTGAAGAGCCCTAACCTTTTAAGCTTCTCCTCATAAGGGTATCTTTCCTTCCCCTTTACCATGTTATTTATTTATTCTGCTATATCCTTTTTAAGATACGGTGACTAGAATTGCACCCAATATTCAAGGTGAGGTTGCACCATCGAATGATACAGAGGCATTATAATATCCTTTGTTTTATTCTCCATTCCTTTCCTTATGATTCCTAGCATTCTATTTGTCTTCTTAGTCACTGCTGTACACTGAGCGGAGGATTTCAATGTGTTATCCACGATGATGTCTAAATCCTTTTCCTGGGTAGTGGTTCCTAATGTGGAACTTTGCATTGTGTAACCATAGTTTGGGTTGTTCTTCCCTAGGTGCATAACTTTGCACTTGCCTACATTAAATTGCATCTGCCATTTGAACGTCCAGTCTTCCAGTTTATCAAGGTCCTCTTGCAATTTTTCACAATCCTCTTTGAGTTTTAACAACTTTGAATAATTTTGTGTCATCTGCAAATTTGATTACCTCACTTGTTAGTCCCATTTCCAGGTCATTTACAAATATATTAAAAAGCAGCAGGCCCAGCACAGATCCTGGGTACTCCACTATTCACCTTTCTCCATTGGGAAAATTGGCCATTTATCTCTACCTTCTGTTTTCTATCTTTTAATCAGTTTCTGATCCAAAATAGTACATTGGCTCCTATCCCATGACTTTTTAATTTCACCAAGAGTCTCTCATGAGAGACCTTGTCAAAGGCTTTCTAAAAATCCAGATACACTATATCGATTGGCTTACCTTTGTCTACCTGTTTATTCATACCTTCAAAAAATATAACAGATTAGTAAGTCAAGACTTTCCTTGGCTAAAACCATGTTGGCATTTTCCCATTAAAGTACGACTATCTACATTTCAGCAATTTTGTTCTTTATAATGGTTTCTACTATCTTGCCCAGTACTGACATCAACCTCACCGGCCTATAGTTTCCTGGATCACCCCTGGAAACCTTTTTATAAATTGGTGTTACATTGGCCATTCGCCAATCTTCAGGTATTATGGATGATTTTAATGATAGTTCACAAATTACTAATAGTAGGTCTGCAATCTCATATTTCCGTTCTTTCAATACCCTTGGATGTATACCATCTGGTCTAGGTAATTTGCTGCTCTTTAGTTTATCAAATAGTTGATAAACTAAAGTTATGGGTAACTTCCCTACATCTTCTTCAGTAAAGACCGAAGCAAAAAATTGATTCACTCTCTCTGCTATGGCCTTGTCTCCTCTATCATCCAAGGGTCCAACTGACTATCACAGGTTTTTTGCTACGAATGTACTTGAAAAAGGTTTTATTATGCATTTTTGCTTCCACGGCAAGCTTTTTTTCCAATTCTCTTTTTGCCTGCTTTATCAATGCCTTGCATCAAACTTGCCATTTTTCATCATACATATTTTTATGGTTATCTAAAAATAAAACCAGACTGAATAGGTAGCCAGTTTATCAAATCGCAAAAATTGTACTGAAAAATGTCAGCACTGTGAGAATTTCTTTCACAACACCTTCACTCAGAGTCACATGAAGTAGCAAGAGGACTGGGGAGAGCACACTTTCCCCATTGCTACGCCTGTTTTAAGTTAAACACTAGTGATGCCATTTAATTTAATCTGTATATTCAACAGGTAGTGGTGCTGAATTTACGAACAGTATGAACAGCAGTATTTAGTTTTGGCCTGCTGTTTGACCCAATATTATCCATATACTTTTTAAAAATACATAGGTAGGTTAACATGCATTGACTAATTATGTGTTCAGTAGCAAACACATTATTGCCATTGAATATCATATGGGTGGGGATATATTCAATGTGGGAGATAGCCAAAGCAATTAACATGGCTAGCGGACTTGGCTGGGATATTCAGCAGTACTTACATGGTTAGTGCCGCTCAATATCGGCGGGTGCCGCTGCATGCACCAAGGCTAGCTGGCTAGCACTGGGGCATTCTGGAGGTGAAGTGAGATTGGTTTCCAGCGATGACAGTGCAGTGACGATATGGACCTGCTGCCCGGTTATTACTTAGCGGCGAATGTCACCGCTGTCAGGTTAGCTTCACGGAAATCCAGGCAACCAGGATATTCAATACCAGGAATCAGATATGGCCCCAGCATTGAATTTTTTTTTTAAGTGCCATCAAGTCAATGCTGACTCCTGGCAACCCAGCAGCCCCTGGGTTTTCTTGACACGGGATGACCAGAAGTAGATTGCCAGGCCTTTTCTTCTGAGGCAATGAAGGGTAAAGCGACTTGCCCAAGGAGTGCCAGTGGGAATCAAACCCAGATCCGGGTATAAAGTTCAGCAGCTGACGGCTAGCCGCTTTAGCAGCGCTAGTTGCTGTTGCTGAATAACAGGCCCAAAGTGTTTTAGCCTGTTAGCAATCTTGCTAACCAGCTAAAATGCAGTCACTGCAATATTATGTGGCACCGCTCCATTATTGCTACGGATATCCCCATAGACTGCAGGAAATCTGCCCGATTAAACCAGGGGGATCTGTGGGCAGAGAGGGGTTGGTTAGCAGTAATATTCAGCCGTTATCTGGATAGCTTCAATGATAAAGACAGGACCAGTGAATGGTGAATCTTAACCACTTAGCACTATCCAGTTAGTGGCTGAATATCGCCTCTAATTAGATAGTCTCTCCAGTGGCTAGCAAACCTGGATATTCAGCAGTGGAAACCAAATATGTTCCGCAACTGCATATCCAGTGCAATGTGCAGGACACAGTCCTGATGCAGAGGTGCACCCTGGATTCTCATGGCAGTGGCTGTGTCTTTTGGGATCGTGCAGCCCACGACCAGCACCAACGTTGAATGGGATCAGCCTCTGCTACTCTGTTGGCTGCTGGCCTCATGCGTTACTTTCTCTTTTCCTCTGTCCTCCCTCCTTTCTTGTCCCAATGGCAGCTGATTTCTTAAATTCTGCAGCTCAATTAATATAGGAGCAGTTTGTTTGGAGGGGCAATGCCCTTTTGCCCCCAAACTATATCCATGACCTCAGAAGAAGCAAGTACTAAAAACGCAGCTTTCTGTGCTACTCTGGGCCTCAGTAGTATTGAGCGATCATTAAGGCTGAGTAACTCATCACTGACAGCAACTCCTGTGCCGAGTCATGCATCCTGGACCAATTTTCTGTGTCATGAACCTGCCCATCATTGTCTGCAGCAGTGTGGGCACAGCAGAGAACTTGTAGGGAAGAACCTGCAGCTTGGCCTTTTGCTTAAGAGTGGAGGAATAACAGCCCAGTAGTTAGACCAGCAGCCTAGAGCCAGCAAAGCCAGGGTTCAAGTCCCACTGAAGCTCCTTGTGACCTTGGGCAAGTCACTTCACCCTGCACTCACCAGCACTTGACCTTGTATTCTTCTCTAATTACTTATTCTCAAACTTCTGTACCTCACCTCACCTCTTCCCTTATCCGACCATCACCTGCTAAGCTTCACTCTTCATCACCCACTGCCTCAACCTCATCCTGTCTCCTCCAACCTCTTTAGAAATCTTCATGCTATTGACCCTTTGGCTCTCTTTTCCACTGTCTCATCATCTCTTTCCTCCACTATGTCATCTGAGTCTGTTGATGAGGCCGTAGCTTCCTATAATGCTGCACTCTCCTCTGCTCTGGATGCTCTCGCTCCGCCCATGCCACGTCCAGTGAGGTGTACTATACCCCACCCCTGGCTGACTTCCACTACCCACTATCTACATTCCTATGCCCGTTCAGCTGAGCATGCTTGACTGAAATCCTGCATCCTTGCGAACTTTCTACACTTCAAATTCATGCTTCTCTTTCCAGTCAGTCATAGCACTTATGAAACAAGATTATTATATCCATCTAATTGTCTTGCTTCTGACCCTTGTCATCTCTTTATAACTCAAGTCTCTTCTCAACGTACCTCCACCTCTGACTCCTCCTTCCCTTTCTGCTCAAACCCTGGCTGACTATTTCCATGACAAAATCCACAAGATCACACTCCAATTCCCCACAAGGTCAGCTACTTCCCCTCCTCCCGTTCTTCACTCCCAACTCCCTCCCCCCCCCTACTTCTGCTACCCTTTCTTCCTTTTCTATGATCTCTGAGGAAGAAACCACACACCTTCTGTCCTCCTCCAAACTCATTACCTGCTCCTCTGATCCTATTTCCACCCATCTCCTAAGCTTCATCTCCTCCACTGTTGTCCCATCACTCATATTCTCAACCTATCACTTGCCACTGCAACTGTTCTTGAAACCTTCAAACATGCTGTGGTCATACCTCTCCTCAAGAAATTACTTGGCTGTGCGGTTCACCGCCATTGCCTCAACTTTCTCTCTTCTCAAGCCCTTCTGGATCGTTTACAATCTGGCTTTCATCCTTTATTTTCTACTGAAACGACTTTTCCCAAAGTCTCCAGTGACTTTTTCCTGGCAAATTCCAAGGGCCTTTACTCGATCCTCATTCTTCTTGACCTTTCTGTTGCTTCTGACACTGTCAACCACAAGTACCTGATCAACTCTAGTCTTCACAGCTTCCAGAGCCTCCACACAGCTAAGCTTTCAGCATTCTATTTTTTGCCCGTTTTATTGCTAATATAGAATTTAACTGTTGGTTATACATTCATTTTTGGGAATATTCTGACTTCCTTGCATAGCCCTTAAATCAGATATTTGTGTGAGCCCTCAGTTCATGTAAGGCCTACTGGCCAGGGACATTTAGGTTTCCGCCCACCCTACCCCTCACCCCACCCACCCCAGGGCTGCATTACCTATATAGTGGTCACATACATTGACATCTATCCTTTTAATTTGAGGTTAAGCCCACCTTTTCTTCTTCTCTTTCAAGGACCGCTTAATAAACATGTCATGTATTCAGTGCAAGAACTGTGGTGCTTTCATTCTGAGAAGAATCATTTGGAACCTAAGAGCTTGTCCTATATGCCTCAAGTTAGCTACCATGCATAAAGAATTGACTCTACTAAGGGAAGAACTAGCTGCAATGAAACATACCTCTTCTAGGATACAAACTAAACAAAGTCCACCACCGCTCCCAAAAAAGAATCAAACATCCCAGGAACAAATGGATCACAGTGGGCTCGGATAGATTGCAACCTGTAACGCAGAGACACCCTATACATCAAGCGATATCCCTGCATAGTGCCTTCTCTGCCTTGGATAATGAGGATGCCCAATCCGTGGAAACTGAAGGGTCCTTAAATGAGACAGTCAATGCCCAATCTACTGATAAAGCACCAAATATGAAGAAAAACTCAAACAGAAAACTACTACTACTTGGAGATTCCATCATCAGAGGCACCAACTTGGGAACACAGTTCAAAAGGAGAGAAGAAAGTCAAATGCCTCCCAGGCTCTTCAGCTAGCAGGCATACACAAACATATTTGTTGATGTACTTAGCGCAGAAAGTGAGCACTCCAAAATTGATGTCGTCATCCACTTGGGTACAAATGACCTGGCTAGAAACAGTGCCTCTGCAGTTCAAAGGGATTTCCAAACTCTGGGAGAGAAACTCAAGCCCATTGTTAACACTGTAGCATTCTCAGAAGTTCTACCTGTTCTTGGCAAGGGGGAAGAAAGGCTGCATCGCATTAACAGCTTTAACATATGGCTCCAGACCTGGTGCAAAGGAGGAGGATTCAGATTTATAGGCGACTGGGGAAACAGATGGACCAATAAGAGACTATACTGTGCTGATGGACTACATTCTCTGTCGCAGGGAAAAGAATCCTAAGTGAAAAATTCAGGCAGTATGTGGATATGCATTTAAACTAGAAAAAGAGGGTGACGGATGGGGAAGGACAAGTTCAGGACGTCACTCCCAGCAAAAGCAGAACATCAGAAACAGCCATACTTCTAAACCACACATCGACAAGTGAAAAGAAGTGAGCAGAACAAAATCAATGCAAAATACATACAAGCCAGTTAAATGCTGGAAAGCAATGAGCACAAATGCTCGAAGCTTAGCCAACAAAGTTCCGGATCTGGAAGCCCTAATGGTGGAAATGGACTTGGACATTTTGGCCGTTACAGAAACAGAGAAGGATCGCCTCTCAGCAGAGAAGGCATGATCCTGTTCCCCCTTCCTTGTTGATGTAAAACATGGCTACCGTGTTGTCAGTCTACACAAGCACCAACTTCCCCCACAGATAGCCCTCGAAGGCCCTCAGGGCCCATCACACGCCCGAAGCTCGAGCAGGTTGATCTGCTGCTGAGACTCTTTGGGTGACCACTGACCCTGGGTGCACATTGTGCCACAGTGGGCTCCCCACCCCAGCAGAGAAGCATCCGTCGCTAGGACGAGCTCATGCTGTGGGGTCTGGAAGGGCATTTCCTGAAGAAGACTTCAGGGGACCTGCCACCAACTCAGGAAGTCATGGAGACGGCAGGAGACCCAGATAGGGTCTCTGAGATGGCCAGAGGCCTGGCTCCATTATGTCTGGAGGCACCACTGGGCTGTCTGCATGTGCATGCGGGCATGAGGGATCACATGGATGGTGGAGGCCATGTGTCTGAGGAGGCGCAGCATGGCCTGCGCTTTAATCCAAACCCTGTTTTGGACATGGGACGCCATGGCCCAAAGGCGGTCTGCTCAGCACGTGGGAAGGAAAGTGGTCGCCTGCACCGTGTCGAGGCATGTGCTGATGAACTCCAGGATCTACACCGGCTCGAGGTGGGGCTTGGAGTAGTTGACCAGGAAGCCAAGGCACTCGAGAAGGATTGTGCACGACAACGCAGGGCGGGCTTTGCCGATTGAGGACCCAGTGACGAGCCAGTTGTCAAGGTAGGGGAAGATGAGTATGCCCAGTCGCTTGAGGGAGGCGGTGGCTGCGGAGAAGCACTTTGTGAAGACTCGTGGTGCGGATGCGAGCCCAAAGGAGAACACACTGTACTGGTAGTGTTCCCCCTACACCCTGAAGCACAGATACTGCCTGTGCTGCGGGTGAACTAGGATGTGGGCTTAAGCATCCTTGAGGTCCAAGGAGCATAGCCAATTGTCCTGCTGAATGAAGGGCAGCAAGACGCCAAGCAATAACATTTTGAACTTTTCCCGCACCAGGAACTTGTTGAGGTTTCTGAGGTCGAGTATGGGGTGCAGGCTCCCCGTCTTTTTAGGAAAGCGAAAGTAGTGGGAGTAGAACCCCTGACCCCCCCGAAGGTGCCGCGATACCTTCTTGACTGCCTGATGGGCGAGGAGGTTGAACAGTCCCCACTGCAAGACGGTCTGGTGCGCGAGGAGCCAAGCAGGCTCCGCTGGGGAGAAAGGAGGGGGGCACCTGTCCAGGCAGAGACGGTATGCATCTTGGATCACCCGGAGGACCCAGGTGTCCAACATGATCGATGCCCACTCTGGGGCGAACAGGGACAGGCAGCACCCCACCGGTGGAGGAGCTGCTTGGGGACGAGAGGCTATGCCGACGGCGTCAAAACCCCCGCGCAGGCTGGGGTGGCGCCAGGGGTTGGGCCTTAGGCCCTTTAGACTTGCGGTGGCCATGTTCACTCCACCTGCGTGCTGGGAGTCGGTGCAGAGGTAGGTGGGGAAGGCAGGTAACCCCTGTAAGAGAGCCCCTTCCTTTGGAAGAACAGATTTATGGCCTGCTGCTTCTTCCTAGGGAGGGAGGAGGTTTTGCACGAGATGAGTTTGAGTCACGAACTCAGTTTCCATCTCAGCAGCTTTATCCTACAGAGGGTTACAGAACAGCTGCTCGCCAAGGCAAGGGATGTCCAGAAGCTTTTTTATGACCCACTGCTTCAAGTCTGAAGACTGGCGCCACACCTGACGTTGGGGCCCGATGCCGGCCGCTGCCACCAAGGCGGAAGACTCAAATCAGTCATAAGCAGCACAGGAGAGGTACTTTGAACACTCTGCGATGGATTTCAGGATGGTATTGAACCTCAGGAGGGGTTCGCCTTCAAGGCCTGTGGCGAAGCCACTGAGCTCCTTAGAGAGGCCATGCAGGAACATGCCCATATACAGTTGGTATGCCTGGATACGGCAAGCAAGCATGGAACCCTGTCGAGGGCTCTCGACTCCCTACCTGGGGGGACCGAAGAGTGAGACTTCGGGCTTTTTTGCTTCCGCATCGCCGATTCCACAACCATGGACGTGTGCAGAAGTTGGGTCTTTCGGAACCCCGGGCCACGCTGGACCCTATACATGGCGTCGAGACGCTTGCTCACAATATGGACTGAAGTAGGTGTCTCCCACATGCGGAGGAGCAGCCTCGACAAGATTGGGGGAACTGGAACAATAAGAGACTCCCAAGGCGGGGACTCATACTGTAGGATATCAAGCTCCTCTGCTCGTGGTTTCTCTTCAGTCTGCGTAGCCAAGCTGAAGGCCCATGCCATGTCCTGCACGAATGCCAGGAATGATGTGTCCTTGGGCGGGCAGGGACGGGTCCGAAGGGAGGTCACTGTGGGCACAGGTCTCTGGGAAAGTATCCCCATCCGACTCCCAGCCCGAGAGGTCCCCGGAGTCAGACTCAAGCAGGTCACCCCATCCAGAGGCCGAGGTCCACTTGGAGCCAGTGGCCTTGGAGGATCTCGCTCCTGAGGACTGGAAAGGCGAGCGAGACCGACGCAAAGGACCCTCACGAGGCCCTTGGCTCTTGAGGGTTTCCAGGGCTGGTTTTGGTGTCCCTCAGTCTCGAGGCACAGGTCAGCCGTGCTGGGCATGAACGCCTGCTGGGCAGCTAAGGTGGCAGAAATGCTGCATTCCAGTGCCAGCATTTGGGACTCCCACATGGACATGGGACCTTGCAACACCGACACCGGGGTAACCGGGTCTGGCGTGGAAGAGGAGAGGGGGGTCCTCACCGGGACAACCCTCAGGAGAAAGGGCGCCATCGCTGGAGGCCTCTGTATCTGTACAAGGTACCTTTCGAGACCGCTGTTTGTCCGACTCTTGGGAATGGGGCGGGGGGCTGAGCGACCGAGCGCAGTGGCGCTCGCGCTTATCCGGAGCCCCCAACAGCAACTTCGAGGTCTTCTTACGCCACTCCACTTCAGGAGACCCCTGGTCGGAGCGCCGCTGAGAAGGGAGAACTGAAGCAGGGGATCCCACCAGTGGAGGGACGACCAAGGGTGCCACCAAGGATTCTGGGGCCACCTTCCTGCAAATGTCATCGGACTTCTGCTTGCAATTGAGCAGGGCCTTGGAGGACATTTTCTTGCAAAAAGAGCAGAGCTCCAGGTCATGGTCGGCCCCAAGACACCGAAGAAAAGTCATGGGTGTCTGTGAGCGACATGTTTTTGGAGCATCTGTCGCATTTTTTAAAACCGGTGGCCATGGGGGAAAAAGGAGCCCCACTATGTTGAAGACATTTGCAGCCAGGGGTTAGGAGAGAAAAAAGGGCACATTGCACGCAATAGGGAAAAAACTTTAAGAAAGGATATCCCCTTGCTCAAGGAAAAAGGGGATTGAAGGGGAAGAGGACTGGTGCAACTGGAAAAAGCCACGACCAGAGGCCAAAAACGAGGGACATTGTCTTCCGAGAAACAAGGAAGTGCATCTGAAGGGCTACGCGGAAAAAGGGAGACTGAGCAAGACGGCACCTTTGGGAGGGAAGAGGACCATGCATGCGTGGCAGCAATCCCAAAGGCTTTCTTTGAAAGCTGGAAAAGTGCTCTGCGCGGGCTCCGTCGGTGCCGATGTCACCCATAAGTGAGGACTAACTTCCGGTTTGTTCGCGGAGAATACAGCAGATCATAGGGGGTGGGTCCTGGACTGATGTAGCAGGACTCCAGGAAAGGACATTATCAAGTAAAATGTTACCTTCCATATCATCCTGCTAAATTAGCTCAGACAAGTGCTACATATCAAAATCTACGACTCCAGTGTGAGAAGACAACACAAAGCCTTCAAAATCTCTGCAAAGGTCATGTCCACCCAAACGGTAATGCATGACAAAAGTGGAAAGTCATGACCACATTGCCACCTGACAAATATCTAAAGAAGTGATGGAGCTATTATGCTCCACCCTGGAGGAAGCATGGGTGAAATGTGCATGCATCTGTCCAAGAAAGGTCAACGCGTCTTCGGTAGTAGACTGGCTAATCTACTGAAGAGGACTTTAAACTAGATTCGTTGGGGATGGGTGAAGAAAGCCCTCAGGTAGGTGAAAGCCCCCAGGTAGGTGATACATTAAATACTTTATGTAAATGGGTAACAGGGGTAACATATGGAAAACAGTGTGTATAAATGCCCGTAGCATGGGAAATAAGATCCCTGATGTTGAAGCTTTGGTGGGAGGCGGCTTACTTGGATCTAGTGGCAGTTACAGAAAACCATGATTGGGATGCTTACTGGCTATACTATATTCAGAAAGGATAGGGTAGGAAGAAGGGGAGGAGGAGTGGCACTACATGTAAAAACTACTATTAAAGCTTTGGAATTACAGAGCTTAAAAGGGAGAGAGGAGGCATTGTGGGCTAAACTAGAAAGAGGGAAAGAGAAATCTATTTGCACTGGTGTGATATACAGACCTCCCTCACAAAAGGAAGAGGTGGACAGAGAGTTAATTGACGACATACGCAGCATTGCCAAGAAAGGGGAAGTGCTACTGATAGGGGATTTCAATATGCCAGATGTTGATTGGCACATCCCTGCTGCAGTATCATCTAGACGTAAGGAAATTCTGGATTCTCTACAGGGAGAACTATTCAGGCAATTGGTAACAGACCCATCACGTGAAGGGGCCATACTGGACTTGGTGCTTACCAATGGTGAAAGTGTTTCTGATGTTGTAGTGGGAGATCATTTTGCATCCAGTGATCACCAGATGGTGTGGTTCAGTATTAGGACTAGGGCTGTTAGAATCCATTCAAAGGTGAGGATCTTAGACTTTAGGAAGACTAACTTTGCCAAGATGGGCCAATACCTCAGGGAGTCGTTAGTGGGATGGGAACAGCTGGGGGGATGTAGAAAAACAGTGGACAAAACTGAAAGGGAATATTTTAAGGGCAACCAACCTTTTTGTTAAAATGATAAATAAAGGTTAAAGAAAAAGGAAACCGCTATGGCTTTCGAAAGAAGTAGCTGAAAAAGTGAAGAAAAAGAGGGAGGTCTTCATGAAATTCAAGAGATCACAGAGAGAGAGGAAGACAGGCATCTATATTTGAAAAAAAACTTAGAGAAGCTAGCAAAGTAGTCAGGAAGGCGAAGATTTAAAAGGAGGAGGAAACAGCCAATGCAATAAAATGGGGGGGATAAGACATTTTTCAGATATGTTAGTGAGAAGAGGAAGGGCAAAAGTGTCAGACTCAAGGGTGCAGGGGAGGAATATGTAGAAGCTGATAAGGATAAAGCAGAATTGCTTAACAAATATTTCTGTTCTGTGTTCAAAGATGAAGAACCAGGAGCAGGACCTCAGAAAACACCCCCAAACAGGAACAGAAGCGAGGGACATCTGGAACAATTTTCAGAAGACTGTTTGTGAGAAACTAGCTCAACTTAAAGTAGACAAAGCGAATGGACCGGATGGGATACACCCTAGAATACTGAGGGAACTTGGGGACGTTCTAGCAGCTCCACTGACTGATCTTTTCAATGCCTCGGAGTCGGGAGTGGTGCCAAAGGACTGGAGAGAGGCTCATGTGGTGCCTTTACACAAAAGCAGAAGTAAGGATGTGGTTGAAAACTACAGGCCGGTTAGTTTAACTTCGGTGGTGAGTAAATTATTGGAAACACTGCTGAAAGAGAAAATAGTGAGGTTTCTGGAGTCCAGCGGATTACAGGATCCAAGGCAGCATGGATTCACCAGAGGCAGGTCTTGTCAGACAAATCTGATTGATTTCTTTGACTGGGTGACCAGGGAGTTGGACCGAGGGAGAGCCCTAGATGTGGTGTATTTAGATTTCAGTAAAGCCTGACACTGTTCCTCACAGGCGACTTATAAACAAACTGAGCACCCTAGGGATGGACCCTAAAGTCACTGTTTGGGTTAGAAATTGGTTGTGAGAAGGGATCTAGCTAAGCTTGAAGAATGGTCTAGAATTTGGCAGCTGGGATTTAATGTTAAAGGGAGCAATATAGTATAGGGGGTGAAGTACATTTGCCCACTAAAGAAGAGCGAGACTTAGGCGTGGTTGTGTCTGATGATCTTAAAGTAGCTAAACGGGTAGAAAAGGGTAGAAAAGGATTCAAAACACCCAGCCTAATTCTGTTATTGTTGTCAGTAACACATCTTATTACTGTTGTCAGTAGCTTTCCCCTACATTACCCCTTACCCTGTTACCGCAGACAGTAGCCTATTTCTATATTACTCCAGCCAAAATGTTATTATCTAACTCTTCCAAATCTAGAATACCATTAATTTGCTTCACTATTTCTATCCTAACTATTCTTGCCCACAGCTTAAATAATAGTAACTTTAAAAACATCCCGATCATACACAGACCAACAAGAAACAGTCTCTCAGCATGGCAACCCTACATAGAACACTATCCCAAAGTAAACCACCATAGATTAATTCATATAAACTACACTTCACCCCCGCAGCCTAAAAACCTTAATCCATGTAAAACCCCAGATTCTTTATCGATAATTCTAATTAATGCCAGATCAATGAAAAATAAGTTGCCTATATTCACAGATATACTAGACAACCAAACACCAGACATATTATGTGTAACAGAGACATGGTTAACAGACTCAGATAACGTATACTTAAACCAACTGAGCAATAATGATTATGACACCTTTTTTACACACAGAACTCACAAAAAAGGTGGTGGAGTACTAATAATGTTAAAAAAAGAACTAAAAGCAAAAAAACTACAATCACACTTACCCACGAACATTGACACAATCATTATGAAAATTGGCAAAATAAAAATCTGTCTAATTTATAGACCACCAGACCAACAACCAGAAAACCTGGACCCCTTAATTGAATTCCTAAGCTCCTCCACTGACCAAAATCCAATACTAATGCTTGGTGACTTTAACCTCCCCTCCTTACCAGCATCTTATGCCTCCCTCTTTTTAGAATCCACCACAGATATGGATTTTCACCAAATAGTAAATGCCAGCACACACAGTAAAGGTAATATACTTGACCTGGTCCTACTGCCAGATGTACTTTACAAATTTTATAACCCCAACTCCCTCAAATGTACCTCAACCCCTTGGTCAGACCATCATCTCATTAACTTTAAAATTACAATCAATAACACAACAGTTAAACAAATCCCAACTAATGTTCCACCCTACAGATTTAAAAAATATAATGAAGAGGAGTTCCTAGACATGATAATTCCCAAATTAGCTATTCCACCACAAAATCTTGATGTAGCAGTAAATAACTGGCACGAAATCATTAACAATGCAGCTGCTAATAAGCAAGCCACTAAGAAAAACACTCATTCTAAAGCTGATCAAGCCCCATGGTACAATAAAACACTAAACCTAATGAAAAGAAATCTAAGGAAAGCTGAATGCAAATGGAGAAAAAATAAAAACCCCATTAATAAAGATTCATATATCACTCTCCTTAATTCATATAAAGATGCAATTAACAATGCCAAGAAAAATTACCATGCTTCCATACTAAACAATGCAATAAACAGACCTAGAGAACTATTCTCAATAGCCCAAAAGCTAACGAACACCCACAACTCCAGCAATGAAATTGCAGAAATATCCCCACAGAACTTGGCAAACTACTACCTGAACAAATTCATGTCCCTCCCCCAGTTACCAAAATCTAAACACCTATCTCAAACCCATTATGCAGATGAATGGACTTCCAACCCCTATCTAACGTTGCACTCAAGAACATCATAACAAACATTAATACAACAACCTCACTCCTTAACCCTTGTCCAGTAACATGGATAAAGAACTCTCTACCTATCCTCTCACAATTCATCCTCTCCATAATAAATCTTTCGCTAAAAAATGGGTACTTACCCCCTTCACTAAAACATGTACAGATTCGCCCAATCTTAAAAAAACCCACCCTTGACAAATCACCTCCTAAATCCTACAGACCCATATCAAGCATCCCGTTTATGGCTAAATTAATCGAAAAATCAGTACAAATTCAGACCCAAGAATACATTGATAGTTCAGCCCCCCTTGATGATCAACAGTATGGGTTTCGCCCTCATCACGGGGTGGAGTCACTACTAACAGTTCTAATTGATACCCTTGTAAGAGGTATTGATAATTCAAAACAGGCATTCCTACTCATTCATTGACATCTCTGCAGCCTTTGACAGTGTTCACCACTCAACAATGATTAGTAAACTAAGACAAATAGGAATAAAATCCACGGTTCTTAACTGGTTTTCATCTTACCTAAGTGACCGAACTCAAACGGTACGAATTGGTAACCTCACTTCAAAAACCTACAATCAGGAACTAGGTCTCCCCCAGGGCTCTGCACTGTCAGCGCTACTATTTAATATTTACTTAAAACACATCTGTCAAATATTTAAAAAATTCAATGTTTACTATCACCTTTATGCGGACGACATAATGATGTATGTCCCATTCACAATTCCTAATATTCCCACACTTCTTATTAATACCTGCCTCAATGAAATAAACAATTGGCTAATTGAAAACAACTTATACATTAATCACGCAAAAACAGAAGCCCTAATAGTAACTAAACATACAACTTTCATCCCCCCACCACACATTACATTGCAAAATAATGATATCAAAATAAAAACTGAAATACGTTACCTAGGCGTAATACTAGACAAACACCTCAGTATGGACACGCATATAAGAAATAACAAAAAAAGTTTATTTTAAACTTAAAGTATTAAAACAACTCCGCCCCCTATTGCACCTACAGGATTTTCAACGTATAATACAAGCTATAATAACTCCCCATTTTGACTTTGCGAACTTAACCCTACTAGGTGTAACAAAACATAATTTAAAAAAACTCCAACTAGCACAAAATGCAGCAGCCAGGACTATCATGAATGCCCCACCATTCCAACATATAACACCTATTTTAGAGTATTTACATTGGCTCCCAATTCAATGCCGGATACATTATAAAACTCTTTTAACTACATACAAAGTCCTAAATAATACAGCACCTCTTACTTTAAACAACCTTATCAATAAAGAACCCAATCATAATCTTCAAAGGCGAGACCAACTAAATAAACTAAAAACACCAAAGGAATTTATAAAGGCCAAAAAATCAACAAACATGAAAGCATTCTCCCATGCTGCCCCTATAATTTGGAACATTCCATCGGAATTAAGATCCTTACCTCAAATCATGGAGTTCAGGAAAAAACTCAAAACACATTTATTCTTAACACACTACGGATCCTTGTCGAACTCACCTTTTCAACAAGAAAAAGGATAGTTTCACGAGCTAACATTATCCATCTCTGAACTGGAATAAGTACTAAAACCCAAACCAATGTTTGGGAAAACATACATACCTTGTACATAGTTCTAATCCTGTTCTTTGTATATAGTTAACAACTGTTAATTGTAAGTTTGAATTTCTTGTAGTTTCACATTGTTATCTGTAAAAACAGCATTGCCTTGTTTACTGTTGTTCCATGTAAACCGCAACTGATCAATGGAAGGTGCGGTATATAAAAACTTGCTAATTAAATTAAATTAAATTAAAAGGTGACGGAAAAAGCTAGAAAGATGCTTGGGTGCATACGGAGAGGAATGGCTAGCAGAAAAAAAGGAGGTGATAATGCCTCTGTATAAGTCTTTGGTGCGACCTCATTTGGAGTATAGTGTGCAATTCTGGAGACCACACCTTCAAAAGGATGTGAACAGGATGGAGTCGGTGCAGAGGGTGGCTACTAAAATGATTAGTGGTCTTCATTATAAAGCATATGAGGACAGACTGAAGGATCTTAATATGTACACCTTAGAGGAAAGGCGGGATAGAGGTGATATGATTGAGATGTTTAAATACCTCCATGGCATAAATGTTCTGGGAGAGCCTCTCAACTGAAAGCAAGTTCTGCTACGAGGGGACTTGGGATGAGGGTGAAGGGAGATAGATTCAGGAGTGATATGCGGAAATATTTCTTTACGGAAAGAGTAGTGGATCCGTGGAATAGTCTCCCAGTGGAAGTGGTAGATATGAGGACAGTAACTGAACTCAAAACAGCATGGGACAAACACAGAGGATCTCTAAAGGTAAAAAGGGGACTGTTGTAGCTGTTACATAGAAACATAGAAACATGATGACAGAAAAAGACCACAAGGCCCATCTAGTCTGTCCTTCCATAACAACAACTACAACAGTCCTGTTGATATGGAAGGACAGACTAGATAGGCCATGTGGTCTTTTTCTGTCGTCATATTTCTAAGTAAATCCCTCCAAGACCAGCCGATTCCAAAGAAGTCCTTATCCTTCTCTGGCACTGTTCCTTTGGAAAGGTTGGAAAATGGACCACCTGATTAACAAACAGACTGAACATACACAGCCTCCTCCAGAAATGACTGATAGAGATCTAGGCACAAAAGGAGCTGCAACTCTACGATGTGTTCTGCTTGGCAGGGTATAGCTAATGTGGTGGTCTTGAGGGACAAATCAAGGACTCAAAAGGCTCATACACTAAAGCCTGAAAAATTAAGCAGAGATCCCACAAGGAATGATTGATTGCAAGGGAGGATGCAAGTGTCTTAGTCCTTAAAGAAAATAGGCCACTTATGGGTCCATTAAACACCCCACCACCAGCCCCCTGAAGCATGACCAGGCTGCCACCTGAACCCTATAGG